>OY728164.1:1040039594-1041289594 GCA_963277665.1 Viscum album | reverse complement strand
TAGGAAACGATCATGAAATATCACTTAAACCGACTTAGCGGAAGAGGATTTAATAAAATTGGAACTTTGATAACATTGTAATTGAAAAAACAACCCCAAACTGATCACCCAATTATTATAATTATTTTTAATAAAACAATAAAATATTTTTTAAATATTTTACTTTATTTCTTTCTTTTTTCGTCCCTTTTTTTAAAACAAATAATTTCAAAAATAACTTCCACATCTTTCTTAAATTTAAGGTGAAAAACATGATTGGTGTGTGCTCCTCTCTAGAGACAACCTAGTTTAACCACTTTACAACATTATAAGTTAGGAAACAATTTTTTTTTTCACGCCCCATGATAGACGTGTGTCAAAACTTGGTGTCTTTTCTTGGGAGGTATTATTACAAACTAATTATAAATATTTTACACTTAAAAAAAATTCAAAAAACTATTTTTCCATGATGTTTTCAAATGATTATTTATTTAATTCATGGAATAATTACCTACCAGTGAAAAAACCAGTTAATATATCACCTTTTTCCAATGAGGGTGGTGTTTTTATTCTTATTAGATAGGTGATTTTATTTTTTAAATCAAATAATGTGGATCATGCATTCAAAGAATTTATAGCTAGCCTGAGGGAGGACATGAAATTGATTTTTTTAAGCAATGGACCGGGAGCTAAATAGTTGTCCCATTAATTTCATTAATTTATTAATTTTTCCAAGGTATAAGAAGATTCAACCTTAGTCTTTCCTGATTTTTCCAAGGAGATCCAAGAATTGGAGAGCCTGACTACTTGCCTCAATCTACTACTACTAAACTTCAAGAGGTTCTTTCCACTGAAGAAGCAATTGAATCCTAACAAACATAGGGAGATAATATTTTCTTAGAATCTTTTCATTATTATTTTTTTGAATATGAATTGATTATTACCTGCCCTTATTATAAATTTTTAGATTCAGTCAACACATCTATTAACTTGGTGGATGATGAAGAAAAAGAATATGCACCTGATGAAAAACATATGGAGGTACCTAAACATAAAGAACACTTATTGGAGGTATTTCAAGAGGATATCAAAGTGGGTTTTATTGATGAAAAAGAGACATGGGATTCTTACATTGAAAGGGAATAATTTGATATTGATTCATCATGTTTAAATTTTATTCAAATAGAATTAATCTCTAGTTCTCTTATTAACTATTGTTTTGATGTATCATTCCTTGAGAAACCATTGGAGAATGAAGAAGAGGTTGTACAAGTGGGCACCATGAAATAGGAGGAATAATTATTTTTCATAACCCCACTATTAAAGATATAGATATTTTTAATGGGTGGATTTGGAATACTATATCAATGGATTCCTCAACAAAAAGGAAGACATTCGTGATGGAAGGAAGAAGTTCTGGTTGTTCATATTAGAGAAACTTCACCCACCATCAGATTAGAGATAACCAACATAAAATTTACATCTAGGGGTAGTCAAAACCTAGGGCCCACTTGGGGGATTAAACCAAGTTATATCCTTCTATTCCCATTACCATTCGTTTTTCTTTTTTTTTAACCAATCTCTTATGATATTGTATCTACTTTTGGTTATAGGTTTTCATTGTGTAGCACTTATGAGAATCACTCAACATTGCACTACTAATAAGTCATATTGTACCTCTTCTTATCACTTTCTTGATTGTTGTGATTAAATTTCAAAAATTATTACATGTTAAATGAATTTTACTGTATTTTGGACACTTAATCATTTAGCTGTGGGGGGTAACCATTATAGTTTAGTATTTTCAATTGTTTGTTTTCTTTTTTCAAAAAAAAATTTTATGTTCTTCAAAAAAAAATTCAGTTTATAAAAACAAATGAGATAAAGTGATTATAATCTCTATTTTTAAAACCCATTTATATGATTGAAATAATATATCCCATGAAACGAAGCTTAAATGAATGAAAAAAATTCTTTTCTTCAAGTTCAAATATTTTTAAATTTCCTCAAAAGTACTCTAATTTTTCAATCTCATTCCACATATCTCTGTCTTTATCATTTAAATAACTTTCCCATGAGGATTCTAAACCTAATTTTCATATTATTTTCATTCACCTCACTTCTTGAGAGAACCAAACCATGCTTGATTTAACCAAAATTTTATTTATTTCTATCAAAACTTGGGGGTTTGAGGTAGGTGTGTTTTAAATGATTGAGATATTTCTTTGGATTTAAATCCCTTTTACTAAGAATAATTTTTATAATATCCTACCTTTAATATTTAATTATTTTATCCATTAAAATACATGAACATTCTATTAGGTTAGCCACATTACAAGCCAATTTTCCTTATCCAACCTACCCTTGAAGTGAAATTTCATAATCTAGTTAAACTCAAGTGTGGGGGAAGATGTCTTATGTTGTGATAAAACATTTTTTTGATACTTTGGGTGAAAAATTAAATTATGAAGAGATGGTTTTTCTGCTAAAAAATCATAATGTTGAATGTTGTACACTTTATGGAGCTTTCATAATGAAAGAAGTTGTGTCTTTCTGGATCTTCCATGAAAAATAGTGATTGAGATGATTGAAATTGTTTCTACTAAACTGTTGAATGGTGTAAACATTCCTTGACTTATTAAAGGTAATTTGGAGATTATTTTCTACTAAGGGGGTGATGAGGAGACTATATTCAATTGAAAATTAGAATAATTAACTCTTTCTTCAAAAAGAGCCAAAACCTCCTCATTCAGCCTCTGATTTTTTCACATCTAAATCCTACCAACCTAAACCCACAGAACAAACCTGAAAAGTAAAAATGATATGAATATTTTCTTGGCTCACATATTTTATAGATAAATGAAATTATCAATCCTATGTTTACCCTTATATGAGTTTAGATGAGAAAGATATTGCTGAAAATTTGACATTTGTGTGATTTTAGAAAATACAAGTGAGGTAAGTGTTTTGTGTGCTCTCGAAGAGAAATAAACAAGAAATATATTTAATTAAATGAATTTAAAACTTTAAATAATTGTTTTTTATTAATTATATCTGTCATTTCTTGGTGTGAAATTTTTGGATCTCAAGGATATGTGTTTTAAAATTTTCTTTGATTTGATTTTGTTGTTTACATGTCCAATAGTCTAAGTGATAAGTCTGAAGGAATTGATAGAGTTAATATTTTCATAAATATTCATATGTTTTTAAATGATTTTATCCCTTCCAATTAATCAATTTTAGATTATTTTCATCATTTTATGATTTATGGTGTATTTTGAGTTTAAGTGTGAAAATTGGTTAATTCTAAACATTTAGAAATCTTATGTTTCCTCTATATTTCTAGAATAACTCCTAAAATTATGATTAAATTTGTGTTATTAGTTTTTTAGGATTTATATGTTCTTGGGATACAAATTATTCTTCTGGAAAAATACCTAATTCAAACTACCACATGCCCAAATAATTAGGTCAATGTGAACACTTATTCTAGTCGGCAGAATGGACCCTACCTCATTCAAAGAGTTATATCTGGGGATACCAACTAAAAAATGAGATGAAAACATATGGGTTAAAAATAAAACTCAAATGTAGAATATCCACATTATATTTCATGAAGAAAATCTTTTATTAAGGCCTCCCTCGAACCAGTCAATGTGGGTTGGGTGGAATTTTGATTGGTGACTAGAAAATGTTTGGTCTACTAATTCGGCCATTACTCATTAAACATAGACCAAAATGATTTTAACTTTCTATGGTAGATGTAAAAATCCATTATTCACATCTTATACGAAGGTAACATGGATTTATTTGACCATATGGGAGCATAATCAAATCCAAATTCTCGTAGATAGATTCTAGAGAATTTATTTTTATGTTCATTAATTTATTTATTTTGTTATTCTTAATATTGTACTGTATTATTCCTTCCCATCATTCTCAATTACCCTTACCAATGTGGGGTAAATATTATGAGTGATTTAGTAAGGTTAGGTTTTATCTTTTTTAATTTTTGAGTTCTTGCATTTGATTTAATAAAAACTCTCTCTCTTCTACGGTGTTACTTTCAAATTCTAATAAACAGTATTATTATCTTATGTGATCATATTTGATTTAACATTATATTGTTATTATTTCTTAGGTAATTGTTAATAATATCCCTCCACTAGGCTATGGTCTATATACAATGTAATAGATCATGGCTTAGTGGTTAAGTACTCGGTGATCGTCAGTACGTGTGGCAGGGGTATTGAATATTCTTAATTGTTTAGTATAAACAAGACACGATTGGGAATTTCCATACTCATTTGACGGTATTCACTAAACATATTTCTCACAGAGTAATTAGAGTAGACCGAGCTGATATATTGGTAATTTTTAATCTTTCCATCACTATTTACCAAGGGAGTGATAGGAAGCGATCGTGAAATAACACTTAAACCGAGTTAGCATAAGAGGATTGAATAAAATTGGAACTATGATAACATTTCAATTGAAAAAACAACCCCAACCTGATCACCCAATTTTTATCACTATTTTTAATTGATTTTTTTTTCAATTTGATTTAAATCATTTACTTTATTTCTTTTTTTGTTTCATATTTTTGTTTTCAAAACCAAAAAAATTCAAAAACAACCTCCACTTCTTTCTTAAATATAAAGTGAAAAAGGTGATTATTATGTGCTCCTCTCTAGAGAAAACCTAGGTTAACCACTTTAATACATTCTAACTTAGGAAATAATTATTTTTTCCACACCCCGTGATTTTAAAATGTCAAATAACCTACCACTTTTTTGGTAAATCATTAGTTTCTTGCTATAATAAGAAGAAACACATAGTTTCATTATCAATTACTAAAGATGAGTACATTTTAGGTGGTACTTATTATTCACAAGTGTCATAGATGAAATACACATGATGTATTTTCAATTTAATTTGATCATTTTCCAATTAAATGTGCTAACACTTTTGTTATCAATATTTATAAATTCCAAATAATCTATTATAAAAAAACATATTGATTTAAGGAATTAATTTCTAGAGATATGACATAAAATTGGTGATATCTATATAGATTTCATTAGTACTGAAATTCATCTCACAAATATATTTATAAATCCATATTTGAATGACATATTAGGTGTTATTAAAAGGTAATTAAGATTATTTTAATCTAAAGGACATTATTCTGATTTAAAATTAATGTAGTGTTAGTTAGTTTTTTTATTTTATTTCATTTTCATCTTATGTATTTATTTATATGAGATTTGTTGTTTACATTGTTTCAAAATTCCAAATTTATTTTCAAAACATCACATTCCACATCCCTAGAGTGACATAAGGGAATATTTTTCCATAATATTTGACAATTTGATAGTTGATTTGGATCAAACCCACATGATTAGAACACTTAAAAGATAAATTTATTTCTATATAAATTGTACAAACCATAAATCCTAAAAATTATGTACCCTCAACAATATATGAGTATGGAGAAGCCCAAAAGAGATGATTATGGTGTGTTTGAAATCTCAAATATGGCTAAATCATGCAATAAATAATGGTGAGTGATTCCTGGAAAAAATATTGAATTTTATTGGTTGAATCAGATGAGTCTTATACTGAAACATTGTATAGATTTTTCAAGTATTGGAATGTATTTTCAATGAAAAAAATTGGAACAATTTTTAAAAATGATGAATGAGAATTCTATAAAATTATCAATTTATCTTTACTCGTGACACTGATGTATTTAAGTTGAATGTGAATGGGAAATATTTTGATTATTTATTATTTGAATATAGAGGAGGCTTTCCACTTTCCCCATCAAGGTAAATATATTTATAGTTATTCCTTGATATGAGATAATGAGATTAAAACCTTCAGTGATCATGGAATCTATGATTGGTAATCCTAGTGTGAAAAAAATATGAAAATACCTAAAATAAAATTAAAGGCTTATATCTAAGTTTATTCAAGCTATAATATCCCATAAGGCTAGTGAATTTTATAAAATTCTATTTCAAGACATCAATCTGAGATATTTTCTATTGAATGAAAAGAAAGTAATTTTTTCTATATATATTTATATATTAGGTTTTTGGGGATACAATTACATTCAAACACACACACCTCACACATAGAGCAGAAAGGTTGGCCACACCCCCCCCCCAAGGGATAGCCCATCCATCAAACATTAATTATTCAGTACATGGCCCATAATCCCAGCGGGCATGATTATAATGTCTCGGACTTTACATGTACTATTTTTGGATTTTATATGGATTATTTTTTAAACCATACATTGAGACAACATGCGATTATGAGGCCCCGTGTTTCCAAAATAAAAGTTTTAAATATATTAAATAACATGCACACACAGTTTTCCCAAAAAATATGAATAACTTCTAAATGTTTTACCAAATCAGAAATATGAGGGCACGATTGAGTTTATAACATGGGTTTTACCCTAGGAATGACTTAATATTAGTCGGTGCTAGTCATCTATGGAAAAGTTGTCACAGTCACATAAATGAATAAAATAATTGAATAAATTATTTTATTACTTTTGAGTTGACATGAAAAATTGAAAATATCTAAAAATATTTCTATGTCAGAATTAAGGGGTTATCCACATAGCCCTAGGAGCTCGGTTTAAAGGTTGGAGATATCTCTGAGGATTCTCTCTCAGGTGAATTATGACAGATTTTGGATCGTCGATCGACGCATATTTAATTTTAAGAATCTTACCAAAAAACATGGCAAGGCTTCATTCTTAATTAGAAATCAATCCAAGTCAAGGTAGGTCATGTGTTTTGATTTTTTTTATTCCCTGTTCTTGAATTCTATGATGAACACAAGTCAATAAAAAATATATTGATCAGTTGTTCGATCATCTTGCGGGTTGGGATTACATTACAGGTTTTTGATTAGAGTTTTATCTTTAAGATTTTATTTATTCATTTTCTTTCTAAAAGATATAGATCGCGATTGAAAATAACATAGATCAAGGTTCATTCCTAAAATCTATTCTCGAACTTTTCTTCCCCCATTCATCATTTTTTCGGGCATTCTTCATTTAGGCCGTGGCTTGACTTATCACGATCAATCAATTTGTGTGAATACATTTCTTGGAGAAATGATCTGATATCACTGTTCTAGGATTGGTATGGCATGAAGGAGACTAGATGATGAATATGGAGTGATTCAGACGATGGATGATTCCCAAGTTTGTATTCTTCAGTGATCTTTAGCGTATAATTAAGAACTATGATTTGATCCTTTTTCCATGAAGATATGGATGTGACACACATTGGTTTATGACAGAAAGTCTTAAACGAGCTTGGGTATTTGATTTCATAGGGAAACTATCACCGGATCAAATGATAGTAGTGGAGGAGGAATGCGGGATAAGCTCTTGTGATTGTGGAAAATTGCAAACCACATGGAGTGTAATCCGAGATTACACAGCATCAGGGACCCTCTGAGTAGCGTTTAGGGTTTCCATAGGGATTTAAGTAGAAAATTATAAGTGTCCCATCCCACAAAGTGTGTGATCTCTCCTCGTATACTCGGCATGTACTTCGAAGAATACACTAACATAGGTTAGAGTACACGGGGTACCAACACAGTGTGTACTCCCCCACATGGCATGGCATGGACCTGTACATGGGCTACCCCATGTACTAGTACAGGGGGCATGGATACACAGTCTGACACAGTGTATAGGCACATGGTAAGAGTACATGGGTGAAACCCGGGATACTGGGCCATGGTGTGTAACCCCTCTACACATATTGTACTATTCAATACTACCCGGAAACGACCTTATGACATGGGCTGTTTACATGGGCAGGACCCTAGGTCAAGGGACATAGCATGTGACCACTACTACACATTGTGTACTCCTTTACACATGGATTCTATATATTTTCCTCCATATCTTGGAAACGTTTCATTACTATTTTTTACCCTGAAAATTTCACATAAGGTCAGTTTGGAATCATTTCCTACTCTTATGACTATGATCCCTCCAACAGGATATCATGGATATAGTTGTCAGAATCCCTCTGAGAGGCATGGGGTGAGATCCTCTATTTAGCTTCATTCCCTAGGTGGAGTTCTTGGTATCGTCGTGACCAACAATATGCAAGAATCGATCCTCTACTTATTAGGTTAATAAATATTGAGTTTATATTATCACAACATGTCCCTAGTAGTGATCCTCATATATGTATCATATTATCTTCAGACTACAATAATGTTATTTCTCAGGATGAGACCTGAAGAGTAGTACCTCTCATACTGAAGTGATCAGTGCTATCATACTTAAGAGTGTATTCTTCTAGATGATTGTTTCTCATAATCTTTGAGTTGGAATCCTAGGCTAGTATATATGGTTGTGAATTATCTCTAGACTATGTGTCTTGGATTGATTATATCTAGATATTCTTATTATGTGTCTTTTATACATATACATGTGTAGAGATGACTATATTTCCATTGTTGTATGATTTTTGGTTTCAGGGTGCCCTACTAAGTATTGTCATACTCACCCCTGCATGGGCTTTTTCTGCACGTGTTGTTTCCTGTATAGATGATCAGCCTTTTAAAAAAGTCCTAGATGGACCAGGACAAGATAGTGTATAATGAGATAGGTAGACTATGTTGTGTTCCTATGACTTTCAAACAGCAGTCCTTTTTGTTTTAGGCTAGACTTGTGTTCTAGAATCTTTGTAGTGGGATTGTATTTTAACCATTTACTTTTTTTAATTCATGTCATACTTTAGTCACGAGATTTAGATTTATAAAATAATGGTTGTTCAGTTTTTACATTTCAACATTTTATAGCCTTGTAGATGAGTGTGTGTGTGTGTGTGTATTTAATTAGGAAAAGGCCTTCCATGTTAGTGATATACCTACCCGGTGCTAGTCACTATCCTCAATCCTATTGAAGGTGGGCTTGGGAAGTCGCAACATGGGACCCACTAGGATGCGTTATGATAGAGTGGTATCAGAGCTAGTTGGTTCTACCTTAGGACTTGGAGTTTTTGATGTTGGTATGGGGAAATAGTGTTAAGTGTTTTGAGTCCAATTTTCAGGCCAGAGACTCCATTGTTGGTGTGGTGGGCGATATATCCATACACTAATACTCTAATCACAAGATTTTCAACTTGGTACATGAGAACATTTGTTATAGGGAAAACAATGGTACACTCATCATATAGGAATAGTTTGTGTATTCATGTCCTTCTTGAGTAAAATCTCTAAATATACTCATTGATCATGGTACATATTATTTGTTAAAAGATTCCTCTATGACTTATACCTCCTAGGATTTAGTATAATGATCCTGAGGATGATCCCATCGATGATGAGGCGTTAATTCAAGGAATAGTTCCCAAGATGTTACCTCTAGGTGGTGCACCAACCATACCACCTATATAGTAGCACATGGTACCTCTGGATTTGGTGTGTGGGCTGAACATGATTTATGAGTTTCAGTAGAAGATACCCATTGGGTTCCAAGGTGATCCCAACACACAGGTGGTTGAGTACTTTATTGAGGTAGTGACCCATGCTCTCCATCTAGTTAGGACACCAACAGAACAGATGGTGGTCCTAGAAGAAATCCTTCTTCATGGTTCAGCTGGGTGATGGTGGGGTTTTTTTACCCAATCTTATGATGAGCCGACTCTTTTGTAGATAGAGTTTGAGTGCCTTTTCAAGTGGATTTATCACTAGATATGCCGACTCTTTAATGGATAGAGTTTGACATCCCTCTCAAAGAGGAGTTATCACTAGCTATGCTGAGGGTTGTACATATCTAGAAGCTTCTGTAAATCTATGTGGGGTAGCATGATAGTATATGAGTATTCATTGAGGTTTACCAACCTCTCCAAATACTATATGGATATGGTTTTTGATCTATTCTTTTGGTCTTAGACCTTTCACTAAGTTATGCATAGTGACATATGAGCATGTTTTATCCCACTGTGCATTACTACCTATGCTGGGGTGAGAGAGATATATTTGGTAATTGAGATTTTCTTAGTTAAGAAGATATAGTTGGTGGTTGTCAGTAGGGGAAAATAGAGAGAAGAGAGTGTGTTAAAAGAGAGCTGACATTAGTCTCCTATACTTGGACATGGGAGATGTTTCAGGAATACATCCCAAGATAGAGGATTTGTAGTTCTATTATCATAGGGTGGGTCCAGTCATCCTAAAGAGAGGTTGTTCTACTCATGTGATGGTAGGTTACATCTCGCCTGATATTGTCTGACCCAATATATAGCTGATAGAGAAACCTTATATGGGCCACTGAGGCACTGGTAAGAAAATTCTAGTTTGTAGGGTGGTGGATGTGGTATATGAGTGAGTAGAGAAGTAAGAGGTGGTCAACACATTGACTTGTTACCACCACCGCCCTCAGGTGGTCCACACCGGGCTCAAGGAGCCAGAGGACAGGGGAGGGTAAAGCTACATGAAATCAAATCTTATGACCTAGAGGCTTCAGAAATTATTTGAGGTACAATATGTGTCTTTTATACTTTAGCTAAAATACTGATAGAGACATGTTCTAGTCAATTATTTCTCCCAACATTTCTATTTCGAGACATAGAGATTCTGGTTTAACTATTGAATCAACCCTTATGCTTAGATACTCCTACTAGAGAATACTCAGTGATATTGTACTTGTTCTGATAGTGTAACATGGGTCTTGGAGGTGAGAGTTTCAGTTGTGATCTCTTGGTAGTAGCATCTAGGTCTTATAATGTCATTATTTATAGGTATTGGTTATCAACAGTCCATGCCCAGATTGACTGTTTTAGGTGAAGGGTGTGGTGTGTCTGTAGGGATGAAACTAGGATTTCCTTTATTAGAGAAAATGAAACCTAGAAATCAGGAGATTGACTCATGCATTAGAGGGTGCAGCTAAATACTCATTAGTTGGATAGCCTAGCCCTTGGTGTAGTGAATGTTATGAATTTCTAGTTTCCTGCAGTGGTGAAGGAGTGCGATGAAGTCTTCATCGAAGATGTTTTAGGTTTACCTTCCCATTGAGAGATAGACTTCTACATTGATCTACACCCCAGGACGAAACCAATATCAACACCATCATATCAAATTTCTCTTTTATATCTTCACGAGCTGATCGTGCATTTAGATGAGTTGAAAAGGAAGGGATTTTTTCAACCTAGTGTTTCACCCTTGGAAGCCCTAGTATTCATTCCAAGAATACAGATGGGATCTTGAGGTTTTTTTGTGGACTGTCAGCACTTGAACCTGGTTATTATGACAAACAAGTTCCCACTACCAATGATATTTGAGCTCTTTGATTAGTTGAGAGGGGCACAATGGTTCTTGAAGATTGAGCTCAGATCAAGATATCACCAGTTTCAAGAACCAGATGATGATATACCAGATATGGAATTTAGATGTATCTATGGTCATTATGAGTACATGGTGATTCCCTTTGGCATGAGGAATTCCCCAGTAGTGTTCATGGGACTCATGAAGTGGATCTTTCTGCATTATTTAGACTATTTTTTGGTTGTATTCATCGATGATATCCTTGTGTACTCGGTGTATGAGGAGGAGCACGTGAGACACTTAAGGATAGTTTTATACGTACTTTAAGAGAACCAAATTTACAGAAATCTCTCGAAGTGCCAATTTTGGATTCAGGAATTCTACCTTTAATGACATGTTATATTATCATGTAGAATTGTAGTGGAAATAGTAAAGGTCAAGGCGGTGTTATATTGAGAGCCACCTAAGAGTGTGACATTGGTGCAGAGATTCCTCGGGTTGCATGCTATTATCAAATATTCATACCTGATTTCTCCATTATATCAGCACCCATGACATCATTGACTCAAAATAGGTAGCCTTTCATGTGTAAAGAGATGTCTATATTGGATTTTCACTAGTTGACGTTGAGTATGATGATCTCTCCCATCTTGGGATTTCCAAATAAGGGTGATGAGTATGTGGTGTTCTACGATGCATCAGGAACTAGACTTGGTTTTCTTCTAATGCAGAGGCAATAAGTGATCACTTATGGTTCACGTCAGTTATGACCACACGAGAAGAAGTATTTGAACAATGATCTTAAGTTACCAGCTCTAATATTATCTTTGAATATGTGGAAACAGTACCTGATGCGTGATCATTTTATCGCCTACTCCGATCATAAGAATCTCATGTATATCTTCTCTCATAAGGATCTCAACTTGAGACATAGTCAATGGATAGTTTTCCTTTGGGATTATGAATTTAAAATTTTCTATACTCATGGGAAGGGGAACATGGTAGTATATACTATCATCATGAGATCTTCTTCACAGTTACTGAACGAGGCATCAAAGTAGTTATCCTCAATGCAGTTATCCTTTGTGGATGGAGATTGAGCCTCTTACCTCTAGTTGATGTTTGTTGACCCTCCAAGTGATTTATGGATTCACAAATTGGGGATATCTAATTTGAGACCCTACATGCTTATATATCCATAGGGAATGCTTTTGATGGATTATCTAAAGGTGGGGAGAACATCATTCTTTATAGAGGATGCATGATGGTACTAGTGACGTTGTGGGAGGAGTTTTAGAGAGAGTTTCATATGTCTCCTTTGGTGGTACATTTAGGTGTGGAAAAGGTGTAATAGGAGCTCCAATGGTAGTATTGGTTGCTTGGAATTAAGAAATGAGTTGCAAAGTTTGTCTCTCGATCCCTTACATGTCAATAAGTGAGGGTTGAACACCAAGTTCCAGCAGATTTAGCTCAACCCCTTTGAGGTGCCGGAATGGAAGTGGGATGCGATATCTATGGACTTCATGATTTTCATACCACGTATATCCAGGAGACATGATACCATTTGGGTGATCATAGACTGACTCACCAAATCGGTCGACTTCTTAGCTATTCGAGAACAAATTTTAGTAGAGAGCATGGGATGTCGCTATGTATAGAAGGTATTTTTACTCCATGGAGTTCCCTCAATTATTATTTCTAATCATGATGATCTCTTTATATCCTAGTTGCAGAATGGATTACAGGAGGAATTTGGAGTTCGATGAAGGAGACCATGTTTTTTGATGGGTTTCACATCGATGTGGATTGAGGAGACTTAGTCAGGGAGGCAATATATCTCCGATGTTTATTATCCCTTTACAGATACTTTATAGACTTATAAAGGTGGAGAACCTTTTAGTTGTACCTTCACTGTTAGACAAGGTACATGACATCTTCTACGTGTCGCGTCTGAGGAGGTATGTGCATGACCCACCACAAATAATCGACTGGGGTGAGCTAGAAAATGAGGATGGAGAAACTTTTGTTGAGTACCTAGTAGAGATCAAGTTTAGTAGGATAGGATCCTTAATAAGTGATTGATTCCTTTATTGTGTGTCTAGTATTAGTACATAAATCTCCAAGATATCGCATGGGAGTGTGAGTCTCGGATTCATGCTCAGAACCAACATCTTTCTGAGTAACCCATGTTTTTGCTGTTCAAGGGTTTAGACCCCAAGTTGAGGAGAAATTAATGTCCTTATTTTATGTGTATTATTTTTGGATGTTATATACATTATTTTCAAGACTAGGCATTAAGAAAACTTATGATTCTAAGGCACAGTGTGTTCTGAATAAATTTTTGAAATATTTAAATATATTCAATATAATGCGTGCATAGCTTTCTCGAAAAAGTGGAATAACATATAAATGGGTGTTCGGATCATAAATATGAGGGAACTATTGAGTTCATAATGAAAGTTTTACCCTAATAACGAGTTAACATTATTCGGCAAGGTTCATTTATGGAAAAGTCATCATAGGTATGGTAATGAATAAAACAATTGATTTATTTATTTTATTACTTTTGTTTTGATGAAAAAAATTAACAATATTTAAATATATTATTGTGTAATAATTCCAAGGTAATTCACATAACCCTAATATCTCTAGAGAACCGTTGGAGATATCTTTGAGGATTCTTTCTCAATCGAATGATGAAGGATCATCGATCATCGATCGATACTCATCAATTTTGATGGATCTCAGCAATGAATGTCACGCAGGGTCTTTCTTCATTAGATATAATTCCAAATTAAGATATGTGTTTTGATTTTAATTATTCATCGTTATTGAATTATACAATTAACGTGAGTCAATCAAATAACAAATTTCTCTGTGGTTTGATCGTCTTTCAAGACGGGATTATTTTGTGTGGTTTTGAAGGGAGTTTTATCTTTATGATTTGATTTATTAAATTTCATTCTATTAGTGATGGATCAATATAGACACAAACATTGATCAAGGTTTTTTCCTAAAATATATTGTTCTCCTTTTCTCCCTCCGTTCATCATTTTTCATGGGAATTCTTCATTTTGACTGTGGATCGACTTATCCTAATCGATCGATCATTACAAACCCATTTCTTAATGAAATGAACTGATATCATAGGTTTGGGATCGATATGACACAATGGAGGTACATTGATGGATATAGATAAATTTGAATGATAGAGGATACCCAAATTCTCGTTCTTCATCATTCTTCGAAGCACAATGAAGAATGATGATTTGATCTATTTTATGAGTTGATCAGGTGATGAAACACGTTGTTTGATAATGGAAATTCTTGGATGATATTTGACCGTAGATTTCATGGTGAAAAAATCATTCAATCAATGACTAGTAGTATAGGAGATGTCCAGGAGAAGCTCCTACGATTCTGGAAAATCATCAACCACATGGTGTGTAATCCAAGATTACATAGCATGTGGGGTCCTATGTGTGATTTATAGGGTTTTCATAGGGAGTTAAACATCACACAATGTGTGTCCTAGACCATAAGACATGTGGTCCCTACACGGATACTCGACGTGTTCTTTGGAGAATATAAAAACATGTGATGGAGAGTATTGGTTGCCTACATTTCGTGTACTCCCCCACACGACATGACTTAGACCATGTACATGGGCTACCTCATGTACTCATACATGGGAATGAATAAACAGTCAGAAACTATGTACTTCCATAGGGTTGTAGTACACATGTGGGACTTGGGATATAGGGACATGGCATGTAACCCCTAGACATGTTGTGTACTCTTCTATACTACATGGACACAACTTGATGACATGGACTACTTACATGGGCAAGACAGAGGGTAAATGGACATAGCTTGTGACCCCTACTACACACTTTTTACTCCGTTATAAATGGATTGGATATCTTTTAGTCTTAATATTGGACATGTTTCATTAGGGTTTTTTCCCTTATCCTTTACCTGAAGGTCGATATGAAATCGTTTCCTACTCCAAGGACTATGATACCTTCACCAGGACTTCCTAGATAGAGTCATTGGAATACTTATGAGATGCTTGGATTGAGATCCTATACTCATCTTCATGCCCTAGGTGGAGTTCTTTGTATCTTCATGACCAACACTACCTAGGTGTCGATCCTCTACTTAGTGGATCAATCCAGATTGAGTTGTTGGTATCATACCATGGCCCTGGAAGTGATCATCATCTATGTATCATATTCATTTTAGACTATCAGCATGTTCTTTCTCATGAAGAGACCCAATAATCAGTACCTCTTGGACTTACTTCATTGATTCTATTAGAATTAGGAGTGTTTAATCCTTGATTATTTCTTTGTGGAATCTTCAAGTTGGAATCCTAGGTTGGTATACTATAGTTATGACTCAACTCTAGACTACGTGTCTTGGATTGATTATATCTATATATTCTTGTTATATGATATTTATGCATATACCAATGTAGAGATGACTATATTTCGTTTGTTTTATCATTTATGGTTTCAGGGTGTCCTGCAAAGTATTTTCATACTCACCCCTACATAGGATTTTCAAAAAAAATTCGTGTCTTGTGTAGATGATTTTTCTTTCAATAGAGACGTAGAGGGACTAGGACCATACAATGCATAGTGAGACTGGATATACCAAGGTGTGTTTCTACAGTTTTCATACAATAGTCCATTTTTTTTGTTTAACTACTGTTTTAAACTCTTTGTGCTGGGATTGTATTTGGACCTATTTATATTCTTTTACTTCTTATCATTCTTTGGTTATTTTATTTAAATGTATGCATTCATGTTTGTTTACTTTTTAAATTTCATCAATTTAAAGGCTTAGAGATGTGTGTGTGTGTGTGTGTGTGTTTCTAAGTATTAAGGATGAGATCGCCCATGTCAGTGGTATTCCTACTCAGTGCTAGCCATCATCCCCTAGCCTATTGGTGGTGGTCTTAGGGAGTCATGGCATAGGCCCCACTAGGATGAATCGTGGAAATGATTGTGTGAATGTTGTAGAACCTATTACTATTCAGTTCACTATAGTGGTAACTGGTGCAATTAATATTCATAGGCTAGAGGCTATAGAGGACTAGCTGGTTAGTCCTACTCTTTAGGATGAGGATTTTATATTTTCCAGACATTATGCTCCCAAAACTGAGGTTGTGAATGTAAAAAGAAATGAAGATACTTTCACTACAATAGTAATTGTTCATATTGAATTTAATGAGTAATAATTTATTGATTCATACAGATTTAATGTTAGAGAATCTAGTGATTTTCATGTTGATGCTCAAATATATGTATTTAAAGATGGATATAAAGTTATTTGGATGATAAGAGTATATATGGAGGATTCAAAAAGTGGTAAGGTTCAATAATCTCTAATAAATAAATTTAATCAAGTTATATATAAAAACATCATTACAACAATTAGTAAAATAATAAGATAAAGGATTCATTTTTCTAGAGATATTAAAAAACTACCCTCTCTTGATGGTGTAAAATCAGATGTTCTTCCCTCAGTTAACTAGGATGAAGGTCAATATAATCTTCTATAGTTTGTTTAAACTATTTATTCACGTTTTTTTAATGAGTTTGAAAATATAAATGGATATATAGATGAGTTCAATGTTGTCATTAATGCATCAAAGGAATAATTATAGAGGTTGAAAATATATATATATATACAAGATTGATTTAATTTGAATGATTGAAGTATTGACCTTTTAGGGTGAGGTACTTAGGAAAATACATTCTATTAAAATAGGTAGCTCTACTGTAAATAGAAAATAAATTTAATCCTTATAGATTCAATTGAAATAACTAAAATTTAATTTTTTTCTATAAGATGGTTTTGTCTACAAGACTGATTTTGATTATCAAAATAAGAAGAACAGATCTCTGTTTGAATTCATTAAAATAATTATTATAACTCAAGAAAATCCAATCTCTAAGGTATATTTTGATACGTTAAAGGATTTTTTTAAAGATTAATATACAATTCCTAAATTTTTTCAACCTATTTGGATAGGTAAACCTAGAAAAATCACTCTTTCAGAATTTTTGGAGAGACAATTGGTGCTTGTTTCATCAGACTTGGATGCATTAACAGGAAGAGTGGCATCAATTCAGTGAAACATGGTCCCTTTATAAAATTTTCTTAAAGTTAAAAGAGAATTAATTTATCAAATTATGTATGAATTCATTGATTTTGTAAGATCCTAACCTTTTTCTAGAGATGAATTGGGATTGGTTTCTGGTAATCTTTCTCTTCGTGTTGAGTACATTTCAATTAGGTTTTACCTTAGAGTGTGTTTGGATAAATTTTGAGAAAAATTTAAGTAATAAGGGTTGTGCATGGTTAGCACAAGGTTTTTCAAACCATGAAACCCTAAAATAATAGGTTCGTGGTTAAGGTGCATGATTATAGATAAATATTTTTCCTTACCCAACAAATCATGTTAGTTTTTTAAGGTGGCCCAAAAATTAGTTTTTAATTCCCCCCAAACCACCAAAACTCATCCATTTTTACCCAAACTCAAACCCTTACGATATTTTATGATTTATAGCTTTTTGAAGGTATTAAAAGGTTTTGTGGCCTCCTTTATTCATGATTTGATGCCTGAATCAATGATTTGCACCTCTCCCAGCAACAGGTTCCCATCCCAGTTTTTTCCCATTCATATCCCATCATTATCCCTTTTTTAAGAAAAAATTTTATCTATTTTTATATATAAAGATATATAATTTAGGAATATAAATATATGATTTTGGATCTAGATCCCAAATCAAGAGATCTTTATTTTTAATCTTGATTTAGGGTTTTAGATCTCAATCCCCTTATGTGTATTTGTGCCAATTAATTTTAGGGATTTCCATTGGGAAATCTTTCATCAACAAATTGAGGTAGGTGGTGTATAATTAATATCCCATATTTATGAATTCGATTATGTGAATGAAAATTTTAGAATTGTTAGAATTGTTTATAAATTAGATTTCTTAATGGTATTAATTAATTTGGTGAATTAATTAATTGTAGAATTGTAGAATTTGGGGATAATTAATTGATGAATTAATTATGTGATATAGATGTGGTTGAATTCATAATAAATTGTATAATTAATTATGAGATATTGAATTTTTTATTTGATATAATTAATCATGGAATTAATTATGGGATTGTTAGTTGTGAATATTGATTAATTAATTGTTAAATTAATTAATGGGTTAATATACTTAATTAATTTGGGAATTAATTTATGAAAATTAAGTTATAAAATAATTGTTGAATTAGTAATGAAATCAATGTTTTTAATTAATGGTTGAATTAATTAATATTATTGATGTGATTATTTAATTGTTAAATTTTCTAGTAGAATTGTTTCATGTAACTAATTTTTTAATTTAGAATAGAAACTATGTGGATAATTAATTGATGAATTAATTATGTGTTAATGAATGGTAACATGGTCATTCAAATTTGAATTAAATAATTAGAACTTGTTCATTCTAATGTGTGATTTGTGAATAGTAACATGGTCATTCAAGTATGGATTATAGAATGGGAACTTGGTCATTTTAATGTGTGATGTATGGATGGTACCATGGTCATTCAATTATGAGTTTAATAATGGGGAAATGGTAATTCTATTGTGAGTGTTATGAATGTTAACATGTGTATTAAAGCATGAACTAGAAAATAGTAACAAATGAACTCTAAGATACTCTCTCACTTAGAAATACTTTGGGCTTTGGAATGAGCCGAAGCAGGTATTGAGATATGATACCTCCTTGGAATACTTTGTGCTCCAACATGGGTTGAAGAAGGTATTAAAATACGATATTATCTTGGAAAATTTTGGGCTCTGACATGATCTGAAGTAGGAATTTAGGTACAGGTTTCCTTATAAACTCGTGAGTTAATGTGGTTAAGTAAAAAATAAATGAAAATGTGATAACTATTTACTTATTCATTTTAATTATTTCTTTAAAAATATCCATACACTATTTGAATGGATTTTTTTAGACACCGTTGGTGGTGAACTACTGAGTTTTAATCACACCCTACTTAGGATTCCTGATCGGTACCTGAATATACGTATTTTTGCATGATAGGTTAAGGTAAAAGGCCCTATGTTATATGGATGAGCTAGTATGGAGCTTGGATGAGGGAACCGAGCATGGTTGAAAAATCTCTTGGTAGTTTTTGGTGTCTTTTCCAGCTTTCATTTTATACACTTGACACATACATTAGCATGGAATTTTTTATGATTTAGTTTTATATTGTATTTTGTTGCACTGATTATCATGATATATTGGTATTTTTTATGGTTATATATGTTTCCACTATTGTTTATTATTTTCTCACATGTATTACTCTGATAAAATAGAGTATAGTCTCTCTATGATCAACTTATAAAACCCTATATACTAGTAGGCAGACTATAGTATATGAGGAGGCATTCTTGAGGTCATGTGACTGACCGACTCGGGGTATTGTTGTGTGGAACTCAGGTTGGGGTGTTACAAAGTGGTGTCAGAGGAGTTTTATTTTCTTTTTCATTTGCCTTACTATTTGGAGAAGGGTAGAGAATAAACTAAGAAGAGTCAGGCCTAGCTCATGAGCTCATGCATGGGAGCTTTAAACCCATGCATGGGGGAAAATCCAAGTACCTAAGGTGGTATTTATGTTATTATTGTTTTCTATTAATGTTGAATATTATTTCACCTTTGGTGTCACACATATTGTTTGATGTGAATATTGTTTCTAAAAAAATAGAATTGAATTATGGCCAAGCATGGAATGAGAGTTTAGTTTTCATACATCATTCTAGCCAATCAAGATTATTTTGTGACACCCATCATTTTCGGAATGCATGGAAAAATGGGTTTTGGGTAATTTTTTAAACTTGAACTGTTTCTCCTTGCTTGTGAAATTGAATTGAAAATGGTGCCTAATATGAAATTGAAAGTGGTAAAATGATGCAATATGAAAATAAATGGGTGTCTAATGTGAAAAATTGAATAGTAGAAAATTGTTTACCCTTATTAACCATGACCTAGGAGTAGGATGGTTAATGGTAGTGATAGTGCTTCAATTTTGACTGTGTTGTGAGGATTTGGGGAAAATTTGTCAAGAATTACTATTTTTTCTATTATGTAAATGTGATAAACTCATGTTATGTGTACTAATGTTCATGTTTCAAATTGTAGATATATGCCTCCACAACAATGCCTATTGAGAGGACAACAAGAGAATACGGATGTTGTTTCTCTACCAAGAGTGGAACCTGAGGCACCGATAGTGTCGGGTGAGTATATAGGGGAGTGAATTTATCATTCTTTATAAAAATTATGGGAAGTGACTCAGGGGGGTTGAGAAGATAATTTATGAACTAATGAGAGAGTTTTAGTTATATCACCATCCAACTATTCCAAAAGAGGGTGGACTTGAGGGAGTTGAGTTCTAGGTTGAGTCCATAGAGATGATACTTGACCATTTGGAGACTCCTACTGAGATGATGGTCAAGTTGGATAATTATATGCTACAAGGATCAGTGAAGCGCTGGTGGGACATTCAAGAACATACATGAAAAACTAATAGTATGTTATGGAATGACTTATTGGACAGGTTTATAGAGAACTTCTATCCAGAGATGCTGAGAAAGGAGAGAGTAGTGAAGTTTATGTGGATGACTTGGGAGAGCATGTATGTGATGGAATATGTTGGACACTTTATAAACCTACTACTCATTTCTCCATCTTTGGTAGGAGATGAGACAGTTATAGTGATATGATTTTAGGAAAGACATATGTGTGAGATTAAGTCCCAAGTTAACCACTTCATTTAAAGAAGTTAGCTGAGGTGAGGGATTAGGCTCTAATAGATAAGGGGAACTTGAAGTACGCATCCAGTGATGGGTAGATTTTTTCTACTGGATGATCAGGAGGTGCGGCTTTTCAGAGCAGGAATCACCATTATGAGAACTTTAGCTAGAGTAGTGGAAAACTAAGTGGTCCGACAAGAGGTTCAGTTGCATATGAACATACTAGAGTGATCTATCATCAGGGTGGTAGGTCTGTCCATTATCGTATAAAATATCCCCGACCACTAGTAGAGTACTAGTCTTATGGAAAGATGGTATATCTATAGAAGTTATACAGGACATAACAACAGACGGTTTGTGATGGTGCTGCTAGATAGATTCATAGTGTGGGAAGGGTATCTTCTACACCTTATCAAAATGGCAGCTAGAGTTCTACTGGTTGAGGTTGTAGAGGTATTGGACATGGTGTTTTAGGGAAATAGTTCCCATATCAGTAGATTGGTGCTACTCAGGGGATTCAGACAACATCACATGGGAGAGGTGTAGGATAGTTGCATGTGTTGTATCCTACACTTGTGGATAGTGAGGCTAGACCATCGATAGTGAGTGCTACTATTTTTGTAGCTTCTACATTAGCTAGTTCCTTATTTGATATTGGTTCCAATAATTCTTCTATATCTTCAATTCTTGTTAATGGTTTGAGCCTGGTGGTAGAGTTTGTGAGATGGGTAATGACTATAGATACGCCATTGGGAGTGTCATATAGAGACATCTGCTTATGAAAATGATGTCCTCTCAATTTCAAGGAGTACAATTTTATGTGTGATATCTAAATTATTTACATGTTTGGCTTCGACCTAATAATGGTTATGAATTGTCTTGTCATGTACCGAGACCAAAATGATCGTTACTATAGGAGAGCTACATATAAATCTTCTAAGGGTGACCATTACATTTAATATGGGTTGTGGGATATCAAGGAATTATTATCAAGGATAATAACTCAACAACTGGGAGAGCTCACAGTCAAGGTTTCTAGTCTTTTTTTGGATGATGGAGGTGTGAAACCTTGTGTTCTTTCACAAGTAGTGGAAATATTTCGGTGTGTTTTTTTAAGACTTCACAGGGTTTCCACTAGATAGAGATGTGGAAATCACTAAAGATCTCATGATGATAGATCATCTAGTTTCTATTAAACTATACATATTTTCACCAATAGAGCTTCAAGAACTCAAGACTCATCTATAGGAGTTGGAGGATAAGGGATTTATCTGCCCAAGTATGTCACCTTAGGGTTCTCTAGTGTTGTTTTCTAACAAGGATAATGGGACTCTATGCTTTTGATTTGATTACTGGAAGTTAAACTAGATTCTTGTGAAGAACTGATATTCTCTTCCATGTATTGATGATCTATTTGACCAGTTGATATGAGATTTTGTGTTCTTGAAGATCGAATTGA
This sequence comes from Viscum album, assembly GCA_963277665.1. Lineage (NCBI taxonomy): Eukaryota > Viridiplantae > Streptophyta > Magnoliopsida > Santalales > Viscaceae > Viscum > Viscum album. The sequence goes on along the minus strand of OY728164.1, from coordinate 1,041,267,005 downwards.
GATTAGGGTATCATCAACATAGAGTAAGGACTTATGATATATCTATGACTAATTTTAAAGGAAGTTATAACCTATATGAGTTCATCAATATTCCTTTTGGGTTAATGAATGCACCAAAAGTGTTTATGGACTTAATGAACAGAACCTTCTATCGGTACCTGGATCATTTTTTGGTAGTGTTTTTACATGACATCTTGGTTTACTTCAAGACTCGTGACGATCATGCCAAACACTGTGACATCATTCTGAGTACACTGAGAGAGAAATGGATATATTCCAAGGTATCTAATTTCCAATTTTGTAATGATCAGGTACACTTATTGGGTCACATAATCTCGAGGAATGTGTTTTTGTGGAACCATAGAAATTACAGGCAGTAGTATCATGGGAACTGATCAAGAAAACTTTTGATATTCATAGCTTCCTGAGATTAGCTGGATATTATTGGAGGTTCATCCAAGATTCTTCCCAGTTGGAAACACAGCTCTCGGGCCTAGAAAAAAAGGGGATAATGTTTCAATGGTTAGAATCATTCAATAATTCCTTTTAGGATCTAATGAATATTATGGAAACTACACCGATCTTGATCCTACCCAATTTAGGTGGGGAGTACATGGTGTTTTGTGATGCTTTTGGGGTTGGAATCCGAGATGTTTTAATTCAAGGATATATAGTTGTGGTGTATGGGTCTCAAAAATTGAGGCCACATGAATAGAACTACCCTACGCAATACATCGAGCTAGAAGTTATGGTTTATAATTTGATGTGTTGGTGGAATTATCTTTTGGGAGATATTTTTATGGCTTTTACTAATCACAAGATCTTAAGGTATATCTTATAACAATGAGATTTGAATCTACGAAAATGGAAATGGGATGAGTATATGTAGTCATTTTATTTTGAGCTAGCATATATGCAAGGGAAAGGAAACTTTGTGGTTGACAATTTGAGTAGGAAAACTCATACTCTATTGGTTAATGAGTCTACTATTTAGTGGAAGATGGTGACTCTTTTAGATGAGATGCATGTGGCGGTTTAGAAGAGTCTGGAGAAGATGACCCTCATGTAGATTTCAGTAGAATCTACTCTTTTGATCCGAATTAGAGATAGAAATTATGAGGATTCATAGTGTTTTACCTTAATGGAAAACCTTAAATTTGGGGATTCACCTTCATATTGGAGCATATATGAAGATGAGATCATCTATGTCAAGAATCGGGTTGTTGATCCTGCAAGTATGTAAGAGGAGCGGATGTAGGAATTTCATTCCTCGAAGCGGGCAGTACATTTAGTAGTGACCAAAATTTACCATGACCCATGAATAAAGTTATGGTGCCCACACATGAAAAGGATATAGCAGGGTTTATGACATAATGCTAAACCTATCAATAGGTGAAGATTGAGCATCAATGACCTGGAGGTTTACTATAGTTGTTACCAATTTTGTAATATAAGTGGGAAATTGTGTAAAATGGACTTTTTGGTGGGTCTTCAAATGATGATAAGGAATAATGATGTTATCTAGGTAATTGGGGATTGACTAATGAAGGTAGAACATTTCTTGACTATTCGAGAGACATTCTTAGTGGATTAGATAGGATATTGGTATGCTCGGGAGATAGTTCATCTGCATGGGGTTCCACAGATTATAGTTTCAGGTCATGACTCATGTTTCACTTCATTCTTCTGGAAGGGATTACAAAATTCACTTGGTACAAAGGTATTTTTTAGTATAACTTTTCACCCATAGACAAATGGGTGATCGAAGCATGCTATATATGTTATTAAGGATATTCTACGGGGATGTGTTCTTGACTTTGATGGGTCTTGGGAGAAGCACCAAGCTTTGGTGGATTTTTACTATAATGAAATTTATCAAGAAATGATACAGATGGAACCATATTTGGATCTTTATGGCAGGCCATACAGATCACCGCTATGCTAGATAGAGGGAAGTGAGTCAAAATTGTTGGGACCGAGTCTTGTGAAGGAGATGTCTGAATAGGTGCAGTAAATTTGGAAATGTGTGGCTATAGATTAGAGTAGACAGAATTCATATGCTGATAGATGAATATAACCCCTAGAGTTTATAGAGGGTGATTGTGTATTCCTTAAGGTTTCACCTAGTTTGGGTTATGATAGGATATGGAGGCAAGGAAAATTAGCACCTAGGATTATTTGACTGTTTTGGGTTATGGAGAGAATCGGTTTGTTAGCATACTGATTTGCTCTTCCATAGAAATATAGTGTTATACAATATTTTTTTCATGCATGAAAAATTTTATAGTATCACCCCTAACCTTCTCAAATGGTACATTTGGATGGTGATGTGCTTGAGGTAGATGAGTCCTTTAAGGAGCATCCAATACGTGTGTTGGGTTGTAGTGAGAATGTTTTGGGGGGAAAAACCATGTCGATATTAAATTTATTATGGAAACATGAGAATGTGTATGAGGAAACATGTTAAAGGGAAGTAGATATGTGGTCTCAGTGGACCAATGTTTTTTACTTGGAATCTTAGAGATTATTGGGAGTGCGGCTCGAGGATGAGTTGTTATAAGGTGGGAGATTGTAAGATCCTGGCCATTTTTAGAGATGAATCAGGCTCGGTTTTACGTAATCATTTTCCTCTTGTTGATTACTTCTAAATTGAGTCTTATCATGGGGTGTGTTTGGGTTAATTTTGAGGAGAAAATGAACAAAATATGGTTTTTCATGGTTGGCGCACGATTAGAGAAAATTGTGTGCCCCAACCCAGCAAACCGTGCAACTCTAGACAGTGGTCGTTTTCATGGCTACCACATGGTTTTTCAAATTTTGTGTCCTAAAATGGGAAATAATGCACCCCTAAAATAATAGGTTCATGGTTCAGGAACAAGTTTAGGGGAAACTGTGTTCCCATGCCTAGGAAACTGTGTGTGATTTTTAAAGTGGCCTAAAAATTAGTTTTAAATTTCCCCAAATATTCAATACTCACCCATTTAGACCCAAACTCAGACCCTTATAATTTTTTATTATTTTAGATTATTTTTGGATGGATTCAAAGATTTTTTAATGTCCATTATTCATGATTGAAATCCTTGATTAAATATTCACACCTCTTCTAATAAGATAATCCTATTCTTCTTTCTTTATCATTCATCACCCATCTTTTTCCATTTCATTAAGGGATGTTTATCTCCATGTTTCTAGATTTAGATCTAGATCTGATAAATCTAGATCTAGTCTTGTGGATCTAGATATAGAATTAAGAGATCTTTTTTTATTTTGATTTAGTATTTTTGATCGTTATCTCATTATATTTCACTTTGTCATTGAATTTTAGGGATTTATATTGGGTGATTTTCATCAAAAAATTGAGGTAGGTGGTCTATAATTTAAATCCCATAGTTTTGATTTTGATTACATTTATAAAAATTTTATATTTTGTTGAATTTTTTAAAAAATTTATTTTCTAATGGAATTAAATAATTTAGTGAAGTAATTAATTATAGAATTGGGGGATTTTGGGATAATTAATTATGGGATTAATTATTTGATATTGATGTTGTGAAATTGATAATTAATTATAGAATTAATTATGAGATATTGAATTTGTTTATTTGAGAGAATTAATCATTTAATTAATTATGGGATTGTGAGTTGTGAATATTTATTAATTAATTGTCAAATTAATTAATGGGGTGACATACATAATTTATTTTTGAATTAATTAAGGGAAATTAAATCAAAAAATAATTATTGAATTATTAATGAAATTTGAGTTATTAATTAAAGGTTTAATTCATTGATATTATGAATGTGATTAGTTAATTTTTATATTATATAATGGAATTGGTGTGTTTAACTAATTGTTGTATTAGGAACAGAATATATGTATATAATTAATTAATGAATTAATTATGTGTTGATTAATGGTAACATGGTCATTCAAATTTGAATTAAAGAATGGGAACATGGTCATTCTAATGTTTTATTGGTGAATGGTAACATGGTCATTCAAGTATGAATTAGTCAGTGGGAACATGTTTGTTTTAATATTTGATGAATGGACGGTAGCATGGTCCTTCAATTACGAATTAATGAATAGGAACATGGTCATTCTATTGTGTGTAGTATGAATGGTAACATGGGCCTTCAAGTATGAACTAAATAATGAAAACAAAGGAACTCCATGATTTGACCTCACATTGGAATAATTCATTCCCTAGCATGAGTCAAAGAAGGTATTGTGTTGTGATATCACCTTGGAATACATTGGTCTCTAGCATGAATCAAAGAAGGTATTATGATATGATATTACCTAGGAACACTTTGGGATCCGGCATGAGCCGAAGAAGGTGTTGAGGTATGGGTGTCCTCAAGAACCTGAGAGTTAATGTGTTTAAGTAAAGAATAAATGATTCTGTGATAACTATTTACTTATTCTTTATAATTATTTCTTTATACAATTGCATACACTATTTTACAGGATTTTTTTAAGACACCATTGGTGGTGGCCTAATAAGTTGTCCTCACACCCTACTCAAGCTGCTTGATTGGTACCTGAATAGACATTATCCTTATAGTACATGTTAAGGGAAAAGTATCTATGTTAGATGGATGAGTTGGGATGGATCTTGGATGAGAAAACCAAACATGTTTCGAGACCCACTTGGGAGTCGTTAGTGTCTTTATTTTAAGTTTTAATTTTAGAAACTCGACACATACATTAGAATGGCATACTTTCTACATTAGTTGGATATTGTATTTTCCTACATTGACTATATTGAAATATTGGTATTTTTATGGTTATAAATTCATACACTATTTTGTATTATTTATGCTCGTGTATTACTCCGATAAAAGAGGGTATAGTCACCCCATGATCAACTTATCAGACTTGCTACTAGTCAGCAGCCTTTGGCGTATAGGAAGGCACACTTAAGGTCATGTGACTAGCTGGCTTGGGGAACCAGTGTGTAGCACCCAGGTTGGGACGTTAAAATTGTATAAGGAGGATCTAAAATCCTAAAAACTACATATTTGGGCTTAATGTTTTCATGGAGAAATTTTTTATCTCTTTAAATCCAACCTCATTAGATAACCTTGTATCTTCAAAGAATACTATCAATGTGATAACACAGTAAGGCCCATCACTAAATGAAAATTTTTTGACTATGTTTGAAAAGCTCAAGGACATTCATATATAGGATTGTAATTTCTTTACATGAAATTATAAATATTTAGAGTCAAGATCCTTATCTTATTATGAATTATTTCATGAACTTTTTGAGACATAGAAGAACATTTCAAAAGGTGAAGAAGTGGTTGGTCTAAGAAAACCAAATCTAATCCCTTTCTATTCTATATTTTCTCAATATTTATTACATATCAAAGTGCTATTAGTGAGGACTCTAATTTCTAAATGTTTCCATAAATCATATTTGTATTAATGTCTTATCATTTTTGGACAAAAGCTTCAACAAATATATATTTTTATCCTAGATTTTTATGAAGAGGAAATCATCAAGTAAATAGGCATGTGTTGAAATAATATTTTTCAAATTTGAGGCAGAATATCTCTAGGTCCTTCCACTCATGATGGGTATCCAATAAAAAAGAAAAATTTACAATCCACCTTTCATATTCCCACCTACTATCGGAAAGTCAATCAGAATAGCGATGATAAAGTCAGATCAGACCCTCCACCTACTCCATCTTCTATGCTCCCTTTTTCTACCATAGGAAAGTATGACAAGGATAAGGATAAGGATGTCCTTGAAAGTATTATGGATGGTACAAGTAATTTTTTTCAATAGATATAGAGTTATTATTATAAGAGATTCAAGTTTAGATTTAACAATTGGTGAGCCTTACCCTCAAGGTCCTTCTATCCTGGATAAAGCTAAACTAGACCCTTCATTACTAGTTTCTTTCAATAAAAAACATCCTTGACCCATAAATGTATATTTTGAACCTTCATAAAACCTTAATCCCAGACCTAAGGATTTATCTCTCTTGTTATATAATTTTTTTGGATTATCAATGACATTTCATTATTATTCAATACATTTTAGTTTTCTATTCTTGTTTCATTATCTATACTCGAATGTTTACTATTGACTATAATTTTCTTATTGAATTTATTTTTTTAATAAGTTAATAATAATCACTAATAAATACAATCCTTTTCAGTATTTACATTCTCAAAGACTACAATTTTAGTTTTATAAACTAAATGTGTTATATACAATTTTTATAATTTCTTTTTGATGTCACAAAATGGGGATAACATATGGGAAACAGAAAATTTTAAACTTCTAAAATTTTTAATTGTATTACAGCTTATTATTTTTTACTTATGAATTGAATCATATTTTATATCTATTAAATTTTATGTTTAAATTCTTATGGGTTTTTTATTTTTAAAAAGTGTGAGATTTTTTGATGAACTAATGTTTTCCCAATATATCCAATTTAATCATAAGTTTCTATGTTCAAAAAAACCCTCATTTATATTACTAATGATTTTTTCTAATGTCTATAGACCAATATTATAAAGTTATCAATGATTTTTATAAGTTATTTTTATTCTAGATGAATAGATTTTTATAAGTGTTAGAGCCATATGTTAAAGACATAGGTTTTTTATAATGTCCTAAAATATTCTATTTTGTGTAAATTTCATTAAGTATAAAATTCATAAGAAGTTTTGAATTCGTACAAAAATGTCTTCTGTTTGAATCAATGTCCTTATATAAAACATTATGTTCATAATGAAAGACTAACTATGAATTGTTATGAACTAAATAAAGTATTAAGAAAAAGTGGGATGATTCTAATAAAATTATATGATCAATATGAATCATTATGATGAAGAATTATGATCATACTGAAGTATTATTACTAGACTGGGGTCTTATAATCTATTTTAGGAAATAAAATAGAGATGAAATATTATGATATAAGTGAATTATTATGATCAAAGACTACGTCTTACAATAAAAGAACAATTCTTATGATAAAAATCTAAGTCGTACATTTGAACTGAAGTCATAAGATCTAAATTAAGTCAAATAATAAAGATTTATGAAGAGACAAAAGTCATACTAAATCTAAATAATTTGGAAATCTAAAGGCTTACAAAGTTTAAGACTTGTTAAGCTTCGTATTTTGGATATTTTAAAACATTTATGAGGATCTTATTACTATTTCAGTATTTTGAAAAAATTCTACCCATGTCTTTTGTTGTATCAAAAGTGGTACTGTATGAATGAAGAAATAATGAGTTAATTAAATATTATATTTCCAATAAATTATTTAGTTATAAAGAAGACCATAGATGCTCCAAATGGCTACCTCAGTTTTCCTATTTTAACAGAAGAAGGTGGCATTAAAGGACATAATTATTTTTATAATTATTATATATATATTTTTGACGATTTAAATGAAATATAAAAGTTTTAATATAAAAAGGAAAAATAATTTTTATATATATTCATCATGTAAATACATTTTTTTTAAAATATTTCTATTATATTATTTTAAAAAATAAAAATATTGTTGTTTTCAGGTGCTTTCAATATGTATCTATAGAAAATAAATTTCTTCCAAATCTCTCTAATGTTTATGATTTCACAGAGGAATTTCAACCATCTATCAGTTGTTTCATATAACTATGTGTTGAACTACATATATTTTTTATATCTTTTAATTATTATTTTATGTGAGAAAATATTGTACGAAGTGTTGTGTTAATTCCATTTATATCTCTTTTAAATGGATAGCTTCATGAAATATCATATAACATTTGTAAAAACTTTAATTTGCTTCCCCTCAACTATTGAGGTCCCTAGGAAAACAACTTGCTTAATGAAAGTCAATAAACTTTATTTGGGTGATTGTGGAGTGGATTAAGGGAATTTAATATTACCTTGAACCACTATAAATATAATGTTTCATTATACTTATATTTTATTTATTTCTACTACATAACTTATTTATAAGAATGTGACATGTTTGAATATATTTTAATAGGGATGTTTTTTTGGGATAAAATTTTTAAGAACTCAATTAATGCCCCTTTAGAGTCATTATAAAAATAAAAATTTACCAAAATTTAATAGGTGCAACCAAATTCTGATTTCTTATAATTAGGATATGAATATAATTATAAAAAATGAAAAATAATTTAAGGGTTTTATAGGAAGACTTACCAAACAGAGAATCATTGTTCACATTCAAGGAATACCATAGCGAGAAATTTTAGAGGAAATGAAAAAATTTATGTGTTGAGATATTGGTAAATAATATTTATTAGCTTTTAGATATATTAATTTCTCACAAAATTCTATTAAATATATTTTGCAAGGAATGTTCAATATAACCTCAAAGATGGATAAAATTCTAAGACTATGAGGCTGGTGGAGTTTGGATAAATGTGGAGATCATTAATGTATAACTTTTAAAAAGTTTGGAAAATTATAACTCGCTCAAAGCTTGTGGGTATACTAATTATTAATAATATTTTAATTTATAGGAATAGGAAGATGATCAGGTATTATATTTGTACGAGTTTTAAGGTATAAATTAATATAATATATTGTAATTTTTTTAGAAAATATTTTTTAAATTGTAAGTTACTTATCTTACTAATATTATATATTATTAATATTTATATGATTATTTTTTATAGTGGGAATATAAAATAAATAAGATAAAATAAAATTTCCATGAAATATGTTCATACTTTTGGATGAAATCACTTCCAGATCATGAGCATACATGGTTAATTTAAGAATAAATTTTTTTAGCTAAAATTGACTGATAAAAATTCAATTTTCAATTAAAGCACAATATGAGTTATTTAAAAATAGTGTGATGATATTTATTGTTAAAAATATAGGTAGTTATTTTAATAAATGATTGTTTTTTGTGGTGTATTTAATTAGAATTTCTATAGAATTATGATTTTTTATTTACTTAAGACCTTACATTATTAAAAATTATTTTTCTATGGTAATTGAATATACCTCACTACATTTGGATAAGTTGAGAAAAATCATAATGAACTTGAATGATCAATTTAGTGGATGGCCAATTTTGTTAACCAGGATCTGAAATGATATTTTTGGAGTCAAATGATCTTTAAGAGGTGGTTTTGGACATCAGTTGAGGCTTGAAAGGGATCTTGGATGCTTGGAAAAGAATCAGAGAAAAGATTGAGGCAGTTGAGTGGATACGCTATTCATTGGTCAGTTGGTGTCCTTTACTGTCCCAATGATGGAATAGAAATTTTACATGTATAATAATTGGGCTCACCAACCAATAGGTGATCCTAGACCGATCAATTAGTGAGTTAAAACTATCCATTTGGTGGTACTTATGAATTCTTTTTTATAGGTGGTTTTTAGTCTTTTTTTCATTGACCCCTCATTATTTTGGTGGTAGACACACTTGCGAGAGGGATATACATCCATTTTCTCCCTCACTCCATCCTCCCTTATTTACCCTTTTAAGATGGTGAAATATATGGGGATTCTATGGTTATTTCAGGTTATGATCATGGATTCTTCATCCATTCTTCAAAATATTCATTTTTCCCTAATTTTCTCTTGGAATGTTGCTAGGTATTTGATGATGATTTCAATAGAGCACTTTGAAATCATTAGAAATGATGGGTACTTGGATTTACCTAGATAGAGGATGTCTTGGGAGTATAGTATCAATTTATCATGCCATTTTGATTTATTTATATTTCCCTATAACTTTTCTTATGTATTTTATGAAATTATGGGAAATTTATCTTAAGATCAGTCGTTCAATTTAGGGATTTTTCTTAGAATTCATCACAAAATTTTATTAAGGTTTTGTTTTGGAATTAAATTAAATTTTCATTTTTTTATGGTGTCATGTGTTATGGTTTTTTATAAAATAATTCCATGGGAGTGTTATAGAGATTCCACATGACATTTTACATGGTTCCCATGAGATGGTGTTACTAATTAGTTTTAGGTAATTATTCCAAATTTAAATAAATTAATTAAGTGGTTATAATTTGTTATAATTAATCATTTGGGATATTTACACATTATATATAGTCTTTAATGGATGGATAATGTCTATTTGAGATGATATAAACTTGAATGATCTCAGGTAGTGAGTTTTAAGGTAGTGGTATAAAAGATAAAAGACCTATATATGGTATATAGCTGTTATTCTTTGTTATATGGTTTATGCAATTAATTATTCATTTGTTATTATGTGTGATTTATGGTCTTTCCACTATGGGTGATTGAACCTCAAATCAAATGATCAATGTATTAAGAATTAACTTTCTTTAATTAAATAAAATACCAATACATGGAATAAATAAAGTTTTAAGTGCCATGGTGGACCCTTGTTCACTGGTTGGACATCCTGGTCACCGATGTCAATGAGTATAATTTTAACCATGTACCTTGGGTTATGAGAAAACCATGAGAGGTGATAAATAATAAATTATGTGATCATATTGGACTAGATAGGTTCCAGTGTACCCCTTGAGTAGGATAATTTATTAATTATGATAATTGGACCCAATTTTCCACATGGAATTTTGTGATACCTCAGAGTCTTCAGGCTAGATAACATGCTCAGAAAATTGATGAACATAGAGGGACTAAATAGGTTAATTAGTATTTATATTTTCCCCTTTCTTAGAAGTGGCGAAAGGCTATATGGGGTTAGCCTTAAGATCCACCTAACACCAAAGACTAAAATAGGTGATCTTGAGAGGAAAAATTTATCACATTATGTTTGAGTTGATACTGAGGGATATATTACCCTTCTGTGATGGTATTTTTCCATGTAAAATCATTGGTTCATGAAAAATTGTTTTCCCAGGGATGCATAGGATGTCAACTAAGTTCTGGGATGTGAGTTTAAAGTTGAATTATTAATTAATGAATTTGATTAAATTTAATGTTTATTATCATTATTATATGGTTGGGGGACTTGATGTGATTCAAAGGATTTTTTATGCTAGTTATAATGATAATATACTATTAGGGGACCTTGATGTGATTCATAGGATCTCGTATTCCCATTGTGAGGATAATATACTATTGAGGGACTTCGATGTGGTTGTAAGGATCTAGTATGCCTATTTTGATGATTATATACAATTGGGGGCCTTAAGGTGATTCCAAGAATCTAGTATAAAAATTATTATATTCTTGAGGGACATTAGACATTGTTCCTTAGATCTAGTGTTCCCATTATTATATTATTAGGGGACCATGGAAGTTGTTCCATGGATCTAGTGTTCCCACTATGATACTACTATTTTACATTGGACTTCATCCTTAAATATGGTCTGTATATATATATGACTATAGTGGAAAATGTCGTACATGATAAAAAAATATTTCTTTCACATATTTTTCTAAAAGAAAAATGGGCCTTATTGTGAAAATAACTTGAGGTTTAATTTTAAAAAACCATTTATAATTTAAAAAATGGGAAAAACATATCAAATAAATCCTTTGGGTAAAGTTAAAAAACATTGAAAACTTTTTTACAAAAAAAACATAATCATAAAAAAGAGATGATTAAATAAAACATAATCATAAAAATAAGATAAATATTTCTTGAAATAACTAGTGTATAATAAAATAGATGATTTTATTGAGATATAGATCATAGGATTTCATCATTAGAAACATAATCATAAACAATATATATAAATGATGAGATCGTATCATAAAACTATTAACACTTTGGTAATATTGAATCATAATCCCTCTAAAATAATAAATTAAATAAAAAATAAGATATCATGAGAATATATAAATCCATGATATTAAATTTCTAAATTTAATTATTTACACATAATAAATGAAGATAGGTTCATAATAAAATGTTTGTCACAATAAAGACAAATTTAAACCAAAATCCCTTACCAAATTGATAATCTATTGAATTGTAATCCACATTAAATAATAACCTCAAATTAAACTATAAAAATCAAGAAAATAATTATATTCATGATATAAAATTTTAAATGGTATTACATACCCCACACAAATCAAACGAGTGGTGAATATGGCATAATTCTCCCAAAAATAAAGAGACTGGAAATCCCTTACTACTTTGATTAATTTTTAACCATAAACCCCATGAAAGAGAGATCCAAAAATGGATATTTAAATCCTCATAATTTTTAACAGTATCATCATAAAATACATTTATGAATATTATATACACCACATAATATAAACATGTTGTGAATATGACATGTGTCCTGTAGAAAATAAATGTTAGATAAAAATGCCTTACCTTAAGTCTCGAATTCCTTCATACATGTTCAAACCACCTGTATAATAAATATAAATTTTGTTATAAATCTATTAAATAACCATAATTAAATATATCATACAACATAATATTTAATTATGACCACTTATTACCTATTTTTCAATAACTCCTTAAAATCACATTTCAGCTAAGAACTGCTTTGTTTTTTTCTTGATTTATTATTTTCAGTTCTCTTAATTTTATCATGGTTCAATAATATCTAGAATTTTATACATGATATAAATATAATATATATTTATTATTTAAATATTTTTATTAATCCATTAAATTTAGATATATAAAATGAAATACATCTTTCAGGGAGATGTTTGACCGTACGTACGCAAGAACACTGTTTCAATTTTCTCATAGAATGAAGTGAAATAAAGTTAAATAATTTATTAACTTTAATAAATAGTTTTTATGTAATATATATTACATATATTCATTAAATTTACTCATATTACCTTCCATATAAATCATTTATGAAAAATAATCACATCGCTTCGCAAGGCGACAGTCTGCCGTAAATGCGAATGATGTTGTAGTATCCTTCAATGAATGGAAAGTAAAAAGGTATATGTGAACTATTTATTAAAAAGGAATAATTATGTTAAATATATAATATATATTTATTTAATATTTCCTTATTACCATCAATTTAAAAAAAATTAAAACACATCACATCGGTTCATGATGTGGTAGTTCGCCGTACACACGAATGATGATTTATTTTCTTATTTTATAGAAGTGGAGATGGTTGTAGGTCATGATCATAACATAAAAAATTATAAATATATGGAAAACAATTGTGATATTATATCATGATGTTTTAATAATAATTTAATTATGTTGTGGAAGAAATAATATAAAAATGTTCATTGAAGAACGATACCTCGTCTTTGGGTAACCTCCTTAGCTTTGCAACAAAATCCGTACTAGGTAAGATTTATGAAAAATAATAATGTTTGTAGGATAGTTTTATGGACTTATGGAAGATATTTGGTTATTTATTGGAAGAAAATTGGTTTTTATGTGTGAAGAGGAGAGGATGAGTGGCCTTTTATAAGTGAGGTGAGTAGCACACTTGTAATTTTTTGAATGAAAAAGGTATACCCTCATTTTTCACTTTCAAAAGGATCCAAAATAGACCATTATAGATAATTAAACATTATAAGGTATAAATATAGACATAAAAATGGTTTTTTCCGAAGTTTTAGTCATTTATAACCCATATCTTTTAGTTTAACCCCCAGTAAACCAGCTTTTACATTAAACATGGTAAATAATGTTTAGCGTTTTTACTACTAATTATGGTCAAAAATTAAGTTTATCTTATAAAATAATATAAATTATTATAATTGAAAATATTTAATACATTTTTCCAAATTCAATTCATCTAATTGGAAAATTTTAATTTAAAATTAAACCCACAGACGCGACCGGAAAGTTGTTTTCCAAAGAGATAATCCTTAAAATTTTAAAAGAATATCATCTAAAAATTCAACATGAAATTCATTCTGATGACTTAAATTGGATTAATAAATATATAATTTAACTAAATATATATTTAAAAACATATTTAAATATTTTTTATTTTCTTAAATTCTTTAAAATAAATGACAATTTTTAATAGAAACCTATATTTTTCACTATTCATTGAAAAAACAATATCTTTTTAGAAAATTCTAAAAAATTCAGAATATTATAATTTTTATAGGATGATTTTATGAAAAAAGTTTATTTGTTAAAATAAATTTTATAAAATTTTCAAAATTTAATTTTAAAATATGTTCGCAAAAAGGAGACAAAACATCTTTTTAGAAAAATATAGTTTTTAGGGTAAAATTGGATTTATTCTTCTCTCTTGTCTAGGAAACACATAAGATGAATGTTAAAATATTTATTGAATATATATATATATATATATATATCATCTTATTAATTCACAAAAATTTATTTTTTAATTTATTTAGGTAAAAAAAAATTTGCACATATAATAATTTTTCAAAAAAATACATCCTTTGTTTTCAATTGGTTTTTATTTTCATTTATAATTAATTATTTTAAAAATAATTCATTATATATAGATGTTTATACCATATATCATCATAAATATTTTTATCATTTTCACACTCTCCATTTCAACATCTATGTGATAACTATCATATTAAATAATAATATTTTAATAATATTTCATGTTTTTTTAAAACTCAATTTTTTATATAACACAAGATATACTCAGTGTTGCATACAAGAAAAGATAAGATCAGTGTTGTGTGAAATGAAAAATATCAAAAATATTAAATTTGTTTGAAAATATATATATTTCACAAAATCTCTGTGTGTTTCATTCTACCCCCTTAAAATGAATTATTCCCTCAAAATAGTTCACTTTGGTACCAACAAATGAGGATAATTATACCTTATTAAATCCTTATGTTCCCACATAACTTCATCAAACTAGTTTTTTTTCATAAAACATTGATTAGGTGAGTGGTCTTGTTTTATATAACTTTAAATATACGATCTAGAATCTTCACAATTTTTTACTTATTAGAAAAATCATGCTTCTGGAGTACAACCTTTGAGTGTAGTACATTGAAGGATCAGGTTTGTACTTCCCCATGAGATATTCATAGAACATATTATTAACCTAAGAGAGGTTTGGTGGAAGATCCAAGCAATAAGATATGGTCTCGAAACGACAAATAATTTCTAATGGATAGATATACCAAGGGATTAGTTTCCCTTTCATCTTGAATATCATAACCTTATTCCATCGAGAAATTATTAGAAACACCATATCACAAACTTCAAATTTTAGATCACATCAATAATTATCATTATAAATTTTCTATCAACTTTGTGCCACCATTATATGTTGTTTAATGTATCTAACCTTCTCTTCCATTTATTCATCTATTTTAGTTCCCAATAGATTTATTTCTAAAACTTTATTCTAGAATGTTGGATCTCTGCACTTATTTACAAATACAGATTCATAAGGATCCATCTAAATTCTTGACTGAAATATATTTTTGTAAGAAAACAAAACTATTTTAATTGTTTTATCTCAACCACCTTGAAATTCTAGAGAAACATATATCAACATATATTCTAGGGTTCGAAATGTTATCTGAGACTGACTATCTATTTGAGGATGATATTCAATGATAAAATTGAACTCTATATCAAGAGATTATAGAAAACTTCACCAGAACATTGTGGTAAACCTCATATCCCAATTACACACAATTGAGTATTTTACTCCATGCAACCATACCACTTTTTTAATGTATATACATTTAAGATGATCCAGATAAAAATATTCTCTAAAGGTAATGAAGTGTGCTTAGTGTATATGGTTATTGACGACAACCCATAGAACATTGTGCCCTTTATATTTTTTTGTGGAGTCCAATGATAAAATCCTGGGTGATTTTTTCCCATTTTCATTCTTGTATGGATAATGGTTTCAGAATCCCCTTATACTTTGATCTCTCAGCCTTAACTTGCTGACATACCATGTACTGAGATATATAATCAAAAATATCTCTCTGCATTTTGTGCCACTAGAAATAATCTTTTTGATAATCTAGTGGTAGGCATTATACCCTTATTTTCCTTTAGATGTGGGTCCAAGCCTCAAAGACTTTCCTGATCTAATAGTCTGTTACTCAGCTTTCGTGTTATATTTTTTCCAAAACTATATTAACATAATTCCTAAAGCATTCATAAATTTCAATATCCATAATTACCTTAACATAAATGAAAACATAAAATCTAAAGATTACCAATACCTTTAAACATATTCATATAAAGTATAAAGTAGTTCCTCTTCAAATACATTTTTTTCACTAAAACATATAAAAATCAAAGGGATGTATTACCATAAATGTCTCCCAAAATATCATTAACAATGAAAAAATCACATCACATAATACCTAAAAATATTTTTCTAAAAATTTGATCATATGATCAACCTTAAACTCATAAACCCATTATGGTATCTAAAACAATTATATTAATCCAACCTTGAGACATATATTCTTCAAAAATTAATACAATTCTTATATGCTTCATGATTATTACAACCAAAATAGCATTGGGAAAAAATACTTATAAAACATAATCCTTGAATATAAATATATAAATACTTAAATACTTACCCTTAATTAATTGAAATGGAATAGTTACTTCCTTGGTAAAGAAGTTATTTCTTGGGTTAGGAAATTTACTTAGATAATTCCCATGTTCACCACATATAATACATTAAAGTACTAAATAATATTTTACTCTGTGACCTTCCTTTCCACATAGATAAAATCTTCCCCTATATTTGAGATATTATTCTGGGCACTTCAACCCACCATCTTGAAACATAGGAAGTTGAATCTTCTTTCTTATGTATTCATTACCACATGAACATTCATAAATGTTCATCTTAATTTTATTTAACACCTTAGGAATCTCACCAAATTTGACATTCTTGATTTTATATCAAGATATTTTATTAAGAATAATCAAAAATATATTTATCTATAATCATAATCTAATTTTGTTTCTCATATTAACCAAATTTTCCATGAAGTCTAGTGATAACATGATTCATTATGGTTCCATTAATTGACTAAAACCAAAAATCATAGTGTGAGTAGCATTGATTATAGTAGAAATCCAAATAATCATGGAAACCCCACTTATAGGATGTCTAAATCATGACACCTTATTTTCAATCTATGAAACATTAGTAGTAACCTAGGTTATTCATAGTTATTATTCAAATCCTTAATGATGGTTCATAAAAAGTTTTTAAAATTACAAAGGATGTTCCTTGAGAGTGTCAAACTAGTTGTGTAGTAAGGACAATTATCATGAACCGTGTGATGATTGAGTTGAGATAAATGGGAATTTCAGATTTATTACCCCTAAGTACATAAATTATAGATCTACATCCACTTTTATTATCCAAATATGGATGTAATTTCTTAGAAACCACTAAATATATCCTTTACCAAAATTCCAAGACATTTTCTTACACTTAGACTTGTCCTCAGACTTATCCTTAGATATATCCTTAGGGATATCACTAAAGTTTTCTCATCCGATTTTCCAAAGGTTAAAGAATACTATATTATGATACAAACTATTGAAAATTAGTCTTTTCATACATATATATTACATCTTTTTAGATAAATATTTATTACATTACACAAACACATTTAGGAGGATCATAAAGGTATGATGTAATTGGAATCTTGGAAAACAATATTCTTATGCCATGAAAGATCTTCAATATCACCCATAAATATCTTCCCACATTATAATATTCTTATACATACCCAACTAAAAACCTTTCTTCATAACCTAGGGAAAAGAAATATAAGAAATGGTGAGCTCCAATTCTTAGTAAGGGTAAACCAGAGACATATCAACGTATCATGAGAAAAAGGATATGATAACATGAGGATAAAATTTTAAAAACTATACCCAACATATAATTGATCATAAACATGATTTGTGGGATAAATCATGGTACTTAATAAGACATGAATCAAAATTTAGTCAAAGAACATGATCCATGATAAAATAATATTGGAATAATACATAGATTTTTGGAATACACATAATCATAGAATAAAATTTCTTTAGTAGTAAAGGAACATTTCCAAAAATTAACTACCTAAACCATAATAGTAGTCGTGGTTCACTCCCAATACTATCATAGTGTACAAAGTCCCTTACTGAACTAGTTTCACTCCATACTCCAAAACTTATTTAAATCATGAGATATAAATATTTACCCAATGCATTAGAGCGAGATATAGGTCCCACCCATTACATAATGAAAATCATACATATTTTTTCCACAAGATCATAAAAACAGTCATCATTTCTGAACCCATGTAATGAAATAAGTTTCATAAACATTTCATCCTAACATATCCTGTGGAAAACAAATAGTTTTCATAATCATTTCATCATTTCATCAAATAATAACCCATGGAAAAATAATCAGGTTTCAAAATAATTTTATCAAGTTATAACCTGTTGAATATAAATGGGTTTCATAAATATCTTGTCCTCATAAATATAAATGATTAAAATAAAGGATAACAATGGGGGCCTTGGATCACATCCTCTGTAAATAATTATTTTTAACAAAGGATTTCATCTTACATGGAAACATACTTTGAATTATCACCCCGAACATTTCTTGATAAAATTGCCTTTCCACGTGGAAAAACAATTTTTAAAACATAAAACATTTTCATAATCATTTTATTTTAAAACAAACTTAGAAAAATATAAATGAAGCTTTAAAAATTATTTAAAATTTTTCCTAAGGGAAATATTTTTTCCACTTTAAGGAAATTTTTTGAAACATAAATCATTTTAAAAATTATTTTCTTTTAAAATAACCATTGAAACTTATAATGGAATCTTTAAAACATTAGTTGGTTATAATGACATGAAATTTAAAAGATGTTAAAAACCAATATTACTTTCATATTTTTAGTAAAATCCAGACAATTATTGTATTGAAAATGAAATGAAGATTCCTTTTAAAACAATTTTAAAAAATTCACAAATGTGTACAAATTATTTAATAAATACCTTGAGTAATGTTAAAAATTTCGAAAACATTTTTATAAAAAAAGATGTGGATGAAAAAGGATTTTTTGACTCAATATAGAAATAAATTTGGTATACTTCAAGAATATTCTTTATGAATCTTGAGTACATAAAGAGAGGAAAATGAAGGGAAACATGTATTCTTGTGAAATAAATGTAATAGAATCAAATTAATGTGTTTCTTGAGAGATAGATCATAATATTTCATCATTTTAAGAACAATTATAAACAATCTTGATAAACAGTGATATTGTATCATAAAACCATTACCACTTTGGTAACATTGAATCATAAGAACCATGAACAAATAACATTAAATAAAACTTATAATACCATGATAATAAATAAATTCATGATATTTGATGTCAAAGGGTATCTATATACCCCTCATAAAAATATACATGCATAACATCACATATGTCTCAAAGAAGACAAATTTTGACAAAAACCCATTACTACTTTGGTAGTTTTTTGAACGTAATACCCATTAAAATTTAACTTCAAATGAAAAATTAAATAAAATTAAATAAAATATATTCATGATATTAAATGTCAAATTGGTAGTATATACACTACAAAAGACTAAAAAGTGTTGAATATGGAATAAGTCTCCGAAAAATAAAATAGAGACCAGAAATATCTTACTGCTTTGATAACTTGAGAGCCATCAACCCCATGAAATATAGATACTAAATTAGATATATAAACACCCATAATTTTTAGTAGATCCATTATAAAATAAATTTATCTTCATTATATACACCACATAAAAGAAGCACATATTTAATATGAAATGTGTCTCACATATAATAAAAGTGAGACTGAAATTCCTTACACTTCTATTTAAAAGGAATATCCAAGAGTGGCCTTTTCGAACCCTCCACACCAAAAACCCACCCTCACCATGAAGTGTTAATTCAGAGAAGACCCATTTAGGAAGGATCCATTTCCAGCTAAGATGGAAGAGCATCCCATGGAGTCACAACCTGATCCGTGATGCTTCGACACAGCAATATGTCAACTATGTAGGTTGCACCCCTCTACCCACCTGATGAGACACCAGGTGACTCAACAAAAAGATCAGAGCATGGGTGGAGGGAATTAATTCAAGATAGGTCTCCTAGGAATCGAACCACATACCTCACCAAACACCATTTCAATGTCCCTTGTCCCTACACCAATACGCCACTGCCGAACCGGAAAAACTAAAATCCCTTGCCTTAAGTCTCAAATTCCTTCACACACATTAAAACATTATTTATAATAAGTATAATTTTATTATAAATATATTAAATAACTATAATTATATATATGTATATATATATATATCATACCATATATGATTTACTTATGACCTCTTATTACCTGTTTATAAATAATTCCTTCTTAAAATCATGTTTTGGGTAATAAATGCTTTGTTTTTATTACATTTTTTGATTTTTTATTTTCAATCCCCTTACTTTGATAATGGTTAAATAATATCTAGAATATTATACATGATATAAATATAATATATATTAATTATAAATGTATTCTTAATAATCCATAAAATTGGAGATAGAAAATAAAATACACCATTCATGAAGACGGTAAACAGCACGTTTGCATGAATTTTGTTTCCATTTTTTCAAGAGATGAGGAGAGAGAAAATTAAATAATATATTTTAGTTACAAAATAATTTTTATTCCACACATATCACATATATTCATTAGATTTTCCCCTATTAACTTCCATAAAAAGTGTTATTGAAAAATTAATCACATCGCTTCATGAGACGGTAGTCCACCACACACAATAATGACATTATTTTATCCCTTAAATAATGGAAACTAAAAAAAGTTATATGTGATGTATAAATTATATAGGTATAATAATATTAAAATTCTCATATATATTCACTTAATATATCTTTATTACAATCCAATTAAAATGAAAATGAGAAACACTTCACATTCTTTCACGAGTCGGCAGTACAATGTGCACATGAATAATTGAATGAGTTGGGGTAAGAAATAAAATTAAAATACTCGTTTAATATTGTTACCTCTTCTTTAGGTAACTTCCTTAGTTTTTCACTAAAATCCATATTTGTTTATATTAATAAAAATTTAGGTTTCTTATATTATATTAGGTAAGTAATAAATATTTTTTGGTATGTATTGGTGGAACAAAATGGTTTTGGAAGTGTAAAGAGGAGAGTAGAAGAGTTATCCCTTTATAAGTGAGGTGAGTGTCACACTTGTAATTTTTTAAAGAAAAACTATACCCATTATTCACATGAAAAGAAGATCAAAATAAAAAATTACAGAGAGTTATAAAATTTAATTTTAAAATATTTCCATCCAATGGGTTTTGGACAAGTTTTGGGTCATTCACAACCCATATCTTTTTAGATTAACCCCCGATACACCCATTTTTACCTCAACTGCGGTAAATAAATTTTACGATTTTTACTATTCATGATTTTAAAAAACATAATTTTTCCTTATTATATAATATAATCAATTTTAATTAAAAATATGGAATAAATTTTTCTATATTCTATTCACATAAGTGGAAAATTTTATTTTAAAATTAAACTAGTAGATGTGACAAGAAAGTTGTTTTCCAAAGACAAAGTCTTCAAAAGTTTAACAATTTTCTATTTAAAAAATCAATATGAAAATGATTCTAATGGCATAAATTAGATTAATACATATATAATTTCACTATTTTTAATTTTAAACCCATATTTAAATACCTTTAAATTCTTTAAATTCTTTAAAATAAATGCAATTATTAATAAAACCCATAATTTTTCACTATTCAAACAAGAATTTATATTTTAATAAAATTATCAAAAAATAACTCCATGATAATTTTTACATGGTGATTTAAAAAATAAAGTTTATTTTTTCAAATAAATTCTCTAAAATAGTAAAAATTAATTTTAAAATAAGTGTGTAAAAAGCTAAAAAATTATTTCTTATAAAAATATAGTTTTTAAGTGTAAAATTGGATTTATTATTATCTATTGTCTCAAAAAAACCTAATATGAATGATTATGTTTTTATTGAATATATATTTTAAAAATTTTACTATAATAATTCTCTA
Source organism: Viscum album (assembly GCA_963277665.1). NCBI lineage: Eukaryota > Viridiplantae > Streptophyta > Magnoliopsida > Santalales > Viscaceae > Viscum > Viscum album. The sequence continues at coordinate 1,041,244,954 of OY728164.1, read as the reverse complement.
AAAGTTTTGTTTAATTTATTGAGGTAAAATGTATTTTTGCACATAAAACGAGTTTTTCATAAAATGATATCCTTTATTTTCAAATCATATTTTTTCATTTATAATTAATTGGTCACCAAATAATTCATTATATACACATGTGTAAATAAAATATTTTTATAATTTAGTAAATCATATTCATACCTACTATTCCAACGATTAGGTGATAACTATCATATTAAATAATATTATTTTAATATAATGTCATGTTTCATTAAAACTCAATACTACATGTAATGAAAGATAAAATTAGTGTTATGTGTAACACAATATTAACTCAGTGTTGAATGTAATGAAAAATATTGAAAAGATTAAATTTATTGGAAAAAATATTTTACAAAATCTATGGTTGTTACCATGTGAGGCCCAGGGGTGTAGTAGACTATCAATGTATTTTAATTCTTTCTTTTATTTTATATATGTGGTTGGTCTAGTGGGAGGATAGTTTATAGTATGATTGTTTTTTCCATTTCATTATTTGTTTTTTATGGATTTGGATTATTTATTTATTCCAATTACTCTAATTTTTTCATAATTCTAGATGATATTTAGTGATTTTCTATTATTATTTCAACTATGATATGAGGGTATATTCACTTCATTATCACTCCTTACACCCTTGCTACTAGTTGGCATCTTGTGATGCATGTAGAGTCACACTTGAGGTCATGTAGTGGCCCAATTTAGTTACTTCTCATAGTAAGCTAGGGTGGGGACATTACAAAGTGGTATTAGAGGATTCATTTCCTTGTCTTGGTATTTTGGGTGTTATTAGACTCTGATATAAGAATATGTCAAATATTTTTATAGATATTATACCAGTGAATTTTTAATACCTTTTCCCATAAGAATTTCAAGTTACCAAGGTTTTTTATTGATATTCTTGATTTTTTTTGTTATAATTGACAGATTCTTCCTCTTATGATGCACATGATGTTGGGACTTATTATTTATTATAGATTTATTAGATATTAACCCATTGTAAAGAGTATAGTTACGATAATTTTGACTCTTTTCACATTGGAAAGAGTCATATCATGCATCATATTTGGAACATATGAAACACATGACATATACTTTCTTGTGATTTTTATCACTAATATTTCTTTTTATCACAACTCAAGAAGATTCTATGGTGAGGTGCTTGAAGATTATGACTATACCGTCCCTTGGTGCATGGATGTATAGATACACATGTAGGTTGATATGAGCATTTGAGTCCTTTTTGATAGACCATGTTAAAGTGGTTACTAAATTGGTTTGGTTACTTAAAGTGTCAATGAAAAACTATATGGAGTTTTCCAAATATTTTCGTGATAAAATTATACATAGTTGAACCATGGGTTATATTTAATCAATATGGATAATCTTGAATGATTTGGTTATTTATATATAGCGCTGATAGAAGAGGTAGTAATTTTTGATGATCTAGTATTGTGTGTAGATGCTCAGTGAGAACCAGTGTCGTGATTTTGAGGATGACTTGGCATGGAATTTCCAATGAATTTATGATAGAAGTGGACCAATAGTGGGTTATTTAATCATGAGTTTTCATATTATGTTAAATACAAGAATCTATGCCAGATCTGACCCATGGGTTAGGTGAGAGAGACTACTGCCTTTCGACTGGATTAGGACATTAGAGAGCCGAGAGTTTTGATTGAAGAATGATATTTTTCCAAGTCATTGTTGATACATGACACAAAAGATACCACATGAGAGGGGTTGACCCAAAAATATGGGTTCCTTATAGGCAGGGAGTATAGAGAAGTGATTTCAGTTACATTAATGGTGTGTGTGGAGTGATATGAGTTATATATCATAGGCATGTGATGCCTCGTAATATTTTTAATGATGATAACACAAACTTCTACTGCTTTTGGTATCAAATTGGGAATTCAAGGGTAGAATCGATGGGATTTTTAACCCTATTTATCCTGGTTTTTTATTAAGACTATGGTGAGATCATAGGTATATTCTTATGATTTTTGAGAGGAATCATTGATTAATGGTTGGTTGATTGATAAGCATGGCATAATTTAAATTTCTTGTTTTAAAGAGAATCACCATAAGTGGCTATAACAATATGATATAGAAATTACATGGTGCATAGTTAGTGAACCAGGTGCTTGAGCCTAGGTTTAATAAGATGTGACTCATTGTTTAATGATTCGGTTGACATAATAGGGTAGTGTTGGGGAATATAATAATTCAGATTGGATGATATCAAGATGGATCATGTTGTTTACACATGGTAAAAATTGGTTTTTGAATCAGTGATTGTTCATTTATAGGATGAGGACAAGTAGAAAATATGAGACTCTTGGGGGAATGTTTTCCCAATGGATCCTTGATGAAAATGAAAAGGGAACTAAAAAAAGGTTTATTGATGGAAGTGGATCAAGCCTTTGATTAGAGGAGGAGTTTCACCAATGTAATTATGATTAAAATGTGAATGATGTGGTGTCAAGAGCTCATAGTGAATGAGCATGGCTTGGGAGGATCTATACAATTGTATAGATCAAGATTTATAAGGTTGTATTTAGGGATCACTATAAGTAAACCTCTATGGTGGTTCACCATTACCCTCTTGGGGTCATGACCCCCGTATAAGATAAATTTTCAATAGATGTTGATGATGACATTTATATGAGCTAGGAATAGGGAGTGATTGATATTTCATGTTGGCACTCAAGTATGAGTAGGATGGAAATGTCTAGACCATATATTCAATAATATGTTGATAATGAGTTGTGGTGATCTAGAATTTTGTTTGGGGATAGTGATAATGGATAAACTTGCATGGTGGGAAGCATTATTTCAGTCACAAGAGCATGAACCTTGGGGTAGAAGGGATGTTGACTTAATGATCCTATTCAGTGGATTGTTGATACAACCTTAGAGTGCTACTAAGCATGTGAAACTAACTAATATGGTCCCATTTAAATATCAGATTTTATATTTTTTATGGTTATAGATAGATTTTGAGTCTGGGTAGCAGGATCGTGATGAATTGTTGTGATCTAAGTATGCATCAGATCGAAAGTGTGCTAGTGCTCAGAATGAGAGCAAGGAAACCATTTATGATGGTGTAAAATCCCTTATAGAAACTCACTAGATATCAATTTTGGATTTTACATAGGAATTTAAGAAAATTAGTTTTCCCTTAGGGTCAATGAATCATGATTGAGCATGATGACTATGCATTGGTAGTTAAAACTAAGCATTTTTTAGAGTGGTTTTTCCTAAGAGGTCTAACTAGAACTTTTGTATATAATTGGACATGGTGAGTTATAAACTATATCCTATGCATAAAATTAGATTTATATAATGTTTTATAAAAATTTATCATGGATCTTTGAGTAAAATACAATAAGTTGAATCATGTTCTTTGAAGGTAGAGACCCATTCAATTTGGTTGGAATCAAGATGAGGAGAAATACCATCCTTTAGATTATTATTTCTATGTAAGGATTGGTGAAAGGATGTAAATACAACACTAAGTGGATTTTTAAACCATGAAAATATGTTTAATGATATATTACTATGGTGGAGAATGTCATGTCTTGGATTTGATAATATAGGCAAAGTCCTGTGGTGGGGACGGTCAATAGTGTGTTGATGATTTGATAGAAGACATTATGGTGCCTTAGAATTAACAGACCTGGGTGAGTACTATATCAGTGATTCACTAATAGTAAATAGAGGTGGATCTGGTTTTGTGGATTGAACAACATATGTTCATAGTATCGGAATGGATGTGCATTTGTAATCTTTAGATAGATAACGTCCTAAAATTTTGAAATTAACAACCTGGATAGGTCAGGACATATGGTTTAAATACCAATGAGACATCTCAAGGATGAGAATGGTGGGGATATTGTACCACCATGTTCTTGGATAAGTTGAGATAATTTATAATGAATTTTAAATTTTTTATTTAGTGGAAGGTTAGTTTTGATAACTGTAGCTCAGAATGAGATTCAGAGAGTTTGAGTGTATTTTTTAGGTGGTTTTGGAAATGTGTTGAAAAATATGAGGTATCAATGATACTTTAGAAGGAATTTGATAAGTGGATAAGGTTACTAGTATTCTTAATTATCCACTGGCCAGAAGGTATCCCCCCTTAGCTATCTGTTGGTTGGGAAGGAACCCAGTAGGCTACTTGGGATGACCAGCTAGCCAGTGATCCTGGACTGGATTGTTGGTGTGATTAGATTGGCTAGCTGATGGGACCTTTAGGGGTTATTTTAGTATAGTAATTACAGTCTTTTTTCATCATATTCCCTCATGATTTTATAGGCATAGGTTCTTTATGGGGGTTAATTCAGTTATCTTCTCCCCCTATCCTTCTCTTGGTTTCCCTTGATCCAAGGTGAATTCAATGGTGAATGTACAGAAATTTGATGGTAAGATCATCGATTATTCACTCGTTATTTCCTATTTTTCTTATATATTGATTTTATATTTGAATTTATCTAGGTATTTTATGACTATTTCAATGAATCAAGGTGAAATAATCTGAGGATTATGGGGTGTTTGACCGACCTTGCAAGATGGTGTCCCGAAAGGATGATGTAAAGTTAATACACACTGTTTTAATTGAGGTATTATTACCTAGTATTTTCCTTATAGATTTTATTAAATTTGTGAGAATTAATCTTCATATGAATAATTTAATTTAGGTATTTTTTATAACTTTCATATAAAAAGTCTCAATATTATTCCTAACATCATTGGGCAGTGTTTCGTTGAAGGTATGTTGCACCACCAAATTTTATTAAGGTTATATTTTAAAATTAAATTAAATTGGTTCTTGTTTTAGTGTTGTGTGTTAGGTTTATTCTTAGAATAACATTAAGGTTTCATTTTAGACCTCCCAGGTGTGGTTGGATGCAGTTCCGGTGAGCCTGTATCATTAGTGAGTTTTATTAAATTCTATATATAATAATTAAATTAACTAATTAACTATAATTTTTATAATTAATCATTTGTGACATCTCAATGTTATATGAGGACTCTAATGGATGGAAATTTTCTATTTAAGAAGTTAAGTACAAGTATGAGCTTAATTAGTGAGTTCCCAGGAAATTTTATAAAAGTTAAAGGCTCTATATGAGGTAGGTGGTCTCTATGTTTTTTCTTATGGTTAATGAAGTTAATTATGCCTTTGATATGAAGTGTAAAATATGATCTCAACACTATTGGTGATGGAACATTAAATAAAATGAATAATTTATTAATAATGTACTTTATTAAATTAAATATATTTCTCATACATGGAATACACAAAGTGTCAAGCGTCACAGAGGACCCTTGTAAACAAGCTAGATATCCCAGCTATCAATGTTTGAGAGTATAATTGTAACAATTTATTTTGGGTTATGTATACCCACTAAGAGGTGCTAAATAAATAATTGTGTAAAAAATGTATACATAATAGGTTCCTGTAGAACCCTTGATTAAGATGATTTGTGAAATGGGATAATTGGATCTAGTTCAAATCATGGAATTTTGAGGTACCATAGATCCTTTAGGTTAGATAACATGAGATAGAAATGAATAAATGTAGAGGAACTAAATAGGTTCCTTTGTATTTATATTTTTCCCTAGGTTGGGATTGGTGATAGACTAGTTAGGGATATCTATGAATATCACCTTAGAAAAAAGACTAGACCAAGTGATTTTGATAGTCTGGAGCTACCACATTATGTTTGAGTTGATATAGAGGGATGTATTACGACTAAGTGATAGGAGTAACAAATATAGATGTATTGGTTAATGAATAATTGTTTTCTCAAGGATTTCATGGACGTCCCCTAAGATCTAAGACACGATTTTAATGTTAAATTATTAATTAATGATTTTTATTAAATATGATGAATATTATTATTATTGTATGGTTAGGGGACGTGAAGTGATTTCAAGGACTTGGTATTCCCATTCTGATGATTATATACTCTTGGGGGACCTTGATGTGATTCCAATGATCTGTTATTCCTATTATGAATATTATATACTGTTGAGGGTGCGTTGATGTGATTCGAAGGATTTGGAATACTTGTGGTGATGATTATATACTATTGGGGGACCTTGAGGTGATTCCAAAAATCTGGAATTCCCATTATTATATTGTTGGGGGCATGGATATTGTCCATTATATCTAATGTTCACATTATTATATTATTAGGGGGCCTTTGATGTTGTTTTTTGGATTTAATGTTCCCATTATTATAATGTTGGGGTCCTTGTACTTATTCCTTGGATCTTGTGTGACCATATATTTTTAAATATGAATATGGTGTTATGGAAAAACGCATTCCGCACTGGCCAATGATGCCATGGTCAATAATGAGTTCCACTTCAGACTCTAGGATAGATGGTTGTATTTATTTATGTAACCAATTTTTTTATTTATTATATTTAGTTTTTCAGATTCACAAATCACAGAATTTAGTATCCATGTAAGGGACTATGTTAGTGGTTCCCTATTTATTTATGTACTCACACACTTCTCAAGAATACATTGTAATTGGGTACCCAAGCATCCTTCACTATTCTCAAGTTCGGGTTAGGAAGATTCCTAGAGTAGGTTTACCATGTATGATAGCTCATATGGGACTTGTGACTAGGAGAAGGTGAGGCTCATGGATGTATTATATCATCAGTGAATTTTTTTCTTTATTTTATTTTATATATGTGATCAGCCTAGTGGGTGTTCCAATCATGGTATGATTGTATGATGCATTTCATTATAAATTATTGATGAATTTTGAATACAAATTTCTTCCTATTACCCGGATTTTATTCAGTATTTTGTATGATATTCAGTTATTTCCCACTGTTATTTCTAATAATATATGAGGGTATAGTCTCCCCTATAATCACACCATACACATGCGATTCTAGTCAATAGACTATAGCATATGGGGAGGAGCACATGAGTTTATATAGAAACTCGATTTGGTCACTTATCATAGTGAACTGAGGTAGGGGCTTTACAAATTGGTATTATAGGGTTCCTTTCCTTGGATTACCATTTTGGGAGTTAGTAGATAGGAGATATGGTAATATTTCAGAGATTATGGTGGATATCGGGATGGATTTTCATGAACACCTTTTCCAGTAAGAAGTCCATGTTACTAGGGGATTTGGATTGATTTTATTGATTTTCAGTGTTATAGCTTACTGATTTCATCTCAGATGTCACACATGATGTTTGGATTTATGATTTCTTATGGATTTATTGGTTGTTGGACCATTATAAAGATTCCAGTTACATGTCGTTTTCCACTTGTATAATTGGAATGTGGTGCCTCATGCATTATATTTTGCATGTATGACTCACATGACATTATTTCTTGTGATTTTTATCACTGATATTTATTATAATGACAAGTCATGTGGATTATATAGTGAGGTTATCTATATAATAACCATTCAATCACTCAGTGAACATATTCATAGAGACCCTAGTGGTTTGTAATGGAATTTTTATACCTTATTGATATACCCATTTAGATTGGTTACTAAATAGGTTCGGTTATATAAAGTGTCTATGACAACCTATATGGTGTTTTTCAATATATCTTGGTGATGAAATTATATTTATCCAAACCATGGGTTGTTGTGAATCAACATGAATTGTCTAGGAATATGTGTTTATTTATATATATTTATTGACTGATGACGTCATAATTCTTTAGGGGATAGTCTCGTATGTGGATTCCCAGTAAGAATCTGTGTTGTGAGTAAGTTGATGGATTGACAGGTGATGCCCAATACATTTATAATACAAGAGTACCTATAGTATTTTGACCATGATTTTTAAAATGATGTTAAAGATTAGAATCTATGTGAAGTTTGAACCATGGGTTATGTGAGAGCTACTAGTTATTTGGTACTGGTTTAAGAATTTTGTGAGTTGAGGGTTTTTTATTAAATTAGGATATTTTTCTTAGTTCTTGTCGAGACATGACATGTGAAGGAAACCTGAGAGAGGGTTTGACTTAAAAATGGGAGTTCCTTATAGGCAGGTAGAATATAGAAGTTCTTTGGGTTACAATAATGGTACACATGTATTTATACCAGTTATATATCTTAGGCATGTGATGCATAGTAACACTACTACAAAACCCGCCAATAACAGCGCTGGAATTTATCAATGCTCGAAAAATTCAGTGATAATGTTCATCTTTATCAACAAAAAAATAAGCGTTGATAAAGTAATCACATTATGAGTGCTAAAAAAGAACTAATGAAATCACCCTTAATTAGTGCTTATTTTTTAGCGATGATAAAAGTTAACCATTATCAGCACTTTATTTTAGCATTGATAAAGGAAACCTATATCAGCGCTTTATTTATAGCACTGATAAAAGGTTTCCTTTATCAGAATGTTTTTAGCACAAATAAATGTTTCCCTTCATCAGCACTTTTTTAACGCTGATAAAGGTCCAAAATAAAATGAAAAATTAAACAAATAAAAATAAAATGATTAAATTATGAAAAATATCAAATATTTTATTAATTAAATAATTATTGATAAAAATGAATAAATTTAATATACATACATGCATATATATATATTAAATATTAATATACAGTATATATTAAATATAGATATATAAAATGAATAAGTATAATATATTTAAAATGTTAATTAAAAACAAATTAATGTCATATTCATTTTTTATATATTTTGATTTTTCAATTTAACCTATATTAAATGTCATGTGTTTCATTTCCTTCACGTACACACACACATGCACACACACACATATATTTTTGTGTGTTAATTCATTTTTATGCACAAATGCACACACAAATATATCTAAACAATATATAGAAACACATACACCTAATATTTATGTAATCTATTCCAATTTTAGTATACTTTAGAATATCATTATAACACGATAAATTTAATATATATTATGTTTTTAATTGGTCAATTTTATTTATTTATTTATACTACAGTTAGGGTATTCATTTTTAATATTTTCCATTTTTTATTTTATTTTTGAATTCGATCAATTTTTATTATTTATTTTTATTTATTTATTTATTATGTTTTAGCAATTTCAATATGTATCAATCCACTTCAATATATATACATATATATATATATCCATGTTTTTTAATAACTTATATTTAATTAATAAAACTTATCGATTTTTCAATATTTTTAAAGTGCACTCATTTTGAATTATTCAATTTCACTCATTTTTAAAATTCATGTATTTAAGATTATATTTCCATTAATGATGTTAAAAATATATGTTAAAGTAATTATATTGAAATAAATAATAAATGTATATCTACTATATCAATAATTTTTAAAAATAAATAATTATTTTTTGAAATAAGTATTTATATAATTATTGATAAATAACTATATATATTTAAATAATTATAAAATTATAATAAATTTATTTAAATAATGATAAATACAAAACTTTTAACAACAATTATCTAATGATGATAAAGATTAATCTTTATAAGTTCTTTTTGAGCACTGATAATTATCGATATTTATCAGTGCTGATAAAAGACATATTTATCAGTGCTCATAAATTTAGAGCTGATAAAAGGGATCTTTGTTAGTTATTTTTTGAAAGCACTATTAAAAGTTTCCTTGATATATTTTAAAAAAAACCTAACCATGAATCAGTCACTCATGATTCTAAGATCTCACAGAACTCCTCTACTACCAGTGCGACTCCACTATGTTCCCTCAGATTAATCAAGTCTATAATCCAATGTATGTTATTTTCTACTCTTCCTCTTTCATAAATTGATGTTTTGGGTTCTTATTTTTTTCATTTTTGCAATATTATTAAACATGAAGAACCCTACATCTCATTTCATCGCTACTGAAATACAATGATTATGGTTCTATTCTGTTGTTTTTCTCCTTTCATATGTATTTGAATGTCTATCCCATTTGTCCCTAGAGACACACATTGATGGTTTACTCTCCTACCAACATTAACTAGAAGAACTATCATCCCCCCTCTGTTTTCTGTTTATTTAAATAATATAGGGTTCCAAAATCTTAGTAGTTTCTCAAATTTAATTCATCTTATATACTGGATTATATATTATAAAGCCTCAATTAAGAGGGTTTTTAAGGATTACGGGATACCAAGTTGTGGCCCTCATTTATGGGTGATGAATATATAGGGACCAAGTTAAGTGTAAAAATAATTAAAAAATGTATTGTGGGTTTTGATTATTTATGTAAATTGTTATAACATGAAATCATTTATTTAGATTTATAATTTTGACGAATAATGTTTTATTTAATTAAAAAAAATATTGAATTAATTAGTCACATTACAAAAATTATTTAATGATTCATGTTGTGGGAGTTTTTTAATTAATTCGAGATTATTATTAAACTTTAACCATGGGTTACAAAGAGTGATGGGAAATATCTTTGGTGATAAAAGTATTCTCAAAAGTTTTTTTAAAAATTTCCTAGATTGGATGTAGTTGAGAAATATTTGGTTAAATGGAATTAGAAATATACAAAAATATATAAAGAATGCATTTCCCAAAAGTAAGTGAGTTATCCATGGTTGGATAGTTGATCAAGAAAACTATGATATGTGATTTATTAATATATTTACTAATAAAAATAGAGATATAATTAATTTATAGAATAAACTAATAATTCGAAAATCCATCTAACATGGCGAATAACCATAGAGAGGACAAAAATTATTAAAATATACTTTTGATGGTTTGTATCTTTATATCCTATAAGTGATGATAATATGTTATTAATGTCCAAAATTCACAAAAATAGTGATATGACCCCCTTATTGTAATTAACAATTTTTTCATTCTATATCCAAACCTCTCTTCTTCTTTGATCACTATTTGTCACTAGGTTAAGGCTCTTGAACTCCTTCGATGATTGAGGGTCCTTGAGAATATTTCTATGAATGAAGGCTAGTGTAATCTCCTCAAAGGATAGAATACTTTGTTTGATGCATCAGTGTTATTAATCAAACATATTCCATCAACTATTAAAGATGTATTCCACTGATAATATATTACAATTATTCCATATGTGTTTTTATCTTTATTTCTATTCACATTTAACCTTGAGTTAAATCATCCCCTTTTAGGTTTTTTATCCCTCTAATGATCATAGGATGATGCCCTAAAACTCATAAGTGGTATCAAAAACTTGTTCTTCAAGGAAAAGATGTATTAATCTATAAGTTTTTCAAATAAATAAATGTCATATTTTATTATTTCAATATCATAAATTTTGAGATGAAGGATTTATTTTTTTAGCCATAGCATATGGATATTATATATCAATTGAAGAGACTTTTTGAGTGATTCTATTAGTGTAGGTTCCTAGGACACTTTAATCCTTATACGCTTTATTGTATTCCATCTCTTGATGATATATTGGACTCCATCTTTGAAACAAGACTTCCTACCATCATCATGAGATGAAAGGAAATCAAGTGTCTGGGGATGGATTAAATATAGGTAGTGAAGGTTAGTTATACTATAGTATTGAAGTATTATATATCTATTTAATATTTCATGAAAGATGTGTGAAATTGTGTACTTTTATGCATTAAGTGTATTGTATTGTTGTTATTAAAGACTAATTAAATGCTTGACTACTTGTGCAGAAAATGGATTCGTAACATGATGATGTTTCCAATCCTAGAAAATAATATACTGTTGATGATGAAACTACAAAATTATCCAGGGATCAAAAACATGATTATGAAAAAAATGAAAAAAAACTACAACGATGAAGCATCGCCGTTTTGAATAAAATTATCAAGGCATAAAGTCAGGGTATAAAATTTGAGGTTTGTTCGAATCAACGCATCCAACATATTGACCCCATAAAGTTAAATTCCATTAGTTATCTTGGGGACCCCATAAGGATTAATGTGTTGATTGATATTGACTCATGGTGTTTCATCCAACTTATAATGAAGGAAATCCTTTGGAAATATATAACAGTAATGTTACAATATAATTTCACTATTTTAATGAAAAAATATATAATAAATCATTTATTTAGTTTCCATTATTCCTAGAAGACTTCATTTATTTTAGAAGATTGTTATAAGAAATTTATCCTAATAGCCTCTAGAAAATATCATATATGCTTATGGGATCTTCTCATGAAGATACATCTTAGTGATATTGAGTGGAAAATAAATCCCCACCCATCACATCATTATGCACACATTATAAAGCGGGAAACATGGACTGCTTTTAGAAATCACCACAATGATAAATTATTTCAGGTGAAATACTATCAATAATTTATTATTTGAAATTATTTATTTTATCCAACTTCATTCAAAAATTTAAATTAATAATATTGCAAAAGAGTGGTGAAAATAAAGAATGTTCATCAAAACTAGTGTACCCATATCGCAAAGGAGGGATGGGGTATGCATCATTTGAGAAAAAATTGGTATGTATTTCAAGTCAATAATAAAAGTTTAATTATGTGATATGAAACAAAATATTTTCCTTTTTTATATGCAGATTGGTGAATGAAAATATTAATCCACTTTCATCCAACGTTATATGCTATAAATGGAGGCTTGTGTAAATAAGGATGGTATATTAGTTGATGAAAACACAAAAGTGGTATGGGAAGATTGTGTAAGTATGAAATAATTATAATTCTCTGCGATTTATAACATCATTACATAAAATAAATATGTTAATATTTTTTTATAAGGTTTAGTCACAATAATCAACAATGGCCATACCAGAAGAAAACTGACTTTCAGTAGCTTTAAAGCACCCTAAACAATATTATGATATTAGAAGATTAGGTTTTGGAGTCTCTCCTCGAACATATGTTGAGAAGATAAAACCATAGGAAGATACATATAATATGATGAGATGAATGTAGACACAAATAGACTCACTACAAGATATTATTTTGCAGTCTGGTTTGGCAGATCAATGTATAATAAAAGATCAAAGGGAACCATCGGTGGAGAAAATATCCTCACATGATCAAAATTAACCCATTATATTTGAGGCTAGTCATTCCCCCAAAAACTTAGTTAGGGTAATCAATTTTTTCATTACCCATTATTTTAAATTTGAATCAAACACCTTCCAATAAAATTATATTACTAAACTTCTGAAGGGTGTAATTGTATGTGATTTTTTTCTGTTAACACCCATGTATTGTCATGTTACGAGGGGTACAGGGTATAATATTCTGGGAGACTAGCTAAACAATATACCCCTAGAAAACGATCACATGATAGTGTGGATAGAGGTATCTTATGAACCAAATTTTGAGTTGCATGTTCCACTTGAGGATCTAGATATTACATCATTCAAAGCTGCTATTGGAGCTTTCATAGCAAGGTCATATAATATTATAAAGATACATGTGGTACATATTTAAAAAAAACATATGAAAAACATGTAACAATTGCTGATAAAAGTTCTTAAGTGAGGTATGATATTATAGATGGATAAAGTAGAAGAGAAACGAAATTTTGAATCAAGAAAATATAGTGAATCGACCAAGAAAACAAAAAAAACATCTAAGAGTACCTTCTCTATGCCAGTTCTCGAGAAACATTTATTAACATTAAAACTTCATACAAAGACTGTATTTAAAGATAAATATATGTCTTACATTAACTGTAAAGAATAAATATTTGGATCTTACATTATAGATGGAATTGGTCTTTAATATCTAAATGAGATTCTCAAGCATGAATGGTTGGGCATCTCAATTTTGAATACATACATAAGGTACATTTTCATATTATATATGTCCAAATAGTGAGCCAAATATGTTTATTAATGTAAATAACTATTTATATTTTGTACATGAATTTATATAACAACTATATAAAGGGAAGATCGTGTGAAGAACTATTTGGATTCATTAATATCAATATCATTTCTATGATAGAAATTAATTTGGAAAACAAAGAAATAGAGAAGAAAAAAAAGTTGAATTACTCAAAGCGTTTAATAAAAAGGCATCAGAAAACAGACACTTTTTAATGCCTATAATGATAGGGTAAAGCTCTACGATCTAATCACAAAAAATATATTTTTAATTTTTTCATTACTTTATTGTTTTTTATGAATAACTGGATCCTTATATCAGTCCATATAGAAACATTGAATATTTATTTTTTAGATTCAACGCATGTATTTCCAACCAAATGACCACACATGATGTGTATTGTGAATATTTAATACACTAAAATAAAAATTTTAAAGATAAACTTTGAATTATATGTTCAGTTTGTGTTTTAATGAGAATTTTTTTTATTATAGTGTGGTTGCTAAATACAGGCTAAATCATGGCCTGAGTTTGGTATCTAACAAGATAAAGCCTATGGGTTGCTAAAAATGGAAAAAATTAATGTATATATAGAAATATTTAACTATCAAAACATTTCGAAACAATTTACTTATTTTGTTCAATGTTTTTGTAGTGTGAAAAACAAGATAATGAAATTGATTGTGGATATTATGTTTGTAAATTTATTAGAAAAATCATACAGCATAAAAATACTTTCATCCCCCAACAGGTAATTTCTAAAGGTAATTAAAATTTCATTAAATATATTTCATAATAATTTTTTTTATATTTTGTCAGTACTATCAATATTTCTTAAAAATTATTTACTAAAAAGAAGAAATCAATTTGTTTAGAGACGAGTGGGCAGTGTACTTTTTTTTAGAATGTATGCTGAAAAAAATTAGGGGATTAAATGCTATGTTTTTTATCTAGTATGAGTTATGACCTTAAAAAGATATTTGAGGTGTGAAGAATTAGTGTCATAATGCTTATATATTATTTTTTATCTCTTTCATACAGACAATATTAATGGATGAAATCAATTTGATTAGAAGAATTGACCTACAAACAAAATAATTATTGGGAAAACACAGAGGCAGGGGTGGAGTTGGAGACGAAGGTATAGGTAGAGGTGAAGTTGGAGTTAGATTTGGAGTCGAAGACCGATGTGGAGGAGGAGGTAGAGGAAATGACTGAGGTAGAGACTGAGGCGAAGGAGGATAAGAAGCACTGACTAGAAAACAATAAAATTATTGGGAAAATAATTAGACTAATGATCATACCATGATTGTGTTTGAGAAAAAAAATTAAATGTTCACACAACACTTCTCACTTAAGATAAGAGTCATTGTGTATCTTTCTAGTTTAAAATGACATTTTAGTAAAAAAACATGTAGTGTACTCAAAACCATGAAAATGAATTCAGATTGTTTTGGTACATTATGAAAACAATACATATGTCATTTTTTTATTTTTAGGGATCATCCACACCTCAATTCAATGCATGGTGTGACTAGTATGACTCCAAGGGTATATTTTTTATTCAAAAGATACATTAATTTTAGTAAAAAAGAAACTAACGTACTCAAAACTAAGAAAACACTTCCAGATTGTTTTTTTACTTTATTAAAATGATCTATACGTCATTTTTAATGTTTATGGATCAACCAAACCACAATTCAATTCATAATTTTTCTAGTATGACTCCAAGTGAATATTTTTATTCAAAAATGAAAATAATTTTAATAAAAAAAACAACTGATGTTCTCAAAACTGAGAAAAAACATTCATATTGTTTTGATACTTTAGAAAACCAATCCATGACTTTTTTTGGATGTGTATCATTCATCCATGCCTCTATATAATGCATAGTGTGACTCTAAGTGCTTCTTTTTTATTTATTGGAATTAATTTTATTAAAAAACTAACATACTAAAAACCGATAAAATGCATTAGGTTTGTTTTGGTAGTTTAAGAAAATTATCCACACATAATTTTTTATGTGTAGGGGTCATCTTAACCTCTGTCTAATGCACGGTGTGACCCGTATGACTCCAACTATGTCTTTTTTATTCAAAAGTGAAATTAATGTTAATCAACAAAAAACTAACATACTCAAAATAGATAAAACACATTTTGATTATTTTGATACATTAGGAAAACAACCCATGAGTCATTTGGGACGTGCATCATTCATCCACACCTCAATAATATGCACAGTATGACTGGTATGACTCGAAGTGTATCATTTTTATTCAAAATTGATATTAATTTTATTAAAAAAACAACAGACATACTCATAACCAAGAAAATGCATTCCGATTGTTTTGGTACTTTATTAAAACGATCCATACATCTTTTTTATGTTTAGGGATCATCATAACCTCAATCTTATGCACAGTGTGAATGGTATGACTCCAAGTTCATCTCTTTAATCAAAACTGACATTAATTTTAATCAAAAAACAACTAACAAGCTCAAAATTGGGAAAAAAAACGATTGTTTTTATACAATAGGAAAACCACCCATGAATCATTTTGGATGTGTATCATTTAGCCTCACCTCAATATGACACACAGTGTGACCAGTATGACTACAAGTGCATCTTTTTATTCAAAACAGATATTAATTTTATTCAAAAAAACAACTAACAAACTCAAAACTATTCAAACACATTAAGATTATTTGGATACTTTATGAAAGTTATCCTTGAGTCATTTGGTATGTTTATCATTCAACCACACCTCAATTTGATGCACGGTGTGACCCATATGGGTCCAAGTGTGTCTTTCTTATTCTAATTTGACATTAATTTTAGTAAAAAACCAACCTAAATACTCAAAACTGATCAAACACATTCTGATTATTTTGTTACTTTTATAAAATGATATATACATCATTTTTTTTGTTTAGGGATTATACGCACCTATATCAAATGCACGATATGGCCATTATGACTCCGAGTGCGTCTTTTTTATTCAAAAATGACATTAATTTTGGTAAAAAACATCAACTGACATACTCAAAACTAAGAAATATCATTCATATTTTTTTGGTACTTTATTAAAATGTTCCATACATTATTTGGGACATATAGGGATCAGACACACCTCAATCCAACATACATTGTGACCATTAAGACTCGAAGTGCATCATTTTTCTTCAAAATTTACATTAATGCTAATTAAAAAAACAACTCACATACTCAAAACTGAGAAAAATAATTCCAATTATTTTGATACTTTAGAAAAACAATCCATGTGTCATTTGGGACTTGTATCATTCTTTCACACCTCAATATAACGTACAGTGCCACTGGTATGAATCAAAGTGTAACTTTTTTATTAAAAACTGATATTAATTTTAATCAAAAGAACAACTAACATACTCTATGTTAGTTTTTTTTCTTTTATTTGTGTTCGATATTTTATTTCATTTAAATTGAATATTTTTATCTTATTTTGGTTTTTTTTGCATATTTTGCTGATGCAGTGTGTTGTTGCATCAAACTACACCTATTGCTACTGATGTAGTGTGTTACAGCATCACACTGTAGTTCTCACCTTTATCTATGCTACTAAATGCGTTAATAAATTTATCCTTTATCATTGATTTTAGACGCACTAATAAAGGACTCCTTTATCATCGCTTATACAAGTGCTTATAAATTCTATCGATATTAGTGCATTAAAAAACACTGAGAAATCATACCTTTATCACCGCAAATAAAAGTGTTGATAAATCATACTTTTATCAGCACCAATAAAAGCTTTGATAAAAGATGATGTTTATCTATTCTTTTAAAAGTGTTGATAAAGGTACTATTTATTAGTGCTAAATAAATTCACTGATAACTGGGGTCTTTTAACAGTGATTTTATTTGTGCTTACAAATATACCCTTTTTCAGTGCTTTTTTAGGAAAAATAAAAATGATGTACTTTTAACTGCACTAAGGTTATAAATGATTTTCTAACACTAATAAATGCCTATTATAGCTCTATTAAAAGCATGTTTTGTAGTAGTGTAATTTTTTCAATGAAAATCACATTAATTTTTGCTTCTTTTGGTATTCAAAAAGGAATTTTAGGGCAGTATTGATGGTATGTATGATCTGAACAACTTAGGATGTGCATCAAGAGCATGGTGAGAGAATTGGTAAATTCTTATAACTTTCAGGATGATTCCTAGGTTGATCAGTGGTTGATTGATAAACCTATAATAAGTGAAATGATCTAATTTGAAGATGAGTAACTTAATTAATTAGAATTTGATGATATCAACATTTCACAAGGCATGGTTTGTGAACTTGTAACCTAATTCTAGATTTAGTGACATGTGAATCATGGTAGCATGAGTCAGTTGATGTGAGAGGGTGGTGCTGAAGAACATACTCATTAAAATTGGATGAGGTCATGATGGATCACAATTTTTACATGTCGTACCTATTGAGTAGTGAAACGGTGAGTGTTCATGTATAGGATGATAATAGGTGGAAATTATGAGATGTTTATGGAGATTATTTTTGAAGTAATCATTGATTAAATTGAAAATGGACCTAAAATTAGGGTTTCTTTAAGAAATAGATGGGGAATTTGACGATAATATGAGCTTCACCACTGTGATGATGATGATGATGAAAATGTGGATGAAGTGCTATCAGAAGTTAGAAATGAATGAGAGTAGATCGGGAGGAGTGATGTATGTGTATATATTTAACCTAATAAGGTTGTATTTGGAGAGTAGTATAAGTAAACCTCTATGGTTGTGAGTCTACCATTGGCTGTCTGGGGGCGTTAACCTTGAAGAAGATATCTTCTTAGTAAATATTGATGGTGATGTTTCTATGCACTGGAAATGGTTAGTAATTGATATTTCAAGTTGGCACTCATGTATGAGTGGGACAAACACATCTAATTATAATGTTCAGTAATAGATTGATCGTGGGTTGTGGTGATTAGGAATTAGGTTTACAAAATCGATAATGGATATACTCCCATGGTGGGAATAATTATGACAGTTGAGGGAGAATATCCCTTATACTGGAATGATTATTAATTTAATGAGACTAGTTAGTGGATAGTCTATGTTGCCTTTGAGTGATATTAGGTATGTGAAACCGACTAATATGATCCCATATAAATGGAAAATTTGAGATTTTTATATAGTAATGGATAGAGTTAGAGTGTTTCCATCGGTATTAGGATTAATTGAGATAATCTAAGCATGTGTCAGGTCAATAGTGTTCAGGTAATCAAAATAAGAGCAAGTAAATTGTTATAGATGGTTGATAATCCACCATGGAAACTCACTAGTTGTTACTTTTGGACTTCAGTGTGATAATTGAATATCCTTATCATACCCTTAGATTCAAGGCATCATGACTGAGTGGGATGAATTTTCATTGATATTTAAAGATGATAATTTTTGAGAGATATTGGCTGGAGGAAGTCCAGCCGACTCTTTTGTATATAATTAGATGCAGTTAATTCGAAACTATGTCTAGAGCATCAAATTAGATATTAATAACATGTTATAAGAATTGTCCAAGTATCTTCAAGGAATAACCAATAAGTTGATCCATGTTCTTTGATGGTGAAGTCTCATCTAATTTGGTTAGAATCAAGATGAGGAGTAATACTTGCCTTTTCACCGGTGATTCCATGTAAAGTTGAGTGCAGGGATATAGTTACCACACTGAATGGATCATTTGATAGTGAAAAATGTGTTTGATTTGTGATTATGATGGTAAGGAACATCATGGATTGGAATTGGATATATGGGAAAATGTCTATGGTGGGTAGCATTAGTGGTTTGTCAATGAATTTATGGAGGACTCCATGGGGTATTAGAATTGACAGGTATGAGTGAGAAATTTTTTATTTATTGGTTTATAGTAAAGAGTAGTGTCTCGGGATTTGGAAATTGAACATCATAAGTTTTGAGTAGTATAATGGAATCACCTTTGGTGTTTAGAGATAGAATGTGGCATGATGGTGTTAAACCAACCACTTAGATTGGCCAGGACATATGGTTAAATGACTAAAAAACTTCTCAAGGATGATAAGTGTTATATGGGGAAGATTATAACACCACATGTCTGGCCATGTTGATAAAAATCATAAGGAATTTGAATTTTTGATTTAGTTTAAGCAATTTTTTGAGAACTGAAACATAGAATGAGATTACTAGAGTTTCACCATATTTAGGAGGTATTTATAGACATGAGATGAGGCTCAGTAGTGATCTAGGATGCTCAGGAAGGTAAAATAGAATATGAAATGATAGTGAGGCTATATTAGAATCCATCTCCCAACCGGTGGCCTCCGCCATCTTTTAGAGAGTTGGGAAGTATACTAACAACATTCTTGGGATCATTATCTAGCTAGTGGTACTTAATATAATTTTTTAGAGGGTATTTTCTATTCATTTTATTTTTTGTCCCCCTAAGGATTTTTGTGGCATAGGAACTTAGGAGAGGTCTATTTGGCTAGCTTCTACACATCTACTTTCTCCCTTGATCCCCTAGATCTAAGATGGATTTGTAGGTGATTTGTGGTTATTTCAAGGTACGATTACTGATTATTTTCCTGTTATTCCCTATTTTCCTTTATTTTTTATTTTCCTTTGAATTTTTTTGTGGATTTGATGACAATTACACAAAATCATGGTGAAATCATCCTAGGATGACAGGGCCTTGCCTCAGGTGGGATAGATAGTGTCTTGGTAAGATAATTTCAAGCCATTGTACATTGTTTTTATTGAGGTGTATTTTTCCTAGGATTTTTCTAAGGGATTTTACTACATTAGGGTAAATTTACCTTTGGTTTTGTTTATTTAATTTAGATATTTATTTTTTCACCTTACCTAGAGGATGTCTTGACAAGATGTCTGCATGTTGTTGGACATTGTTTCATTGAAGGTATATTGCATCACAAATTTTTTTTATGGTTTTCTTTTAAAATTAATATTTTCTTTATTTCGGTGCTACATATTAGGGATAATTTTTGGAATAATTTTACCAGTGTGCTGCATAACTCCTACATGTGCTTCAATATGGTTTTGAAAAGTGGTTATCGCTAGTGAGTTTTATATAGTTCTTCCTATTTTAATTAAATTGATTAATTGGTTTCAAATAAGTAAAGAGGACCCCCCCCCCCTCCCCCCTCTTATTATACACAAGAAACCAATCATATTTTTATGGTAAGATGGAACCTATTACAATAATGACATGAAGGTCCTAACATAAAATTCCTAGAATTAACCGAAGGCTAAAGACCTCTTGAGCTAGGATAATCTCTGAATCCACCCCCTACTAGTTCATACCACCCATCAACACCCGTGTCACCCCTTCAATAAGGTGCCATCATCATCTAGCCATCCCTGTATAATGGAAATCTCCTCCATCGACCACCACTGGAACCTTTTCCTCCCACATGTCAACACCCATGAACTCTTATTCATCAATATCCTTAAGCCTGTACCACCACCCCTACCATCAGTTGAGCATCAATTGTTCACCATCATCCCCTGAGCTCAGAGGCCACCACTACCTCAACCTTTAACCATGTACCCACATTACCTATGATGTATGTATGATGTATAGTTGACCCAGGATGTACTAGGATGATCTTAGATAATTATTTTATAGGAATTATTATAAATGGTAAAAGATTTTTATATGGTAGTTGGTCCGTAAGATTTACACTATAGTATATACAATTAAATATTCTTTTTTATATGACATGTGATATATTTTCTATCCAATATGGGTGATTTAACCTTCAATAAAATGATTAATTTATAATGAATTAAATTTATTTAATTAATAAGAATGCCCATAATTGGAATACACAAAGTGTAAAGGGATATAGTGGAACCTTCTGCACTGGATAAACATTTCATCCACTAATAGTTAAGAGTAGAAGTGTAACCATGTACCTTTTTTGTGAAATCCAATATAGGGGATAAATTAATAATTATGAGAACATAGTAGACCTAATAAGTTCCCATAGACCCCTTGAGTATGATGGTTTATGAATTGGGATAATTAGCCCTGGTTGGCCTCGTGGAATTTTTAGGTTCATTTGAACCTTTGGGATAGATGACATGAGCTAGGAATTAATGAACATAGAGGACCTAAATAGGTTACTTAGTATTTATATTTGTCCCTATAGTGGAAGTGGTGATGGAATAATTACTGTAAAACATGAGTGTCACCTTAGACCAATGAATAGACTGGGTGAACTTGATAGGCTAGAGATATCACATTATATTTGAGTTGAGACTGGGGGATGTATTACCCCTAGGTGATAGAAGTTTTATATAGAAAATTATTGGTTAATGAAAAATTGTTTTCCTAAGGATTCTTGGGGAATTACATTAGATTTTATATGGGAGTTGAATTTTGAATTCTTCATTAATGAATTTGATTAAATGTGATGTTTATTATTATCATATGTTTGGGGACTTTGATGTGACTTCAAGGATCTGGTATTCCCATTGTGATTATTATATATTTTTTGGGTGACCTTGATGTGATTCCAATGATCTGGTATGCCCGTTATGAGGATTATATAACATTGGGGCACCTTGATGTGATTCCATGGATATGGTATGCCTTTTATGATGATTATACGTTGTTGGCGATATAATATTCCAATTATTATATTGTTGGGTGACCTCAAAAGTTGTTCCATGGATCGGGTGTTCCCGTTATTATATTATTTTGGGATCTTAGACGTTGTTCCTTGGATCTGGTGTGCCCATTATTATACATTTGGGGACTTTTTACTCAGTCCACAGATCAATTATGCCAATTTATTTTTTTACATGACTATGGTACAATGGATAGAGACATCCATATTTGGTTGAAGGAGGTATGGTTGATGGAAAGTGTCACATTAGACTTGAAATATCTACATTTGTATTTATTTTTTCAATTATAGTTGTTTTATTATTATACTAAGTATGAAAAATTTATATATCACTTAATTTATTATCTATATATGTGACTGTGTTGGTAATGTCCGATTGAGTTATATACTCACACCCTACTCAGAAGAACACTACACTTGGGTACCCAAGCAGCCTTCACTGTTCTCATGTTCATGTTGTTCAGAGGAATGGAGTAGCTTTACTAGGTAGGATAAATTGGATAGGATTGGAAACTGGTATGAGGTGAGGTGCATAGATATAGTAGAGCCTTATATTATATTATATCTTTGTTTTGTTTTTTATATGTGACCAGTTTGGTGGGAAGTTAGTTCATGGTATTATTGTATGGTGTATTTATTTATTTATTATTAATGTATTTTTTTATTTATTCCTTATATTTACTTTGATGGTACTCATTATTCAAGATTTTATTTTGGATGTTTTCCATTGTTATTTCTACTTTGATATGAGGTTATATTCTACCCATGATCACACTTTACACCCTCATTTCTAGTCAGTCTCCTTTGGAATATGAGGAGGAATCCCTAAGGTCATGTAGAAACTGAACTCGGTTATTACTCATAATGAATCGGGGTAAGGACATTACATCGTCACTTTATCGTAGTTTTAGTCATGGAAGGATTTATTATAATTTTTCTTTAAAGGTTTTATAATTTAATTTTATTATAATCCACCATCATATAATTATTTACAGCGGGTTGATAGGTTGTATAATTTTGATGAACCTTGGGTTTTTATCCAAATATTAAATAATATTGTTATATTGAAGTAAAAAATATTTAATGATATTTTGTATATTTAACAACTCATTTTATGATTTAAAAATGGTGTTTTATGCACTTTAAATTTAGGTTTTAAAATGGAGATTTTTAAGAAAGTTTCAGATAATTAAAACCCTTTTAGTGATATTTCAAATATTTTTTATAATAAATGTGATAAGATTTTAGTAATGATGAATTCAATGGGGTTTTAATGGTTTTTAGAAAACATAATATGATATGTAGTTTCCTTGAAAAAAATTAATCCATATTTTTTTCTTTGTCCAAGAGATTGTGTGTTTTCAAAATAATGTTTTTTTAATATTTTAAATTTTTCAAATTTTTTACCATTCATTATCTTAGTTTAACAGTATTTGGAAAGAATAACATGGTTTTGAGAAGTATTAAATTCATTGTATTTGATGGTTTTATCTAGGAATTTTATATTTGATTTAAATATTCTTAGGTGTAATGGATTATTTTGAGTAAAATGATAGAAAACTCTTATAATTTTTATAACCATCTTACACTTTCATTTTCATGATTTTATATTTTCTATATTGAAAAGTGTGAACACTTTTTTTTAGAATTGGGTGTAAATAGTTTCTAACTTAGTTAGTTTAGTTAGAAATTAATCATATTAATGTTTAATTTGATTATATTATATCTTAAATTAATTGAATATCCATGAAGTATTCAAATTATTGGTAATGAGTAAAATGGTGTATATACATATGATATATTTACATTAAAAGGTTCTTGTGTTAATAATTTGATTAACAATGTAGTAATATAAATGATTGTATTATTTGTATTATAGGGAATAATAAATGTTTTTCTTTTATGTTCTTGTAATGAATTAGTAAAAATAAGTATATAAGAAGGAAGGGGATAATTATATATTTATTTAATTATGATATGTTGACGTTTTATTTGAAACACAATTTACAATTAAATAGTTCAATGATTAATTTGGGTTTCATATTTTGTTAGAATTTTATTTTTTTATGAAATTATAATTTGTCTTATATCTCTGTTATCTTGTTCTAATATAGTGTTTTAGATTAACAACATGTATTTTTTATATTAAACTAATAATTGAGATATGTATCCTAGTTTTTTGGATTTATCAAGTTAAATTATTTTATGATTCTTTACTGCTTTTTTTAAGAACCATTAAAATTACTCAAGGTTTTATTATATTTTTTCACTATGTGTATGGAAAATTATAATATGTTAATAATGATTTGAGATGAAGTAATGTGTTTTGAAATGAGTTTTTTAAATGTTATTAGTTTATTTGGGAAGTTTTAATTCTCTATATGACATTTAGTTAATAACTCAAGGAAAATGGATGAGATATTTGGAAATAAATTTTTGATGTTATTTGAGGTGTTTAAGGAATAATTTAAATGATTGATGATGCCTTGAGTGGAATTATGATGTATAAAGTTAAAATTATGAGGGTTTTGGAGTTACATATTTTTTAGAAAATTAAAAAAGTATAGGATAAGTAACAATAACCTATGGAGTATATAAAAATAAATAGGATTATTGGTGTGATGAAATTTTAGAACCTTATATTT
Source organism: Viscum album (assembly GCA_963277665.1). NCBI lineage: Eukaryota > Viridiplantae > Streptophyta > Magnoliopsida > Santalales > Viscaceae > Viscum > Viscum album. The sequence goes on along the minus strand of OY728164.1, from coordinate 1,041,219,766 downwards.
TAAAAAATGATTTATATATTTTGAAACTAGGTTATATATAATGTTTTAATTTAGATAAAGAATAAATAATACATCCAATTTTAATTTACCCTAGTAAATATTTCAAAAAATATCAAGTGTGCTCAATTGAAACATTATTCAATGGAAATCTGAAACTGATAGATTAATATAAGTAACAGTGGTGGATTCTTACCATTCTAGAAGGATTATTACAATATAAGATTAGTGTTGTGGAATAAGTACAATGTGAGCTTAATTTTAAAATAAATTGTCCACTTTTCATATAAATAACCCCCAGTTAAATTAAATCCAAGTAAATCATACATTTTATAAAAGATTGGAAATTTGGAATTAATTAGATAAATAGATTTTAACATGGTTTTTAGTGTATTATTCAATGTTTTTGATTAAATTGAAATTGATAAATTATTTTTTTAGAGTTTAATTCTAAAAAAATTAAAATTATGGGTTTTAAAATTTCAAATAAATTTTTATCACATGAATAAATCCACCAACAAATTGGTTTCTCACTATTGTAAGTTGAAAAAAATGCAAAGGGAAGAGGCTATGGAACTCTCTTCATGCGGTTGAATCAATATTGTACCTAGAGTGACCATTCATGAAAATTTGGAAAATTTTCCAAGATACAACAAGTACAACTTCCAATTGGTTGCATCTCTTCAACTCAAAACATCTCAAACTTACATGCCTTTCATAGACCTACCACATTAAGGAGTAATGGTCACTCCACCGACCATGATTTCATTGGAGTGAATCTACCACATGTAAAAAATTACCAATTTTTTGTATGACCAATTTCAACCTATACTACACACATATTCCACAAAAAGATACCCAAATTAATGAATGACCACCCCATCTCAAAAAGCCACATCAATTTTACCCTCATCTCTAGTCAACCTCATGCCTCTTGGAGTCTCTACTATCTACATGCATTGACAGTGTTCTACCCATAAACTAACCATGCCTTCATCAACCTACCACATGAGCATCTCCTCTTCATGGTCGACTAAAAAATACCATCAATAGTATATGATAAGAATAATCCATCTCATTGAAGGAACAAGAGTCGCTGATAAATCCATAGCCAAGAAACACACAAGGAGTTAGACAAAAGCTTTATCGATCCACAATGAGAATCGTGATGGTGAAATTTCATAGAACAACCCATTTCAAGTCTCTATTGGGGGATAGGAATGAGAATACATTGGATATGGATGATAAAAATTTAAGGACAAGAGTTCAGGTTTGAAGGGTGATTGATTTTGATCATGAGTATCGGTTAAGCTGGATGATTGAACTTGTTCATCTAGAAGAAAGTTATTGAAGATGAAGAAATAGGTTTAGGATTGAATTTTTACATATAGATGAATAAGATTCAGACTCAAGTCAAAGATTAAAACCTCAATGATTCTCACCAAACTTGAAGAAGACAATCAAATATTAAAATTACATGGGAATAAGGTGCATCAGTTGATTTTACAGGATGATTTTAATTAATTGAACTAGGGAAAAGAGTTTCCCAATATTGGTCATTTGAATTTGATCAAACATTGAGTTTTTCTATGTCTGATTAAAAGTTATTTTTGAATATAGATTGATTAATTTTTGAGCTTTATCAAGTTGATGGACATGACGATCTGAGTTTGTTAATCGTTAGAAGGGCCAAAATATAATTCTATTAAGGATGATTCATGCTTATAGTTTATTCCTTTTTGAAGGTCTATATTGAAGAATATCGTAGGGACATTAAATCAACCCAATGGTATGACTAGTGGTTTGATGAAGTGTGTATAAATCCTTCTCGAGGTTTTCCCTTAATGAAATTTCTTATTCCCCAAGCACAAATTTCTAAAGTGGACTAACTGTGTTGGATCACAAAGGAATATTTAGGAAGATAAGAGTTTGATAGAAAAATCCTATTATAAGGAAACTAAAGTATTGATGAACCAATATGAATGAAAATTACATGCTTGCTTGAATAGTAACAACAGTCGATTGAGGATTCAATGATGGAGACCGCTGAGTTCAATTGAAAAAAAATTCAGGAGAGGTTGGTCTTATAGTTTATGAAGATCAAAGGGGAAAACAAATGTTCAAACCACTCTAAGGACACTTGAATATAATTAAAGACCATTTCAAGGCCTATCATAATGGTTCCCAAAGATTACCAAATAAATTCCATGATTTCAAAGTACACTCCACACAACACATGTATCATCTTCCTCCATCAATCATAATTTGATATCCATTAGAATCACACATTACTATAACATTTATACTATAATTATTATTTAATGATAATAAAATATTACCATGGGAGGAGTATGAAATATGGATTTAAGATTCATGATCCAAAAATTAATTCATCATGGCCCTCAAGATCGAAACATTTTGAACATCCTAGGAATGATAATTTTCTAGGGCTCATCACTGAAATTGAGGAATATTTTTGGAATCACTAGAATTTACCAATGATGTAAAAGATGTATGTGATTATAATGTGGTAAATTTAAATAAAATCCAAGTTCCTCACATCATTATTATTTAAAAGGGGTAATTGTCCCTTAAAGGATATGTTGTTGGAAATTGCTCAAACAATAGATTAGCTATTTTTGTTTCATCACTTTCTTTTCATTTCAACTTGTTTTAATACTTTGGTGATAGTGCACTAAACTTATAAAGGTTGAGATGATGGTATTACCCTTACCTCCCATGTTAAATTAATTCAATTCATAATTAATATATCTATTTTTTTCATTTTCTTTATATTTATTTGATTTTTAAGATAATTAAGATATTTCATTGTTACTAAAAAGATTGAATTAATCTTTCCTCTTTCAATGGATCACGCACACAAGATACTTTGGTTATCTCCACTTATTTTGATTGTGATTATTGGATTAACCTAAGGGTAGTTAGATATTTCCAATTTCTAGGATCAATGAGGCTATTGAATTAATTGATCATTTCATCCCTCTGATCAAGTTGAGACTTCCAAGTGAGGATTAAAAAATGAGGTTTCACTTGGTTAGAGATAAAATATGAGTGAAAATTTAGAATTATGAATCAACAAGTAAAGTGATGGGATATACAAGGTTTTCATAGTTTTTTTAAATCTAAATTTAATTGAATCTACCTCAATCTTTTCTTTCATACACTAAACCCTATAAATAAGAGAAAACAACATTCAAAACATTTTCCTCTTCAAAGAAAACCTGAGTCCAATATTTCTATATTTAATTTGAGTTCATAAAAGTAATTTGTTTATGGACCCATGATAATTTTTTCATGAACCTGGAATTGTTTTTGGGGAGGTCAATGTTTAGTTTTTACTTTTCTTTAAAAATTAATTCAACACATGACCAAGTTAAATTCATCTCACCTTGTGTGTTTTCATCCAAATATTGAATGAAATGAGATGGAAATACTTGGGACCCTAAAAATATATGAACAATAGTAAATAGTATTTTTAATTATCCCATTGAAAAAATTTCTCATGTCATTCATTTTTTCCACTAGGTTCACTATAGTAAGTGAAAACATAGTTGAAATTTTAGATAAACTAAATAGAACATTTTGAGAGTTATATGCACCCATTTTCAACAATGATAACAAACTTCAACAACCAAATAATCTAAAATATAATGATATTATAATTGGAATGATTATTTTACAATCTAAATTTCATGGTTTTTTAGAAGAATACCCAAATAGAAAATTGAGAGAATTTGGAGAAATTTGTTATCAGTTCAAACCTAAAGAATTAATCGAGGCTCAAAATAGACAGAAGGACTTCCACTTATCATTTTAAGGATTGGATCTTCAAACTAAATCTTGGATAAGTCGCCAATTAAGAAGAGATATTTATTGAATTCCTCCATAAATATATACCTACCTCAAGGAGTACCTAGTTGAGTAAAATGATTTATAGAATCAAGAAGGTTAGTAGTGAAACCCTCTATGTGTTCTAGGACAGATTAAAGCAGTTGAAACCCTACATCCCACATAAAACTTTTGAAGATAGCTATATATTTGAATTATTATACCAAGTATTAATGAAAAATGACTAGAACATAATTTATGTTTTCTATAGAGGAATTATAATTGGCATGTTTACTGCTAAAGTTAAATAACTAATTGAGGTAATCTTCAAAAATTCACAAAAATTATGTAAAACACCTACCCCACAAGGAGTTTTTGATGTAAAAATATCTATATTTCCTTCTAAAGGAAATAAAGTTTAATAAAAATATTTTCTTATGAGGTATTTATCTATGCATATGGTACACAAAACATCACCAACCACACCTCCAAGGGTCTTCCAACATTGAAACTCTTAGGTCCACTTCACTGATGTATTTTCTCAAGTTCAATGAACTAAAATTTGTAATTCCGTGTTAAAAAGACCATACTAGAGGCAAACAATAATAAATATAATATTTATAGAAATTATAACACTCAATTTGGAGCTGGTAACCAACAAAAGCAAAGACCACACTTCCAACAGAACTTCCAACCACCTTTCCAACCACCACCCTTTTAGAGACAAATATAATCCTTATAAAAGTATCCAACTATAGAAATATAAAGATTAATCCTTGAAGTGATTTCTAAAACCACTTTCAGAGTCTCACAATACTCAGAAAATTACTATAATCACTCATGGATCATCACTGAAGGAGCTGAAAGTCCAGTACAACCAGGTCATGTTCACCATAAATGACTTGAAAATCAAGTTTCAAGTAAACTTCATGATAATTAAATGATTAAAACCTAATGGAATGATAGTTATATTTTTTTAAATAGTTTCAATTATTTGGTAAATAATGAATAACCCCCATCTGAAGCTGAATTTAGAAGTCTACAGCCCATTGAAACTGAAGATATTGTCCCCAAAAAGGAACCTCAAGAATAAAAGATTGTAAAGACACCTTAAATAAATAATGATAAGATAAATTATAAGATGTAAGACCTAAATAAACCACAAAATCACTTCCCTTATATAGTAAAAATCCCAATAATATATGTTAAGAAACAATGTAGTAAGAGATTATGGAGATATTTGAAATGGTAGAAATTAAAAATCATTTTTCGGAATTCATTAGATAAATATTAAGGAATATAAAATTTATTAAAGATAATTGAACTGGGAAGAGAAGGATATAAATAAATGAAAGGTAAATTTATATTGAAATTTGTCTCCCTTATTGACCCACAAATATTAATGAAATTTCATGATCCAGGTACATTCATCATCCCTTTAACAATAAGAGAACTCAATTTTCCCAATTCATTATGTTATTTGAGAGTATAGATTAATGTAATGTCTTAAAATGTTTATTCTTCCCTATAGATATGAGATATAAAACCCATTTTAGTGGTTGAATAATTGAATAACTGAACCACTTCCTTCCCATTTGGAGTTTTAGAGGATATATAGGTAAGTCTACAAAGATTTTTGTTCCCTATGGACTTCTATATTCTAAACATGGTGGAAGAAAGAGGTAAAGTTTGTTCCCCTATCATCTTACTTAGTAAATTTATAAAGATTTCTAAAAAAATTAATGTTAATTAGGGAGATATTTCAATGACATTTTGAGATCAGATGATTACTTTTTATTTTCTTGATATAATTAAATAGCCCCATTGAGAGTAATATGGGTTTACATTGAACCATTTTGAGTTTCCATATTGTTCAAAAGAATAAATTGAAATTTTAAATGACATCCTAATCTCTAGAAAAACCTAATTTCTCTAATGAATAAATTTTCGAAAAAGAACTCGATTTGAAAACTATGATGTGTGCTAATGAAATTTATTATGATAATATTTATTTTGATACTTTACTAAAAAAATCATTGAAATTTTTTATTCACAAGTTTAGGCTTCCATCATGGATAAAACTAAGTTGAAAAAGGCATTAGAAACACCCCCCAGAACTATAATTAATTACATTTTCATCCAAATTAAAGTATTTATATTTAAACGAGAATGAGAAATCACCAATAATAATCTCAAACAATATAAAACCCAATCAAGAGGACTAACTATTGGAAGTAATTAAAAAAATATTAGTGAAATAATTTGGACACTAAGAGACATTATAGGGATTACCCCTACCACCTAAACATATATTATTTCTCTATAAATTAGATCTTAACTATGAGACAACCCCAAAGGCTCTTCCTGACCCTCCTAAATGTTGTAAAAAGGTAAGTAGAAATAATTTTAGGACAAATAATCGTATACCTAGTCTTTTAATCATACTGAATATTCCCCATTAAAATTGTCCAAAAGAAAACCATATACAAAATTAGTAAAAATTAGATTAATGAGTTAGTTCCCATGATGATTCATAATTATTGTAGGGTTTTTATTATCTATCGTAAATTAAACCATGTGAACTGAAAGGAACAGTTCCCCATTTCTTTTATATACCAAATGTTAGTTAAGATAGAAAATAAGGTTCGATGGTATTTACTTAATGGTTTTTCAAGATATTTTTAGGTTTCAATAGCTATGGAATATCAGGACAACACTATATTCATTTCCCCTTTAGTATGTTTTTTTTTTCAAATGATTCCCTTCATTCATTGAAATTTCCTAGGTACCTTTTAATTCTATACAAAGAGTTCCTTTTTATATTTGATTGATATATACTTATATGTATTCCTTGATTATTTTATTATGTATAGAATATATTATGAAATTTTTATTGATATTCTAGAAAAGGTTTTAAGAAAATTTTTTAAAAAAACTTGGTTATGTATTTTGAAAAATATTATTTTATCATGGAAAAAGTAAATGTGCTAGGCCACATAATTTCTAAGGATGGCATTGAAGTGGACAATGAAAAATTTGAAATGATATCTACCATTCATTACCCTACTATCACGTGAAATGTTCAATTATTTTTATGACATGTTGGGTTCTATAGAATATTTATTAAATATTTTAGTAAAAAATATTTTCCATAACTAACCTATTCAAAAAGTAAATTGAATTTTTATCTGACGATTCATGGAAAATGGGTGTTGATAATCTCAAATAAATCCGGATCACTACCACCATAATCTTTCTACCTAACTAGAATGAACACTTTGAGATACTATGTAATGCCTCCAACAAATTTATAGGATTTTTTTGTCTTAAAAAGTTTATAGCCACCCTAAAGTGATAGAATATGCTTCTCAAATCCTATACATATCCAAAATAAATTACAATGCAATATAAAATGAGCATTTGTATATTTTTGTTACTTTATAAGAAAGTTATTTTTATTTTATAGGAAATAACATAACTTTTTACTCGGATTATGTTGCACTGATATATTTGATCAAGAAATCTTAGGAAAATCCAGGGATAGTGATATTGATGTTGATTTTATAGGATTTTAACATGGAGATCAAGGATAAAAAGTGATGTGAAAATTTGGTAATAGAACACATGAGTATATTTCATCACATTACTGAGGTAGAACCATCCACTTAGATGAACTTGGATGACTCATTCCCTAGTGATAAACCGTACAAAATCACTCAAGATCCCTATTAAACTGATTTGGTGATTTTTCTTGCCACATTAATCGAACCACCCTTCTTTAATAAGAATCAAACTTTTAAATTAAAATCTGATTCAACATATTATATCTAGGAAGGTCCTTACTTATCAAATATTTTAAATGACCAAGTGATTATAATGTGTATTCTGGAAGAAGAAATTAAATATTTGCTTACATTTTTTCATAAAAATATATATGGAGTCCATTTTGGGCCTCGCATAACTGTTAAAAATGTGTTAGAAGCTAGTTTATTTTTTCCTTCAATTTTTATAGACTCGCATAAATTTTTTAAAGTGTTTCCAAACTATCAGTTTATAGGTGGAGTTTCTAAGAGACAAGAAATACCCCAAAACCTTTAATTTTCTATGAAATATTTGATGTTTCATAATTATATTTCCTGAGTCAATTTCATACCTCATTGGTTTTTTCCAACAAATTATGAGCAGTGGACTATGAATATAATTGGATCAAATAAAAATACATTGAAACTGATGATTTTAAAACTGTGATTGAATTCCTAAAATAAAAAAAATTATATATTTGGATTAACTTGAGAAAAAATCAGTGACCAATTCGCACACTCCTATAATAAGAACATATAATCCTTAATTAATAAATATAGAGTGAATCAAAATACCTATAATAGATAACACATACAAAAAAATGGGAAAACAAAGGTGTCCAACATATAGATAAAAATTATTTTGGTGAAGATAGTAAAACCCATCCGAAAGGACAAGAGTAAGAAGTTATAGGACACATTATGCACATTAAAAATTGCATATAAAACCTCCTTAGGTATTTACCCATATAAAAATTCTTGTAGAAATCACTATCACTTTCCTTTTGAGTTACAACATAAGGATTACTATTTCTTAAAAAATATAAACCTAGAAATTAGAAAAGTTGGAGAGAATAGGAAGTTACAGATTATTAAGTTATAAGTAATCAAAAGGTAATATTATGAAAATTTTAAATTGTACAGGGATAAGTCCAAATCCTTCTATTATAATATTATCCAGAAAAGAATATTTGATATTGGAAATAAAGTGTTATTATTCTCCTCAATGATGAATATTGTTCCAATTAAACTTATTCCAAGTGAAATGGGACATAGATTTTAACTAATACTTTCTAATATGTTATAGTTTTGTTTAAAGGGGAGGATTAAAATCAACCCTTTAAGGTGAATGGAAAACAGGTGAAGCATTACTATAAATATTTTTAGAAAGAATCAATGGAGGAATCAAAAATCCAACCCACTTTCATTAAATAAAGGACCCCAAGTTGTCTCTTTCCTTTACACTAGGCTAGAAGTTTTATATTTTGAATCATTCTTCCTTGATAAATAAATATTGTAATTATTTTTAATAATGTCTAAGTTTTTTGTGGGGAGAGTAAAATTAACTTAGAATATAACTTTTTTCTATTTTTCTTTAGTCTTAGTTTTTTTGTCCAAAAAACAAATGATAATAACAATAATAATAAACAAATTACTATAGTCAAACCTACTTCCAGAGACCATACATAAATTATTCTTTCTTTTTTTTTGAAATTTTTATCTTTTTTTAGGATAATAAAACTTAAACTAAATGATGTCCAATCTAACAAAAATACCATGCTAGAATACAGTGATTTCATTGGTTTGGAAAATTGTTAGAATTAAATAAATGTTGATTTATTTTTCTTATTATTCTCATAAAAATTTAGTTTTAGGACTAGTAAAAGGATTTTGAATGAAAACATCTTTATGTAATTGAAATTATAACATAATAAAACTTTAATTTTGAACGGAGTTCAAGGTTACTGGTGATTTAGGGAAAATGACACCTTAGGGAACCAACTCAAAATAAATTGACAATATTCCTTTGAACATGGATTAAAATATGAAATTAGGATCCCATAATAAATTTCTAAGACATTAATAATTTTATGTGTGAGTAAATTTCCTTTCGATTTATATTCAATAAGTTCTTTCCATAGTTATTGCACAATCATGACTAGGAAAAATTTAATAAGTCCCTAATAGTCAACAATTAATTCATTTAGGTGAGGGGAAAATTAGATCCAATGGAAAAGGATGAAATATACTTATAGAAATTTTATTTTATTTGTATTAATGAAATGGAAATTGGAACTATGGTTTAAGGAACTTCGTTGAAAGTGATAAATGTAAGTGACACTTTTTAAATTCAAAATCCACTTTAATCTATCTATTTCACTTCTGGAACTAGAACCTGTGATTAAATTAAAGTGTGATGGTGAATTAAAACCATCAAGGAGTTATAATAATTCAAACAATGTAGGGAAATATGATTATATTCTTCTCTGTTTAGTATAATTAGTTCTAGGAAATATAATTTTTTTTAAAAAAATGGAATTCATAGTATTACAAAGGAGTGAAATAAACTAAGTGTGGGGGAGGGATGTGAGATAATTTTTATAGAAATAAATTGTTTTCTTTTCATATAAATTAACACCCTAATTAATTTAAATATTAGGTAAATCATACATTCTTTTCTAATTTTGGAAATTTTGAATTATATAGATAAATATATTTAACATTTTTAATGTTTTATTAAAAGTTTGGAATTAAATTGAAATCATAATATTATTTTAGTGTATTTTAATTACAAAATTCTTACAATTATGTTTTCTAATGTTTTAAATAAATTTGGATCACATGAATAGAGCCTATACTAAATTGGGTTCTCACTGTTGTAGGTTAAAAAAAATGCAAAGGCAGGAGACCATGACATTCCTTTCATGTGTTTGATTCCCTTATCATTATTGGAGTGAACATATGAAATAATTTGTAAAATACCTTGAGATTCCATAAGTAAAACTTTCCTCTGTCCATATCTCTTCAAATCATGACAGCTTGACATATCATGCCTTTCACATACCCGCAACATGAAGGAGGGACGATCACTTGATTGATCGTGCTCTCACAAGAGTAGATTAAACACAAGTAAAAAATTACCAAGCTATTGAATGAACAATTTAAAACTACCATTATCCTATATGTTTCACAATGAAACCCAAGATACTTCCTGGACACCACCTCGCAAATAGTTGTTTCAATCATTCCCTTTCCTCTAATTGACTGCATGCCTCATGAAAGCTCCACTTATCATATGAATCGACTAATCCATCCATGAACTGACCATGTCTTCGTCAACCTACTACATTAGCATCACATCTACATAGTCTTACAAAAAATATCATCAACAATCTACCATAATCTTTATCTAGATCAATGAAGAACTAAGAATCATTGATAGAGCCAAGTCAAAGGTGCACTCAATGAGCTTGACCCAAGATTAGTTTATTCTAAATGAGAATTTTTGTCATAAACTAGGTAGAATTTCCCATTTTTTGAGCTTTATTGAGGGACTTTCATAAGAATCCATTGTAGATGGATAATTGAAATTGAATAAGGGAGATCAGGTTTGAAGGGTGATCGAGTTTTATCATGAGGACCAAATATGCTTGAATACTAATCTAGTTCATCGGGAAGTAGGTTACTCATGATGAAAACTTAGGTTTAGGATTTGATTTTTGACCTATAGATTATGAATATTCATACTTGATTCATAAATGAAGACCCTAATACCATTCTCCAAGATTTATGAAGATAGTTCTGGATGATAATTTAATGGGGCCAAGGCACATCGACTGATTATACATGGTGATTTGGATTGATAAAACTATATAGAAGAGTTGTTCAAGTCTGATGATTTAGATATTATTGAACTTTGAGTTCTTCTATCGAAATAGAAAATATGTGACTGACTATAGATTTAGGAAGTTCTGATCTTTAGCAAGTCGATAATGATGACAATCTAGGTTTGCTGAGCTTTTTAATGGATTGAGTAGAAAGTTTCTGAGGATTATTTTTACTTATCATTTATTCCATGTTGCAAGTGTGTATTGAATAAGATGATAGGGAGCTCATATTAGCCCAATGTTATAGCTATGGGTTCGATGAAGTGTGTACACATCCTACCCGAGGTTTTACCTTAACGAAATTCCTTATTCCCCAAGATCAAATTTCCAAATTAGGCGAACTATGTTGGTTCACCAAGGATCATAAGGGAAGTTGGGGGTTTGATGATGAAGCTTTATGGAATAAAAATCAGGTTTTGATGAACTAGTGTGATTTATAATTACAATCTCAACTACACAAGAACAATAGTTTATTGAATATTAAATGATAAACACCCCTATATTTGATCAAATAAAAAACAAGAGAAATTGATCGTATGGTTTATGAAGTCTAAATGATAAAACAAGTATTCAGATCACTCTGAACCCACATGAAACAAACTAAATCCAATTTCAAGAAATGGAATATTTAATCCTAATAATGATCAATTTATTCCCAAGAATTCAAAGTCCACTCCTCCTAATATGGGCATCATCTTCCTCCCTTGAGTAGAATCTTACAACCATTAATGTAATGAAATACTACAAACCATTATGGAATTTGATTGTGGGAGGATTATTAAGTTGTGATTAAAGATTCTAGATGCCCATCTTAAGCCATCGTGACCCTTGATCAAAAAATATGTCAAACATATGATGATGGAGAATTCACAAGGTCTTGACACTAAATTTTGGGAATATTCTGGAAGTTCTAGAATCACTTGAGGAAGTTAGAGAAGTCTATTCTTCTCATGCGGTAACTTTCAAAGTGCACCAGGTACCCCAAAACATTCTTCATTAAAGGGGGGATAGTAAAGACCCAATATTTTTGATTAGTATATTAACTTACTCTTAATGATTTAATAGAGATGTTAATGGTTAATGCAGAAAGAGGAGTCGATGGCTTCATCCAGTAGACTCGAACCTTATGAAGCCCACTTATCAGAGCTTGGGAAGGAGGTGGCATCTTTGGGCTACGCTTTGGACCAAGCCCAAGCCGAACTCCAGCGTGTCAAGCTGGAATGGAAACGCCTATGGGAGAAGTTCAAGTTAGTAGAGATTACTACTAGGGAAATGTTATCTGAGCCTCCCTCAGATTCTATCACCATAGCACACCTTACACTTAGGTCATATGTCAATGTTATAAGGGGCTATGTGACAAGACCCTAGCTTCTTTGTGTAATCCTTTGGGATGAATGAATTGAGATTTCTTCCCTTAGTGATTTTTGTGAAATTTCAAATGTCTGGATAATTTTAGGATGTATTTTATTGATGAATTTTGAAAAAGGGGATATTTTAAAATATTTATGTAAACCTTAAATAATTAATGATGTGTAATGATTTTCAAAAAATGGTCTTCTACAAAAGTGTTCAGTAAAGAATTTGGAGTCTAATAAGATAAACTTAATTTTTGATGAATACTAAATTATGAATAGTGATTTTATGCTTAGTATTAGTAATGTGACCAAATGGATTAGTAATCTCACTTAAAGAAAGTTTTAATATAATTTAGACACCTTTATTAAGTAATGAGATTCAATAAAATGGGTAAATAACAGTTTCATAAATTATTTGTCAAGTATTAGTTTTTTCGGGTGAATAGTGATTTTTAATTAAAAATTTAATTAATAATATTTAGAAAACTATTTTTATAAAATGGACTTTATTTTTGAACTCAAATCATCGATATTATGTTATGGTAATTTTTGGGGATTTTTCTGAAAAAAAATGAATTCTCGATGAATAGTGATTTTATTTAAAAATTAAATTAAAAATATTTAGAAAATTATTTTTATAAAATGGAGTTCATAAATGTATTTAGAGCATCGATATTTGTTTAAGGTGAAATTTTGGGATTTTTCTAAGAAAGATGAATTTTTCAGTGAATAGTAAAAATGCATGTTTTAGGGTTTCAGTATGTTTAATGACATCATAACTGTGTCATGATGATTTCATGAGATATTTTAAGGTTTGGACGGCCAAAGGTGATGAATTATTGTATTGGGGCCCCATGTGGCCTAGCTCCATGGTAAATTCCATGGGAGAGCACATGGTTTTGAGAAAAGCACTTGTGACGTGTCCTTTGGCCATTAATGCCTTGTCCCCTCACTTTCCCTATAAATACCCACCCTTTCCTCCTTTATTTTTCACTCCCAACACTCCCCCAATGAATTTCTAGTCTCCTTACCTCCCAAGGAGTCCTCCCAAGGTGCCCCCAAGCCCTCAAGGTCCAAACCTTTTAATTTTAAGAGTTGCATTTTAAGGTAAGTGATTCAACCTCTCTCTTTCTTTTCATGTAATCTCTTTTATGTCATTCCATTTATTCTCCATGTTCTTATATGAGAGGATGTTATTTTATATTCCTCTTACTTCCCTTTTCATGTTTATATGATGAGAGATCCCCTCTTACTCTCATCATTTCGTTTTATGAAAGTGTAAGTGACGTCGTTAGGCTGCCGAATTTTCAAAAGAGAAATCTTATTTTTGTCTCACTTCCATGTTTTTCATTTCATATGGTAAGTCTTTAAAATTTCATTACCATGTTATTAAATCCCTTTTATTCTGATACCCTACTATTTTATGGATCATTTTTGAGTGGGTGACCCATGTCCCCTCTCTTTTCAATGTTTTCTAAAACCTTGTAACATAGTCGTTATGCTGCGGAATTCTCGTCTCAAAATGCCTCTCTCTTTTTTCTCAAAATTATTTTATGTTATTATGTGAATACTCAAAGCTCTAATTTATATGGGGTATTCACATATATATCAAAATTTTCTATTTTAAATTATGGTATTTACATACATGAAACCCGCTTTCCCTTTCCGGGGTTTTAAAGTGACATAATGATCATGTCATTAAAGCAATTTTTAAAACGTTATGATTATGAAATGAAACCCATTTATCTTATGCTATATGGGTTGTTTATTAAATGATTGATGATGATATATGTGGATCATATGATAATAAATACATGTCAAGGGTGCGCCCAGATAGCGCTCCAATGCATTGGGTAAAGACTTAATCTCTAGAGATGACTTTTTAGACCGATACCTTGGTGAATAACCTTGGTAATTTTTAATGACACCTTGGGGATGGACCTTGGTGAAATGAAATGATTGTCAATATTAAATGTTGCAGCCAGATCTTCAAGTTATGAAAAATTTTATTCTTATTACGATGTATCTCATGATTTCTTTCTCATGCCTTAAAGTTCTTTTCTTGTCCTTATTGAAGTATCTCAAGTTCACATATAAAATGTTTCTCTTGTTTCCCTTATTGGGCCTTCTACTCACCCTTTCTTTTGATTTATGTCCCAAGGTTATGAGATGCAGTAATGAACCTAGGATGAACTTAAGGAGAAGCCTTCCAAGTGTTTAATAAGAATGTTTTATGTTGTTTTCATGTATAATGTTCATTGTTTCCAAGACACTAAACCTTAAAGATCCTTAGTTCCGTGTAATGAAATGAAAGTTTATGTTATAAAAAGACGAGATGCTATAGTTGGTATCAAAGGATGGTTTAGTTATTTGTTGAAATTAGGATATAAAAACTTTAGGAAGAACCATATAAAAAAGTTTAAATATAGGAAAACTTCATGGTATTTTGGTAAGTATTGAGTAAGTGGTTTATCAAACAAATACATCTCTATCTGGATACGAGTAGGTAGAGGCGGCTCTGGCATAGATGTATATAGGGGTAAAACCCGAAAACACTGCTTTGAGCTAGACTCGAACGGGAACTGGTGCACAATAATGGGCCTTGCTGTACTCTTGGTTACGACACTCCCGAGGGATATGTTTGGTTAATCACAAGCTTTTTATGAATCATTATGAAGGAATTATGGAGAAGTGTAATTGTCTAAGCATGAAGTCTTAGTTAAAAGATTCATAAATGAAATAAGTTTCTCACTATAGTTTTATTCTGTTAGAAAATGGTGGGCAATAGGAGGAACCGTGCAGATGGTGACTACAATGTACCATGTGATGACGGCCCTCCGATGGAATCCGGAATTGAAACATTCATGCGAATGATGAACCAACTGACTCAAGTTATGAGTAATAACTTGAATCAAGCCGAGAGGCTGATCTCACCACGAAGGGAACAAAATTCTGTTGAGTCCTTAATGCATCAACTACCACCATCATTCAGTGGATATACTGACCCTTTGGTTGTGGAACAATGGATAATCTCCATTGAAAAGATATTTTCTGTACTCCTTTGTTCGGAACAAGAAAAAGTCACCCTTGTTGTTTATCGCCTAGAGGGAGAAGCTGATCAGTGGTGGTCACTGGTCAAAAACACGAAGCCTAGAGGAGAGATGGAAGCTATGGAGTGGGAAGAATTCCGGGGAATATTCATTAACAAGTATTTCCCTCATTCCATGAGAACGAGAATGGAGAAATAGTTTCTCGAGCTGAAGCAGAAGGAGAACGAATCTGTCAGAAGCTATGAGATGAACTTCACCTGACTTTCACGATATACCTCTAGCTTTGTCATGGATCCAAGTTGGAAGGTTGATAGATTTTTTGGTGGACTAAGACCTCATCTGCGGAAGAATTTAGCCAACCAGGACTACGATAGCTACGAGGAGATCGTGCGGAGTGCAATGAAAGTTGAGCTAGAGTTTGGTGAGACACAGTGGTCTCATAAATCAAACGACAAGAAGAGATCGTTGGAGCCCAGTTTAGGGAAGACTTTTGATCAGGGAATAGGTGGAAAGCAAATTCAACTTACCACATGCAATAAATGTGGGAATAAGCATCCGGGGAACTGCTTGGTCGGAAGTGGCAAGTGCGAAAAGTGTGGAAGAGGAGGCCATATTGCTCGGAATTGTCGTAGTGAGGTGAAGCCTCAATTCCCCAACACTAACGATAGAGGAAATATGGTTCTAGCCTTACCTGAAGTCCATTGCTTCAAGTGTGGACAGCTTGGGCACTATGCTAATCTCTGTCCAAATCCAAGGGCAGTGGAGGGGAATCACCATCAACCTCAGCAAAGTCCATGGGAGCAAGGTCATGCTTTTGCTATCACAACAACTGAAGTTGAAGCTCCAAATAATGTGGTAGCAGGTACTCTTGTTGTCCTCTCAAAACTAGCAACAACTTTGTTTGATTCTGGTTCTAGGCATTCCTTTATTTCTTCCATGTTTGCAAAGAATATAGAATCAATCCCTGAATTGCTTGAGGTAGAGTTTTCAGTCAAGACTCCAAGTGGGATTATCCATGCATCAACAGTGTTTAGAGACTCTAGTGTCTACTTTAGTGAGAACAATCTTATCGCAAATCTAGTAGTTATTCCCATGTTGGAATTCAACGTTATACTAATGATGGGCTGGCTCTCAAAGTATAATGCTAAGATCAAATGCAGAAGTAAGGAAATCTCAGTAGTCTTGAATAAACAACCTACAGTTATCTTCCAAGGAGAGATATCCTGAACTGATCCCTATCTAGAAGCACCTCCTATAGATTTCTTTATGGAGTTAATCGGTGATGATGAAGAAGGAAAAGGGAGCATACAAATACAAGATGTTCCAATTGTTCAAGAATACATGGATGTATTTCCTGAGGAGTTACCTGGACCTCCCCCAGAAAGAGAGGTAGAGTTCTCCATTGAACTCGTACCTGGATCTCAACCGATATCAAAGACTCCATATAGAATGGAAAATGTGGAGCTAGAAGAGTTAAAGAAACAACTCCAGGACATGTTAGAGAAGGGTTTTATCCGACCGAGTGTGTCTCCTTGGGGGGCACCAGTTATCTTTGTGAATAAGAAGGATGGATCAGTATGGCTATGCATTGATTATAGAGAACTGAATAGGATCAGAGTGAAGAACAAATACCCTCTTCCAAGAATTGATGATTTATTTGACCAACTTCGTGGGGCTCAATTCTTCTCTAAGATTGACCTTCGATCTGGTTATCATTAACTGAGGGTGAATAAGGAAGATATTCCAAAGACTTCCTTCCGATCAAGATATGGGCATTATGAGTTTACTGTTATCCCCTTCGGCATGACTAATGCTCCTGCTATTTTCATGGATTTGATGAATAGAGTCTTTAAGGACTACCTTGATAACTTTTTGGTAGTTTTAATTGATGATATTTTGATATATTCAAAAAGTCGTGAGGAGCATGAAGATCATCTGAGGGTTATTTTGAAAACTCTACAGAAGGAGAGGCTCTTTGGAAAGTTTAGAAAGTGTGAGTTTTGGTTACAACAAGTGGCTTTCTTGGGGCACATCATAACCAATGAAGGGATCTCGGTTGACCCTGCAAAGACAATGGTTGTGGAGGAGTGGCCTCAACCCACAACAGTAACTGAGATTCATAGTCTCCTTGGTTTAGTGGGATATTATAGGAGGTTTGTGAAAAACTTTTCACGGCTTTCTAATCCACTAACCAAGTTGACTCGAAAAGGGGTTAAGTTTATCTGGACAAAGGAATGCGAGGAAAGTTTCCAAGAGCTGAAGAAGAGATTGGTTACTGCACCTATGTTAACACTACCCTCTATTGGAGAAGGATTCGTTATTTTTAGCGATGTATCTCTGAAAGGGCTTGGGTGCGTCCCCATGCAAAATGACAAGGTAATTGCTTATGCATCTCGACAGTTGAAGATTCATAAGCAGAATTATCCTACGCATGATCTAGAGCTAGCGGCAGTTGTTTTTGCTCTAAAGATATAGATGCACTATCTTTATGGGAAGAAATGTGATATATGCACCGACCACCAAAGTTTAAAGTATATTTTCACACAGAAAGAATTGAACATGATAAAAAGGAGATGGTTGGAGCTTATTAAAGATTATGATTGTTCAATTAATTATCACCCTAGAAGAGCAAACAAAGTCGCAGATGCGTTAAGAAGGAAAGACCATGTTGTTCTGGAAACAATGAGGATCCTAGAGGATCCCTTGATTAAAGATCTAGTAAAACTGGACATGGTAATTATAAGCAAAGAGACATCATCAACCCTATCCCAAATGATTTCTCAACCATCTTTACTAGAGAAGATCAAGAAGGTTCAAAAAGAAGATCCTTTGCTGCAGGAGAAGTTGGAGGCTGTAAAAAATGGGAAGTTCCCTGATTTCAATATTGATCAAGAAGGTGTATTGAAATTTCATACAAGACTATGTGTTCCATATATTCCAGAGATAAAGAAAGAACTGATGGATGAAGCTCATAGCTCTAATTTCTCTATACATCCGGGAAGTACTAAAATGTATAAAGACCTTCGTGATCATTATTGGTGGGATAACATGAAGAGGGAGATTTCTGATTACACTACAAGGTGCCTGGTGTGTCAAAAAGTAAAGGCAGAATGACAACTTCCTAAGGGGGTATTACAACCGCTACCCATACCAGAATGGAAGGGGGATAATATCACTATGGACTTTGTAACTGGTCTCCCGAAAACATCCAAAGGAAACAATGCGATATGGATTATTGTGGACCGTCTCACCAAGATAGCCCATTTTATCTCTATTCGGGAAAATTTCTCTCTGGATCAGCTTGCCAAGATATACGTAAAGGAAGTGGTGAGGCTGCATGGGGTAGCACTATCCAACGTGTCTGATCGTGATCCAAGATTCACATCAAAATTCTGGAGAAGTCTTCAACATGATCTAAATACTGAATTGAATTTTAGTACGGCCTATCATCCTCAAACTAATGGCCAATATGAAAGTACTATTCAGACACTCGAAGACATGTTGAGATTATGCTCAATGGAATTTAAAGGTGGATGGGATCAACACCTCCCATTAGTTGAGTTCTCCTATAACAACAACTTCCATTCGAGTATTCAGATGGCACCCTATGAATCTCTGTATGGAAAGCAATTTTGAACTCCTACTTGTTAGGATGAATCTGGTGAGAGAAAGCTTCTGGGGCCTGATCTCGTGCAAGAGATGACAGAATAGGTTCATGCCATCCAACAACACATAAAGGCTGTTCAGAGTCGGCAGAAGAGCTATGCTGACAATCGTCGAAGGGATTTGGAGTTTGGTGTCGGTGACAAAGTCTTCCTTCAAATTTCTCTAGGGAAGAGAGTCATGCGGTTTGGGAAGAAAGGGAAGCTCAACCCTAGGTACATTGGCCCCTATGAAATCCTTGATCGCATAGGAGCAGTGGCCTATCGTCTAGCACTTCCACCGAACCTAGCTCAAGTTCACAATGTCTTCCATGTATCTCTCTTGAGGAAGTACATACCCGACCCTTCGCATGTACTGAACCCAGAGGTGGTACAACTGGAACATGACCTCTCTTATGAGGAGCGTCCAGTGGAGATCTTAGACCGTAGAGACAAGGTTCTACAAAACAAGACTACCCACCTTGTGAAAGTGTTGTGGAGGAATCATAAATATGAAGAAGCGACTTGGGATCCTGAGGAAACGATGAAGCAAAAGTACCCTCACCTTTTCGACTAGGCCTCAAGTATAAATTTCGGGGACGAAATTTCTTAAGGGGGGAAGAATGTAACGACCCAATCTTTTTGAGTAGTATATTAACTTACTCTTAATGATTTAATAGAGATGTTAATGGTTAATGCAGAAAGTGGAGTCGATGGCTTCATCCAGTAGACTCGAAACTTATGATGCCCACATATCAGATCTTGGGAAGGAGGTGGCATCTTTGGGCTTCGCTTTGGACCAAGCCCAAGCCGAACTCCAGCATGTCAAGCTGGAACGGAAACGCCTACGGGAGAAGTTCAAGTTAGTAGAAATTACTACTAGGGAAATGTTATCTGAGCCTCCCTCATATTCTCTCACCATAGCACACCTTACACTTAGGTCATATGCCGGTGTTATAAGGGGCTATGTGACAAGACCCTAGCTTCTTTGTGTAATCCTTTGGGATGAATGAATTGATATTTCTTCCTTTAGTGATTTTTGTGAAATTTCAAATGTCTGGATAATTTTAGAATGTATTTTATTGATGAATTTTGAAAAACGGGATATTTTAAAATATTTATGTAAACCTTAAACAATTAATGATGTGTAATGATTTTCAGAAAATGGTCTTCTGCAAAAGTGTTGAGTAAAGAATTTGGAGTCTAATAAGATCAACTTAATTTTTGATGAATAGTAAATTATGAATAGTGATTTTACGCTTAGGATTAGTAATGTGACCAAATAGATTAGTAATCTCACTTAAAGAAAGTTTTAATATAATTTAGACACCTTGATTAAGTAATGAGATTCAATAAAATGGTTAAATAATGGTTTCATAAATTATTAGTCAAGTATTAGTTTTTTCGGGTGAATAGTGCTTTTTAATTAAAAATTTAATTAAAATTATTTAGAAAATTATTTTTATAAAATGGGCTTTATTTTTTAAATTAGAGCATCGATATTATGTTATGGTAATTTTTGGGGATTTTTCTGAAAAAAATGAATTCTCGATGAATAGTTCTTTTATTTAAAAATCAAATTAAAAATATTTAGAAAATTATTTTTATAAAATAGAGTTCATAAATGTATTTAGAGAATCGATATTTGGTTAAGGTAAAATTTTTGGGATTTTTCTGAGAAAGATGAATTTTTCAGTGAATAGTAAAAATGCATGTTATAGGGTTTCGGTATGTTTAATGACATCATAACTGTGTCATGATGATGTCATGAGATATTTTAAGGGTTGGCCGAAAAAAGGTGATGAATTATTGTATTGGGGGCCCCATGTGGCCTAACTCCATGGTAAATGCCATGGGAGAGCACATGGTTTTGAGAAAAGCACTTGTGAGGTGTCCCTTGGCCATTAATGCCTTGTCCCCTCACTTTCCCAATAAATACCCACCCTTTACTCCTTTAGTTTTCACTCCCAACTCTCCCCCAACGAATTATTGGTCTCCTTGCCTCCCAAGGATTCCTCCCAAGGTACCCCCAAGCCCTCAAGTTCCAAACCTTTGAGTTTTAAGAGTTACATTTTAAGGTAAGGGATCCAACCTCTCTCTTTCTTTTCATGTAATATCTTTTATGTCATTCCCTTTATGCTCCACGTTCTTATGTGAGAGGATGTTATTTTATATTCTTCTTACTGCCCTTTTCATGTTTATATGATGAGATATCCCTTCTTACTCTCATCATTTCATTTTATGAAAGTGTAAGTGACGCCGTTAGGCGGCCAAATTTTCATAAGAGAAATCTTATTTTTGTCTCACTTCCATGTTTTTCATTTCATATGGTATGTCTTTAAAATTTCATTACCATGTTCTTAAATCCCTTATATTCTGTTCCCCTACTATTTTATGGATCATTTATGAGTGGGTGACCTATGTCCCCTCTCTTTTCAATGTTTTCTGAAACCTTGTAACATAGCCGTTAGGCTGCGGAATTTTCGTCTAAAAATGCCTCTCTCTTTTTTCTCAAAATTATTTTATGTTATTATGTGAATACTCAAATATCTTATTTATATAGTTGTATTCACATATATATCAAAATGTTCTATTTTAAATTCTGGGATTTACATACATGAAACTCGCTTTCCCTTTCTGTGGGTTTAAAGTGACATAATGATCATGTCATTAAAGCAGTTTTTAAAACGTTATGATTATGAAATGAAACCCATTTATCTTATGCTATATGGGTTGTTTATGAAATGATTGATGATGATATATGTGGCTCACATGATAATACAGACATGTCAAGGGTGCGCCCAGATAGCGCTCTAATGCATTGGGTAAATACTTAATCTCTAGAGATGACTTTTTAGACTGATACCTTGGTGAATAACCTTGGTAATTTTTAATAACACCTTGGGGATAGACCTTGGTGAAATGAAATGATTGTCAATATTAAATGTTGCAGCCACATCTTCAAGTTATGAAAAAATTTATTTTTATTATGATGTATCTCATGATTTCTTTCTTATTCCTTAAAGTTCTTTTCATGTCCTTATTGAAGTATCTCACGTTCACATGTAAAATGTTTCTCTTGTTTCCCTTACTGGGCCTTATGCTCACCCTATCTTTTGATGTATGTACCCAGGTTATGAGATGCAGTAATGAACCTAGGATGAACTTAAGGAGAAGCCTTTAAAGTGTTTAAAAAGAATGTTTTATGTTGTTTTCATGTATTATGTTCCTTGTTTCCAACACACTAAACCTTAAAGATCCTCAGTTTCGTGTAATGAAATGAAAGTTTATGTTATAAAAAGACGGGACGCTATAGTTGGTATTAAAGGATGGTTTAGTTATTTGTGGAAGTTAGGATATAAAAACTTTAGGAAGAACCCTATAGAAAAGTTTAAATATAGGAAAACTTCCTGGTATTTTGGTAAGTATTGAGTAATTGGTTTATCAAACAAATACATCCCTGTCTGGATACGAGCAGGTAGAGGCGGCTCTGGCACAGATGTACATAGGGGTAAAACCCGAAAACATCACTTTGAGCTAGAATCGAACGGGAACTGGTCCACGATAATGGGCCTTGCTGCACTCTTGGTTACGACACTCCCGGGGTATATGTTTGGTTAATCACAATCTTTTTATGAATCATTATGAAGGAATTATAGAGAAGTGTAATTGTATAAGCCTAAAGTCTTAGTTAAAAGATTCATAAATGAAAAAAGTTTCTCACTAAAGTTTTATTCTTTTAGAAAATGGTGGTAAATAGGAGGAATCGTGCAGATGGTGACTGCAATGCACCATGTGCTGACAGCCCTCCGATGGAAGCCGGAATGGAAACATTCATGCGAATGATGAACCAACAGACTCAAGTTATGAGTAATAACTTGAATCAAGATGAGAGGCCGATCTCACCACGAAGGGAAAAACATTATGTTAAGTCCTTAATGCATCAATGACCACCATCATTCAGTGGATCTACTGACCCTTTGGTTGCGGAACAATGGATAAGCTCCATTGAAAAGTTCTTTTTTGTAATCCTTTGTTCGGAGCAAGAAAAATCCACTCTTGTTGTTTATCGCCTAGAGGGAGAAGCTGATCAGTGATGGTCACTGGTCAAAAACACGAAGCCTAGAGGAGAGATGGAAGCTATGGAGTGGGAAGAATTCTGGGGAATATTCTTTAACCAGTATTTCCCTCATTCCATGAGAACGAAAATGGAGAAAGAGTTTCTCGAGCTGAAGCAGAAGGAGAACGAATCTGTCAGAAGCTATGAGATGAAATTCACCCGACTTTCACGATATACCTCTAGCTTTATCATGGATCCAAGTGGGAAGGTTGATAGATTTTTTGGTGGACTAAGACCTCATCTGTGGAATAATTTAGCCAACCGTGACTACGATAGCTATGAGGAGATCGTGCGAAGTGCAATGAAAGTTGAGGTAGAGTTTGGTGAGACACAGTGGTCTCATAAATCAAACGACAAGAAGAGATCATTGGAGCCCATTTTAGGGAAGACTTTTGATCAGGGAAGAGGTGGAAAGCAAATGCAACTTACCACATGCAATAAATGTGGGAAGAAGCATCCGGGGAACTGCTTGGTCGGAAGTGGAAAGTGCTAAAAGTGTGGAAGAGGAGGCCATATTGCTCGGAATTGTCATAGTGAGGTGAAGCCTCAACTCCCCAACACTAACGACAGAGGAAAGATGGTTCTGGCCTTACCTGAAGTCCATTTCTTCAAGTGTGGACAGCTTGGGCACTATGCTAATCTCTGTCCAAATCCAAGGGCAGTGGAGGGGAATCACCGTCAACCTTAGCAAAGGCCAGGGGAGCAAGGTCGTGCTTTTTCTATCACAAAAACTGAAGTTGAAGCTCTGAATGACGTGGTAGCAGGTACTCTTGTTTTCCTCTTAGAACTAGCAACTACTTTGTTTGATTCTGGTTCTACGCATTCCTTTATTTCTTCCAAGTTTGCAAAGAATATAGAATCAATCCCCAAATTTCTTGAGGTAGAGTTTTCAGTCAAGACTCCAAGTGGGATTATCCATGCATCAATAGTGTTTAGAGACTCTAGTGTTTACTTTAGTGAGAAAAATATTATCGCAAATCTAGTAGTCATTCCCTTGTTGGAATTCGATGTTATAGTAGGGATGGACTAGCTCTCAAAGTATAATGCTAAGATCAAATGCAGAAGTAAGGAAATCTCAGTAGTCTTGAATAAACAACCTACAGTTATCTTCCAAGGAGATATATACAGAACTAATCCCTATCTAGAAGCACCTCCTATAGCTTTCTTTATGGAGTTAATCGGTGATGATGAAGAAGTAAAAGGGAGCATACAAATAGAAGATGTTCCAATTGTTCAGGAATACATGGATGTATTTTCTGAGGAGTTACCTGGACCTCCCCCAGAAAGAGAGGTAGAGTTCTCCATTGAACTCGTACCTGGATCTCAACCGATATCAAAGACTCTGTATAGAATGGAAAATGTGGGGCTAGAAGAGTTAAAGAAACAACTCCAGGACTTGTTAGAGAAGGGGTTTATCAGACCGAGTGTGTCTCCTTGGGGGGCACCAATTCTCTTTATGAAGAAGAAGGATGGATCAATGCGGCTATGCATTGATTATATAGAACTGAATGGGATCAGAGTTAAGAACAAATACCCTCTTCCAAAAATTGATGATTTATTTGACCAACTTCGTGGGGCTCAATTCTTCTCTAAGATTGACCTTCGATCTGGTTATCATCAACTAAGGGTGAAGAAGGAAGATATTCTAAATACTGCCTTCCGATCAAGATATGGGCATTATGAGTTTACTGTTATGCCCTTCAGCTTGACTAATGCTCCTTCTATTTTTATGGATTTGATGAATAGAGTCTTTAAGGACTACCTTGATAACTTTGTGGTAGTTTTTATTGATGATATTTTGATATATTCAAAAAGTCGTGGGGAGCATGAAGATCTTCTGAGGGTTATTTTGAAAACTCTACGGAAGGAGAGGATCTTTGGAAAGTTCAACAAGTGTGAGTTTGGTTACAACAAGTGGCTTTCTTGTGGCACATCGTAACCAATTAAGGGATCTCGGTTGACCCTGCAAAGACAATGGTTGTGGAGGAGTGGCCTCAACCCACAATAGTAACTGAGATTCGTAGTTTCCTTGTTTTAGCGGGATATTATAGGAGGTTTGTGAAAAAAAATTCACAGCTTTCTAATCCACTAAACAAGTTGACTCGAAAAGGGTTTAAGTTCATCTGGACAAAGGAATGTGAGGAAAGTTTCCAAGAGCTAAAGAAGAGATTGGTTACTACACCTGTGTTAACACTACCCTCTATTGGAGAAGGACTCGTTATTTTTAGTGATGCATCTCTGAAAGGGCTTGGGTGAGTCCTCATGCAAAATGACAAGGTAATTGCTTATGAATCTCGACAGTTGAAGATTCATGAGCAGAATTATCCTACGTATGTTCTAGAGCTAGGGGAAGTTTTTTTTGCTCTAAAGATATGGAGGCACTATCTTTATGGGGAGAAATGTGATATATACACCGACCACCAAATTTTAAAGTATATTTTCACACATAAATAATTGAACATGAGACCAAGGAGATGGTTGGAGCTTATTAAAGACTATGATTGTTCAATTCATTATCACCCAGGAAGAGAAAACAAGGTCGCCGATGCGTTAAGCAGGAAAGAACGTGTTGTTCTGGTAATAATGAGGATCCTAGGAGATCCCTTGATTAAAGATCTAGTAAAACTGAACATGGGAATTATAAGGAATGGCACATCATCAACCGTATCCCAAATGATTTCTCAACCTTCTTTACTGGAGAAGATCAAGAAGGCTCAAAAAGAACATCCTTTACTGTAGGAGAAGTTAGAGGCTGTAAAAGATGGGAAGTTCCCTGATTTCAATATTGATCAAGAAGGTGTATTGAAATTTCGTACAAGACTATGTGTTCCATCTATTCCGGAGATAAAGAAAGAACTGATGGATGAAGCTCATAGCTCTACTTTCTCTATACATCCGGGAAGCACTAAAATGTATAGAGACCTTCGTGATCATTATTGGTGGGATAACATGAAGAGGGAGATTGCTGATTACACTACAAGGTGCCTGGTGTGTCAACAAGTAAAGGTAGAACGACAACTTCCTAAGGGGGTACTACAACCGCTACCCATACCAGTATGAAAGTGGGATAATATCACTATGTACTTTGTAACTTTTCTCTCAAAAACATCCAAAGGAAACAATGTGATATGGGTTATTGTGGACCGTCTCACCAAGACAGCCCATTTTATCTCTATTCGGGAAGATTTCTCTCTGGATCAGCTTTCCAAGATATACGTTGTAACATCCCAGGTAATTAAAGAATAAATAATTTTCATATTTATTAATATTTGAGAATTAAATATGAATTTTAATTAAAAGGGGTTGCTATGTTCGATAGCGTACCCGATACACAACGATGAGTTTCTTTGAAACTTACGTAGCACACTAGTAATATAATAATATTATTTTAAATGTTAGTTAACAAGTAGCCGTTGTACTGGCGGGAATGAATAGAAATAACTAAAATATGAATAGATATGTTTTTAGATGTTTTTACATTTACCCAATAAAAGACAAAGGCTTAAAATACGGAAAGAGTTCAATTTTAGGCTTTTATACTCTAATTTTCACTAAAGGTTCACTTATCACCTTCTAATGGTGAACCGTCATTAAATATAGTTTTGATCACTCTTATACATTCTTTTGGACCAAATAAAACTTTTATTAAGAATCGGGATATCAAATTTTACTTTGTGTAATTTTTGGTACCTTTCTGATAAAGTTCATTTTTTTTATGAATAGTGTAAAATGTTGCATTTTAATTCAAAACCTCTTTTTGATCTAATTTATTTATATGATTAGATTATCTTTTGAATTGGTTTTAAAGTGAAATTAGAATATATTTTTACAATTTTATCCAATGGTGGTCATTGGAATCAATTTCGATTTGAAATTAGACTTAAACTGGTGTCAATCTTTTGATACTTATTGTTTTGTAAAAACACGCTATTTGCTCTGGCAGCGGGAATTAATTATTAAATTAATTAATGTGACTTATATGATTTGAATTTTGTAAAATAGACTTCATTTTTGAATTCGGAATATCAAATATAGCTTAGGGTGAATTTTTGGTAATTTTCTGAAAAACTTCAATTTTTGATGAATAGTGAAACCACTAAGTGGTAATCAAGCAAACTGATTTTTCAGTTAAATGAAAGTTTACCACTAATGTGTATTGAATTTTGAAAATCCGACATACATGGTTGTCATTAAGAAGTAAAATGTGGTTCAATGAGATTATAATAATTTTTTGGTGAATAGTAACTTATTAAGTTTTTAATCGCGATTAGTGGTAATTAGTGTAGTTTATGGTATAAATAATACTTTAATAATATAAAATGACCTAGACACATGTCCCAACCTCATTGGTTGTGTCATGGCCGACCAAGACAAGCCATGGCCTAACTTGGGGACCCCATGTATCCACTTTAGTTGGAAAATGACAATAATATATTTTTATTTAATGTTAAAGTGAAAGTGACACAAACATAATATGTTTTGCGAAAACAATTTTTAAGTGGGGTTATACAAGCCCAAATTTTGATTATAAATAGTCATTGGAAAGCTAAAAAGATTTCCTATATCATAGTATTTTTTTTATAATTTTTAGACATTAAATAAATTAAATTATTTACGACATAATAATGATGCAGTGATGACATCATTATTTAACGATTAAAATAAAATGGAAAGATAATGTAAAATCTAAAACCTACACATGGCCAAAACCAATTGGATGAGTGGATTTCGAATCCTTATCACCTTATCCACGAATTCTATCAATGTGGGACCTTTTAAAACCGAAACACATTTTCAAACAAAGTTATATTTCTTTACTTTCCAAAAGTGCCCCTCCTCTCCTCTTATAAAAGGCCCCCACCTCTACCCCATTTCACACACTCTTCAAGCCTTTGGCTCGGCCAACCCCTGCCCATTTGCTCTCTCCACATTCCTCTCCTCATCCTAGAGGATTCCCTTTGGGCAGAATCCTTTCAAAAGAAGCCTTTAGGCTCAACTCAAAAGGAGTTACACTTTTTAAGGTAATTCATTCTCTCATGTTCATTTGTTTTATTTTGCTTCTCCAACCCCCTAAACTCTTTTTATTTACTTCTTTTGTAACAACACCAGTATCTTAAATATACTAGGATGTTGTTATAAGATTTATTTGAGCTACACTCTCACACAACTACATCAAATGGTTAAAGAACATACGGTTTCCGTGGATGGCGAAATTCTGCCTCCCGAAACGATGATTGTTCAATACTCATTTAACACCTTCAAAGGTGGCCATTATGATGTCACTATTTTTATATATGATATGTAATATGTTTATGTTTTACTTATGCTTCTGTATTTTTCATTTGTGTCTTACCTTTATGGCTTCCATTATGGGTATACGCGATATCTTCACTTAAGGAAGTGCGGACTACCGCCCCCTCAAAGTGATGTGATTCGTTAATGCCATATGTGGGACGTGTAAAGGATGGATTTAAAGTTATTATATATGATGTTATACTGGAATTATAATATACCTATATATATCATTATCATTTATTTCCATTAAAGTATGAGATAGAAATGAAAGTAGCGTTCATGCGTACGTACGGACTACCGTCTCCATGAACGGTGCATTTCATTTCTTATCCCCAAATGTAATGTACTATTAAAAGTACATGTATATAATGGATATATAAAATTAATGATATATATAAATGATGAATATAATTCTGGAATTAAAATATACATAAGTCTCATTTAGTTTTAATTCCGTTAATATGACAAAGAAATGAAAGTAGCGTTCATGCGTACGTACGGCTTACCGTCTCCATGAACGGTGCATTTCATTTCTTACCTCTAAATGATTATGTAATATTTTAAATACATGTATGTACTGGATATATATGAAATATATGATATCTACATCATGAATACCATTCTGGATATAATGAAACATTGACCAAATTAACAACATGTAAGTGTAAGAAGTCTATTTTTGACTTAAGAACCAAATACCGACAAAATGAACATTATTAACTTAAATGATTTCATGATGTTCATAACATGGTATAAAAGAAATAATGAACTTGGAAAAGATTCATAATCAAGTAGAGATTAACTAAAGTTTATTATTCAGGAGTTTAAAGAACGGTCGGGTCAAGTCAGATACGAGGTATGGGAACTTCTTAACCCAATTTCCATTCTTTGGGTTAATCTCCTACTTTCAAATTATGTCATTATGTTATTATGTCGTATCTTGTATTGGTACTTTATTTATGTGTACTTATAGTAAATACACATAATGTATCTATTTTATTTTAAAAATTATCTTTGTATGGGATTTCGTCTCAATCTCCTTTCGTTGAGGCATATTTTGTTTTATACACAACCTTCTTTTATACGGTGTATAAACCCCTTTGACTTTTACGTTTATTCAAAAGGAATCTTTTTATACGAAGCGTTTACCAAACGACAAAAGGGAATGTTTTTGTCGTACGTATGCGGCAACAACGACTTCTCTGCCGTCGTAACCGTTATTTGAGTTTCGGCTTCTTCTACAAGCCATTCCTTCTTTTTAAAAGAAAAATAAATACCATGTTTTACTTTTCTTTTATTTTGGTATTGAAAATGGTTTTCATAATATTTTTTATATCAATGTGTGGTATTGATATCTTGTGATTGAATGGTGGAAATTTTATGTTTCCTTTATGTATGTTTTATGTGATATGATTATGTTATGGTTCTTGGGCATTATTATGAAGACGGGTGGTTCCGTGATAAACTAAGGGCGGGTGAGCCCGTTATAGCTCTCCAATGCATTGGGTAACGCGAAGGAGTGAAACGTTAAGGTTACTCCGAAGAGATTTTAGGGAATATACTGTGATGGGTATTCCAAACGTAACCAAGAGGGTTACTCCCTATGTAAGAATGTTATGAATGCCTCAAGTTACCTTTATGTCTTATGGTTTCTATGATTTATTCATGATTTTATGAGGCATGTTAAAGTGCCTATGTTTTATGGGTAAAGTATGATTTCATTCTTATGTATATATGAACTCATGTTTCCTTTCCATGTTTTTTTTATAACCCATACTGAGTTTTTATGCTCATCCCAAGTTTTTGAAATGTTTTTCACAGGTCAAGGGAAAGGTACATGATAAGATGATAGAGTCAAGGATGTGTCAAGAATTAATCCATGTTTTATTTTAAATGTGTGTTCCATTGATGGGAATGAAGAATACTATCTTTATGTAACCACTTTGTTTATATGTGGAATGTAATGCAAGTCTTATGATCTAATTCTCTAAAACTCTAAACCCGAAAAGATCCTCAATGTGTAATCTTGTAATAACTCAAGATTAAGTAAGGTTTAAGGCTGGGGCCTTATAGTTGGTATCAAAGGTCGGTTTAGATAACTTTAGGAGTTAGAATTCTATTAAATGATTATCCAAAAATATTTTTTTTTTCTCTTTTTCGAAATGATATAGCATTTAAAGATTACCATGTTGCTTCATCTAAGACATGTTTGTTCAGAATGGTTTTCCGTAGAGGAAACAAAGCAGCTATGTTGGGACGACATCAGGAGGAAGACAACCTTCCAAATCAGCAACCTGAGATGGTCGGAATCGGAACTGAACAGTTTGTTGCAGTGATGGCACAGTTGACTCAGGCTATAAATGGTGGTGGTATCCATGCACGAGATCAGCCAGATCAACCGCAGAGGAACATGTCAGTGGTGGAACATTTCATGAGGCAACATCCCCCATCATTCAGAGGATCATCTGACCCTGTGCAAGCTGAAGGGTGGATTAAAGCACTGGAGAAGATTTTTGATGTCATGGGGTGTTCAGACAATCAAAAGGTTAGTCTTGCTATTTATCGTCTGGAGGGTGAAGCAGATCAGTGGTGGTCTATGGTTAAAAATATCAGGGATGCCGATGAGATTGATGCTCTTGACTGGGATGAATTCAAAGGTATGTTTCTTGAGAAGTATTTTCCTAAGGCTGTTCGACTTAGGATGGAAAAACAATTCTTGGAATTGAGGCAAGAGGAAGACTCAGTGGCTGCCTATGAAGAAAGGTTCACTCGATTGGCAAGGTATGCTCCAAATTTTATCCGGGACCTTGATAGTAAAATCAATCGTTTTTACTCAGGATTAAAGCCAAAGTATCGAAGGGCATTGGCTTCTCGTGAGTTTAAAAGTTATGAAAAGCTTGTTCGATGTGCTGAGAAGGTGGAAATGGAGTTTGCCGATGACCAAGTGTCCTATAACAACCAGCAGAAGAAGAGACCGAGGTTGCAGGAGAATGGTAAGAATTCTTCAAAAAGGTCTGATGGTAAGATAACTAAGTTTCCAATTTGTGATAAATGTGGCAAAAGGCATGCTGGGGAATGTCTTTTGAATTCTGGGAAGTGCTACCGATGTGGTAAGATGGGACATAAGGCTCGTGATTGCACTGAAAAGGATCAAGGTGAAGGTAAGAATAAATTTGATTTACAGTTAGTGAAATGTTATAAGTGCAATGAGATGGGTCACTATGCAAACGAGTGTCCGACAAGGAGCTTGAGTGATGGGAAGCAGCTAGACTACAAGCAGAAAGGGGTGGTAAAATCATTTGCAACAACTTCAGCAGATGTTGGTCCATCGAATGAAGTGGTGTCAGCTCCAGGGAGCTCAGTATTTTTCGAAGATTGACTTGAGGTCGGGGTACCATCAGTTGAAAGTAAAAGAAGCAGATGTTCCGAAGACCGCATTCCGTACTAGATATGGCCATTATGAATTTGTAGTTATGCCTTTTGGGTTAACCAATGCACCTGCTGTATTCATGGACCTTATGAATAAAATTTTCCATGAGTTCTTGGATAAGTTTGTGTTTGTGTTTTGAGGTTTGTGAAGAGGTTATGTGTGCCTTGTGATTCACAGTTGAAGAGAGAGTTGTTATGTGAAGCTCATAGTTCTCCGTTTTCAGTTCATCCGGGCAGTACTAAGATGTATAGAGATCTGCGGGAGTATTACTGGTGGGATGGAATGAAAAGAGATATTGCTGATTTTACTGTGAAGTGTTTGACTTGTCAGCGGGTTAAAGCAGAGCGGCAGTTACCGAAAGGGATGCTTCAGCCTTTACCAGTGCCAGAGTGGTAATGGGAGAATATATCCATGGACTTTGTTGTTGGATTACCAAAGACATCTCGAGGTAATAATGCAATTTGGGTTATTGTTGATCGCTTGACTAAATCTGCTCATTTCCTTTCTATACGAGATACTTTCTATCTAGATCAAATTTCCCGTTTGTATCTTAAGGAGATAGTCAGGTTACATGGAGTTCCTCTCTCCATTGTATCAGATCGTGATCCCAGGTTTACCTCTAACTTTTGGAAAGGCCTTCAGAAGTCGTTGGGTACTGAATTAAATTTTAGTACAGCTTTTCATCCTCAATCAGATGGGCAGTCAGAACGAACAATTCAGACATTGGAGGATATGCTACGAGCTTGTTCTATGGATTATCAGGGAAGTTGGGACCAACATCTTTCTTTGGTTGAGTTTTCATATAATAATAGTTTCCATTCGAGTATACAGATGGCACCATTTCAGGCATTATATGGGAAGCGGTGTCGAACTCCAGCTTTCTGGGATGAAGTGGGTGAAAGAAAGTTGATGGGACCAGAATTGGTAGAAGAGATGGCAGAAAAAGTTCAGTTGATTCAGAAACACATGAGAATAGCTCAGAGTAGGCAGAAGAGTTATGCAGATAACCAGAGGAAGGATCTATCTTTCGAGGTACACAATGTTTTTCACGTTTCGATGTTGAGAAAGAATATGCCAGATCCATCTCATGTTTTGAGTCCAGAGGTAGTTCAGCTGGAAGAGAACCTATCTTATGAGGAACAACCGGTCCAGATTCTTGACCACAGGGAGCAAGTGTTACGGAATAAGGTGATTCACCAGGTAAAGGTTTTGTGGAAAAACCACATGATTGAAGAGGCAACATGGGAATCTGAAAATTCTATGAGGGATAAATACCCCCACTTATTTTGATAAGTGAATAAAATTGCGAGGACGCAATTCCCAAAAGGGGGGAAGGATGTAACATCCCAGGTAATTAAAGAATAAATAATTTTCATATTTATTAATATTTGAGAATTAAATATGAATTTTAATTAAAAGGGGTTGCTATGTTCGATAGCGTACCCGATACACAACGATGAGTTTCTTTGAAACTTACGTAGCACACTAGTAATATAATAATATTATTTTAAATGTTAGTTAACAAGTAGCCGTTGTACTGGCGGGAATGAATAGAAATAACTAAAATATGAATAGATATGTTTTTAGATGTTTTTACATTTACCCAATAAAAGACAAAGGCTTAAAATACGGAAAGAGTTCAATTTTAGGCTTTTATACTCTAATTTTCACTAAAGGTTCACTTATCACCTTTTAATGGTGAACCGTCATTAAATATAGTTTTGATCACTCTTATACATTCTTTTGGACCAAATAAAACTTTTATTAAGAATCGGGATATCAAATTTTACTTTGTGTAATTTTTGGTACCTTTCTGATAAAGTTCATTTTTTTTTATGAATAGTGTAAAATGTTGCATTTTAATTCAAAACCTCTTTTTGATCTAATTTATTTATATGATTAGATTATCTTTTGAATTGGTTTTAAAGTGAAATTAGAATATATTTTTACAATTTTATCCAATGGTGGTCATTGGAATCAATTTCGATTTGAAATTAGACTTAAACTGGTGTCAATCTTTTGATACTTATTGTTTTGTAAAAACACGCTATTTGCTCTGGCAGCGGGAATTAATTATTAAATTAATTAATGTGACTTATATGATTTGAATTTTGTAAAATAGACTTCATTTTTGAATTCGGAATATCAAATATAGCTTAGGGTGAATTTTTGGTAATTTTCTGAAAAACTTCAATTTTTGATGAATAGTGAAACCACTAAGTGGTAATCAAGCAAACTGATTTTTCAGTTAAATGAAAGTTTACCACTAATGTGTATTGAATTTTGAAAATCCGACATACATGGTTGTCATTAAGAAGTAAAATGTGGTTCAATGAGATTATAATAATTTTTTGGTGAATAGTAACTTATTAAGTTTTTAATCGCGATTAGTGGTAATTAGTGTAGTTTATGGTATAAATAATACTTTAATAATATAAAATGACCTAGACACATGTCCCAACCTCATTGGTTGTGTCATGGCCGACCAAGACAAGCCATGGCCTAACTTGGGGACCCCATGTATCCACTTTAGTTGGAAAATGACAATAATATATTTTTATTTAATGTTAAAGTGAAAGTGACACAAACATAATATGTTTTGCGAAAACAATTTTTAAGTGGGGTTATACAAGCCCAAATTTTGATTATAAATAGTCATTCGAAAGCTAAAAAGATTTCCTATATCATAGTATTTTTTTTATAATTTTTAGACATTAAATAAATTAAATTATTTACGACATAATAATGATGCAGTGATGACATCATTATTTAACGATTAAAATAAAATGGAAAGATAATGTAAAATCTAAAACCTACACATGGCCAAAACCAATTGGATGAGTGGATTTCGAATCCTTATCACCTTATCCACGAATTCTATCAATGTGGGACCTTTTAAAACCGAAACACATTTTCAAACAAAGTTATATTTCTTTACTTTCCAAAAGTGCCCCTCCTCTCCTCTTATAAAAGGCCCCCACCTCTACCCCATTTCACACACTCTTCAAGCCTTTGGCTCGGCCAACCCCTGCCCATTTGCTCTCTCCACATTCCTCTCCTCATCCTAGAGGATTCCCTTTGGGCAGAATCCTTTCAAAAGAAGCCTTTAGGCTCAACTCAAAAGGAGTTACACTTTTTAAGGTAATTCATTCTCTCATGTTCATTTGTTTTATTTTGCTTCTCCAACCCCCTAAACTCTTTTTATTTACTTCTTTTGTAACAACACCAGTATCTTCAATATACTAGGATGTTGTTATAAGATTTATTTGAGCTACACTCTCACACAACTACATCAAATGGTTAAAGAACATACGGTTTCCGTGGATGGCGAAATTCTGCCTCCCGAAACGATGATTGTTCAATACTCATTTAACACCTTCAAAGGTGGCCATTATGATGTCACTATTTTTATATATGATATGTAATATGTTTATGTTTTACTTATGCTTCTGTATTTTTCATTTGTGTCTTACCTTTATGGCTTCCATTATGGGTATACGCGATATCTTCACTTAAGGAAGTGCGGACTACCGCCCCCTCAAAGTGATGTGATTCGTTAATGCCATATGTGGGACGTGTAAAGGATGGATTTAAAGTTATTATATATGATGTTATACTGGAATTATAATATACCTATATATATCATTATCATTTATTTCCATTAAAGTATGAGATAGAAATGAAAGTAGCGTTCATGCGTACGTACGGACTACCGTCTCCATGAACGGTGCATTTCATTTCTTATCCCCAAATGTAATGTACTATTAAAAGTACATGTATATAATGGATATATAAAATTAATGATATATCTAAATGATGAATATAATTCTGGAATTAAAATATACATAAGTCTCATTTAGTTTTAATTCCGTTAATATGACAAAGAAATGAAAGTAGCGTTCATGCGTACGTACGGCTTACCGTCTCCATGAACGGTGCATTTCATTTCTTACCTCTAAATGATTATGTAATATTTTAAATACATGTATGTACTGGATATATATGAAATATATGATATCTACATCATGAATACCATTCTGGATATAATGAAACATTGACCAAATTAACAACATGTAAGTGTAAGAAGTCTATTTTTGACTTAAGAACCAAATACCGACAAAATGAACATTATTAACTTAAATGATTTCATGATGTTCATAACATGGTATAAAAGAAATAATGAACTTGGAAAAGATTCATAATCAAGTAGAGATTAACTAAAGTTTATTATTCAGGAGTTTAAAGAACGGTCGGGTCAAGTCAGATACGAGGTATGGGAACTTCTTAACCCAATTTCCATTCTTTGGGTTAATCTCCTACTTTCAAATTATGTCATTATGTTATTATGTCGTATCTTGTATTGGTACTTTATTTATGTGTACTTATAGTAAATACACATAATGTATCTATTTTATTTTAAAAATTATCTTTGTATGGGATTTCGTCTCAATCTCCTTTCGTTGAGGCATATTTTGTTTTATACACAACCTTCTTTTATACGGTGTATAAACCCCTTTGACTTTTACTTTTATTCAAAAGGAATCTTTTTATACGAAGCGTTTACCAAACGACAAAAGGGAATGTTTTTGTCGTACGTATGCGGCGACAACGACTTCTCCGCCGTCGTAACCGTTATTTGAGTTTCGGCTTCTTCTACAAGCCATTCCTTCTTTTTAAAAGAAAAATAAATACCATGTTTTACTTTTCTTTTATTTTGGTATTGAAAATGGTTTTCATAATATTTTTTATATCAATGTGTGGTATTGATATCTTGTGATTGAATGGTGGAAATTTTATGTTTCCTTTATGTATGTTTTATGTGATATGATTATGTTATGGTTCTTGGGCATTATTATGAAGACGGGTGGTTCCGTGATAAACTAAGGGCGGGTGAGCCCGTTATAGCTCTCCAATGCATTGGGTAACGCGAAGGAGTGAAACGTTAAGGTTTCTCCGAAGAGATTTTAGGGAATATACTGTGATGGGTATTCCAAACGTAACCAAGAGGGTTACTCCCTATGTAAGAATGTTATGAATGCCTCAAGTTACCTTTATGTCTTATGGTTTCTATGATTTATTCATGATTTTATGAGGCATGTTAAAGTGCCTATGTTTTATGGGTAAAGTATGATTTCATTCTTATGTATATATGAACTCATGTTTCCTTTCCATGTTTTTTTTATAACCCATACTGAGTTTTTATGCTCATCCCAAGTTTTTGAAATGTTTTTCACAGGTCAAGGGAAAGGTACATGATAAGATGATAGAGTCAAGGATGTGTCAAGAATTAATCCATGTTTTATTTTAAATGTGTGTTCCATTGATGGGAATGAAGAATACTATCTTTATGTAACCACTTTGTTTATATGTGGAATGTAATGCAAGTCTTATGATCTAATTCTCTAAAACTCTAAACCCGAAAAGATCCTCAACGTGTAATCTTGTAATAACTCAAGATTAAGTAAGGTTTAAGGCTGGGGCCTTATATACGTAAAGGAAGCGGTGAGGCTGCATGGGGTACCACTATCCATCGTGTCTGATCGTGATCCAAGATTCACATCAAAATTCTGGAGAAGTCTTCAACATGCTCTGAATACTGAATTGAATTTTAGTACAGCCTATCATCCTCAAACTGATGGCCAATCTGAAAGGACTATTCAGACACTTGAAGACATGTTGAGATTATGCTCAACGGAATTTAAAGGTGGATGGGATCAACACCTCCCATTAGTTGAGTTCTCCTATAACAACAGCTTCTATTCGAGTATTCAGATGGCACCCTATGAAGTTCTGTATGGAAATCAATGCAGAACTCCTACTTGTTGGGATGAAACTGGTGAGAGAAAGCTTCTTGAGCTTGATATCGTGAAAGAGATGACAGAACAGGTTCATGCCATCCAACAACACATAAAGGCTGCTCAGAGTCGGCAGAAGAGCTATGTTGACAATCGTCGAAGGGACTTGGAGTTTGGTGTTGATGACAAAGTCTTCCTTCGAATTTCTCCGTGGAAGAGAGTCGTGCGGTTTGGGAAGAAAGGGAAGCTCAGCCCTAGGTACATTGGCCCCTATGAAATCCTTGATCGCATAGGAGCAGTGGCCTATCGTCTAGCACTTCCACCGAACCTAGCTCAAGTTCACAATGTCTTCCATGTATCTCTCTTGAGGAAGTACATACCCGACCCTTCGCATGTACTGAACCCAGAGGTGGTACAACTGGAACATGACCTATCTTATGAGGAGTGGCCAGTGGAGATCTTAGACCATAGAGACAAGGTTCTACGAAACAAGACTACCCACCTTGTGAAAGTGTTGTGGCGGAATCATAAATATGAAGAAGCGACTTGGGAGCCTGAGGAAACGATGAAGCAAAAGTACCCTCACCTTTTCGACTAGGCCTCAAGTATAAATTTCAGGGATGAAATTTCTTAAGGGGGGAAGAATGTAACGACCCAATCTTTTTGAGTAGTATATTAACTTACTCTTAATGATTTAATAGAGATGTTAACGGTTAATGCAGAAAGAGGATTCGATGGCTTCATCCAGTAGACTCGAACCTTATGAAACCCACTTATCAGAGCTTGGGAAGGAGGTGGCATCTTTGGGCTTCGCTTTGGACCAAGCCCAAGCCGAACTCCAGCGTGTCAAGCTGGAACGGAAACGCCTACGGGAGAAGTTCAAGTTAGTAGAGATTACTAATAGGGCAATGTTATCTAAGCCTCCCTCAGATTTTCTCACCATAGCACACCTTACACTTAGGTCATCTGCCAGTGTTATAAGGGGCTATGTGACAAGACCCTAGCTTCTTTGTGTAATCCTTTGGGATGAATGAATTGAGATTTCTTCCTTTAGTGATGTTTGTGAAATTTCAAATGTCTGGATAATTTTAGGATGTATTTTATTGATGAATTTTAAAAAAGGGGATATTTTAAAATATTTATGTAAACCTTAAATAATTAATGATGTGTAATGATTTTCAAAAAATGGTCTTCTGCAAAAGTGTTCAGTAAAGAATTTGGAGTCTAATAAGATCAACTTTATTTTTGATGAATAGTAAATTATGAATAGTGATTTTACGCTTAGGATTAGTAATGTGACCAAATGGATTAGTAATCTCACTTAAAGAAAGTTTTAATATAATTTAGACACCTTGATTAATTAATGAGATTCAATAAAATGGGTAAATAACGGTTTCATAAATTATTAGTCAAGTATTAGTTTTTTCAGGTGAATAGTGATTTTTAATTAAAAATTTAATTAAAAATATTTAGAAAATTATTTTTATAAAATGGACTTTATTTTTGAACTCAGAGCATCGATATTATGTTATGGTAATTTTTGGGGATTTTTCTGAAAAAAATGAATTCTCGATGAATAGTGATTTTATTTAAAAATTAAATTAAAAATATTTAGAAAATTGTTTTTATAAAAAGGATTTCATAAATGTATTTAGATCATCTATATTTGGTTAAGGTGAAATTTTGGTATTTTTTTGAGAAAGATGAATTTTTCAGTGAATAGTAAAAATGCAGTTTTAGGGTTTCGGTATGTTTAATGACATCATAACTGTGTCACAAGGATGTCATGACATATTTTAAGGGTTTTCCAGCCAAAGGTGATGAATTATTGTACTGGGGTCCCCATTTGGCTTAACTCCATGGTAAATTCCATGGGAGAGCACATGGTTTTGAGAAAAGCACTTGTGAGGTGTCCCTTGGCCATTAATGCCTTATCCCCTCACTTTCGCTATAAATACCCACCCTTTCCTCCTTTAGTTTTCACTCCCAACTCTCCCCCAACGAAGTTCTAGTCTCCTTACCTCCCAAGGAGTCCTCCCAAGGTTCCCCTAAGCCCTCAAGGTCCAAACTGTTGAGTTTTAAGAGTTACGTTTTAAGGTAAGGGATATGACCTCTCTCTTTCTTTTCATGTAATCTCTTTCATGTCATTCCCTTTATGCTCCATGTTCTTATGTGAGAGGATGATTTTTTATATTTCTCTTACTTCCATTTTCATGTTTATATGATGAGAGATCCCCTCTTACTCTCATCATTTCGTTTTATGAAAGTGTAAGTGACGCCGTTAGGCTGCCGAATTTTCATAAGAGAAATCTTATTTTTGTCTCACTTCCATGTTTTTAATTTCATATGGTATGTCTTTCAAATTTCATTAAAATGTTCTTAAATCCCTTATATTATGTTCCCCTACTATTTTATGGATCATTTATGAGTGGGTGACCCATGTCCCCTCTCTTTTCAATGTTTTTTAAAACCTTGTAACATAGCCGTTATGCTGCGGAATTTTCGTCTCAAAATGCCTCTCTCTTTTTTCTCAAAATTATTTTATGTTATAATGTGAATACTCAAAGATCTTATTTATATATGGGTATTCACATATATATCAAAATTTTCTATTTGAAATTCTGGGATTTACATACATAAAACCCTCTTTCCCTTTCCGTGGGTTTAAAGTGACATAATGATCATGTCATTAAAGCAGTTTTTAAAACGTTATGATTATGAAATGAAACCCATTTATCTTATGCTATGTGAGTTGTTTATGAAATTATTGATGATGATATATGTGGCTCACATGATAATAAAGGCATGTCGAGGGTGCGCCCAGATAGTGCTCCAATGCATTGGGTAAAGACTTAATCTCTTGAGATGACTTTTTAGACTGATACCTTGGTGAATAACCTTGATAATTTTTAATGACACCTTGGGGATGGACCTTGGTGAAATGAAATGATTTTCAATATTAAATTTTGCATCCACATATTCAAGTTATGAATAATGTTATTTTTATTATGATGTATCTCATCATTTCTTTTTCATGCCTTAAAGTTATTTCCATGTCCTTATTGAAGTATCTCAAGTTCACATGTAAAATGTTTCTCTTGTTTCCCTTACTGGGCCTTCTTCTCACCCTTTCTTTTGATGTATGTCCCCAGGTTATGAGATGCAGTAATGAACCTAGGATGAACTTAAGGAGAAGCCTTTCAACTTTTTAAGAAGAATGTTATATGTTGTTTTCATGTATTATGTTCCTTGTTTCCAAGACACTAAACCTTAAAGATCCTCAGTTCCGTGTAATGAAATGAAAGTTTATGTTATAAAAAGATGGGATGCTATAGTTAGTATCAAAGGATGGTTTAGTTATTTGTGGAATTAGGATATAAAAACTTTAGGAATAACCCTATATAAAAGTTTAAATATACAAAAACTTCCTGGTATTTTGGTAAGTATTGAGTAAGTGGTTTATCAAACAAATACATCCATGTCTGGATACGAGCAGGTAGAGGCGGCTCTAGCACAGATGTACATAGGGGTAAAACCCGAAAACACTGCTTTGAGCTAGACTTGAATGGGAACTGGTGCATGATAACGGGTATTGTTGCACTCTTAGTTACGACACTCCTAGGGGATATGTTTGGTTAATCAAATGCTTTTTATGAATCATTATGAAGGAATTATAGAGAAGTGTAATTGTATAAGCATGAAGTCTTAGTTAAAAGATTCATAAATGAAATAAGTTTCTCACTAAAGTTTTATTCTTTTAGAAAATGGCGGGAAATAGGAGGAACCATGAAGATGGTGACCGCAATGCACCATGTGCTGATGGCCCTCCGATGGAAGCCGGAATGGAAACATTCATGCGAATGATGAACCAACTGACTCAAGTTTTGAGTAATAACTTGAATCAAGCTGAGCGGCCGATCTCACCACGAAGGGAACAACATTATGTTGAGTCCTTCATGTGTCAACGACCACCATCATTCAGTGGATCTACTGACCATTTGGTTGCGGAACAATGGATAAGCTCCATTCAAGAGATCTTTTCTGTACTCCTTTGTTCGGAACAAGAAAAATTCACCCTTTCTGTTTGTCGCCTAGAGGGAGAATCTGATCAGTGGTTGTCACTGGTCAAAAACACGAAGCCTAGAGGAGATATGGAAGCTATGGAGTGGGAAGAGTTCCGGGGAATATTCTTTAACAAGTATTTCCCTCCTCCCATGAGAACGAGAATGGAGAAAGAGTTTCTCGAGCTGAAGCAGAAGGAGAACGAATCTGTTGGAAGCTATGAGATGAAATTCACCTGAATTTCACGATATACCTATAGCTTTGTCATGGATATAAGTGGGAAGGTTGATAGATTTTTCGGTGGACTAAGACCTCATCTACGGAAGAATTTAGCCAACCTGGACTACGATATCTACGAGGAGATCGTACAGAGTTCAATGAAAGTCGAGCTAGAGTTTGGTGAGACACAGTGGTATCATAAATCAAACGACAAGAAGAGATCATTGGAGCCCAGTTTAGGGAAGACTTTTGATCAGGGAAGAGGTGGAAAGCAAATTCAACTTACCACATGCAATAAATGTGGGAAGAAGCATCTGGGGAACTTCTTGGTCAGAAGTGGCAAGTGCTACAAGTGTGGAAGAGGAGGCCATATTTCTCGGAATTGTCGTAGTGAGGTGAAGCCTCAACTCCCCAACACTAACGACAGAGGAAAGATGGTTCTGGCCTCACCTGAAGTCCATTGCTACAAGTGTGGACAGCTTGGGCACTATGCTAATCTCTGTCCAAATCCAAGGTCAGTGGAGGGGAATCACCATCAACCTCAGCAAAGGCCAGGGGAGCAAGGTCGTGCTTTTGCTATCACAACAACTTAAGTTGAAGCTCCGAATGACGTGGTAGCAGGTACTCTTATTGTCCTCTCAAAACTAGCAACTACTTTGTTTGATTCTGGTTCTACGCATTCCTTTATTTCTTCCAAGTTTGCAAAGAATATAGAATCAATCCCTGAATTGCTTGAGGTAGAGTTGTCAGTCAAGACTCCAAGTGGGATTATCCATGCATCAACAGTGTTTAGAGACACTAGTGTTTACTTTAGTGAGCACAATCTTATTGCAAATCTATTAGTCATTCCCATGTTGGAATTCGACGTTATACTAGGGATGGACTGGCTCTCAAAGTATAATGCTAAGATCAAATGCAGAAGTAAGGAAATCTCAGTAGTCTTGAATAAACAACCTACAGTTATCTTCCAAGGAGAGATATCCCGAACTGATCCCTTTCTAGAAGCACCTCCTATAGCTTTCTTTATGGAGTTAATCAGTGATGATGAAGAAGTAAAAGGGAGCATACAAATAGAAGATCTTCCAATTTTTCAGGAATACATGGATGTATTTCCTGAGGAGTTACCTGGACCTCCCCCGGAAAGAGAGGTAGAGTTCTCCATTAAAATCGTACCTGGATCTCAACCGATATCAAAGACTCCGTGTAGAATAGAAAATGTGGAGCTAGAAGAGTTAAAGAAACAACTCTAGGACTTGTTAGAGAAGGGGTTTATCCGACCGAGTGTGTCTCCTTGGGGGGCACCAGTTCTCTTTGTGAAGAAGAAGGATGGATCAATGCGGCTATGCATTGATTATAGATAACTAAATGGGATCACAGTGAAGAACAAATACCCTCTTCCAAGAATTGATTATTTATTTGACCAACTTTGTGGGGCTCAATTCTTCTCTAAGAATGAACTTCGATCTTTTTATCATAAACTGAGGGTGAAGAAGGACGATATTCCAAAGACTGCCTTCCGATCAAGATATGGGCATTATGAGTTTACTGTTATGCCCTTCAGCTTGACTAATGCTCCTGCTATTTTCATGGATTTGATGAATAGAGTCTTTAAGGACTACCTTGATAACTTTTTGGTAGTATTTATTGATGATATTTTGATATATTCAAAAAGTCTTGATGAGCATGAAGATCATCTGAGGGTTATTTTGAAAACTCTACAGAAGGAGAGTCTCTTTGGAAAGTTCAGCAAGTGTGAGTTTTGGTTACAACAAGTGGATTTCTTGGGGAACATCGTAACCAGTGAAGGGATCTCGGTTGACCCGGCAAAGAAAATGGTTGTGGAGGAGTGGCCTCAACCCACAACAGTAACTGAGATTCGTAGTTTCATTGGTTTAGCGGGATATTATAGAAGGTTTGTGAAAAACTTTTCACGGATTTCTAATCCACTAACCAAGTTGACTCGAAAAGGGGTTAAGTTCATCTGGACAAAGGAATGCGGGGAAAGTTTCCAAGAGCTGAAGAAAAGATTGGTTACTGCACCTGTGTTAACACTACCCTCTATTGGAGAAGGATTCGTTATTTTTAGTGATACATCTCTGAAAGGGCTTGGGTGCGTCCTCATGAAAAATGACAAGGTAATTGCTTATGCATCTCGACAGTTGAAGATTTATGAGAAGAATTATCCTACGCATGATCTAGAGCTAGCGGCAGTTGTTTTTTCTCTAAAGATATGGAGGCACTATCTTTATGTGGAGAAATGTGATATATACACCGACCACCAAAGTTTAAAGTATATTTTCACATAGAAAGAATTGAACATGAGAAAAAGGAGATGGTTGAAGCTTATTAAAGACTGTGATTGTTCAATTCATTATCACCCTGGAAGAGCAAACAAAGTC
Organism: Viscum album; assembly: GCA_963277665.1. Lineage (NCBI taxonomy): Eukaryota > Viridiplantae > Streptophyta > Magnoliopsida > Santalales > Viscaceae > Viscum > Viscum album. The sequence goes on along the minus strand of OY728164.1, from coordinate 1,041,175,086 downwards.
ACAGATGCGTTAAGCAGGAAAGACCTTGTTGTTCTGGAAACAATGAGGATCCTAGGAGATCCTTGATTAAAGGTCTAGTAAAACTGGACATGGGAATTATAAGGAAAGGGACATCATCAACCCTATCCCAAATTATTTCTCAACCTTATTTACTAGAGAAGATCAAGAAGGCTCAAAAAGAAGATCCTTTGCTGCAGGAGATGTCAGAGTCTGCCAAGATGGGAAGTTCCCTGATTTCAATATTGATCAAGAAGGTGTATTGAAATTTCGTACAAGACTATGTGTTCCATCTATTCCAGAGATAAAGAAAGAACTAATGGATGAAGCTCATAGCTCTACTTTCTCTATACATCCAGGAAGCACTAAAATGTATAGACACCTTCATGATCATTATTGGTGGGATAACATGAAGAGGGAGATTGTTGATTACACTACAAGGTGCCTGGTGTGTCAACAAGTAAAGGTAGAACGACAACTTCCTAAGGGGGTATAACAACCGCTACCCATACCAGTATGGATGTGGGATAATATCACTATGGACTTTGTAACTGGTCTCCCGAAAACATCCAAAGGAAATAATGCGATATGGGTTATTGTGGACCGTCTCAGCAAGACAACCCATTTTATCTCTATTTAGGAAGATTTCTCTCTAGATCAGCTTGCCAAGATATACGTAAAAGAAGTAGTGAGGCTACATGGGGTACCACTATCCATCGTGTCTGATCGTGATCCAAGATTCACATCAAAATTCTGGAGAAGTCTTCAACATGCTCTGAAAACTGAATTGAATTTTAGTACGGCCTATCATCCTCAAACTGATGGCAATCTGAAAGGACTATTCATACACTCGAAGACATGTTGAGATTATGTTCAATGGAATTTAAAGGTGGATGGGATCAACACCTCCCATTAGTTGAGTACTCCAATAACAACAGCTTCCATTCGAGTATTCAGATGGCACCCTATGAAGCTCTGTATAGAAAGAGATGTAGAACTCCTACTTGTTAGGATGAAACTGGTGAGAGAAAGCTTCTTGGGCCTGATCTCATGCAAGAGATGACAGAACAGGTTCATGCCATCCAACAACACATAAAGGCTGCTCAGAGTCAGAAGAAGAGTTATGCTGACAATCGTAGAAGGGACTTGGAGTTTGGTGTTGGTGACAAATTCTTCCTTCGAATTTCTCCATGGAAGAGAGTCATGCGGTTTGGGAAGAAAGGGAAGCTCAGCCCTAGGTACATTGGCCCCTATTAAATCCTTGATTGCATAGCAGCAGTGGCCTATCATCTAGAACTTCCACCGAACCTAGCTCAAGTTCACAATCTCTTCCATGTATCTCTCTTGAGTAAGTACATACCCGACCCTTCGCATGTACTGAACCCGGAGGTGGTACAACTGCAACATGACCTCTCTTATGAGGAGCGGCCAGTGGAGATCCTAGACCGTAGAGACAAGGCTCTACAAAACAATACTACCCACCTTGTGAAAGTGTTGTGGAGGAATCATAAATATAAAGAAGCGACTTGGGAGCCTGAGGAAATGATGAAGCAAAAGTACCCTCACCTTTTTTACTAGGCCTCAACTATAAATTTCGGGGATGAAATTTCTTAAGGGGGGAAGAATGTAACGACCCAATCATTTTGAGTAGTATATTAACATACTCTTAATGATTTAATAGAGATAGTAATGGTTAATGCAGAAAGAGGAGTCGATGGCTTCATCCAGTAGACTTGAACCTTATGAAGCCCACTTATCAGAGCTTGGGAAGGAGGTGGCATCTTTGGGCTTCGCTTTGGACCAAGCCCAAGCCGAACTCCAGCATGTCAAGATGGAATGGAAACGCCTACGGGAGAAGTTCAAGTTAGTATAGATTACTACTAGGGCAATGTTTTCTGAGCCTCCCTCAGATTCTCTCACCATAGCACACCTTACACTTAGGTTATATGTCGGTGTTATAAGGGTCTATGTGACAAGACCCTAGCTTCTTTGTGTAATCCTTTGGGATGAATGAATTGAGATTTCTTCCTTTATTCATGTTTTTTAAATTTCAAATGTCTAGATAATTTTAGGATGTATTTTATTGATGAATTTTGAAAAAGGAGATATTTTAAAATATTTATGTAAACCTTAAATAATTAATGATGTGTAATGATTTTCAAAAAATGGTCTTCTGCAAAAGTGTTCAGTAAAGAATTTGGAGTCTAATAAGATCAACTTAATTTTTATGAATAGTAAATTATGAATAGTTATTTTACGCTTAGGATTAGTAATGTGACCAAATGGATTAGTAATCTCACTTAAAGAAAGTTTTAATATAATTTATCCACCTTGATTAAGTACTGAGATTCAATAAAATGGGTAAATAACGGTTTCATAAATTATTAGTCAAGTATTAGTTTTTTCAGGTGAATAGTGATTTTTAATTAAAAATTTAATTAACAATATTTAGAAAATTATTTTTATAAAATGGACTTTATTTTTGAACTCAGATCTTCGATATTATGTTATGGTAATTTTTGGGGATTTTTCTAAAAAAATGAATTCTTGGTGAATTGTGCTTTTATTTAAAAATTAAATTAAAAATATTTAGAAAATTATTTTTATAAAATGGAGTTCATAAATGTATTTAGAGCATCGATATTTGGTTAAGATGAAATTTTGGGATTTTTCTGAGAAAGATGAATTTTTCAGTGAATAGTTAAAATGCAGTTTTAGGGTTTCAGTATGTTTAATGACATCATAACTGTGTCATGATGATGTCATGAGATATTTTAATGATTTTCCAGACAAAGGTTATGAATTATTGTATTTTTTGCCCCATGTGGCCTAACTACATGGTAAATTCCATGGGAGAGCACATGGTTTTGAGAAAAGTACTTGTGGGGTGTCCCTTGGCCATTAATGCCTTGTCCCCTCACTTTTCCTATAAGTATTCACCCTTTCCTCCTTTATTTTTCACTCCCAACTCTCCCCCAACGAAGTTCTGGTCTCATTACCTCACAAGGAGTCCTCCCAAGGTGCCCCCAAGCCCTCAAGGTCCAAACCTTTGAGTTTTAATAGTTACGTTTTAAGGTAAGGGATCCGACCTCTTTCTTTCTTTTCATGTAATCTTTTTTATGTCATTCCATTTATGATCCATGTTCTTATGTGAGAGTATGTTCTTTTATATTCCTCTTACTTCCCTTTTCATGTTTATATGATGAGATATCCCCTCTTACTCTCATCATTTCGTTTTATGAAAGTGTAAGTGACGCCGTTAGGCTGCCAAATTTTCATAAGAGAAATCTTATTTTTGTCTCACTTCCATGTTTTTCATTTCATATGGTATGTCTTTAAAATTTCATTACCATGTTCTTAAATCCCTTATATTCTGTTCCCCTACTATTTTATGGACCATTTATGAATGGGTGACCCATTTCCCCTCTCTTTTCAATGTTTTCTAAAACCTTGTAACATAGCTGTTATGCTGCAGAATTTTCGTCTCAAAATGCCTCTCTCTTTTTTCTCAAAATTATTTTATGTTATTATGTGAACACTCAAAGCTCTTATTTATATAGGGTTATTCACAAATATATCAAAATTTTATATTTTAAATTCTGAGATTTACATAATGAAACCCGCTTTCCCTTTCTGTGGGTTTAAAGTGACATAATGATCATGTCATTAAAGCAGTTTTTAAAACGTTATGATTATGAAATGAAACCCATTTATATTATGCTATATGGTTTGTTTATGAAATGATTGATGATGATATATGTGTATCACATGATAATAAAGACATTTCAAGGGTGCGCCCAGATAGCGGTCCAATTCATTGGGTAAAGACTTAATCTCTAGAGATGACTTTTTAGACTGATACCTTGGTGAATAACCTTGGTAATTTTTAATGACACCTTGGGGATGAACCTTGGTGAAATGAAATGATTGTCAATATTAAATGATGTAACCACATCTTCAAGTTATGAAAAATGTTATTTTTATTATGATGTATCTCATGATTTCTTTCTCATGCCTTAAAGTTCTTTTCATGTCCTTATTGAAGTATTTCAAGTTCACATGTAAAATGTTTCTCTTGTTTCCCTTACTAGGCCTTCTACTCACCCTTTCTTTTGATGTATGTCCCCAGGTTATGCGATTCAGTAATGAACCTAGGATGAACATAAGTAGAATCCTTTCAAGTGTTTAAGAAGAATGTTTTATGTTGTTGTTATGTATTATGTTCCTTGTTTCCAAGACACTAAACCTTAAAGATCCTCGGTTTCGTGTAATGAAATGAAATTTTATGTTATAAAAAGATGGGATGCTATAGGGATTTCACTAGAGAGTGTTTGTTGGATAATGATCATTCAAGGGAAAATCTGTTATTATTTTAATGCTTTCTTTTTATTTCTACATACTGTTATACTCCAGCGATTGAACACTAAGACCATAGTGACTAAGCCAAGAATATTCCCCTTTCCCCCAATTCAATGAATTTAATTTTTAGTTGATAAATATATTCAATTCAATTTTTTATTTATTCAAAAAAAATAGATATTTATGATATTCCCTTATTACAATGTGGTTTGAATTTATCTTACCTATTTCACTAGATCGCACACACAATCAACTTAGGTTATTTCCAGTGCTTGTGATTATCATTAGTGATTAACCTAATTGTGATTATATATTTTTTATTGTCAACCCCAATGATTTCATATAATATAGAAATTATTACATCCCTTAGATCAACCTAGAACTTCCAAGTGAGGATAATCAAGGGAGATTTCACTTGGTTAGATAAAAAATGGGAGAAACAAATTGAAATTAAGAATTAATATGTAAAGTGTGGGTTTTTAAAAGGTTAGGAAACATCATTTAAAATAAAATTTAAACCAATATAATTCAATATTTTTTCACACAGAAAACCCATTAAACAAGACAAAAAACACATCCAAACACTCCTCTATAGAGAAAATTTTATTCCACTATTTAAATATTCAATGTGGTTATATAAAAATTATTTTTTATGGACCCATGATAGTTCATTCATCAAAGTAAAATAATGGAAAATGGAAAACATTTAAGGAAAAAAATGGGTGACCATTATGATAAAGCAGTGGGTTCAAAATTAACTTAGAGGTTTGGAAGATTAAATAAGGAGTTGTGTTAAAATGACTCAGTGGAAACTGATATTATGTCAGAATAAGTTATAGGAATTATTGTATGCATCAGGATAACTCTAAAATATTCAACTATTACATTATATTAAAACTATATGTTACACTATAGTGTGAGATTAACTCTTTAAGATCTATGGTTATGAAAGATAAATCTAAATCTAGGTCTGAGTAAGTCAAGAGTTCCAAAAGTTACATAAGAGTGAGATGAAACTTTCATTACTCACATATCAATAATATGTTTTTTAAAATGAGAAATCTTTTAGAAATTCAAGGGCTGGTATTTTGATTATTTAGTTGATTATAACATTATATATTTGAAATTGAAACATTATAAGATATTTTTAAGGATCTTTAAATGATATTAAAAACAAACAATACTTTAATGGTCTTTAGAGAATTAAATTTCATGATATTTTTAGAGTAATTCATTATTCAAGATATGTATTTTGAATAATTAAATGACTAAATTCAATGAGTTTAAAATTATAATTAAACAAGAAGATATTTTTTGTAATAATTATAAAGTTTACAATTTAAATATTTTAAAACCAATTATGAAGATGAAAGATAGAAATTTTCTAGAAATGTATTTGACAAGTTTCAAAAAAAGAGAAAATTACGCAATGCACTTTATGGGAGTTTTTATTATAAAATATTGGAAATATTATTCTACAAAAATACTAAAAAGGAACATGATTGGTTATTATATGAGTTATATAGAATTATTAAGAAACATAATGGGAAAATATATAAAGTGTAAGAATACTAATTTGTTGCTACTACATGAGGGATATTGAATTCATTTTAAAGAATATGAAGGCTGGAACAAAAGATTTACTTTTTGGTGTCAAATAATTAGAACATCAATGGAGATATTTTCATTCTTTTTTGGAAATTATTTTTTAAACTAGATGTATCCATCATAAATAATTATTAGGAGATAAATATTGTTGTGAAATGTAAGGGTTTAGGATTATACCTTCCCTTAATGTAATAAATTTAACAAATTAGTGATACAATAGCATCTTAAACACAACCAAAACATAGAAAGGACCTTCTCACCCACATTGGGGTAGAACCATGTAAATATCCTATGTGTTTTATGATCCTGTTTATTTCAATTTCATATGGGTGAGAGGTTATTTAAATATAATTTTATCTTCAATCTAATAAGCTACAAATGTTAATATCAAATGGAAATTGTAAAAATATGTAACATTCACCCCCACCTCAAGTTTTAAACCATCATCTTTTGGAAACTCTTATTTTCCTTGAAAAAAGGTTTTGATTATTTAGTGTTGTGTTACTTTCTCTAACTTGTTTTGTCCAAGTAGGAAAGAGAAATATGGAATCATGGAAAATAGAGAGACCTAAGAACAAATTTTAATTATATTTTATTTTCTTATTCTAATTAAATTTATTTATTTTCATTATTTTGTTAATTTATTAATGGAATATATTTTTTTGTAAAATTATTATGAATCATTATCATAAAAGAATCATACATTTTGGCTCCAAAGGATCATCTACATCAACTATTAGGTCATTAAAATTGGGGGAGTGTTCACTATTGGCTAGGGAAGAATATTTTATGGTTAATTATTGACCACGGATGAAAATTATACCATAATGATATTATTATATTAAAAAAATTCAAGAAACATTTTTTCAATATTTATATTGGAGTAAATGAATTCTACCACCGAATTAGTATTATGAATAGTTGAATAATAGTCTCGCTAATGAAAAAATATGATAAATAGAAAAGTTATGAAAGTTATGTATATTTTTTCTTCTTCAATTCCACCTAAGAGTGATGTAGTGATTATTGTTTGTTTTATGATGATGCATTAAATTTTTAATGATTCCTTAACTCTATATGCTAATTTAGATATAGATGATGATTAAAATACTCATGATGATCAAGATGATAGAGGTGGTAAAGGTGATGTTGTTGATTATGGTGTTGGTGTTTCTGTGTGATAAGTTGTTGTTAAGGAATATATTGGTGGGCCTAGGGAGACATCTAATGGTACAAACATTGTTTACAAACAACATTTTTATGTGGATTATATTTTTTATCCATTAAAATTAAAAAATAATTTATTATATATTTGATGGTGTTCTACTATACTAAAGGTTTCTTGTGGGATTAATGATATTTATATAGATATATTGATACAAAATTTAGTAAAATGGAGTTATCATATATCCATGGGCCACATTCATGGTCATATACATAATTCCATGGGTCATTATTGTGGATGTATAAAAATATCCATGGGTATCATATACTCATGGTTATACCCATATTATCATGGTAATGGGGAATACGATCATGATGACCATGGTTCTTATTTATATCCATAATCATCATGGTTATGAACATGGTTATGGCCTATGTCTACAGAACCTTCTCCGAGTAAAGATGGTTTCAATTGAATAACTCCTTATGTTTTTCAATCTTCACAAAAATCATCAGACATCCCTTGTGAGAACTCATTTCCAAGTTTTCTTCTAAAAATTATATTATCTTATGAGTTTGAAATCACTAAGTGAAAGGTTCCATTGCATTCAACCTGATAAAATTATTAAAATTGTAATCTTGAAATTTTATTAGGATGATCCATCATCAATTTCAATGTCTAATTAATTATAAATACTAAAAACACCCTTCAAATAATATCAAATGACCTAAAAACCTCATCATTGAAATTAATAAGGTGACATAAGAGGAGAGTGGGGGGCTCATGTATGCGCCACCACATGTCTGACCAGGTCAGGTGTGGTTAACTCGACATGCCTTGTATAAGTCTCTCAATCAACACACCTAGACCACTTCTCCCATATATCAAACCACTTGGTTGGTTCCCTTTACCAAGTACCATAATCACCAAGTGAGTTATTTTGTTATGACCAGCCTATAGTCCAAGTGTCGTGGGTATCCATTATTCCACATTATCCAATACAAAGGATATCACATGTCTTTTTGTATATCCATAATTTGTTACTCCTTCCCCCCTAAGATCCTATAAACTATCAACATTGAATTTTTCACTCACCTCATATCTAGCCTCCTCCTCAAACCACCATTTTATGTCTTATATCCATAAGATATACACATCATAGGTACCATCACCTAACATAATTCCTATAATAACTGGATATATACCCTTTATGAAAACCTCCAAACATTCATATTTACCATATTTTATCTCTCAAATACCCCCTCACTAGGATAGCCTACTCATACCTTGATTCATTGGGTTTAAATAGCCTAACCTAACTGATCAAGGAAACATTAGTTTCTTGATCAAATTCATGACCTAATCCATGATGGGTTGGAGCAATTGATGGTTGAATGAATGACCAATCACTGTTCATTATCCATTTAAAATCAATACACCCAAAACAATATATAAAATAAATTAATTTCCAAGTAAAATATTAAATTATTAATTATAAAACTATTATAATTAAAAGTCATAAAAAATTGAATAATATGTTAGTGAGTTCCAAAATAGATAATTATCTCTTTCTCTCTGGTTACTAAAAAAATTAAATTAGGTTACCTCTATTTATGATCTAAGGTGGGTTTAATGTGTTAATTTACTATGTATTGAAAAAAATGGGCCAAGGTAAGGCCATGCCAAATTTTAACTAAAGTTGACCCTATATTAAACAAAATTACTTGAGGAATAATATGATGTCTAATTTTTTAATCCAATCTACTATTTAGGAGATATTTCTCTTTAAACTTTTTACAAGTTTAAAATGATTGTTTTTTTCCATTTGGAATAAAATTTCCACCCTGCCCCTAAAATTTCTTAAACCGCCTAGCTATGAATTTTTTAGCCTCTACATTTATTCCCTCATAACATATAATTATAAAAAACACTTATATCAATAGGGTATTAAGGAAATGAACCTAAAATCTAATCATTGGTTTACTTCAAAATAATATTATAACCTTCCAATTATAAAATTAAAATTTTAGTGAATGTTTCATAATTATAAAACTCCAACTTATAATAAAATTTTAAGGATTTATAAACTATATTTAACCTCTTAAAACACCTTCTATGAGTATACACAATTGTTAGTCTGGTTATTTATTGTTATTTTCGATTTGAAATCTTTCAGAGCTAAAATAGACACAAATCAAATTATATATCCATTTGAAGTTATATTTTTGTTTTTAACTTATATTAAGACATATTACATTCCTAATGACCATAATTAAACATTAAATAGATTTTAGAGTTCAAAATGATATATTTTACAGCATGCATGGTTATTGAAATAGTTTCCAAACCATGTACCTAACCATGAAGAAGAAACTATCCCAAAATGCATTATGTCGGGTTAGTTAATTGTTCATACTACACCATCTCACCCTATATTATTTTTAAATATTTATTAAACTACATAAAGTTTTATAAATTCCATATAATTTTTGAAAATTTCTATTTATTGCCCAATTTTTAAAATTAGACACCCAAACATCAATTTTAATGTTATAACACCTATATATACCTAAATAAGACTAGTTTGGACCATAAAAACGGAGTAGAGATAGGTTAATAAAGGTTCACACTTCTATACCACATTTCCCTTTACAATTCAAACCACATTTCAAAATAATAAAAAAATTCATAATTCATACTCAATTACCATAAAACCATAAATAAATAAACCTATCATGTTGTTTTATATCTACACTAATATTCCAAATACAAACTCAAGTCTGAAAGACCCCAAAAAAGTAAGTCTTCTCACCAGGATATGTCCCTATTTCACTACTCAAACCCAACTGACTCTCAATCAAGACAAAAACACCTTAAATCTAAAATTTATTCTTATAAAACTCAAATTCCTAGAATATATCTTTCAGAAAACATTCCACCTAAAATATAACTATTAAACATCACATTGCATGACTTTAAAATCAACCAAGACATGAATTTGAGCATATCCACCATGAAAATCCAATTTTTGGAATTTTTTAAAACAAACACAAAACATGACCCTAATAAGATAGTCATTCCTCATATAAAAAAATGAAATTACATCGAATAAACATTGTTTAAATAACCAATTTCATCAATTTCAAGACATTCCAAATGAATTTTTAAACCAAACATGTTTTAAACAATACTACATTATCCCATTAAAATTAATGCTTCAAATTTAAAACTTATTATTCAAAATAATACATACTCATCTAAAAATAATATTCAAAATAGATCCAATTTGAACTCACTAAAACAAATCAACCAAACATAAATTCTTAGTTTTCAAATAAAAAATAATGTAAAACTATTCAGGATGAAAATACATATCATTTATATAAAACACCTTTAACATCATGGTTATGGAAACCTTCACCAAATTTTCAATAAAAACATTTTTACGTTCATCCAAGTTTTTTATCCAAAATAATATCTAATACTTTTAAGCCTAATATAAATTAATATAGATAATTTCAAATATTATTTAAAAACAAAAAAATGAAAATTTTGATCTTCCAAGATCCAAAAACCACCAATTAAATCAAAAATTTACTCATGTAAACCCAAAAAAACCATTTGAAAGATAAAAATAAATTTCAAATATTCTTTTAAACCATCCACACTCAATATATATTCATTTGATAAAACCATATTCCATGAAATTCAATGCGCAATAAAAATATTAAAAAAATAAAATAATTAAAAAAGGTTTTCAATCAATTTAATGAAGTGAAAATATTTATTAGAAAATAACATATCAAAAAAATATAAGAACAACTAATACCCAATATAATTTTAAAACTTTTACCAATCTAAACAAAAAATCATCCCTTAATAATGTGAAGTATAAATTGCATTACCTAAATATTTTAATCTCAAAGAAATCCTAAATAATTCCTCTAAAAGCACCATGTTTAAACAATTTAAAAAATTCTAAAAATGTAAGTTCGATAATATTAACATTATTTTTAAATTTATAAAAAAAATATTGATTTATTAACCAAAATAAAATAATAATATTCTTTTATATAAATAAATTTCCCTTTGAGTTTTCTTTTTTACATTAAATTAATGCTCTAAAAATTTTAAGAACCAATCCTAGATTATCGCATACCTGAACTAGATTTCCACTCACTTTCTATGATTTCCTATAAACCATTTAAGGATAAAAAAAATAAGTGAGGTTTTATACAATAATTGTGGTAATTAATTCCATTAAATAAATATCATCTATATATTGGTCCTCGTACTATGAATAAATAATAAAAATAAACAAAAATAGCTATGTATAATAACAACCATAAATGAATAAATTCACATATCTTTATTCTTTGTTGAATACAATAATCATTCCAATAAAATAAAATAATAATAATAATAAACACAAAGAGTGAAATCATATCTCAGTGTGTTATGAAAATAAAATACACAATAAGGTCTAATTGGATGATAAAACCAAATTACAATCATTGTTTTCTGATATATTCATGCTTCAAATGGATGTAATATCCAACTAAATACCCTTGTGATGATAACTGTTCATCACCAAAATATCAACTCAAAAAAATTTGTACATATTCACTAAGGTACACTTGAATAGGTGGGAACAACATTCATTCTAGGATTTCTCTATATGTCTCAAAAAATGTTCAATGGATAAAGAAAAATACTACTAAAAATACTAATCATGTAATCAAGATAAGAAAATATGAGATCTCGTTACTTCATGAAAAATTAAGTGTTAACATAAAAATAAAACCCATGGATTCATGTTTGATAATAAATAATAAAAATAAAGTAAATGAAATTAAAAAAATTTATGGAGGTTAATTCATTAGATTTTACACATGTAAAGTGAAAACGTTTTTCCCCATGAATGGATAAATCCAAATAAATATTTGGACAAGTAATGTTTCATTATAATATTTTCTTATAGTGATCATATGGGGATCAAGGTATCTTCAACCAATCCTATAATGCTTATTACAAATAAAGTCCTCTATGATACCCTTCTATGATTAGACTATTATTGAGGGTAAAATTTTGAAATTCACATGGGTATAGATCCTCAAATGAAACTAAATTCACTAAAACCCAACTAGACCATCACGTTATGGTGAAATAAAAATATCATCCCCTCCAATAATAAAGAGATAAATAGAAAAAATATCTTAAAGAAAAGAATTGTTTTCTGTTGTCATATTATCTAAATTATCAAATCAATGATTATTATAACTATTATGATCCTACCTAAGAGTTATTCAAGTTCAACAAATCTCCTAATAAATTTAATGTTAGAGTTATCAATAAAAACTTATTATAGAAATATTCTATACATAACATGATCTTGAGTCGGATAATAAAAATAGAACAAATATATTATTTCCATGCTACTATAAATATAACTTATACACATAGACATATACCAACAGTTTGAAACATCATTATTATAGGGTACATATACCAATATTTCATGAGATCCATTAGTATACCTACCAAGAATTTAAGTTACTTATACCAATAGTTATGGAGAAACATTGGTATATATATGAACAATTTCAGGGACCTATACCAATGGTTCTCTAAAACAATTGGTATAGTTCTATACCAACAATTTGGGAGAACATTTTCTATAGGTTTGACCATTATTTATGATTTATTTTTTCTAAAAATAATAAATAATTGAAATTTTAAATTTATTTTAAATATATATGTATGTGTAATTATGTAAATAACAGTGGTTATATGTTATTGGTTAAGCTGTTGGAGGTTAATTGGGTGGTTTTACTATAAAAAATTATGACTATTTTATTTTTTACATTACTTATACCAATATTTTTTCCTACCCTTTTGTATAGGTATTTCATATAATCTTAATCAATGTTTTGGGAAACATTAGTAAATTCCACCTATGCCAATGGTTTTGTAAAACCATTGGAATAGGTTTTTCCTGATAGAAACACCACCAACATCTATTCAAACCATTAGTATAGGGTATAACAATGGTTCTAAACCATTTGTATATTATTATTTTCTTGTAGTTTCAATATATAAAAATTTAGTAGTCATCATTAATAAGTAAACACATATCACTTCATACCAAAAAATGAATTAATTAGATCCATGATATAGATAATCACAAAAAACAATCAATATGGATTTTTACATATTAATTTATATTTTGAAAAGTGGTTTTAAAAAATTTAACACATACAATAATAGTTTTCAGTTTAACCATAAAGGAGGACCAAATACACTTACCTCAAACACATCCATAAGATTAAAAATACATTAACTCGGGGTCATGAAATAATAACATGATATCTATGGGATTAAGATCTCTAAATTATATCTAAATTACACAAAAATAAAACATATTAAATACATCACTAAACAGAACAACCACCATGTAAGGGAACATTTTAGATATTATTACATAGGAATGTGAAACCATCTTAAAGCCTTCCTTTAACCATTGAATAAAAATTCATCAATCCAATTAAAAGAATAAAATCCTAGAAAATTGCTATAGTAAAAATAATTAGGAGAATACTCATCAGATAATTACATTATGCTAAAAACCATCATCAATGGTATGAAAATCCTTCTTAAGATATTCCTACAGAATCCTCAAGGAAAAGACACATCAGAAATCAATACTTTTACCATAAATTTTTGAACCCCTTGAAACTAAATCCCTTAACATGAAAACTTTTCATTAGATATATATGGGAAGATAAATAATGGGGGGAATATTAGGAGGAGTAATATTACCTTAACCAATTCAGATCCTCCTATGAAGGAAGCGTAAGGAGAATAATAATAAAGAATAAAGGGAGGTGAAGGATTCCTCCTAACACTCTTTATCTTGCAACCTATAAACCCGGAATGATATGGGGTCTCATTTTAAATCCATTAAGACTATAAATAATTATTAAAATAAAAATTAAACCTTTTTAATTTAAATATTTCATGATAAATAATTTATTTAATTAAATTAAAACCCAAAAAAAATTAAATTGGGATTAAAATTCTAGAAAATTCACATATAAGAATGGTTAGAATGCACAATTAGTAAATCAAATCACTAACCATATAACCCATGATTTCTAATTTCTTTCAATGAGAATTTTTACTACGTATGGTTTACTAAACTTGTACCTTAACCTTTCAACCACTAATTTTCTTTAAAAAAATTAATTCCATAAAAATTATAATTTAAAATAATTTTTATTAAAAAAGTATGATGTTATACATATACTTATAACATTAATGCACTAACACAAACATTTGAATAAAAAATAATTCCCTACATTTATCTTTTTCATGAAAAACTATTATAATAAAAAAATTTGTATCTAAATTCAATCTAGTGGTCCATATTCTTTCATTGACCGTTAAATTTATTTTATCCTCACCTTCCCTTTCCCAAAATTAATTATCCACCCATAATAATAATAATTATGATGATGATAATGATAATTTTGTCTCCCTATAATATTTCATCAATTTCATATTGTTGTTTTTGTTTCTTTTTTTTGTTGTAGTTATTCTTGAAATGTAATTAAAATTTTTAAAACCCAAATTAAATTAAATCCATAGTTCACACATAGTCATAATACACCATATTAATATTATTCCTTCATCCATGTTTCAATTTCCACCAAATAAAAAGAATATAAAATAAAAATATTCTACAAAAATAATTCAAAAAATCATATTATTAAATAAACTAATAATATCCATAACTATTTTATTAAAAATACTTATGAAACTAATTCACACTGAAATAAAATCCTATGGTAAAAAAATTATTTTATTCTAAATATTGTATGAATAATTTTATTTTTATCTCTATAATATTATCATTTTACTATTCAAATATAAAATGACCGTAATACTCTTAATGCGATTCACAAAATTTGGGTATAAAAAAATACATGTATTTGAACTATTATTCTTATTTGTATATATCACATGTGCATAATGATTGTTAAACTCTCGTGTGAACCTTATATAATAAATTCCAACAATATCAAATAAACTCAACTCATATTTAAGTTTTAGGAATAACTAATTATGCTTCGATGTGAGTCTTATTTAATGTTCATATTCAAATTAATTAATTAAATGTAAATGACACTCCTTATCTTGAATCTATAGTATTCAATAACCTTATAATTTACAATCAATCATGGAAACTCTAGAAACATATTATTAATTTATATTGTGCTAAATATTTAATAAATCCATCATCAATGTTACTATAACCACCATACATTCATCTTCACACTTTACCAACACCTATCATTGTGAGAAATTCATTTAAAACCCTTCATCATGTGAATGTATTATCATGGGTATCTATCAATAAAAAATATAATACATTTATATGATAATTTTAAGTGCACTTTATAATATTTTCAATATAAAATAATTTATAGTTCACTCTATTAAAGAGATTATTTGCACCAAATAACTGGATAGAGTGATGTTTTTAAGGTATCTTAATTCCTTAATGAGAAAACATTATCATGGATTATGAAAACTCATAAATATTCTTCCCTTATATTCCTTTTTATTAAATTCTCATGGATTATTTTTTTTTTGATATATTTTCTATTTTATTCATCTCAATTCCTTATCACCTCGTGTGCATTTATTTAATTTTAAAACCAAATTCTCATTAATAATGAATTAATCATAATGATAACAATATTTTTACAAGGGATATTAACCTACTTTATAACTCATGAGTTCATTTTATAATACAAATATGTTGTATAAATTTCTTCTACATGTAAAAATTTCATAACAATTGTTTATTTCATGATATTTCTCTATAATGGTTTAAATACTAGAATATTTTGTTACATTAAATAATATTTTCATGATAAAATGTTTTAAAAGTAGAAAAATAAAATAATATGATAAACATCTATTAAAAATAAGTTTTTACATGTTATAATTGTTTTCTCATATTTTCATTACATGATTATTCAAAAAACAATCTTCAGCACCATATTTTCTTAGCCTTATTATGGGTGTTTGTCTAAGACAATCAAATGAGACCTTAAATAATTTTCTGGTAGGAAGAAAATGAATGTATGAAAAGTAAAAGGAAAATATAGCACATTATTTTTGACTTGGTATAATAAAATAGTATTATATGGGAATCACTAATTTCATTATATTATGAAATTGAGGATCCACTCAAAATTTGGTGGAAGAGGGGTTATGGAACAAGAATCCAAATTTTCAGGAAAAAAAATATACTTGTAAATTATTTAAAATTCTAAACATGTTATATAGATGATAATGGTTGGATAAAGGATTTCCAAGATATAATATACAATGTCATTGGGGTAGAGGGGTCGTTATTGCGAAAAGGGGTTGGGAGGTTCATCATCATAGTCATCACAATTTTTCAAATCGGGCACAAGGCATTTTTTAATGTTGTTAAGGGAGAATTGGATCATCGTTATTTTTGGATGTTAGTAAGTGATGTCTATGTCATCGAGAAAGGGACAAATATGAGATTATTGAGCCATCAGGGGTAGAGTCTATTATTTTTGTAGTCATTGGGATGTAATTTAAGTGTTCTTAGATTTGTAAATGGGGGATAAAATTGATGATGAGGGATTTTATAATTTCAAGACTGCAGGAATTTCACAACCTTCATTTATTCATATCCTTGCAATGATAGGATTCTGTGATAAAGTGAGATATATGGAAATAATAGAGTATGATGAATATGATGGAGAGATTATAATGGGGTGTTTCAATGGGGGTTATGAGGAAGAATATGAGAGAATTTTTGTCCTTTAGAATTTTTAAGTTCTATTTTATCATAATGTTTTCCTTCATATAGAATGTGTTTTTAAAGATAATTCCATTTTTTTCTAGTTTATTTGCCTACTCCATTTAACTTTAATTTAATATCAAAAAGTATTAAATCATACCATATAGGGTCTAAGATTTTGTGAGGTCATTTGATTGATTTTTTATCCTCTCTAGAATTATACTCACATAAAGAGATAACATGATTGTAGACACCATGAAATGTGTTCCATGTACTTTTCTATAGAATTGATTATGTAAACATCACTCAAACACAAAATACTATGATTGAGTAAAAATACATCCTTATGGAAGAAAAATATTAGATAATATTTCCATGTGTCACAAACCAAAAATTCCTCGATTGGGCTCTGAAAGTTCATTGTGCGACTCTCAATTTTTCATGGGGGTCAGTGAAGGTAGAAAAGGCACAGGACCAAAAGGTTAGGACTGTAGCCCAGAACTAAACCCAATAAGTGGTTTGGGGGTGAATCCCCCGTGGTATGGATAAGTAGTCCCTACCTACATAATCTAAAAGGCACATCTCCCCTACATTTCACACCTACGTCAGGCATCCACGCTTACCACCTTCACATCCCATAATTGTTTCCACTCCTTGAACAAGACACCTACATAATGGACCTATTCCATGGAATTGGAAGGATAGCCTCTTTAATCCAAGGTTATTTATTTTCCTATAAATAAGACCCTTGGGATCCTCATTTTAATGACTGAAAAATCAGAATAAACCCTAGAGATGTCATTGAGCAGACCCTTCACCCAAGTCACCAAAACTTTCTCAGGTAGCCCTCTAAAATATTAGATAATATAGAATTAAGGGAATAAGAAATATTAAAGTCCCATAAATCTCTAAATAAATAATACACCTATATGAGGAATATTCTCCCCTAAGTAGAAACCACCCGTGTGAGGTCCCTCTCCTTAATCAGGGACCTATGCGAGACCCTTTTAGAAACACTGGAGGAGACCCAGAGTGTCTTTGGATAAAGCCACATCTAATTTTTGTCACCCTGATTTCCTATTAATCAAGTAATATATAGCTCACAAAGGCATATACCCCTTATGAAAAGAATTTTTAGTTCATCCTAAGACATTCATAGCACACCTTTATGGACCACTTTCATGGAATACCTACACCGAGCGCCTATGTTCAGGACCTATGTGAGTCACCCTTTGAACCCTCTTCCAAAGCCACCTATGGCATGGCTCCACTCTCCTTGGTTCCATTGTCTAAAAGGAACCGATATGAAACCTCCACCAAGGCCCTAGGATTTACACAACCTTGGTAAGTGGAACACCAACATTCCCTCCATTTGGGTTAGTATTACTATGGTCAAAGGTTCACCTCACTTGTCTGGTTGTCCGGCCAGTGTTCTCAAGGTGCATGTGAGTATGTATCCCTAAGGTTATGTGGACCCTTACCCCAAGGATAGTGTTGAGGAGTTCCAGGAATCTGATTCTAGGGATAGGACTATGTTTGTCCCTTCTAATCCTTGAGGCCTAGATCCCTTGGTTCC
Organism: Viscum album; assembly: GCA_963277665.1. NCBI lineage: Eukaryota > Viridiplantae > Streptophyta > Magnoliopsida > Santalales > Viscaceae > Viscum > Viscum album. The sequence goes on along the minus strand of OY728164.1, from coordinate 1,041,156,534 downwards.
CATCAGGGAGGATAAGGATCACACTATCTTTTCCATTCAACATGAAATGAGATCCTCCTACCACTACAAAACTGATTTCAGGGTATCCATCCTAGTGTACGACCCTAGACTTTATTGTGGGAGGTTTTAGTATTTCTTCTCTCCACCTCTATATCCTTGACCTTCATTATTTTCTTACCTTGAACTCTCATCCAATAAAGTGAAGAGAGGAAAGTGTTGTAGACCTAGCATCTTCTGTTGTAGCCCTGAACTCTTCCACCATAGCCTTGACCTCCTCCATTAATGAAGGAGGAAAAGTGTGTGGTTTTTCAAATATTTTGATTCCTCTTGTTTCTCACACCGAGCATGACTCGTGTGGTTTATAGGTTATTGAAGATCACAACACCCACACAATACACCTGAAGGATTGAACTACAAGAACTATAATTCTTATTAACTTTGATATATATGAATCTCACTTGGGGCTTGAACTCAATGGGCATCCTCCTTAGGAATAATACCTAATCAAAATTCCCATAATCCAGGTATCCTCATCAAGAGTAAACCCTGATTTAAGCTCCCAGATCACCATGAGTGAAAACACCCCTTATGGTCCCTTCATAGGGGATATCCATCTCAGCAGTAACCCCAACCTATAATCTAAAAGAGCCATACTACCTTGTAAGACGTACCCTTGATGGCTTCCATAGGCATGGTTCCTCACCAAAAAACTATGTGGTATTTTATTCCCATCCAAATGGGATGAATTGGAAGCCTCCATAAGGTTAAAACAAAACACCCCAAATCAAACATGTTCTTCTGAGCCATATCCCCAGCAGGGCCTAATTCAACTTGGGAACTCATATCCCTTCTAGGTTCCTTGGTAATAAGTACCACACTAAATATTAACTAGGAACCTTCCTCCTAGACATACTTTCCACATGATTTTAAACTATACAGTTGTGTCCCCATCACATGACCTTTAAAGGTACGAAGTTCCCCATTAATTGGCCGCAAACTGTGTGGGTTCTAATTTCTTTCACAAGGATACATAGGAATCCCATTTATGGGTTCAATCCCAACATCATAACAACTTATGTCTCCCTAGATAAGGATAAATTCTAGAATGACATCCATCTACCTGTATAACCATAAACTCCAGAGTGCCATGTTACGTGGCTAGAAAACTAAAATCATTGCAATAACAACCAAAGAATCTCTAAGTAGTATATAAGATTATACCATCAATGGAGAACCTCAGATACATAAACATATCTCCATTTATGAAGAACCTCGAATACATATGGATGATTCAGAATTCCACACATGAAAATAATTGATTTTTAATATTAGGATAACAAATATATTACTTAGGAAGTAATAAAGGACTAATGAACATAACATAAATCTATAAGAGAGTCGTGGAGTGGGAAATAATTCCCCCTAAGTGGGTGTGATGATCTCAACCTCCCATTAACTCGACTGATGTGAGTTCTTAAGCATCGCGGTTCAAAATCCCTAATGAGAACCTGCTTTTGGAAATCATGTCCCTATGGATACACAACCATTGGGTGTTTCTAGTTCCATGAAAAAATCCATTTGAAACCATTTGGAAATAATTATTTCCCCAACAAAGTCAAATTTCTATCAGAAGCAAAAAATGGTGAACCCGAAATGGATACTTAACCAAGATGATAGTGTTTCTCATCTTTCAGTAACCTATAAATTGATAAAATAGGGCCATACAAGTCAATCAATCATGCACATGTTCACCCAAAAATATATTTCTTTTCTATTGTTATTTGTTTTTATTTGTCCTATATCCTTAAACACATCCTTCAAAGAACTCACTTAAATCCAATGGATTCCATAAAGTTTTCATCAATGAACTCCTCCGATTCTAATCAGGTTGGATCCTCATCCGCTCGAAGGATGCCATCACCAACTCAATATCTTTATTGTTGGGTATCTAATGCACTAGTTTGAGAGTACCATCAGAATGGTACAATCCTGACCTTGAAGGCTTCCCGACAGACCTCCAGCTCAACCAGGACCACCAATAGTCTTGTCAATAATGACCAGTGGTCCTAAATAAGATAGTACAAACAACCATATTCAGCCATTTAATAAGATTATCCCCCAGAGCATGACAACCAATCCTCCCATATTTTCAATAGGTAGATCAGGAGGCCACTTCTGGCCTTATTCTGAAGACACAAGGGTCCTTCTCAAGGGATCCTACCAACAATCCCGGTCGTGAACTCCATGCGGCATTGAACCCTCAACATGATGAGGGTGTCACCTTTAGTTGAATGTCCCAGGTCCCTCAGACCTGGGAACACAAGACGCCTCAACAGGGATGAAAATTGTCCAATAGAGAGTAGGTTCACACCTTTTCCCCCTTCAAAGAATCGAACAAACATAGTTTGGTGGAGAAAATGAGCAGGAACATACACCTATCCACTTTCATTATTCCATCTAGTAGACTCTCCTGGTGAAATTTAGAGAATCCCTCCAACCAAATATTATAGCAACCTACTAGAAGAATCATACACCTCCCCGCACCAACCAATCCTACCAGCAGACTCATCTAGAAGTACTCAAGGAATTCAATCAACCATGTTTGGCGGTAAATAGTTACCTGGAACACACAACTTCAAAATTTTATTTGGCCTTCTAGTATCATCGTCTGGAAGCATGTGGAGAATTTAGTTAGAGAGTCCCAATGACAAGTTGAGGGTAGACTCAACTCTCTTCCCTTGAGTACTGTCAGTATCCACTAACATGAAATGGTGGATAGGAGTAGGCACATACACCTAATCGAGATGCTTAATGGGCATATATAACAATTTTGATCACTAAAGTCACCAAGAATATCTTGGAAATGGTAAATGTGAAAACACAAATCTCTAACTGAATCCTACATAATTTCCATGATATCATCACGGTGATGACAGTAGTGCCCTAGGGATGGGAACATAACATTGTCCCCATATATGGGGTGGTTCATCAGTATACCATCCTTGAGTATACAAATACCTCTACTCTCGTATTGGAGGGTCATGGGTTAAACTACCCCATAATATAGGGACAGAAAGATTGAGAACATACACCTATTCCAATTGGAGGTAATCAGCCTATTCCAATGGCCACTCTAAGCAGGAACAAACACCATCCCATTTTGACCACTTTTCCCAGCCTATGGCCCTAACTTCTTGTAAGAATACACCCAATAAGAAGTCTCATCAAGCACAGTTGGAGAATCAAGATCTAATCTACGATCATGCTTCTCTTAACTTTGGAGTTCTTGAAGCCATCAAACAGTTATATGTTGCATCTCAAGATCCCACCCTCCCATTACTAAATTACAGGAGTAGTAGCATAAATTTTGATGGTCCTCATTAGACACTTCACCATGAAGTCTTGCTTCATGGTGATAATTTGATCAATCTTGAGAGACTATCTCTTGATAAGAGTCGTAGAAACCATCTATGTGGTCAGGATACCAAGGAGTAAGAGGGTCTTTCCCTTTCTATAATCCACCATGATGGTGATATCTATGAAAGTTCTCTCCACAGTAGTTATTTTCATTATTAAAATAATTTTCCAACTGAAAATGTACTGATGAGAAAACCCTCTTATCGTGAGGCGCTTGAAACTAAAAGGTCAATCATGTCTGATGCCTTGTCACTAGTAGGTGAAATCCTTTCTTATCTAGAAGATATATGAAGGCAATTTTCACTTTCTGAACCTCCCTTTAGTCATTTTTTCCCTATGTAGTAGAGGATTCCCCAACTGATCCCATTGCTTGTGGTAAAACAATCCTGATGAATCCACTCTTTTTGGACCAAGTCGATGAACCTCTAGTGAAAGATACAGAAGTTCTGCTAAACATGGGGAAAAAACTAGCTAAATATGACATACCACTAATGTTTTGGCCTTTATCCACCTCTAAATATAGCATTCTAGAGGTGGTGGTGGAAGATTGTATGAATGAAATCCACCTCAACATATTAAAAAATTATTCATGAATCAAAAGAAAATTTATTACCAAATGAAAAGTATCAAACTCATGTCATGGTAATAGAAGGTTTATAGAACCAAATTGAATTATAATATCTCATGGCTTCCCAACATCAAACTATTAAGAAACATCATGGATCCCTTAATTGTGCATGCCTTGATGAATTAATGATGTTTCAAAAACATATTGAAGATACCCTATCTAGAGTTCATATCAGAGGATGGGGTATACATGGAGCATGGAATTTTACTGTGCTCCCAAGATAACAAAGATCTCCAAAGGTGGAATCATGAAATATCATTTCCCTAGGTTGGATACAACAAATGGAATATGTTCATTATCGGAGATATGATCAATAGAAACAGACCATGACTGACTCTCATTGACATCTGGTCAGAAGAGAGAAAGTTATTGAGATAATATTCCATCAAACATATCATAACATTGAGTAGGCATCCATCTTAGAGGATCTCAGTATTCATATTGATAAAATGTCAAAAATAACTCAATGGTATTCCAAAATAGGTGATTTAAGTGACTGCTTAATAATGCACATAGCCCACGTTCAGACCAGAATCCATAAAATCAGAAGAGGAGCTATGGTAATATCAGCCACAACAGTTCAGGAACAACCCCATCCCATAGGTTTGGGGGATTTTTTAACCCAACCATCATGATCATCCAACCAATACTGAATGGTTTTGAACTCAAAACAGGAATAGATCTATCCCTCGGAGTTGTGGTTTTTTTACCCCAACAATCCTCTCCTTAGTGGGAATCAGTCTTCTCCTGATTAGGGAAGATGTTGTCTAGTGAATCCTCTAAATTTTTCTCATCATGTAATCCAGTGAAATGAATTTTAAAGTGCATGACTAGAGTCTTTGGGGATTCCCTTCAGGTCACTATCCATCAAACAATTCCTAGGGAACCAAAAAAGAAGAGGAAAAGGTATCATAGAGGGAGTAGAAGAAGGAATCTCAAAGAGATTCCATCATGATGCCTATGATGCATCACGAATCTATGAATTTCATCAATTCCATCGTTGAAGACCATCCAGAACATGAAATTGATTTAGATGATTCTGAATAAGAATAATTTCATGTTTATGAGATGGTCCACAACAGAATGAATGCAGAAGGTGTGTGTAACTTAAATCAGAGGTTCACCCAAAATTTGGGTATCCCCTTAAATAATCCACCTATACCTACTTGAAAGGAACCTAATAGGAGAAATGGTAAGGGTCATATTATGTCCCACCTTCCCCCTGGAGAAGGTCAATCCCTTTCACTATAGAAAATATTTGATCAACAAGAGGAGGAAATGAGATGGTTGAGAAGAATCAATGTAGATTTAATATGAGGTAGTATTCCAAACAAATATGCTCCACAAGTAGACTCTCCACTCGCACTTCTAGTTAGATCACCTTATAAAAGAGAGTTTTCTACAACAAGTGAAGTAGACAAGGAACATCCACTCAATGCAAGACATAAATAACCAATATATTTGAATCTCTCAATGGAATATCAATAATTCCCTTTTTTGGGTACACAACTAGAACATTGTCAGGAACATCCATACAGGACTTCTCCTATTGGTTACCCATGGAAGATATCATTGGTACCACTACCATTGGTCCTCCCAGTCAATGCACCCATTAAGGCTCTATCTGTTGTACCTATTCAGGTCCTGGATCATCCATATATTCTGCAAATTCTTATGAACACCATTGAGACATTAACAACTCGATTTGAAGCTATATAAGGATAGTTTGTACCAGTACAACCATAAAATAAAGCTTACCCCAATTGGTTAGATCTGAATCCTCCCCCACCAAACTTTGGGAATCCTATATTTTCAATATTCAATGGTTTCATAGATCCAAATCATCGCTTGATGCATTTCATCTCTCATTATGATCCCATTATGGGGATCCCTGAGTAACCAGAAGTAGTGAAACTGAGATGCTTTATGAAATCATTGTAGGGGTCAACCTTTTTATGTTATATGAGTTTTTAGTCCTGATCTATCACTGGATAGGAAAACCACCATTAGAAAATCCTCTTCCATTTCATCTCAATACTACAAAAGGCAAATGTCATTGATCTCACAAACTACAAACAAAGGGAGAATGAAAGAGTCTCTGATTTCATTGAATAGTGGAAAGGATTGACTTACTCCTTGAACCTATTTATCCCTTAAGAAGATTTTTTGACTATCTACGTAGAAAATATCCATGAAGAGTTATGCTCACCATTGATCCCTATGAAATACATAGGAGGGTTTCAGGATCTGGCAGCAATTTCTCTACAGTTGAAAAACTCCATCACAGAGACCCAATCCAAGTCCTGAGTAATCCCATCCTATTAGGGAAGGATGATAGGAAAGTTATAGGCTAGTACAATTACACATAAGTAGACCCATGAACCCTCTCCTACCTCGAAGCATGCATCATACCATAGGGCTACACATCTTGAGAATCAATAGAAACACCTCCTCATCAGGATGATCAAAGATATCAGAGGAGAAAACATTTTGAAGATTTGAAAAAAAATGTATATTCCTTTTGAAATAACAAATTCTATTGTTACTTCATCTAAGATTTGGAAAAAAACTTAGTCTAGTTACCAAATCCTAAAAATATTAACAAATAGGGTGATGTGGATCTCCCAAACTATTTCCCTTTCCGTCAAATGTTGGGGAATCCCATCTATGAGTGTTTTATTTTCAATGACCTCCTATAAAAGATAGTGGATTCTAGGTAAGTAAAACTAAAAAAATCACTAGCCCAGGTAACATTTGTTTTTGTTAGCGATACAAATGAGTAAGGCGAGTGGTAAGAAGTTAAAAGAAAGAATGTGCATAAGTTCAATGACTAGATGGTCAGAAAAAATAATAATCATAATCATGAAATTCTACAAACATAGTTGAAATATCCAACTGTACCTCCTACTACTCCCACTACAAAAAATCCAGCTTCATCAAAATCCCCTTCCTTTGAAGGCCAATCTTCAAATAAGAGACATGGCCAGAAGAATAATGAACAAACAAAAGAATATGAGATCATGTCAAGGACAAATATTTCCTTGATCATAGTAGATTTTATACCAAAAATATCAAACAAACGGGCACCTCCCTACCAAACAGTAAAAAAAAGTCAACCCCCAGGCATAATCTTCATCAGATGAGGATTTTTTTCTTTGGTTTTATTAATGTTATACACTTAACGGATCCCAAATAAAATGATGATTCTGATTATGAACCAGATTCCCTTTCACTTTATTGGGGAACTGGGGGAAGAGGTTTTCAGGGTAGAGGATACAGGGGAAGACATGGTTGTGCTAGAATCCACTAATTTAGACCAACCCCCACTCAAACTGTCTATGTTGTCGAAACCTGTGGGAAATATCTCCAATGATCTCAATAAGAATAAGGTAGTTATTCCTCCGCACATAATAGGGTTTGCCTTGACATGATCATCTTGGAAGACTGGTTAGAGGATACTCCACCACCTCCTCCATCGGTAGGCATCCCTATCTGACCTAATCCACGAAGTATAGAAGAACTTCTAGCTCCTTCCCCAAGAAATGACTCATCCAAATTAGGAACATCATCTTCTAAAGTTCCCAAAAAAGAGAATATTCATTACAAAAAATACAAACATCTAGATCAAAAGTATGATGTTTTGAAGAAACTATCCCAAGTTCCAGCAAAGTCATCAATCATGGATGTTATGAGTTTGTCAAAAGACTTTCGGGAAGAACTCATTGAGGCGTTGTTAAGCCCTTGGGAATTTGAAGTTGAGCTTGCTGGTGTTGAAGTATATCATGTAGATAATGATCCTGTAGAATTTCATACGGTCATTTCATTCACTATCCAAGATGAGGATGATGTCATATGAGGAAATGTTAGACCCTTGTATATATTTGTCATGTTAAATTACATTGATATCCTCCATTCCTTCATGGAAAATGGATCAGGATTCAAACTCATCCCTGTTCCGAAACATCATGAACTGGGTCTTAATTAATATCATGTATCTCCCTCCACACTAATGTTAAAGAGTTATGACAAGAATGATCAAGATCCTCTTGGTGAGATCACACTCAATACCTCGTTCATACATCTTGTATCTAACTTAGGATTCATGGTGGTCTGGAAGGACATAGATTTCAATGTTCTATTTGAAATTCCTTGGTTGCATCAACATGCGGTCATTCATTCATCATACCAAAAATGTCCCAAATATTCTATAAATGACCAAATTTGGATATTTTATGGTGAAAAGGCCCTGTTCAAATCTTGTGAAACACAATATATTGATATAGGGTTTTATCACCATTATAACAACCCTTCTCTTTATTACATATTTAAACATGATTTATTACATAAACATGCACTTAAGAAAACTCTGGGGATTAATAGGTCTAGTTTATTTGTGGATTAGTGACATTAAATAACAACTTAAAACATAAAATAAAACATCTTTATTGAAAACTTCTTTTACATGGCCACAACATTCCTTGGTACTTAGCATAGCATGGGATAACCTGAGGACATACATTAGAAAAGGGTGAGCTATAAAGCCCTGTAAGAGAGTAAACAAGGAATAACATGAAGAATACAATACATGCTAGGAAATAGTCATGTCAATAGATCATAAGATAAACATGAAAATAAAGGCATGATATAGCATTATTATCATAACATGGAAATGTGGCAAAAACATTTAACATGATATTAGCATGAGCCAAGCCTCATTGCACATGGTGCATGAGTAAAGCCTCATTGAAATTAAATTATCATGAGTAAACACTCATTTAAATTGAATTAAAATGAGTAAAACCTCATTGAACATGGGTTATCATGATACTATACTTTACACAATGCATAGAAGCGCTATCAGGGTACACCCTTCTCAAACATTTCATTTCATGCATAAGTGTGTCACATAGATCATATAACATGGATTCATTCAACATCATAAGTTATTCTATTATTAAGTAATTTTGAATACATAAATCTATGTACCATTCAATATGTATATGTTCATAAAGTTGGATACCCTTGATAGATACATGGGTATGGTATTCACTACACAATGATTTTGGCTTGGAAAATCACGGTGCAATTTCAACCGCATAACGGCGTGACCTAAAAATCATAAAATTAGATGATGAGAGAGAAAGGGGTATCTCATTATATGTACATTAAATTAAAAGTAAGGTGTTCATATAGATACATGTCCCAATATATATAATTTGGAAATAGAAGGTGTAACATAGTAAAGAATCTTGAAGAAAGTGTAGAAAGGGAATAACTCTTATGAAATTTCGGCATGGTAACGGGTGAACATGGGAGGGATTAATTTGAGAGAAATAGGTCTATCATCAGTAAAACATAAGGAAAGAAGTATGGGAGAGGTTAAAAATCATACCCCAACATTTTTAATTGAAAATAAAAGGCTATAACAATATAAATAAATTTGGACAAAAATGAGAAAGGAAGAAATCCCTTACTTGGAAGTGTGATCCCAAAGGCTTGGGTGGGGATTTAGAGAGGCTTCTTAGGAGCTTGGAAAACCTTTGGAGGATTATACAAAGATTATGGAAGAGTAGGGACGTGCTCTAAGGGTCTTGAGTGAATATAAGTGGAGGCTTGGGTGGTATTATATAGGAAAAGAGATGGAATTCTTTATTATTTAGGTTTTGGACACTACACATTAATCTAATCAAAAACACAAACCATCCCATGGTTTTTGCCCATGTATTTTTACAAATTGGATTAAAAAATATTATTTTTTAAGTCAAATGGAATAACTTATTAAAATATTAGGCTTTCTTATGTGGAGGTGAGTTGCACTCTCAAGGAAATCATTTTAAAAAGTTAAAATATTTTATAAGTCTTGGAGGGTCCACTAAGGCACCATAAAATTAATCAAACAAATCTAAAATCACATTATTTTAATGATAAAACATATATTGGAAGATTATATCTTTTATAGTATTTTATTACATCACTATTGGGTCATTATGATGTCATAAAAAACATTATATATTTAAATAGTATTTAATTTTTACCCAAAAATTCGATTGTCTCAGAAAATTAGGGAAAATTTACCATTGGATAATTTCAACGTACTGATTCTAAAAAAAATATTCATTTTATCTAAATAAATTTATAAATATTTTCATTTTCACTTTTAAAATAAAAACAGATATTTATTGACAATTCTTGTGTTTTGACAAAAATAGCTTTCAAACCTTAATAAAAATTACAATTGTATTATAAAAATTATAAGATCATTTATATATAATAAAATTAATTTAGACATAATATTTTATTAAAATAATATTTAATTCAAAAGATCTATTAATTCATCAAAATATATTTCTTAATTGAATATCAACTAAAAATACTATTTGTGCTTTAAAAACCATTTACAAAGTAAAAAAAAAGAATGTATATTATTTATTCAATAAACGACTAATACACATAATCATAGTGATAGGGTCTTGTTACATAACCCATTATAACACCCGCATAAGACCAAAGGGTAAGGTGTGTGATGGTGACAGACTCTTGGGGTGGCTTGGATAACATTGCTCAGGTGGTAATCTCTTTTAACTTCCACTTTTCCCGTAGGCGGTTCTGTTCAAGCTTAACATGTTGAAGCTCATCTTGGGATTGGTCAAGAGAGAATACCAATGACACTACCTCCTTTATGAGCTTTGACAAATGGAATTCATATAGAGAAATTCTACTAGATGAGGCCATCACTTCCTTTTTCTGAGGAAATTGGATTTTTTAAATCCCTATATTTATATTAATCATGTGATCACTTTTCAATGGATATATTTGAAACGGTAACAATTCTTAACATTATTTTAAAATACAAAAACATAAAACCAAGGAATTGAATATGTTTTATATAACTATTTTACATAATAATCCATTTAATTAGATTTAGATTAATTTCATTAATAATTCTTTGGATCGTTACAACCATGAAGGGAAGTGATCAATGACTAATGACATTGCCCAAATCAATGCCCCAAATGGTTTGGAGATGATTATAGATAACCCATTAAAGAAGATTAGTGTATATTACAAGCTACCTATTAATATAATTGAAAGTGTGGGCCTGAATTCACATTTTCATTCAGTTTCTTTCGTAATGTTAGTCATGATAGTTGAGCATAATGGCACTGGAGAAGTTATCAACAGTCTAAATGATAACAAAATATTGAATGAAAATGTCTTCATTATGTCCCTTGAGCTTTAAAAAAGGCTAGTTTTTCTATTCAAACTAAAATATGTCATCATGACTATAGGAGAAAGTGAAGGAACTCATTGTTAGTCTCATGTTTCCCCTTTAGGACTCCAATTAGTTTTTATACTAGAAAGTGAGCCCAAAATGATCGCCTAATCCTCTGAATGTTCGAATAGTGACTCCCTTATTCCTTCTATGGAAATTGTTTTATCATATACTCCCAAGTAAAAAAGAACAAATAGTTGAGTATAAAGAATATGAAGAATAAAAAGATCTCAGGGACGCCCCTCCAGCATTTAAGGAAGGCGTCTCCACCACGGTGGATGAACTCAGAGAAATAAATCAGGGTACAAAGAATTATCTACACCTCACTCTAATTAGTGTGTCCTTAACTCCTGAAGAATAGAAGAAATACACCTACTTCCTAAAGTAGCACCAAGATGTGTTCTCCAAGAATTATATAGAGATTTCGGGGCTTGTCCCTGGGTGGAAACCCATCATTTGGGTTTTTTATAAGATCATTGGGGATACAAGCAAGAAGATAGGAGTAAATGCCCAAATCACACCTCCAAGATTGAGTTTGAAGTAGACAAAATCATCAAGGATGGTTTTATATGAGAGGTGAAATACCAAAAATGGCAAGCTAAAATTGTCCTTGTGAAAAATAATAATGTGCATATCAAAGTTTTCATTGATTTCAAAGATCTCAACTAGAATTTTCCCAAAGATGACTTCCTAGTTCCAATTATAGAACACTTGATTGATGAAATGGATAGTTATCAGTCCATCTCCTTCATAGATGGATACTCCGGGTACAATAAAATCTAGATGGCCTCAGAAGATGAAGAATTTGTAGTCTTCATTGAACCTCAAGGAATATCAGTTATTGGGTAATGCCCTTTGTCTTGAAGAACACTAGTGACACATATCAACATATTATGCATCACATCTTCAAACCCTTCTTGGGAAAATTTTTTTAATGCTAAATTAATGATCTAGTAGTCTAATCTTGACAATTCTACGATCACCTAGCTAGCCTAGAAACCATATTTAGTAATCTTTGACAACATAATCTAAATATGAACCCCTTGAAATGAGATTTTGGTGTCACTTAATAAAAATATATCGACCTCATTGTAAGCCATCGTGGCATCAAAGTTTATCTTGAGAAGGCTAAAGATATCCTTGGAATGTTACCACCTAGAAACTTGAAAGAGTTAAGTAGAATTCAATGAAACTTAGACTATATGTGATGCTTTATATACAACCTCCCAGGCAAGTGTTTACCCTTCACTAAATAGATGAAGAAGGGGTCACTTAATAGTGGACCAATGAATGTCAATAATCATTTGATTCTCTAAAGAAATTACTCTTTATACCACCAGTATTGATGCCCCTTGTGGAAGGAAATACACTAATTTTATATGTAATATCCTTAGAGAGATCACTAGGTGCTTTCCTCACACAAAATAATGATATAGATAATGAAAACAATCTTTAATATCTTAGTCGACCCATACTAGATACAGATAATAAATATTTAGATATTGAGAAAAGTTTACTATCATTAATATTTGTAGTTCATAAAATATGGCACTATATGTAGTATCATGAGGTCTACTTGGTGTCTCGCAATAAACAACTCAAATTTTTCCTCAGTTGTCCTATACTAATAGGGCACCTAGCATGGTGGGTAGTTATCCTACAGTAGTTTGATATACAGTTTGTTCCTCAAAAATTAGTGAAAGGCCAAGCCTTATCAGACTTCCTCACTAAGCACCCATCAACAAAATATATGTCTTTAGATACTAAACTATTTGATGAATAAATCTTCTATATTTAGGAAAACCCTAGAACATGGGAGATGTATTTTTATGGTGCTTCTAGGATTCTAATGGGGAAGAGAATGGAAGACCCTAAGATTAGCAAATTTGGGTTGGGAGTTGTGATTATCTCCCCAGAATGGGAAGTGTTTTCATACACCTTAAGATTATCATAAGGCGGTACTAACAACGAGGTATAATATCAATATCATATTGCATGCCTCAAATTGGTACTCCTATTATCGATAAACCAACTTGAGGTGAAGGGTGATTCGGAATTGATAATCAAGCATATAAATGGGTATTACTCTATTATAAAAGAAGAGATAATTCCCCTATGTGATTATGGATAAGGCTTAATGGTGGAATTTACCTTATATCCAACATTGACTCACATCCCATAATCACAAAATGATTAAGAATATGCATTAGAAAATTCAACTATAGATTTGGCATATCCAAATCGGGATGAAATTTTCAAAAGCACTACCCATCATCGAATGTTTTCAACTTTTTTTTGTATTATATTAGAAGAGATATATGAAATTAACCTCATACCTGGTCTATATATCCTAACTATGGGATGGAATACACCAATCATGGAATATCTCGAAGATGGAATACTTCCACCGGATAGGGTTGGAGGAGGGAAAATCTAGTGGTGAGCGACAAATTTCACTCTTTATGATGGACAAAATCAAGAGAAAGTACTCTAAAAGTGAGGATTTTATGGAGTCATTCTCATATGTGTTGATAGAGAAGAGACTGCAACTATTATGGAAGAAGTACATACAGGATAATTCAGTACCCACCAATCAGTGTATAGGATTTCGGATCAAATCTGAAGGATTGGATACTTCTGGCATTCGATAATGTAGGATTGCACAGAATTCACTAAGAAGTGTCATCCCTTCCAAGTGCATTCCAATTTCATCCATCAATCCCCCGGAGTAACTACATACAAATAAATAATCCTGGACATTTTCCACATGGTGAATGGATGTTGTTGGACCATATCCTCCAGCTATGGCTAAGAAATTCAAGTACATCCATATTGTTATCAAATTTTTATCCAAATGGGCTAAGGAAATAACTCTCAAAGAATTCGGAGCCAAAATATTTGTTAGATTTTTCAAAGATAATATCATTACCATATTTTGTGTCCCTCATACCATATTGAAGTACAATGGAACCAATTTATGTTCTGTTGCAGTGAGAAATCTATATCAGGAACACAAAATAAAATCTAATCATTCATTCCACTATAATTCAATGGACAATGGATAGATAGAGGCTTTTAATAAGACTCTTTCAAACATACTCTTGAAGATTTTGGATAAAGATAATAAGTTCGGGTCTGATAAGATCTTGCATGCCTTATGGGATTATCATACTACTACCCATAATACTACATGATCAAATCCACACTCATTGGTATAAGGAATAAAAGCAATCTTTACCATTTAGGTTCAGTTTTCATCTCTTGTTATTTCTACTTGTGACTAGTTATCCACAAATGATAATTCCCAAAAGCAACTGGATGATCTGGAGTGACTGGATGAAAAGATAGTTCACACCTTTCATCACTTGGAGGTGTGTTAGAACTGAATAGAACTGGCCTTTAAGAAGAAGGTTTGTTTTGTTAATTCCTCTAAGGATAATTGGTATTGTTCCTTAAGACTCCTACAATACTAGGAAAGAATCCCCTAAAGCTTTATCCAAAGTGGGAGGGGCCTTAATTCATACATATGGTCCACTCTAATGGAGCTTATTCCTTAATCTCAAGGGATGGAGAACTCATTGCAACTCCATACAAGGAAAGGTTCCTAAAGAAGTAATTTGTGTAATAACTCATATTTCATCTTAGTTGTAGGATTTTAAACTACATATATCCATTTTCATCCATGTTTCATGACCTTAACTGTATAACATCATTGTCCTTATCACATGATAATAAACCGCATGACATGAGGTCCTAGCTGCATGACATTAAACTACATTGCACCATTTTTTATCACCACATGACATTGAACTATATGGTTAACATATCCCTTTTTACATTAATAAATCCTGAATATACCATGATTATACACTCATTGTGGTCCATCAAAATATGATTAGCTTCCATGAGTAAATCTCACTCACATCATTGCCACTTCTTAGTGTCACATGAGCCCCATTTCTCCCTATGTTTAGATCAGACCTACATGGGGAATAATAGTCAAGAACTATATATGAATTGATACTTGACCCAACCATATACATAGTGAAACCTATCCTCTAGTCCAACCACAGTGTTTCTTTCACATCAGGTGACCTCATGTCCTAGATTAATGACGATAAACTACACAGTTCACCAAGAACTGCATGGGACTTGATTCTAGCTACCATGAGATATGTAGTGACACCCAGATCTCTAATCCTAGGTCTAGACAAGACCATAAAGAATAATTTTCCCTTTTCCTTGTATATAAACCAAATATATACTGGAAATTATTCTAGAACATATGTATTGATCCTCATACCACATTGTGTCTTGAGCCCAACCATTATTCTGGAAGATATCAAAAAAAAATTAAATCCCCCTTCCTCACATCAAACCTCAGTCGGTGGGGGGAACATTTTCAAGAACTATGTGTGGATTGATTCTTTCCCCAGTAATATATATAGTGACACTCAGATCTCCAATCCTAGGTCCAACCATGATTTTGGAAAATAAAATCCCCCACTCTATGTGTATGGATCAGAACTGCATGGGGAACTTTATCAAGAAATACATGTGGCTTGATTCTTACCCCACCAAGATATGTAGTTTCATATAGATCTCTTATCTCGGGTCCAGTCGAAATGTTAAAAAAAATTCCTTCACCCCATGTGTGCATGAATCAAACATGCACAGGGAGAATTATCAAGAACTATGTGTGGATTGATTATTTCTCCAACAAGATATGTAGTGATGCCTAGATCACTAATCCTAGGTCCAGTCAGGATTTTGGAAAAGAAAATCCCCCTTAATTTTCCTCGTGCATGAACTAGATCTTCATAGGGAACCTTTCCAAGACTTATTCATTGGTTCTCATTACAATGAGATGCATGTTGATACCTATAATTCATGATTTAGGCTCAACCATCTGTCTATAAGTTATAAAAAGTCATTGTTCCCACATCAAATTCAAATTAGTGTGGGGGAAAACTTTCAAGAACTATGTGTGGCTTGATTCTCGTCCCATTGAGATATGTAGTGATGCTCTGATCTCCGATCCTAGATCCAACAGCGATTAAATCAGGAATCTCCTTTACTTCCTATGTGTTAATTAGATCTACACAAGGAGTCTTCCAAGGACCATGTGCAGTTTGATTCTCATCCCAATGAGATACATAGTGATGATCAGGTCCTACACTGTGGCCCAACCACAATTTTCTCATTCTTTTATGTCGGTTCATTTTGTCCTTTCCGAATGATGTTAAATTGTAGGAAATAACAAGAACTATGTGTGGATTGACTATCATACATATGATATACATAGTGACTCCCAGATCCTCAATCCTATGCCCATCTTCATCACTACGTAAACAAAATACCCTACTCTCCCTTGTATGAGTCAGAATTACATTAGGAGATCCAATATGAGTTCTCACTTTACGGATGAACCTGTATCTATTAGTTTTATATATATATATTGATTCTTGCTCAAAAAAAGATACATAGTGACTCTTGGGATCTACACCCTAGCCTAGCCATGATATTCCTTTTCACATTGGAATCACTCATGTCCTTTTCGTAAGATGTTAAACTGCACATCCAATGCCCTCACCTTGTGACTTCAAACTGCATGGTACCTAAAGAACTATGTGTGGCTTGATTCTCATCACATTAAGATACATAGGGAAACCTAGGCCTTAATCCTTATACCCATCGATGGGGTAAAATTAAATCCCCCCTCTTCTGCATTCAATCAAATCAAAAAATCTATGCAGCAGCTTTCATTTTGGGTTCTCTCCTTAGAGATCCCACCAATGAAACAAGAGATGTCCCCTTTCTACATATGAGTCATATTAATGTAAGGGACTCAAAACTCATGGAAAATATCAGTACATTGCTTCCTTTATTCATTAAAAACACACCTTTTCACATTTCATATTCCTAATCTTGAATATTTTCAGATCATCATAATTTTTCCTTGGCTTCTGGTGGAAGAATTCCTAATACCTGAGAGCACCTTTACCTAACCATGCAGTACATTACCCAGTTGGACTTTAATAAGTCTCCCAATAATGGTTATTTCATCCTACAGATTCCACTATTTGACTATATAGTACATTTCCAATTTGGTTTTGCATAAAACAATCCCCATAATGGGTCTTTTAAATATCAGTAACTTCTCCCTTAGTAGAATCTGCTTCTTCCCCTTTAAGATTTTTTCGATGGTATTATAGAACCAACAATTTAAAATAAACATTAATCCTCTATATATTTGTCCCATATCCTTCCCCCCAACCTGAAATTATCCAAGAATATGGTTTCCATTACCCTCCATCATATGTTCAGTGCATACTGCAATAATCTTGGGCCATTTGACCACATATCATTTTCACAGTCTTATGGTCCTTGTTGTATGACCTAAAACTGTAGGCACCATACTTCCTACACTTGGGTTAATCCTATGTAGAGAATCCATTTCCCTGATTCTTTGGAAATTATGACTTGAAATACCCCTTTCGTATTCAGGTACATTCTCCACAAATCAAACTCTTGGATTGGGAAAATCTGAATCTCCATAATCTTTCATTGGATTTTAATAATATAATGTCAAAATTATTGGGATCTCATTTACCTAACTATGCAGTATGCACCCCAATTAGCCTTGCATAAGTTGACCCCATAATAGGTATGTCATCCTAAGGATGTTTTTACTTGACCATATAGTACATGCCCCATATATCCTTGCATAAAACAACCCTAATAATGGGTTTTTCAAATATAGTAGTTGTAACGCCCCGACCCCAGCTACCCAGAGTCGGTGCATTACTTCATAACATTGGCATGATCAAAAAAGATCAAGTCTCGAAAGACCGATTAGTTTAGTAGCCTTGGAAACACTAGATACATTCATAAATGTTACATTACAACATAAGGTGAAAAAATACAATAACAAAGTCTCCATAGTCCACACTCATATCCTCTTCTGACTATCCCTGCAGGTCATTCATAAAATACTTCTCAACATCCTGGAAAATATTAAAACATTGAAAGGGGTGATCTCAGATGCTCAGTAAGGATAACAATATTGCGAAAGCTTTCATAAATAAACATAAACATTTAAGGCAATGTATAACTAAAACAAAAGCCTTTTAAACTTGAACATCAACATCATATGGCAAAAGTAAAATGAGATAATTCCATTTACTTCTTCACATGGATATTCTACTGGTCAAATAATCACATGCAATATCAATAACCACTTTCATAATGATGGAATGCATAATGCCAGACTATCATAACCACGTAGCCAAGGCCTCGTGCCAAGACCACAAATAAGATTTTGTCAAGGCCTCGTGCCAAGACACTAGTTTGTCTCATGAGACCTATTGATTCATCGAAGAGCTATAGCGGGCTCCACCCGTCACTTATTAATTCCAATGCATTCCTCATATGAATAGGTTTAAACATATCATAAACCATAACATAATCGTATCACATAAAACATGTATAAAGGAAACATAAAATTTCCACATTTCAATCACAAGATATCAATAAAACACATTGATAACATAAAAATGCTTTCAAAACCATTTTCAATACCAAAATAAAAGAAAGTTAAAACTTTCTATTTATTTTTCATTAAAAAAAACGTGATGGCTTGTAGAGGAAGCCGAAACTCAAATAATGGTCACGGCGGCGAAGAAGTCATTGTCGCCGCATATGTATGGAAAGAAAAACATTACCTTTTTGTCATTTAGTAAAATGCTTCATATAAAAAAAGATTCCTTTTGAATAAACGTAAAAGTCAAAGGGGCTTATACACCGTATAAAAGAAAGTTGTGTATAAAACCAAATATGCCTCAATGAAAGGAGATTGAGACGAAGTCCTTAAAAAGATCATTTTTAAAATAAAATAGATTTATTATGTGTATTCACTATAGGTACACATAAAGAAAGTAAAAATACAAAATAGGACATAATAACATCATGACATAATTTGAAAGTAGGAGATTAACCCAAAGAATGGAAGTTGGGTTAAGAAGTTCCCTTACCTCGTGTCCGACTTGACTCAACCGTTCTTTAACCTCCTGAATAATAAACTAGAGTTAATATCTACCTTATTAATAACCATTTTCAATTTCATTATCCTTTTTATATCACTTATTACAATGTTATTACCATTATGTAATTATTTAAGTTAATAACGGTCATTTTGTCGATCTTTGGTACTTGAGTCAAAAATAAACTTCTTATAATTACAAGTTATTCATGTGGTGATATATCCATTATATCCAGAAATATATTAATGATAGAGATATAATATATCTCATATATATATAGTATATAAATGCATTTATAATATTACATAACATTTAGAGGTAAGAAATGAAATGCACCGTTCATGGAGACGGTAAGCCGTACGTACGCATGAACGCTACTTTCATTTATATTTTGTATTTAATGGAATGAAGTTATAATTATATAAAGGTATAATATAATTCCAGTATAATACAATGTATAATACCATTTCGTCCATCCTTTATACATCCCACATATGGCATTAACGATTCAAATCACTTTGAGGGGGTGGTAGTCCGCACTTCCTAAAATGAAATTATCGCGTTTACCCATAATGGAAATCATAAAGTATGCCACAAATGACAAATACAGAAGCATAAGTAAAACATAAACATAATATATATATCATATATGAAAATAGTGTCATCAAAATGGCCACCATTAGAGGTGTTAAAAGAATATTGAACAATCATCTTTTCGTGAGGCAGTATTTCGCCACCAACAGAAACAGTATGTTCTTTAACTATTAGACAAAGGTGTGTGTAAGTGTAAACCAAATACTTATCATAACAACATACTAGTATATTTTAGATACTGTTGTTGTTACAAAATAAAGGAATAAAAAGAGTTTAAGGGGATGGAGAATAAAAATAAAACAAAACAACATTAGAGAAGACATTGCCTTCAAATCGGGTAACTCTTTTTGATTTGAGCCAAAGGCTTCCTTGGGAAGAATTCTGCCCAAAGTGAGGCTTCTAGGAGTAAGGGAGGGAAGTTGGGAGAGTATTTGGTCAGAGTTTGGCCGAGCCAAATGGCTTGAAAGTGTGAATGAGGTGGTAGAGGTGGGGGCCTTTTATAAGAGGAGAGGAGGGGCACTCTTGGAAAGTAAAGAAAAGTCACTTTATTATAAAATGAGTTTCGGATTTTAGAGGTCCCACACTTATATAATTCTAGGCTAAGGTGATAAGGGTTTTAAATCTCCTCATCCAATAGGTTTTTTACAAGTGTAAGCCTTATATTTTACATTATCCTTTCATTTTATTTAAATCGTTAAATAATGAGGTCATTGATGCATCATCATGATGTCATAAATAATTTAATTTATTTAATGTCTAAAAATTATAAAAAAAATACTATGATGTAGGAAATATTTTTAGATTTCCAATTACTATTTATAGTCAAAAATATGACTTGTATAACCCCATGTAAAAATTGTTTTAGTAAAACATTTCATGTTTGTGTCATTTTTTACTTTAACATTAAATAAAAGATATTTATGTCATTTTCCAACTAAAGTGGCTCCATGGGGTCCCCAAGTTGACCCATGGATTGTCTTGGTCGGCCATGGAACATCCAATGAGGGTATAACATGTGTCAATCTCATCTCATATTATTAAAACATTATTTTTACCTTAAACTACACTAATTACCTCTAATCGCGATTAAGAACTTAAAAGTTACTATTCACCAAAAAATTATTTTAATCTCATTGAACCACATTTTACTTCTTAATTACAACCATGTATGTAGGATTTTTGAAATTCAAAACACAAAAGTGGTAAAATTTCATTTAAACGAAAAATCAGTTTTTATAAATACCACTTAGTGGTTTCACTATTCATCAAAAATTGTCGTTTTTCAAAAAAATCCCAAAAATTCACCCTAAGCTATATTTGATATTCCGATTTAAAAAATGATGTCTATTTTACAAAATTCCAAACATATAAGTTGCATTAATTAATTTTATAATTAATTCCCGTTGTCACAACAAATAGCGTGTTTTTAAGAAATAATTTATATCAAAAGATTGACAATTGTTCATGCCCGATTTCAATGTTAAATTAATTCTAATGACCACCATTGGATAAAATGGTAAAAATATATTCTAATTATACTTTAAAACCACTAAATAGTATAACTTATCACAATAAATTATTTTGATTAAAAACGTTGTTTTAAGTATTTTTCACTATTCATAAAAATTTGGAAGTTCTCAGAAAATTACAAAAAATTCAACATAGGCTAATTTCAATATTAGGAATACAAAAATGAATTCCATTTTGAAATATAAAATTTCTATAATTTTAAAAAGTGGGTATTACTATTCATAACGGCTACTTTGATTAGTCGCGGTGTGTTAGAACTCGAGGTTGTGTACAACACACGCTGCTCTATTATTCAAAGAGGAGCGTACCATGGAAGCTTGGGGTGTTACATTCTCCCCTCCTTCAATAAATTGCATCCTCACAATTTGAAATTTTTCTTTGAAAATAAAAGGTTGAAAATAGAAAATACCTTTGTGGAAAACCCACATCGGAAATAAGGTTAATAAATATATAACATTAAAAGAACTAAAGATAAGTTCAAAGGTCACCCGAGATAGCCCATTCTAGGATTCTATGAAAATATGGATATGGAGGAGAAACAAAACATCAAGGTCTGATGGAGAGTTGTAGAAAATAGGATTAGGAGAAAGTTTAACTACAATAAAATCACAAACTTGTGATTGGTTAAATGATCATTGATTCCCCAGTAGGAAAAGTTAACCGACAACGTTTTTGTTTTAAGTTACCTTTTATAAAGTTGAGGAATTTATTTAGGAGATTTACTAAGAACGTAAGGGAATATACATACTTGTTATGTATACTTTCATTCTTTAATAAATATTTACCACAAACCCATCTTTTACTCCAAAAGGTAATAGAACTCAAAAATATTCTATTTATTCTAATTGTATAAGGTTCCAAATATTAAAACATACCATTTAGATTAGTAAAACTATTTTGTAATAACCAGGGACTTCCTGTAGGCTAGTGGTAGGTAATAAAGGCCTGTTGCACTATGGTTGTGGGTTCGATTCCTGCAGCTTTGTCCGACGTGACGGGTTATGCCCCACCCTGCAGGTTGTCCTTTTCCTAAAACTATAGTATTATAATATTCAAAAAATAATTTTCATAAATGTTTTAACATTAAACAATACTATCCAAAGTTCAACTTAATCCATTCCAACCATTATAGTTATCCAAAATACCTCCGTCCAGACTTTCTCTAAAAGGTCCTTAAATTCCAAAATCAATTGTAACATTAGATTCCCCAAACAAAGTAAAGTTACTCTTATTGTCACATAATAAAAATACGATAACCTTCATCATATTAAAACCTTAATGAAATCAACAAGTACTGTAGTACAATCCTTATATATATATCACATTATTCTAATAACCAGAATATAATACATGAGTCCAAAAGCACCAATACATTAATTATTCCGCTTCAACTGTAGTCACAGCATAAGATTGGCCTTTATCCCTTGGCCTTTTCTGAGGTAAGATTCCCTGACCCTTAGAACATTCATTTGCATAATGCCCCATTTCTCTACAATTGTAGCATTCAACATTGATAGCCTCTTTCTTTCCCTTGCAATCATGCGCCTGGTGACCTTTTTCTCCACATTTATAACAAACTCCCATTCCTTTTTGGCAAGTACCAGGGTGATTCTTCCCACAATTATCACATACTGGAAAATCCTTCTTTCCCTTTTTCACTTTATCTATCTCTTGTTCCACCATTCTCTTCTTCTCTTGCTTTACTTTATTGTCATAAGATTTATAGAATTCCTTTTTTATCTTGATAGCACACGAGACAATATCTTCATACGATGAGAAGGATTGTGATACTAAAGCTCAACGGAGAAATGGTTTTAACCCATAAAAGAAACGATCAATCTTACTTCTTGGGTTACGTATATAATCTGCAGCATGTCTCGCTAACCTTGTAAAGTTAGCCTCATACTTTGCGACATTCCCATCCTCCTTCTCCCTCAGACTCAGAAATTGTCTTTCCATATCTGCTCGATGGTCATGTGGAATGTATTTTTCTAAGAAAAGATCTTTGAACTATCTCCATTCCATACTTGATACTTCTTCATCTTCATTTGTATCTTGAATCAATGACCACCATTGATCGGCATCTCCAGTGAGGCGGTAAACTGCCATGATAACCTTCTCCCTTTCGCTACTCCCCAAGGCCTGGAATATTTTCTCTAAGGAGTTTATCCATTGTTCAGATACTAATGGATTTGTACCCCCATTAAATGTTGGTGGTTGTTGCCTCATGAAGCGGTCTAACATTGATCCTCCACGTTGCGGATCAGGTGCTCCATACGAGTAAGGTTATTATTCATAACCTGAGTGAGTTGTCCCAGTATGGTAATAAGTTTATCAGCACCAGTTGTATCTCCAAATCCACAATAATTATCTTGAGTAGGAGGGAAATACCTACATTGAGTGCGTGCATTGATACGGTTTCCATTCCTTCCACTAGGCGCCATTTCTAAACAATGGCATAAACTAGATTAGTTTATGAATTAAAATACATAATTCCATATTTGTAAAACACTTTACATAAATTGAACTATTTATGGATATAATCCATAATCATAAAAAGAAATGTTTTCTTTGAGGAAGTATATACTCATAACCCTTCATAGTGGTTTGTAAAGAAAATTAGAATTATCCTAAGCATATCCCCTGGGAGTGTCGTAACCAAGAGTGCAGCAAGGCCCGTTGTCGTGCACCAGTTCCCGTTCGAGTCTAGCTCAAAGCGGTGTTTTCAGGTTTTACCCCTAGGTACATCTGTGTTAGATCCACCTCTACCTGCTCGTATCTAGACAAGGATGTATTGCTCGGAAAACTCACAAAATCTCTATAATAACAAAATTCTAGAAATTTTTTCTATACTAATCCTCAAATTCTATCTTTGGGCTATGTTCTCTAATCAGAGTTTATCTAAATCTAGCTTCCAAGGTTAGTACTAAACTGCCTCTGATACCAACTGTAACACTCTGACCCCAGCTACCCAGAGTCGGTGCATTACTTCGTAACATTGGCATGATCACAAAAGATCAAGTCTCGAAATACCGATTAGTTTAGTAGCCTTGGAAACACTAGATACATTCATAAATGTTACATTACAACATAAGGTGAAAAACTACAATAACAAAGTCTCCATAGTCCACACTCATATCCTCTTCTGACTATCCCTACAGGTCATTCATAAAATACTTCTTCACATCCTGGAAAGTATTAAAACATTGAAAGGGGTGAGCTTAGATTCTCAGTAAGGATAACAATATTGCGGAAGCTTTCATAAATAAACATAAACATTTAAGGCAATGTATACCTAAAACAAAAGCCTTTTAAACTTGAACATCAACATAATATGGAAAAAGTAAAATGAGATAATTCTATTTACTTCTTCACATGGATATTCTACTGGTCGAATAATCACATGCAATATCAATAACCACTTTCATAATGATGGAATGCATAATTCCAGACTATCATAACCACGTAGCCAAGGCCTCGTGCCAAGACCCCAAATACGATTTTGTCAAGGCCTCATGCCAAGACACTAGTTTGTCTCATGAGACCTACCGATGCATCAAGGAGCTATAGCAGGCTCCACCCGTCACTTATTAAGTCCAATGCATTCCTCATATGAATAGGTTTAAACATATCCTAAACCATAACATAATCGTATCACATAAAACATGGATAAAGGAAACATAACATTTCCACATTTCAATCACAAGATATCAATACAACACATTGATATAATAAAAATGCTTTCAAAACCATTTTCAATACCAAAATAAAATAAAGTTAAAACTTTTTATTTATTTTTCATTAAAAAAACGTGATGGCTTGTAGAGGAAGCCGAAACTCAAATAATGGTCACGGCGGCGGAGAAGTCGTTGTCGCCGCATATGTACGGAAAGAAAAACATTACCTTTTTTTAGTTTAGTAAAACGCTTCGTATAAAAAGGATTCCTTTTGAATAAACGTAAAAGTCAAAGAGGTTTATACACCGTATAAAAGAAAGTTGTGTATAAAACCAAATATGCCTCAACGAAAGGAGATTGATACGAAGTCTTTAAAAAGATCATTTTTAAAATAAAATAGATTTATTATGTGTATTCACTATAGGTACACATAAAGAAAGTAAAAATACAAAATATGACATAATAACATCATGACATAATTTGAAAGTAAGAGATTAACACAAAGAATGGAAGTTGGGTTAAGAAGTTCCCTTACCCCGTGTCTGACTTGACTCAACCGTTCTTTAACCTCCTGAATAATAAACTAGAGTTAATATCTACCTTATTAAGAACCATTTTCAATTTCATTATCCTTTTTATATCACTTATTACAATGTTATTAACATTATGTAATTATTTAAGTTAATAACGGCCATTTTGTCGATCTTTGGTACTTGAGTCAAAAATAAACTTCTTATAATTACAAGTTGTTCATGTGGTGATATATCCATTATATCCAGAACTATATTCATGATATAGATATCATATATCTCATATATATCCAGTATATAAATGCATTTATAATATTACATAACATTTAGAGGTAAGAAATGAAATGCACCGTTCATGGAGACGGTAAGCCGTACGTACGCATGAACGCTAATTTCATTTATATTTTGTATTTAATGGAATGAAGTTATAATTATATAAAGGTATAATATAATTCCAGTATAATATAATGTATAATACAATTTATTCCATCCTTTATACATCCCACATATGGCATTAACGATTCAAATCACTTTGAGGGGGCGGTAGTTCGCACTTCCTAAAATGAAATTATCGCGTTTACCCATAATGGAAATCATAAAGTATGCCACAAATGAGAAATAAAGAAGAATAAGGAAAACATAAACATAATATATATATATATCATATATGAAAATAGTGTCATAAAAATGGCCACCATTAGAGGTGTTAAAAGAATATTGAACAATCATCGTTTCGTGAGGCAGTATTTTGCCACCCACAGAAACAGTATGTTCTTTAACCATTAGACGAAGGTGGGTGTAAGTGTAAACCAAATACATATCATAAAAACATCCTAGTATATTGTAGATACTGGTGTTGTTACAAAATAAAGGAATAAAAAGAGTTTAAGGGGATGGAGAAGAAAAATAAAACAAAACAACATTAGAGAAGACATTACCTTCAAATCGGGTAACTCTTTTTGATTTGAGCCAAAGGATTCCTTGGGAAGAATTATGCACAAAGTGAGGCTTCTAGGAGTAATGTAGGGAAGTTGGGAGAGTATTTGGGCAGAGGTTGGCCGATTAAAATGTCTTGAAAGAGTGAATGAGGTGGTAGAGGTGGGGGCCTTTTATAAGAGGAGAGGAGGGGCACTCTTGGAAAGTAAAGAAAAGTCACTTTATTATAAAATGGGTTTCGAATTTTAGAGGTCCCACATTTATATAATTTCAGGATAAGGTGATAAGGGTTCTAAATATCCTCATCCAATAGGTTTTTGACAAGTTTAAGCCTTAGATTTTACATTATCCTTTCATTTTATTTAAATCGTTAAATAATGAGGTCATCGCTGCATCATCATGATGTCATAAATAATTTAATTTATTTATTTTCTAAAAATTATTAAAAAAAATACTATGATGTAGGAAATCTTTTTATATTTCCAATTACTATTTATAGTCAAAAATATGACTTGTATAACCCCATGTAAAAATTGTTTTAGTAAAACATTTCATGTTTGTGTCATTTTTTACTTTAACATTAAATAAAAGGTATTTATGTCATTTTCCAACTAAAGTGGCTCCATGGGGTCCCCAAGTTGACCCATGGATTGTCTTGGTCGGTCATGGCACATCTAAGGAGGGTAGGACATGTTTCAAGCTCATCTCATATTATTAAAACATTATTTTTACCTTAAACTACACTAATTACCTCTAATCGCGATTAAGAACTTAAAAGTTACTATTCACCAAAAATTTATTTTAATATCATTGAACCACATTTTACTTCTTAATGAAAACCATGTATGTAAGATTTTTGAAATTCAAAACACAGAAGTGGTAAAATTTCATTTAAACGAAAAATCAGTTTTTATAAATACCACTTAGTGGTTTCACTATTCATCAAAAATTGAAGTTTTTCAGAAAAATCCCAAAAATTCACCCTAAGCTATATTTGATATTACGATTTCAAAAATGATGTCTATTTTACAAAATTCCAAAAATATAAGTTGCATTAATTAATTTTATAATTAATTCCTGATGTCACAACAAATAGCGTGTTTTTAAGAAATAATTTATATCAAAAGATTGACAATTGTTCATGCCCGATTTCAATGTTAAATTAATTCTAATGACCACCATTGGATAAAATGGTAAAAATATATTTTAATTATACTTTAAAACCACTAAATAGTATAACTTATCACTATAAATTATTTTTTTTAAAAAAGTTGTTTTAAGTATTTTTCACTATTCATAAACATTTTGGAAGTTCTCAGAAAATTACAAAAAATTCAACATAGGCTAATTTCAATATTAGGAATAAAAAAATGAATTCCATTTTGAAATATAAAATTTCTATAATCTTAAAAAGTGGGTATTACTATTCATAATGGCTACTTTGATTAGTCGCGGTGTGTTAGAACTCGAGGTTGCGTACAACACACGCTGCTCTATTATTCAAAGAGGAGCATACCATGGAAGATTGGGGTGTTACAGTAGCACATTTACAAATAGACTAACAAGAATAAGAGAATCATCAAACCTTTAGTCAAAGCTAAAGACCTTAAATTATATCCCCTATAATTTCCTCAGTGCATGAATTTAAATTGTATGACATGATGTACTTTCTACATGTCTTTAAATTGCACAACATTATGTCCTTTATGCATGAAATTAAACTATAGAGCACAGTGTCTTAGTCACATGACATTAAACTGCACGATAATTTCATATTTTTTCAGAAAATGAACCTTCTTCCCCGGAAATTGGTTAGCTAACAAAATTTACCCACCTTCACATATAAAATTCTTGTTGGAGTGGTTTCCCTTACATGGAATTTGTCACCACATATATTCCCTTCATTTCCAGACATCTTACCCTAGAAAAACCACACCTTGTGGTCTTGAGATATCTAAATCTCCACAAACATCCTTCACCCAAGAGAAATAGAATTTCAAAATTCCTGGGGACTTCTTTACCTTACTATGGAGTACATTCCCTTATTTTCCTTGCACAAGTCGCCCCCATAACGGTATCATTAGCCTAAGGATACCACTACTTGACTATGCAATACATTCCATAGTTGGCCTTGCATAAAACAACCCCCGTAACAGATTTGTTATCTAGAGGTAACTTCATTCTCAGGAGAGACCTCCTCTATTCCTATATTTCATGTTTTTGATTTCACAGCCATAAAAATCATAACTCAAGATTCTACATGGAAGTGTCTGAAGAATATCGGGACCTTCCTGGCCATCAAGGCATGTTTGGGTTATCATCTCAAAATTGATGGTCAAAGTTGTTCAACCTAAAATACTAGCTTTATTATTCCAATGTGGATGATTTTAAACTAGTTATAAAAAATATACATAGTACTCACTAGGTTGAAAACCCATAAAGGGAACTATGGAGAAAATTTGAGTCTCAACTCACTAGTCCTATGTTTTGTATGGTTTAGTAAATATTTAGAAATAAAAAGAAAAAAGACACAAATCATGTTAAGTTGAAAACCCAAAAAGGGAGGCCAAATAAAAATCTAAGTCCCACCCACTAATTCTCCTCCATATTGAGCTTAGGCAAGAATTAGAGTGATGACACAAAACACACAAAATTTTTAGGGATGTCCATGTGACCCTAGAAACAATCAAATTTTTATCACTAGGCCCCATGGATTAGGAAACAATTAGAGCATCTTACCATAATTTATTTTGCTCTAAAGTTTACTAAATGGTTTTGGAATCCATCAAAGTTACCTACTGTTACATTAGAACCATATTATTTTCATTAGAAATTAATCTAATTCTAAGGGGAGTCTTTTATAGTCATCGTAAAATGTGTTCCATGAACTTTTCTGTATAATTGATGATGTGAACCTCGCTTAGACACCAAATTCTATATTTGAGTACAAATACATCTTTTTGGAGGAAGGACCATATAGTGTTTCTATGTGTCATGACCCAAAGAGTCCTAGACCGGTCTCGAGAAGATCATTGTGTGACCCTCCATTTTTCAGGGGGGGGTCAGTGATGGTAACAAAGGCACCGACCGAAAGGGTAGGGACATCATCCTAGCACTGATCCCAAGAAGTGGTACGGCAGTGTATCTCTCACGGTATGGATAATTAGGCCCTTCCTTCATATCCCATAAGGCTCATCCCCCCTGCGCAGTACACCTATGTCGGGAATCTTCACCTACCACTTGTGTGACCCAAATGTTTTTCCACACCCTACACAGGACACATACACTATGGACCTACGTAGACAACCTCCTTCACCCAGGGTTACTTCTTTTCCTATAAATAGGACCCTTGGGATCCTCATTTAAACAAGTGAAAAATAGGAAGAAACCTTGGAGCTCTCATTGCACAGCCCCTTCTCATAGGTCTCCCAAAATTTCTCTGGTATCTCTCTAAAAAATGAGAGAAGTGAGAATTAATGGAATAAGCAAGATCAAAGACCCCTAAAGGTCTAAATAAATAAGAAACTTATATGAATACCATTCTCCCCTAAGTTGAAACCACCTACATGAGGTCCCTCTCCCTAATCAAGGACCTATGTGAGACCCTTTTAGGAACACTGTAAGAGACTCAGGGTGTCTTTGCTAAAGCATCATCCAAATTTTTTCACCCCGGTATCCTATTAATCAATTCATATCCAGATTGTGTGGTCCTATCCCCCCTGCATGAATCATTTTCAGTTATTCATAGGACCTGCATATCCCACCTACGCATCTCGCTTATGCTTCATACCTATGCTGAGAACCTGCACTCAGGACCTACGTGAGTCACCCTTTGAGACCTCTTCAAAATCCACCTATTGTAGGGATCCTCTCTCCAAGGTTCCCTTTTCTAAAATGGACTAAGATGAAACCTCCACAAAGGCCCCTAGATTTACACAACCTTGGCGAGTGGAACACCAACATTTCCTCCATTAAGGTTTGTATTACTATGGTCATAGGGTCCCCACACTTGTCTGGTTGGTCGGCTAGGCTTCTTAGGGTGCATGTGGTTATGTATCCTTATGGTCAAGAGGACACTTACCCTAGGGATAGTGTTGATTAGTTCTCGCTCTCGGATTCCAGGGATAAGACTCTATCCATCCCTTCTTGTCTCTGAGACCCGGCACCCCCAGTTCCCAATAGGGAGGGTAAGAATCACACTTTATTTTCCATTCTACATGGAATTAAATGCCCCACCCACTTTGGATCTGATTTCAGAGCAACCATTATAGTGTATTCCCCTATCCTTTCCTATGGGAGGTTGCATTATTTCTCCTCTCCACCTCTACGTCATTGACCTTTATTCCTTCTTTACCTTGGACTCTCTAACAATATAAATTTAAGAGAGGGAAGTGATGTAGACCTGGCCTCTTACACTATATCCCCAAACTCTTCCACCATATCCCAGACTTCTTCGACCATTGAAGGAGGAAAATTGTTTTGTTTGTTAAATATTTTGATTCCTCTTGTTTCTCACACTAATAATTACTCACATGGTCTTAGAGGTTTGTAATGATCATGATGGCCACACAATTCACCTGAAGGATTGAACTACTATAACTCTGATTCCTATTAACCAAGATATGTATGAAGCCCACTTAGGGCCCAAGCTCAATGGGTATCCTCCTTAGAAATAATCCCTAATCATAATTACTTTAATCTTGGTATCCTCCTTAGGATTAAACCTTGAGTTAATCTCCCATATCACCATGAGTGAAAACATCCCTCGTGGTCCCTTCTTAGGGGATATCCTTCTCAGGAGTAACCCCAACCTATTATCTCAAAGGGTCATACTCTCCTGTAAGACATACCCTTGAGGGCCTCCATAGGCATGGGTCCTCAGCAATGAATGACATGGGATTTGATTCTCGTCCAAATGGGATATGTCGGAAGCCTCCCTGAGGTTCAAACCCAACACCCCAAACTAACCCTGCTCATCTAGGCCATATCCCCAGTAAGGTATAATTCAACTTGGAAACTCATATCCCTTCCAAGTTCCTTGGGTTGTTTTGGCATAATTCCTATACTAAACTTTGACAGGGAACCTTCTGCCTAAACATCCTTGCCACATGATGTTAAAATGTATGGTTGGTTCCTCATCACATGGCCTTAAAAGGTATGACATGTCCTGTTAAGCATAATTGAACTACATGGGTTCTAATTCCTTTCACAAGGATACGTAGGAATCCCATTTATGGGTTTGATCCCAACATCATAACAACTTATGTATCCCTAGATGATGATAAATTCTAGAGTGACATTCATCTACCAAGATGACCATAAACTCCAGAGTGTCCCCACTGTGTGGCTAAAAAATTAGCATTGTCTTAATAACAACCAAAGAATATCTATGTAGTATATAAGAGGATATCCTCAATGGAGAACCTCAGATACATACATATATCTCCATTGATGAATAACCTCAAATACATACGGATGATTCTAAATTCCACACATGCTAAAATTGATTTATAATATTTGGATAACCTACATCATGATTGGGAATTAATTAAGGATTCCTAAACATATCTTAAATCTATAAGAGAGTCTCACAATAGGCAATAATTCCCCCTAAAAGGGTATTATGATCCCGACCTCCCATCCTCTAGACCAATATGATTTATTAAGAATCACATTTCAAAATCCATAATGAGAACCTACCTTTATAAAGAAGATCCCTATGGTTACAGAACCATTGGGTGTTTCTGGTTCCATGGACAAACCCATTGGAAACCTTTTGGAAACAATGATTTCCCCAATGAAGTCACACTTATGTTAGAAAAAACAATCCAACATGACCTGTCCTAGTCCAGAGATAGTCCAAGACCACTTCCACTAAGCTAGGTGGTGGAAACTAGCACCAATAAGGTATAATGAACACATGGGATACCTTATCATAATAAACCTACTCATAGCCACATATATCTTGGAAAAAATATAACAATTAAAAACAAAACATAATTATTGGATATAAAATAAAATTAATGAAACTCATTATAAACATCTACATAATATGGAAAATACATCACTAGAAGGTGGGAAAAATACAAGAGACCAAAAACTCAAAATAAAGATATAACACAACAAATCAATGTGAAGAAGTCCATGTTACACCAACTCTTGATATGAAAACCATCAAATAAATCACACTTGAATACTGCTAAGCTCTTGATCCACCAGTGCCACAATCACTAAAATATCCTTTGAGTTGTTTTTTGGAATCATATATGTTGTACGTGTGGGAATATATCTCATATAGCAGTGAATATAAATATACCTTAATGGAATCTATGAAAACCAAAAGGAAAAAACGAAATAACATGTTAGCTCAAAATAGTATATTCTTATACATACTCTGGGGATCATGACCATGATTAGTAAAGGTAAGTCACAGTATTTATTACTCATATCCATAGAGATCATATACTGATGGGAGCCAAGAATAACCAGAACATACCAATAACTAATTAATTGACTTACCCAACTATCGTAACTTCTATATCACCTCATTGGAATTGGAATGGGGGAAATGAACCTTGTTGAGGTGTATACATAAATTGAGGGGCTATTGAACCCTATGGAAGACCTACACCTCATCATATAGAATATGAATTAGTTCAGAGGGTTACATACTCTATAAATGGAGGATCCACACCACACCGTAAAAGGGGTTGTGACTATACTAAGTATCTACTCCAAATATCTCAACGATACCTTATCATCATCTCTATAAATCTAATCAACTCAAACTTCCAAAACACACAATAAATATCCTCTTATTATGAAGGTATATACACTATCATGTTCTATATGTGAAAATAATCTGAATGGACTGCTCATATGTCTTATTCTAACTCCCAAGAAAGAAGATACAAAAAATTCTAATGAAATCCTAGTACATGACATGTACTTCAATAAACATAGCATGTAATCCAAAACCATAATCCAAGATTGTAATTTCACCATTATTTTATGTGTGGTCACCTTAAATGGTGTGTCCATTATAAGTACATGGTGTTTAGGACTCACTATTCTGTTTGGACATGTACTTCTAGTACACCCTAAGTTGTATTAATTAATAATGCATAGCGTGTTAACTATCCATGCATGATGTGTGAATCTCAAGGGTTGGTCAGTGTGTGCCAACATAACCTTGAGTTTTATAGTATTAAACTACAAATCATGTTCACGTATCAACATTATGTGTATAAAAAAGGGTTTTTCTAGGAATTCACTGCAGGATATGTCATCTCATGTAAGCATGCATAGTGTGTGCTCCAACTACATGTCATGTAATACATATAGGGTAATTGGGTGTGTACACTACCACACCCCGAGTCGTGTGCCCATAAAAAAATTCTTTGTGTGTTATAATACTACAAACCATGTGATATTATCACATAAACCCCCATATGTAACAATGAAACACATGGTGTGTGTGTCTCAAAAATTGCACACCATGTGATTGAAAATTTTAGACATAAAACCCTTGTGAACCAGATCAAACCACCTATTTTCCCATAAGTTCTTCCATTATCATTCAAAAATACCGTAATTAGCCACAAAAAATCCAAAAAATGATAACCAAAAATAATAAAACATTAATCAAAGAAAATCAAATAACAAAGTATTACCTTGAGAGGAAAATCCTTGAAGATTCAATAATTTAATCTTGATCTGAAAACATCATTTCCCCAAAATACATGAATTTCTCTGAATCTAATGTCTCTTACCAAAGAACATGTGGTATTTTAATTATCCATCCCGAATAGTTTATTTCAATAGTGTAACTCTCCCACCTCCCTTATGTGAAGATAAGGTTTGGTTTGAATGGTGGGTAAATAATAATATTTCCCATTAAAAATTTATTTAAGTCCCAAAATAGTCCCAAACTTGACCCAAAACTCAAATAATAATTATATCTCTCCTAAAAAGATCTTCATTCTTGACTCATTCATAGAACATAAATTTCCATCTAGGAATACATTTAGAATACATTAACTATTCACATTTACATGAGGTAAAAATATTTTAAAAAATATATTATATATTTTTTGAAGACTCATGGTGCTTCTAATAATAAACCAACCATGATACCAATTTTATAAATATTTTTAAAAAAAATCAAAGACTCAAAAAAATAAAGATCATTATATCCTCCCCACCTTTGAGGATTTTTATCCTAAAAATCACAAATCACTCATAGAGTTGAGGGTTTCGAGATCTATCTGACTTTTTTACTCCCCTGAGCTCTCCTATAGATTCATGTACTGCAATAAGACACACATTAAGGGAATCACCGGCCCATGTAGGATATTATCCTTCCAATCCTCTATCTCCACCAATTAATCAGAAAAGTTGGTGTCATCCTCAATGTCTATCTCACCCCTATCGATAATGTGTGATGGATCATGACCATTCCACCTCATCAACAACATGTAGAAGAATTTGTGCACCTGGTCTAACAGAAGGGATAATTTCATATGGTGGTGATGTGTTGGGACAAAACTAAATATAAGAACCCTACGTGGGGGGGTGAATCATGGTTCATACTAAATTAAAACAATTAATCCTTGATGTCCCCTTATATATACAAATCTTTTTACCTCATTGGAAGGAACATGTTCAATATCTCTTTCTATCATTAACAATCACACAAAATATTAAATTTGAATATCTAGGAAATTAAATCACAATGAACATAAATGATTTTAATTAGTTTTCCACTAAGTAATAATCCAAATATTATATATATAGTAGTGTACTAGTGCACCAAATTATACTATCACACACTATTTAGTAGATATGTCTTTTAAGTCATGGTCACATCTTTACAAGTCACTCTTCACTTACAAGGATTAGGAAATACTCATTGTAAATCCAAGTTCCATGCTTTGTTCTTCTCCTCCATGCACTGATTTGGTGAATGAAATATTTTTTCATAGATATGAGAATATCATAAACAGTTTATAGACATAAATATATCTTCTAGATTATTATAGCTTATTTTTATACCTTCCATAATCATCTCTAAGATGATATTGCATTAAGCTCAACTTAGTTGCATTCTTCCTCTTCAAATTCAAATGATATCAACTCTTAAATGTGAGGGTTTAATCTTGTGTCTTTCAAAACTAGATGATATTGTCCTATTAATATGGGTATTAATTCTTTATATTCTATAAAAATACATATAAAACAACTTTAACCTTCCAAGTAAATATTACCCCACTGGAATAATCTTGTTATGATCCATATTAACCAGGTGTAATAATGGATTATTTTATATTATTTTCCTCTTATTTCTAAAAAAATAGATATGGAAAGTAAACACATGACTCTCCTTATTCATATATTATTTCTCCCAAACCTATATATTAAACTTTTTCCAATGATCTATCTATCTTTTGAAGAAATGATTCAAGAAATTTTTAAAATATCTTCTAAGATTCCAACCCTTGATTGAATGGTTTTGATTCATTATTTCGGATTATAATCATCCAATATCATTCTATAGATCAACATAATTAAATTTAATCAAATTCATCCAATTTTTTCAAGTATATTTTTTTAAAATTCATGTAATATATTCCACAATTTTAAATCTAAATTGGATCTTTAAGATATTATAAAAATAACTAGATCATGGTGTGATGCTCTCCCATATGGTGTGTCATGGATTTTCTCTAGCCCTTATATAGTATGGTCTCCCCCATTGTAGCATTCTCACTATTCAATAGAAAAATCCATAAAACCCCCAATATTATATTTAAA
Organism: Viscum album; assembly: GCA_963277665.1. Taxonomy (NCBI): domain Eukaryota; kingdom Viridiplantae; phylum Streptophyta; class Magnoliopsida; order Santalales; family Viscaceae; genus Viscum; species Viscum album. The sequence continues at coordinate 1,041,120,094 of OY728164.1, read as the reverse complement.
ACTCCCTATGAATCAAGATTTGGTCTTCCAAATCTTCTCAAATCTCCTCTAATCTTGAACACATAACTTCCTACTACTTTGATTCATTGATAAAGTCACTATTTCCGTAAAAATTCATATATCTTCTATTTTTTTGAAAATTGAATCCTTCATGGTGTATCTTCTTTATTTCAACATTTGAATTATCATAATTATATTGGTTTTGGAATGTTCTTAGAATATAGTATAATTCTCTAAAAATGTCATATTCTAGGACTGCATGTATTTTTTACATCTTCTAACTATAGTTTATCTTCATTCGATGATCTTTAATTCATCATTTTTTTATCTTTCATAGGTTACATTATAGTGAAATGGAATCTATTAAGGTATTGTTTTCCAGAACTAATTCTCATGTAGCTTCTTTGAATTTCTTTGATTAATCTCATATAGAATTCATAAATAGTGCCTCATTATTATATATCAAATAATTGTGGTGTGGTTATCATTTTCATATCACAACTATCTATTTAGAACTTCCATATTATTCTTCCATATAAGAATTTGTGCAGTGGTATCTTCATTTGTGGTGTATCAAAAAAAATATCATAAGATAACCTTATGTTGAAGTAACATAATTCTTATATTACACCTCATTTGGTATGATCATATATTCCACAACACGTCTATTCAACTATCTCCGGGTTTATCCATACATATCATCCAGTTTTATCTCACATAAGAATGTATTATCATGTGGTTACTACTATAAAATAATGATTTTATTTCTCTATAAAATTAATTCCCAAAAAACCTGAATGTAGTTCCCATGTGTATGGTAACCATCCTCTTCATCTGAACTTCCTTGTTCTCTCATGTTAAAATTTATTTTTTTTTCAAAAAATCCAATAATTATTATCAGAAAATTCAACACACGACCTTTTGGTTGCAACATTCTCCATCTATGGATTTTATTGAAAGTAATACAATAAATGCTACTCCATATTATAGATCAAAATTATTCAAAAACAATATATAGATTCCTGGTGAATTATACTCACACTCCATTTTTCAACAAAATTAAAAGATTCCTAATACTTCATATGTTTCTCTATAGATACTCTCCCTTTTTCCATATAAAGGAAATAGGTTGTCTAAAGCAAATATTATTCTTTATGTACATAAAATATGAATTTAAGATCTCCATATGTTTCTTTTAAGTTCTATCCCCCTTTATCACTAAATTTTATATGGGTTTTTCCATCAACTTCACTCCCCCTTTGAAAAAAAATCATGAAATATTACTTCCAATGAGCTATAAATATTTAACTTTTGGTCATGTTTTCCACCTTCAAAACTTTAGGCCCTTAAAACAACCTATTTATTGAAAAAAATCAATATTTATCACTTTTATAACTCAATATTTTTCACTTCATCCTTAATACCATTTATTAAACAAATAGATTTCATATTTTTTCACCTTTTAATATTTGAACCACTTCTACTCCCTGCTGTAATTTTTAAAAACAACTTTGAGTGAATTTACCACTTAGAAATAAGTTATCAAAAAACACTTTAAGCCTGCTTAGTTAGAACTCGGTGTAGGAAACAAGAGACTAAGTCAGCAACATTAAAGTTGTCCATGTCACACACTTACTTCCATAAAAATTTTCATTGTGATATTTTATTTTCTTTCAACATTTATCCAGGTAATCTCAATCATACTTACACAAAACCATTATAAAAAAAATTTACTAATTGAGTGATTAATGCCACATTTTTATCCAATTGATACCACTTCTTCATGCTAAACTTGGGATACCACATGATATACATGATCTTACTTTCTTTATAGGTCTTATCCTTTCCAAGATGAGGCCAATTAGCCTTGAAATTCTCATTGCCAACCCCACCCCCACCCCCTTAATTTATTCATTATGAGGATACTAATTTTTTTATGATACATAATTATATATATATATATTTTTATCTTATAAATAAATCAAATTATTCCATATTTTTTCTCTTAAACACGTAAAACTTTCATTCCTCTTTGAAATTATTTTCTCTTACATCAAGTTTTCTTCTTTATTCTTCAACATCTGGAACCAATTGTGTTAGAACCAAAAGGGGGCTAAATACACTTAGAGTGGGGTGAATCAAGGTATGGATATTCTATTTCAAAATTCTTTCTACCCCACTAGATCTTGACCTCAATATTATAAGGGTCACATTGTTTTCACATATGTGTTACTATTGATCTTATTCATCCCTTATTTATCAGATGATTATTATTATTTTAATGTGATGTAGGAATGAAAACTGGAAAACACTAATATTTTTACATGGTTCACCCTCACTAGGCTACATCCAAGGAGCATACAAAGGTAATGTGCTGATGTACCAAATCAACTAAAGATCACTGCCAAAAATGTTCAGGATAGATCACTTGTATGCCTAGGCTCAATGTTTTACAATGTTTAGGGTTAGTTTACTACTTTCCCAAGGTTCACTCCCTATTTCTCTCTCACTGGCTCACTGCTGGTAGAAAGGATAACTTTCTTCTTCTTCCTTTACTCATTACACTTGAAATGGATCCACTCATAGTTTATGGACCTGTAGGTATCTTAATTTTCATGAATACATGCATCCTTAACTATTGATAGATGCTCTATTAAATTCCAACTTTCATCCATAGATTAATACCACTTTACCTCTAAAACACTGGGCAATTCCTTTCGAAACTATTTCTCTAAGAACTCTTCCTTCACGAAGCTCCCACTTTTTCAAAGCTCAAACAAGCCTTTGCAATGATCCAACCTCTTCGTGAAGCTCAATGGTTTGCAGAGCTCACAATTTTTCAAAGATCACTAGATTGCAGATCTCTTTAGATCACTAATCTAACTGCTTCGTAGATCTCACACAGGTCTTTGTGATTTCACAAAGCTAAACAATCCTTTTTGAAGCGCACATCCTCCATAAATCCAAGACGGACTTCATGTTGCTCTTTCCTTTCGCGGAGCTCAACTGCCTCTCTGAATTCCCTTTTCTTTTGTGAAGCTCCATGCTCCATGAATCTTCTTCGTAATCTGAGAGATTAATGTTTTTAGTTTGATATTTCTTCTTCTCTTTAGGGGGTCGAGGCTTATTTATAGGTGATTCCACTGACTCAAGAACCTTCTATTTGAATTCATTGCCCCGTCAACTCAAATCATAAAGGTATGAAATTTCTACCAAAATTCACTCTGTTTTTCGAAGCACCATGGATATTTTCCGGATTCACAAAACTCATTGTAATTGCAAAGAATTCCATAAAATTCATTGTGCTACCACAATTCTCCTTCTTCCTTTTCGTCACCACAATGCTCTTTCTTCCTTTTCACCACAAAGCTTTCTTGCAATGCTCTTCACCTCTTCCATTCTTGAAGCTCATCATAATCGTGAAGAACGTTGTCAACATCCTTCATGACTTTGAAAAATCTACTTCATGAATCCCATAATTGGGAAATTCATGCCTTTTCCATATTTTTGTGATATCTTCAAGGAAATCCACTTTTTGCGATGCTCACCAAATCCCAAATTTTGGACCCCAATAATTTAGAAAACACTAGAAAACGGTGCCACCTTATATTTATTCTTTTGTATCGCCTCTAGATCTTCTATTCCATTTTCATGGTTCTTTGTCAACATGGATTGTCAATAACATCTCTGGAACATGATAATTCGCCATGAAAGCATGCATTGTCAACAATCACAACCAACCCAAAAATTTTGTAATGTTACTTTGAGAGATTTTTTCCCAACAATCTCCCCCTTTGGGTTTGTTGAAAACTCTTCTCAAAATGATTTTATGCATGTTGATAACGCAATGAATCTTCTTCCATCATCTACCAGCATTCGCCTCTTGTGATTTAGATAGTGACCAAAGATTTACTTACCACATACTCTAATCCCACATAATCAATGATTGGTGTGAGAAACAAGAGTAGTATGAAAATTTCATCAATGAATCACTTCATTTCTAACACCAATCGTTAATACCGTGATGATACCAATAAACTTCTTTCATCGTGAACCTCAGCTGTCATGATATCTAATCTTTGATCGATCACTTCAAGAATCGTTAGATTTAAAACTCTCCCCCTTATATAATTTCTCTCTCCATGTCTTTCTACTCCACTTGTTAGCTTCTCCCTGTGTCTTTGACTCGGAAATTTTCTTCCTTATTTGGCAACATTTTCTCACCCTTGAGGAACTATTTCTCCCCCTTTTTTAATAAATGAAAGGTCACTAATTTTTTGTCTGCAATAGAGTACAGCACACATATCAACACATTAGGGAAAAAACACCATAACTCCTGGATAGGGGGTCCACAGCCACACTTTTTCAAGTGCGGGGAGTCAACAGAACTCTCAGAGCCATTCAATGCCTCTCAAAAGATTCCTTGGGAAAGGCCTTTTTCAGAATTTCTACAACCTATAGTTCTGTAGGCATGTACTCCAACATCACAATTCCCTACTCAACCTTATCCTTGATAAAATGATACTTTATCACAATGTTCTTTGTCCTTGAGTGATGGATGGTATTTTTTCTAAGATTTATAACACTTGAGTTATCGCACTAGATTCCGATCAGAGACTTCACTTAAACGCCCATATCATTAAGCTGATTCATTATCCACAATAATTTTGTGTATGCTTGAGTGGCCACAATATACCCATCTTCTGCAGTGCTCAATGAAATTCAATATTGCTTATTTTTTATCCAATAAATACACAATCCACCAAGATAAAAAGCACCTCCTCACATTGAATTCATGTCATCCGCTGAACAAGCCCAATCTGCATATGTATATCCCAATAGCTCCAGCTGAGATATTTCATTATAAATCAAAAAAAAATACATTGTTTCTTTGATATACCGAAGTATTCTTTTCAATTAAATCATGTGGCTTTCCTTTTTATTTCTTTGATACCTCGCTTCATCATCTTTTGATAGTTTCATCCGGATATCAACCGGAGTCTTCATCTCCTTGGAATTTCCCATTACAAATCTCATCAGAACCTTCTTAGTATATTTGGATTGAAAAATATATGTGACATTATTTCCTTGGGTCACCAATGATATTCTTTATGACAATTTCAGCTCAACTCTTTGGCTTATTAACAAATATAGACATGATTTCCTCATGCTAATTATATGTATCTGCTTCTGAATCAATATTTTTTTTAAATTTTGCTCCCCCTGATTCTCTTACCACATTATCACATTCAATAGGAATCTTATCATTGTTTCATTGTACAGTGGTGTCATTTATTTAAACTTTTTTTATTAGTTTCTTGTAGAAACATTGTTGATATTCTCTATTAGCTTATTGGTATCCTAAAAATAGTCAGATGATACCAAATTGTTAGAATAAAATAGATAATCATGAAATGCATGATTGGTGTTGCTTCACTGAAATCCTTCTTCTATCAGTGGACAACTAACACCTGAACTTGGTAATGATATCAATGGATATATATTAAATGAACCTCAGAACCACTGGATCACCCATGTATAGCTTTTACAGCTCTTCATTTTCAATTTAGACTCTTCATCATATCATCTCTTCTTCCCATAGCACATAGCCTTTTGATACAAATTTGAATAATAGAACTGTTATGTAACAACACTTGTTTAATCTGATGTCATATCTAAAATTCAACTATTCTTATTATTCTCTTCTCACACAATTTCATCGGATTAGTAGATAGAATGCTCCCCCTATGATGTCCAACTCTTCTTATTATTAGGCCCACTGTTTAGACCCATAAACATTCCTCTCCTCCTACATCATTTATTCTCATATAGAACTTTCCATTGATCCATCTTCAAAATATACAAGCCTATTGAGTTGAAACGTGGTGTAGGAAATAAGAGATAAAGATAATAACACAATCACTTTCTAATTTTCTCATTTTCTCCCTTTCTTCTTCAACTCTGGTACCTATTTTTAATTAATTGAAACACTGAAGCATATCACTTTATCACTTTTCATCTTTAGATACCACTTCCCCTTAGATCGTATCTCCCTAAAACCTAAAACACTTGAAACATTAGTTAAAAGAATTTATATACATAGGGATAAGGTCTCTTCTAGAATCCTTAAGAAGAGAATTGTGGTTGATCCTGATGGGTCAACCCTTTGATTCTTTCTTGCAAAGCATTGTAGTCATCCCTTTCCTGCTCCAACTACCTAGCCAACATCAATTGTTCTAGCCATATGACTAGGCATTATTTACCCACATTGTGACGATTCTTATAATATTTATGTTCTAGGGGTTTGGCCTTCTTCACAATTGGGGGTTTATATCCACTAGTAAAAAAAATATCCTTTGAGGTTCCACCTGAATTCCATTTATCAGGATTCTTTCTCTAAGCGGGAATCTTTCCACTAGCCATATTCTATTTCTTATTCCTTTATTGGAGGGATCTTTCCATCACCTTCACTTCACGTTGTGTGTCATGACATGTGAATTTTTCATGACACTCATTATTCATTTTTATTTTGTTAATTGTACGATTCATGCCACCCTTTTTTACTGGGTTTGAATCTTCCATTGATTTCACATTCATCTTACTCACAGGTAGAGTTGACCTTCCCTTGTTCTTCCATGTTTGTTCACAATCTCGGTAGAATATCTGTTGTGATTGTAACAAATTAGGTGATTGATACACCTTTATTTTACCTCCATGTGATTTCCCTGAGACTATAAACCTATTTTTCAACTTACCGTGTTTTATTCTAGTATAATCCTTTTTGTTGCACACTACTTATGTTGGGGATCTCCTTATAGTTTTCATTTTCTTCCCCTATTTATTCTTATTGCACTATCTGGAAAAAAATCCCATGATTAGAACATACAAAACATCTTGCATTGAAGGCATACCTCATTTCATTATTTCTCAGTTGTGATGTTGTTGAAATTTGAGTTCTTCTTCTAACATTGAGCTCATGAGCTTCCTGGCACATACTCACAGTGTGTCCCATTCTCCCATAATGTAAGAACTTCATGGATAATATCTTCTAAGAGACTCTTATTTTATATTTCTCATGATGCTTCTTCTTATTCTAAGATTTAGAAAATTTTCTATCTTCACAGTAAGAAATTTATTCTTGATCCTTTAAATAAAAGATTGATGTATGACCATGAGTCCCACAGAAATAGAACATGATATCATTACTTCCTATAAAATACTTTTTAGGTATATCTTTAGAAACTTTAGGACTTTTTCTATTTCTGTAACTATTCAAATCTCTCTTGCTATCATGCATTAGAGAGGATTCATCAAATCTAATGCCGATTTTTTTCCAAATTGTGAGGCCTTTGAGATGGGAATATATTTTCTTGTTTCTATTAATAAAAAGAATATTTTCTTTTCTTTTCATCATCAACAGCTAAAGGATGATCAAATAGTAAGGGCAAGGAATCCTTTAACTTGGGATTTCCTTTGGAAATAGATTTCTCCACTTCTTTCTTTTCTAATTCAAGCTCTTCTCCTATTTGTTGAATATTCATTTCACTTGATTCAATTTGAGCATTGAGTTCTTTCTTGAGATAATTTCTCCTACATATATCATCTTTTAATTCATGTGTGAGCTTATCCACCATGTTACATTGCTTCTTTACTTTCAATTTTTCTTGAGAAATATAATCAACATAGCATTAACTCTCGTATTGAAGTCTTTGATTCTCTTGAACTAGTTCGGATATCTATGTATCAATATCATCATTTCTATATTTTAGATTTTGAATTTCATCTGAGTTTAGATTCTTTCCCTTGACATCAGCTTTGATATTTTTTCTCTTTCTAGACAACTTTTTCATTTCTTCAGCTTGAGAATCCTTCTTCTCCATCAGATTAGTGTCCACATCAATAATCCTTTGATTTAATCATCTTATCTTGTTAACCTTAATTTATATTGCTTTTATCCAGATATCTTTAGATTTAATCTCTTTATCCAACTTCTAATCCAATTCCTTTGGTTTATGGAAAACTTCTACTTTTTGCCTTCTGGGAGTTTCTTTATCATTAGTAGTTCAAACATCACTTGGAATATCAGGTTATTCAATCATCCCATCTACATCATTGAATGAGTAATTATTTTTACAGTATAATTTATCCAAATCATTATTCTTTTCACTAGTTGATTCATTCAGCTAAATCACATTCTTTCCATATACACTTCCACTCTAAGTAATTTCACCAGACTTATGCTTCTTCTTTGAAGCTCTACCTTTTCCATGGCACACCAATGTATGATCAAACTAAAATTTTAATTTCACCAATAAACCGAACCAAGTTAGAGAAAAAAATCTGATAAAAGAAAAATTCCTTTTTTATTCCAATTGTTAAGACCTAAAGGGGCCTAAATACACTGAGAGGGGGGTGAATCAGTGTATGAATATTATATTTCAAAATTCTTCTTGCCCCACTTGATCTTGACCTCAGTATTATAAGGTTCACTTTGTTTCCACTTATTTGTTTCTATTTATCTTATTCATCCCTTATTTATCTGATGATGATGATGATGATTATAATGTGATGTAGGAATGCAAAGAGGAAGACACAGAGATATTTACTTGGTTCACCATCACTGGCCTACATATAAGGAGCATACAACAGCAATGTGCCGATGTACCAAATCAACTAAAAATCACTACCAATAATGTTTAGGCAAGATCACTTCTATGCACAGGCTCACAACCTTTACAATGTTTAGGGTCATATCACTGCTTTCCCAAGGGTCACTCACTATTTCTCTCTTAGTGGATCACTATCGGTAGAAAGTATAACCTTCATCCTCTTCCTTTTCTCGCTACACTTGAAAGGGGTCCACTCAAATTTTATAGACCTATAGGTATCTTAATTTTCAGGAAAACATGCATCCTCAATTGTTGATAGATACTCTGTTAAATTCTAACTTTCATCCATAGATGAATACCACTTTTCCTGTAAAACATTGGGAAATACCTTTTGAAACCCCTTCTCTAATAACTTTACCTCTGTGAATCTCCCTCTTTTTCAAAGCTCAAACAAACCTTTGCAATGATCCAACCTCTTCACGAAGCTAACAGGTTCGTAGAGATCACAATTTTGCAAAGCTCACTAGATCGCAGAGCTCTCTAGATCTTTGAGCTCATGCTGGTCTTTGCAATTTATCAAAGCTAAACAAGCCTTTATGAAGAGCACATCCTCTACAAATCCAAACTGGACTTCACAGCGTGCCTTCCTTTCGCATAGCTCAACTGCCTCTACAAATTTCCTTTTCTTTTGCGAAGCTCCCTACTCCACGAATCTCCTTATCAATTCGAGGGCTTAAAGTTTTTTGTTTGATCTATCTTCTTCTCTTGTTGGGGTTGAGGCCTATTTATAGGCAACTCCCCTAACTCGAGAACCTTCCTGGTGAAGTCAGTACCCCATCAATTCAAATCGCAAAGCGTTGAAATTTCCACTAAAATTCACTCTATTTCACGAAGCACCATGGATATTTTCTAGATTCGCAAATATCATCGTAATCACAAATAATTCCATCAAAATAATTGTTACACCGTAATTATCATTCTTCCTTTGTGTCATCGCAATGGTCCTTACTTTTCATTGCATGGCTTTCTTGCAAAGATCTTCACCTCTTCCATTCGTGAAGTTCATCGTAATCGCAAAGAAAACTGACAATATCCTTCATGTCTTCGCGAATTCTACTTCATTAAGCCCATATTTGTGAAATTCATGTTTTTCCATATTTTTATGAGATCTTCAAAGAAATACACTTTTCACGATGCTCACCAAATCCCAAATTTTGGACCCCCAAAATTTGGAAAACACTGGAAAACAGTGCCACCTTGTTTCTGTTCTTTTGTACCACATCCAAATCATCTATTACTCTTTCATGGTTCTTTATCAACATGTATTGTCAAAAAAATATCTAGAACATAAAAAATCACCATGAAAACCTGCATTTTCAACAAACACAACCAACCCAAAAATTTTGCAATACTAACTTGAGGGATTTTTCCTAACAAATTGCAAAAGGATTAATTCCACCTTTTTATTTATATAATTTTTCTAATAACACTTAGAAAACTCTAATATGGTTTTTACTCCTAGTTCACACCAAAAAAGTCTATGCACCACCTATAATTCATCACTTAGAATGTATATCCATAATCATCATGGACTTTCATGGTTTCTACATGATATCACTTGTTGATTCAAATTTATACATGAAACTATTAGTTATTTCTCCATTACCACCCATTACATAAATTTTATTTGATCATTTACATTCCTTATTATAGCACATACACCCCATGGATCATATCTCTCCCTTAATCCTGCATTATTCTAATCATTTTTTAAAAATATTTAAGAAGATAGGGAGAGGGATACTTCCCAAAAATACACAAGTATGGGAATGTGGTTTGACTTGGTTAACCAAGCCTTTGATGTCAACTTTCTTCCAATACTTTTATGTAGTTATATATGAAACACCACTTATACAAAATTTAGTCTGGATATTTTCATTATAATTATCTTTATTCTTTATCTTGTGATTCACCTCCATTGTGAGATTAATCCCATTTTTGAACATTTCTTTATTCAATGCATCTTCATTGAATCCACCATCATTATTCCTCCATTATAAGGATTATTCATCCAACCTTAGCCTCTTGAATTGGGGTATAATTTTTTAAACCACATAAGGATACTTCATTCTTCTCATCATCTATAGACACCTCAAAAATTTCCATCCTTAGTGGTGTTGTGTGTCAACTAAAATACACATTCATATGATGAATGAAGTATATATATTTTTAATAAATATGATATTATAAATATATATATTGTATACTTAAAACATGAATATTATGTATGTATTTATGACTCATACAATGCATGAATATGATATATATATATATATATTATTCATCTCTCTCCCTGAATGGTTTTCATTTAATTTTTAGCATTTATTCTTAAATCATTTCATAAGATGAATCATAAAAGTGGTTATGTAGTCATATGATTAATTTTGGTATTTATTCATATGTTTTAATGTATGAATAAATAATATTGTAATTAATAATTGTTCTTTATCTCCTATATAAACCACTACCATGTGATGCTTATGTGTGTGAAATATTTGTGAAGCCTCTCCTAAATCTCTTTTCTTCTTGAAGTATTGTTCATATCACTCAAGAAGGATATATCACCCAATATATTTCATGGTAATCCTCATGATAAAATTGTTGATACATTTGTCATCATATCACCTTAGAGGTATGGTGATTTTTTCATTGATACACTCAAGAATTCTTTATTGAAGAGAAGAAAATTGTTGTTTAACCTTTTGAATATTCAGTGATCTATTTTTATTTTATTTAATGTGTTGATTATTAAATATTTATATGTATATGTTTTTTTGTTTTCTTATACTAAATATGATCATTAAATGATCATAAAAAACCCATTAGGGGTATCCAAGGTTATTTCTCTAGTTTTCGAAAAAAAATGATGTGTAGTGTTTTTGTAAAATCGTATGCAGGTTTTGGACCCTTATGTGAGATGTGTAAGGTTGAATATGATCTAACATTGTATAGTTAGAAACCATGAAGGTTATACCCTTATGAATTTTTTTGTGTAAATTTTATACCCTTAAGTCATCTGATTACATAAAGGTATATATGCCTTTACCCTTACATGATACTCTTATGTAGCAGTGCACCAGTGTGATGTAAAATAAATACCATTACATGGAAGTGTTTAAATAAGGTTCATTAGAATATTACCCTAACACATAAAGGTATTTTATTTTCATCATAAATGTAATTTATTTTTACCTTTAAACAACATATAAATATTGGGATTTCCTATATGAAAAGGTGTTGTGTGAAGGTAATGCCTTTACACGAGGGAGCTATGTAAAGGTAATTTGTGTATTACATTTATATAGAAGGTAAAAAAATCATAACCCTTACATAAGTTAACTACGTAAGGGTTATAAGGGGATACACTTACAAAGAAAAGTAGTTTTTATAAGGGTATGTAGAATGTTTTTAAAAAATTGTTTTTAACAGTTTAAAAATTGTTTATAAATCATGTTAAAAGGTATTTTTGTGATATTTAATCTATATAGATTTCATAAATTAATTAATGATAATTAATTATAATTAATTAAATAAATTTTTATGAAACATTATTCCCAAATATTAAGGGTTAATATTTTAAAATACATCTCGAAAAATTAAATGGCATGTCTTGTGAACTAGAAATAAAAGGTTTATTTATAAATCATAATAGGTGATTTATAAAATGTTAATATATTAAAAAATATATGATAATTATTTTATATAAAATATTTATATAAAATATATTGAATTATTAAAAATTTATAATTCATGAAATATCATATAAATTCCATTTAATATAAAATATGAAGTGGTTTATATTAAAATGAAAATAAAATGTTTATATTCTTTATAAATTGTAAAATCTTTATAATAATAATTTATTTATGAATATTTAATAAATACCTCATGTTTTGGAAAGTAAATAAATTTTTATTTATTTGTTAAATTTCTTTGATATTCTTGTTTAGTAAATTTTTTATAAACTAAATATTTTGGATTCCCATTTATATGATAAATTACTTCACATATGGATCCTTGCATATCATTCTAGGTTTGATATCATAAAATTTAGTTTTCATATACCATGAACATAGATTTTAATTTTATTTATGGGCTTGATAATAGTTTCTAGGAATAGTTTGTGCATAATAGGTGTTATATTTTTCATGAATTGAATTATCTCTTGAGTAAAGTCTCCATAGGGAGAGGGACTTGGGGTTAGACGACCTACTTTCCTAGACGCTTTCCATGGCTCAAAAATTGAATGGGTTTGGCTAGCTATCACTCTTGGATTACTCATGTGTATATTTTGAATCTCATATAACTGTATTCCTTTACATGAAACGTTCATGTAGCTTATACAAATGATGTATTTGGATATGTATTAATATACATGAATTATTTTATGGGGTGATTAGCATATACCAATGGGCCGTGTAAAGAGTTTCACATTAAAATGGTTTGAACACATTAATTTGGTGGTTGGAATAGGTAATTCAAAATCAAAAATTTTAGAAGCATGAATACATGAAAGGAAATAAAACATGAAATTATAATTATTACATAAAATGTAATTGCTGTGAATTTAATATGAGTATGATGTATAGTAAATTGGTGATACTTTAAAATAAAACGTTTCAAAATACTAAGTGTGAGATACCTTAAAAAGAAACACTTTCTAAGACCTCAATCATCTAAACTCATAATGTTGAGTTCAGTAAAAGTACCCTTGGATTATCTTATGTAAGGAAATCAAGCTATAAGTAACTCAGGATTTTCATGTTGGCTATTTTAAATATCAACATGAGTATCCCTTGATTTTACTTATTTTAATTATTCTTCACATTTTATTTGGTTTAAACTTGTTTAGAAGACCTAATTATTTGGATATGATATGAATAGATTTGAGTGAATCCCTGTGATGGATTTTGATAAGAGGTTATCTTCTTAACTACTTAAGAATCGTAATTTTTATGATTGGGATGATTCCCTATCTAAATAATCATGGATTTCTTACATGATAACCTATGTGAGTTATGATGAAATATATATTTTCTCAATAAATAGATATGATATATAGGGTCATCAATTTTTGAGGGATCACATTCATTAAAACACCTTGATGAAAAGATAAAAGATATGATATTTATCTAATAAAAAGTTTTATTATAGATAAATTCATCATCATCATCAAACTAAAATTTATATTAATCCGTAGAGTGATAAGCTTAAATTAAAATTATATTAAGACAAATAGCTTAAAAAAGTTCTTGAGTAAGATAAATACTCTTTTTGTTGGAACAATTCCTTCTTATGTAACCAAATGTTGATGTTGTTCAACAAGAAAATTAAGATTCTTATAGAATCGTGAAATGATTCATTTAATTTTAAAAGGAACTAGATGAAAAATGAACTAATTAATTTTATAACTTGTTCATATACTCAATATGATTGGGTATATCAATGATATTCAATATGATTCAATATGTTTGGAGAGACTGAATAATTCCTATAAGGATTATTCTGGTTAAGAAATTCATTCTATTCTTATCTATGGAAATGTTCTAGAAAGATGGATGGATTCAATAACTTTTACCCAATATTCTCAAAGTATTGAGAATAAATAAAATAGTCATATGAGATTTGTGTTCTGGTACTGTACATATAGTACAAGGAGGTAAAACTTATAAACTAAAAGAGGAAAATTTGTAAAATTACAATAATATTTCTTCATGAATCCTATTAAGGTTATTTGAAGCATGAGGAAATAATAAGGAATAAGTGATGATTCTATATGATGAGATTATCTAAAATACCTGAAGTGGTTTGTAAACTCCATGGAATTTTTTTGTCATGTATAACTATTATATAAATTCGTTATTTAATTTTGAATGGCATGTGATACCGAGTGTATGTTTTACAAGTGGTATAAATATATAGGAGTTCAAAATAATAAGAATAATTGAAAAAAGATTATATTTTTCATTTAAGTGATGAATTAAATAGCTGATACATAAAAAAATAAAGGAATGTGTCAAGCTCAGATGAATGTAATTAAAGGATGTGTATATTTATCTCAATTATCTTATACGATAAGAGGTGTTAAAAAATATTTGTTATGAACAAGATGATATGATTAGTTATATACACTAGTTTTATTATTCATGGTTTTCTATAACATGTTTGGAGAAGAAAATATGTATAAAAATTTATCTAGGATAAAGTGTTTACTCAGTTTATTAAAATGTGAGAAAGATGTTCCCTCCACTCATCAGTGGTATATTTTAATAGAGTACACTTTTTAGAATAAATGATTTGAACACAAATAATACCATATGTGATATGGAGACAATAGTTTATTTGTCATGTATTCTAATTGAAAGGGAATAAGTGTTATTTCTTAAATCATAATTTTTTATTTTGTTGAGTCTTAGCAATATATATTCTTAAGAGAATATAGTATCTGATAGGATTGTGGGAGTATGTTTGGACTTAGATATGTAAAAAGTTAATAAATAAAATATTGTTCTAATATTTGTTTGAATGATTTTTCACTTAATATCTTAAATAGTTAGGATATAAGATAGTAAATAAAAATGTAAATAGATACATTTAGTTTATATGAGAAAGTAAATATAATTTTTAACTAAAGTATTGTACCAGTCAAAAATTATAGTGATTATTCACTTAATATCCTAAAGATTTTTATAATTTGTGTTGGAAAAGAAAAAATTGAAGAGTTGCATTTAGTTACCATAACAAGTGAACGTAACTATTATCTAAGGTCTTAAACCATTTAATACACAAAGTGTATCACTTCGCATCCTAAAATAGGTTAGGGTGTGATATTTAAGAGAAATATAAAGAGTTACATTAGTTACCATAATTAAGTGGATATCACTTTATCTGTAAAGAGTTTAGGATGTGATAGTAAAGTTATAATGTAAATAGTTACATTATTTACTAAATATTTCAAGGAAAATGTTTGATGGAAAGGGTTATAAGTATGATTATTGTGTACATAAAATATAGTATTGAGTAAATAATAGAAGCTAACATCATAAAAGTTTATTTTATAAAGTTAAGGAGTTTGTATATGTTTAATGAATTAAATGTTAGGAATATGATTCCTAAGCCTCACCAATATTCAAACTATATTTCTTTGTAAATGTTATTTAGTAAGAGGTTAGTGGAATTATTTTATCAAATGGTCACATTAGGATGTGACAAGAATTAAATAAGGATGTAATGTTCAAAAACCATTTATTCAGTAACAATATGAAAGGTATGTAGAATTTTTTATGATAATATCCCCTCAATTTATAAAATTTTTGTTATCCGTAAATAATTATCATCATAAATTATAATGGGTTATGGTGATATGGAATGGTTATATTGAATAGATTCTTATATAAATTAAAAATGGTTATATATGAGATAATGATGAATTAATTCTTGAGGTAATAAGTATAGACTTGTTATGTGGACTGATCTACAAAAGTATATCACATGGAATGTAATACTTTCATAAATACACTTTGGGGTGTATACTTATTATTAATCCTTCATACCTGAGGTTAGAGAGATACCTAGAATGACAACCTTCATAATTTGATACCCTAATTATGCAATTCAATATATGAAGTTAGCTAAAATGGGGGTGGATGAGAATGTTGGTTATCATGTTATTGATTGGAGTGCAGCCATTATAGGATTTTTCAAATTGTATGAAAATAAAAGACATATTTCCCTTGATTGAATTATAATGATGAAATACATGGTCATTATTAGTTGTTTCACATATGATGTGTTCAACTATTTGGATAAGTAACATATGATGTACTTATCAGATAAATAAATGGAATTTGGTGTATTCATTAACATGGTCAGTTGTTTTTAGAGAATCTAAAAATGATAAGAGGATAATTCTAGATTAACATTTTTCAAGCCTATTGGTAACTTGATATCATAAAAAAGGATTATATAGGTATAAATATTATGTATATGATATATCTTATTTTGTACATGTTCATATATAGATATAATTGTTTTTTATAGAGATCACACCATACCCCTTGGTAGATTGAGTAAAACTGATGATTTTATAGAGGCTTCAATATGATTATATCTATGAAATTAGGATTTCATATTTGTTATCAATATAGATAATGCCTATATGGTTACATAGTTAGTCTGTTGGATAAGGATAAAGTTTCAGACATAGTGTTGTTTAAAAATGTAGTGAGTTTGATGAAAAAACACATCTAAAAGAGTTTGGATGGATTCATATAGAGTTGTTACGTTTTTCATAAAATCTCTATGGGATTGTAGTGTAAGTGAAAGATTTTTGGGTGTGCACTAAAATGAACATGTATATGATGCATGAAATATATATATTTATAATATATATGATGTTATATATATATTGTACATTTAATTCAAGTATATGATGTATGTATTTATCATGCATACAATACATGAATATGATATATATATATATATTATTTGTCTCTCTCCCCAAACAGTTTTCATTTAATGTTTGGAATTTATTTGGAAATCATTTTATAAGATGAAATATAAAAGAGGTTGTGAATTCATTTGATAAATACATATAATTTATTAATATCTTTTAATGTATGAATAAATAAGATACAAATGAATATTAATTATAGATTTCCTATATAAACCACTTCCATGTGATGGTTTTGTAAGTACAATAATTGTGAAGCCTTTTCTAAATCTATCTTCTTCTTGAAGCACTATTCACCCCACCTGAGAAGGCACTAAAACCTCTTAAGTTACTTGGGTATCCTCACAACACGATCATGAATCCATTAGACAATGTATCACCTTAGAGGAAGAGTGCTTTAGTTTACTACTCCCCATGATATCCCACAAACATTATCTTCCAAAGAGAATAAAATGGATGCTAAAACATTTGAACACTTGGAACTCAATTTTGTATTATTCCATGCATTGATTCTTAAAGATATATTTGCCTATGTTTTTTGGTTGTCTAATATTGTATATGATAATCATATGATCATATAAAACCCATCAGATGGATCTTTCTTCACATTCTCATCCATCTTTCTCATAACTAGAGCTCCATCCTTCTCTTTCCCCTATTGTTGATCTCATTATTTCTGAGAGTGTGGATATGAGTGTATTGTCATTGGTGTTTGGTGCACCCTTTCGCATGCTTGATTATTTTCCTCTAAAGCAGTAAATATTTTTTTTAATATAATAGATTTTCTTTTGGTGAAAACTTTATTATTTTTTTTAAAAAAGGTTGGGGCTGAAGCCTCATTTATTATTTAAAGCAAATAAAAGCCCTCTTTTAACTGGGTAGAGGGAGACCCATTACATAGCCCAAAGGCCTAGTGGGCATTTAGCCCATTACATGGCCCGTAGGCCCAAATTTTTGTCCCAAGGCCCATTTTGTGAATAGTGTTACTACAATACTCCACCTGCTATAGTACTGCACAGTATCTCCCACTACTACAGTACAATGTCGCCACTACAGTTACTTGTCGCTGCTACAGTGCCCGTCGTTGCTACAATGTTGTCGCTGCTAGAGTACCCTGCGCCCAATGGGTATTGAACCCCCATTATTCATGTATTATTATGGGGTGCTTACCACTAAGCCAATCCCCAACTACAGGTGAAAATGTTATTATCCATTGTCATAGGATTGGAAGAATTCCTTATGACACATTTTTCTCTTTTCCAATAGTTTTCAAAAATAAAAAATATCTTTAGAAAATCAAACCTCTGGTAGTTATTCCTTGGTTGATATGTTAATAGAGCAAATTTACTATCAAATTTTTACCTTTAGGATTCTAGACACACACCCATGGAATTTACACATATTCTATAATAGTATCACATTGTATTAATCTTCCCTTTAGAACCTTTACTTCTATATTTGGAAATAATATTATGCTTACTCACTAATTTCATATTTCCATAATTGTTGAGTCCCATTATTGATACTACCATGAGAGTTATCTTCTTCTTCTCATTAGAGGATTCCAAATTCTTCTTGAGATCCTTGGTATTCTCATCCTTCTTATTTAATTGGGCATCTATTTCCTTCAACCTCGAGGTAGCTTCATTTTCAAATTTTATCCTCTCTTAAATTTTTGTTTTGATAAAGATGATGGTTGTTTTATGTTCCTTCTCCAAATAAATTTGTTCTCCTATATCATTTGAAAGTTATAAAATTATGTCACTTTTCCCCTCTATATTTTCAACCATTTTCAATATGGAATCATTCAATGCCATCTCTTATTTCTTTAACCACTTTTCCCTTGAATAAAAATCTAAAATGAACACAAATTTAAATCCATGTAAGATTATTTACTAATCCACCATTTCTTGCAAGGATTAGATCTCATATTCATCACTATTTGAATAATCTCCAAATTGGTAGCTTGGAGTAGTTGTCATGAAATCATCAGAATACACACTTATATCAATATTGTAAGATCTTATATTTTATTATGAGGTACGAATCCATTAAATTTTGGTTGAAATATTTCTTTTGATCTATATGAAAGTTCTTAAGAGTTTATGGAAGGGTTTAGAAGCGTTTAAAGCTTTTAGAAAGATCGGAGCTCCATTTTCTAGAGGAAATAGACTAGGTTCATGTTTTTTTTAAACTGTGCTCCTAAGACTGCACGGTTTGTTAAATCCATGTGGGGTGTTTCAGTACACTGGAGAGGGGTGCATGGTTTGTTTAAACCATGAACCTCATGACACAAAACCATGTGGAAACTATAGAGGGTCTGCAAATGAGTCACACAGATTGTGCATGGTTTTCCAATATCGTGCACTAGTCATGCACAAGTACACTATGCCAAAATTTGTATTTAGCGGTGGTTTTCTATGTTTAAGGACGGTTTAAACCACCGCTAAATCATTCTGATGCGGTTTTGGAAAATCGTTGTTAAATCGTGTGTCAGGAAGAAATTAGCGGCGGTTTAAACCGTCGAAAATCGTTTTTATTTTTTTTATTTTTTTATTTATTTCTTTATTTCTTTATTTCTTTATTTATTTCTTTATTTATTTCTTTATTTATTTATTTCTTTATTTCTTTATTTATTTCTTTATTTCTTTATTTCTTTCTTTATTTATTTATTTCTTTATTTCTTTATTTATTTATTTATTTATTTATTTATCTATTTATCTATTTATCTATTTATCTATTTATCTATTTATCTATTTATTTATTTATCTATTTATCTATTTATCTATTTATCTATTTATCTATTTATCTATTTATCTATTTATCTATTTAATTTATTTATTAATTTATTTATTTATTTTCTTTTTTATTTATTAATTTATTTATTCTTGTAATTTATTTATTTTCGTAATTTATTTATTATCGTTTTATTTATTTATTTATTTTTATCATGCTCATGTCCATCTCCATGCACAAGTCCATGTCCATGCACATGCTCATGCCATATATAGGAATTCTATGTTGGGTGAGATTTGAACCCCTTACCTCTTGCTTATTCTACAAAGACTGTACCACTCCATCAGGATCTTTATGTGGTCAATAAATCAAATTTAATATTATATATATTAATATATATTAATTGTAAAAACAAATAATACATAATAAATAGATACACACTAAATAATTATTAGTCAATAATTATTAATCAATAATGATTAATTAGTAATCACTAATTAATAATTAATAATTACTAATTACAATTTACTAACTAATAAATATAATGAAAATGAATAATGAATAAAGAAATATATAATATTGAAATAAATGGTAAATAATAAATAGTAAATAATAAATAATAAATAGTAAATAGTAACTTGTAAATAAAAAATACTAAATACTAAATACTAAATATATAATATATATATAATATATAATACATAATACATAATATATAATAAATAATATATAATACATAGTATTTAATACATAGTATATAATATATAATATATAATATATAATATATAATATATAATATATAATATATAATATATAATATATAATATATAATACATAATACATAATATAATATATAATATATAATATATAATATATAATATATAATATATAATATATAATATATAATATATAATATATAATATATAATATATAATATATAATAAATAATACATATTATATAATATATAATATATAATACATAATATATAATACATAAAATATAATATATAATATGCAACACATAATACATAATATCTAATATTTAATATTTAATATTTAATATATAATATATAATATATAACATATAACATATAACATATAAAAAAATATATATAAGTAATGTATGAATAATAAATTTATTAAAAAATAATTTAATACATGATAAATAAATAACAAATTAATAAATAACAGATAAATAAATAAAAAAATAAATAATAAATAATAAATTGTAAATAATAAATTGTAAATAATAAATTGTAAATAGTAAACAATAAATAATAAATAATAAGTAATTAATAATTAATAATGACTAATCATTAATAATTAATCATCAAGAATTAATAATTCATAATTAATTATTAATATATAAAAATTTATAAATAATGAATAAATTATTAAGAAATTATTAATAAATAAATATATAATAAATATTGAATATTGAATATTGAATAAATAAATAATAAATGGATAATAAATTAATAATAAACAAATAATAAATTAATATTTTGTAAATTAAAATTTAATTAATAAGTAATAAATAATAAATAATAAATAATAAATAATAAATAATAAATAATAAACATATAAATATATATAATTAAATAATTCATAATTCATAATTCATAATTCATAATAATTCATAATTCGTAATTCATAATTCATAATTCATAATTAATATTTAATAATTACTAATTACTAATTAAAATTCAATATTTAATATTTAATAAATAATTAATAATTAATATACAATTAATAATTGATAAACAACTAACAAATAAATAATGAATAAAGAAAAACTAATAATAAATAAATAATATATAAATAATAAACTAATAATAATTAATAAATTAATAATTAATTAATAAATTAAAAATAAATTAACAATTAATGTTTACATAATAACTAAATAATTAATAAATAAATAAATACATATTAAATATTAAATAAATAAATTTATCAATAAGTAAGTTGATAACTAAATAAATAAATAATAGATAAATAATTAATTAATTATTAATTAATATTAAATTAATAAATAAATAATAAATAATAAATAAACAAATAATTAATTATATAAATCATAAAATGTTAAGAACCTCTAAAACCCTAAAAACACTAAAATGAACATAAATTCTGATCTTGGACTCCTTTTTTTATGCCACAACCAGTCAAATCGAAGATCATGAAATGATATTTGATATGATATGTGGTGCATGCCAAATAGACACTTGGATCGAAGGTTATAACCATTTGAATTCTTAAGAAATCGGGGTCTACAACTAAAACCTCTATTTCGGAGTCCTTCTGGGCCTTTCTAGAAGAATAAAAATGGTTAAAATACGTAAAGAGTTGGTACTAGATCTAAATGGCATAGAGCTCGTCGTAGGGCCCAAACAGACACTCAGATTAAAAGTTATGACCATTTGAAGTTCGAGTTCGATTTTTGACATTTGAAATTGGAATATATTTTTTTTCCTTTCTTTATTAGATGATTAAAATCTCAACTAGTTTTAGCTCATATGATAAGCTTCAATTTGAATGGTTGTGGAGCTGAAATGGACTCTAGGATCAGAAGTTACGGTCATTTGATGTCGAAGTCTGTTTTTCAAATTATTGAATATTTTTTTCAGTTTAAAAATTTTATTAACTAATAATTATAAATATTTACTAATTGACACATTATAAGTACTAAAATTATAAATAATAAAATATATTTTTTGTAAATAATAAATAAAAATAATAATTAATAAATAAATATTTTTAAAAAAATTCTTCAATTTTCCGGCTGTTTTGAAAAACCCACCGCTAAAAAAATTTAATTTTTTTGGAAGATATTTTGAAAAATTTATAAAAAAAAATATTTTAAAAACATTTAGCGACAGTTTTTTTACATCAGTTTTCAAAACCGCTACTAAAACACTATTTGCTTGTATTGGTAGTGCCACTTAGATAGTGGGTGCCCATGGTTAGTGCATGGTTTGGCTAAACCTTTCTTCCAAACCATTCACCCTTTTAAAAGGGGTGAAATTCATGTTTTCCCCTACATTCTTTAAAGTTCCCTCCCTATTTTTCTTTCTTATCCATGCACAATATTCTATCCCCCTCCGTGATATCTCTCTCTTCTTCTCAAGGTAGGCTTTGAGCTCCCTCTACCTAATGTCTGATTACTTCGCTATTCATAATGTTGGATCGATACTAGTAATATTTTCAATCCTCTTTCTTCCTTTCATTATTTATCATTTAGTGTGTAATTATAAATCCATGTGAGATAATATGCCCTATTTTCTAGGTATTCATCTATTTCCAGTTTCTTCCTTTCTAGCTTGAGTTAGAGGCCAATAACATATGAGGAATCTTCTACCCATCTAAAGTAGGTAAACTATAAATTTCTCCTTAAAGTCTTGATGTTTATAGCTCGTGTCGTGGTATTGCATGTCTTACCCCCATGTGTTTCTTATAAATGATTAATGTCTTAAATTAAAATGTTTTAGAATATTTTTTGATGTTTAATTTCCCATATAACATAGTTGTAGGTTGTCAAACTCAACTTGAATCATCCCTTGAGGTGGGTTCGATTGAATGCCTATGAATATTCCACCCCTTTGGGTGAGATGATATTTCCACCCATGAGTAGAATGCATTTATAAATTAAAAGGGAATGTTAAATTTCCAATACCTCTTGTGGATACTTGTCATTTATAAATGAAAGGGAATATAGAATGGTTTAATTTGAATTATTAAATGATATGGATGGTATCTTAACTTATCGATGTTAATGTTAATGATTGGTAAGGTGGAATGGTGACTAACATAGCCCATCCTCTTATCACTTGTGAGTTAATTGATCAATGATTATAATGTGGAAAATTTAATAGTTATAAGGGAGTGGAAATTAAGATAGACCCTAATCTTATTACTTAGAAGTTAATTGACTAATAAAATGAATGTGATGAGTTGAATTGATAAAAGGGCATGGACACTAACATGGATATTGATACTCGTATAAAATGTTTATAATGAATACATCGATGAGAAATTTACACTGGATGCCTTGGATTATTACCTTGGATTTGGATTTCATAGACTACTTTGGACATGCTCCTTGGTATTTACCCAATTTTATCCTGATTTTGTTATGGATGACCTCTGTGCACTCAAAGATGATGCCTTGGTCAATAGCCTTGGGTCATGGACCATGTAGGTATATATATTACAAATTTTTCAATGGATGAGCTTCATGTACTCGAAGATGATTCCATGGTATATGGCCCTAGGTCCTAGATTTCGTAGGACTTATACTTTAAATAACAACATATGTCATAACTAATTCTTCACTCCTTCACCCATTTATTTTCATTTATAGACTACTTTCCATAGCATGTAGTTGTTGTTTTGGGTAGTATCATTCTACCATTTACAAACTTATTCTTGTTATACCTATACATTTTTATAGCATATATTCATAGACTATATTTGTTTTAGACATCGTTGGTGGTTTTTTAATGAGTATATCTCACACAATTTTTGTACTACAAATTGGTACTTGGATAGTCTTTATGGTTACAGGTAGAAAAAAAGGGATGGTTCTATCTTTGGATGCCTAATTTTTTGTAGAAGGTTAGAGTATGGGAGAAGAAGATAGATCCTATTATCATGATTCTATTAGACATAGATTTTTATATTTTTCTACTTTTTCATAGAATTTTTATATGTATGTTTCTATGTTCCCTTGCATTCCCTTTTGTATAGCATACAAACATGACATCATTTTTTATATGATATTGTATATTTTTATGTTATTCTTTTGATACTATTTCATGAATTGTTATTATTTTGGATGTTATGGTACTATTTATTCATATTCTATATTATCGATGTGTGTCACTCTATCCATGAAGGTATAATATACCCACCATACCATCAAAGACCCTCACTGTTAGTTGATAGCCTCTAGTGTATGAGGCGGTCCACTTGAGTCTAGGTGTCTCTTAGGATCAATTTCTTTCTAGTGAAATGAACCCAAAATGATACAAGTGGTATCAAAGCCTCTTTTCCTTTTTTGTATTACTATTTTGGGTTATTATACAGGTGACTAGGAATGTGATGGAAATTGGAAATGAGCATTTTCCTGAAGGTATTTAACCCATGTATAGGTAAAAATACAATTTCATTTGATGGGACTTCATGTTCTAGTTTTTTCCTATTATATTTTTATTGATTTCAATGATGGGTGGTGAACATGATTTGTAGCACTATTATTATTACGATGGAATTTATTTACCCTTGGATGGTAGGATAAGGAGGTGTTTTCTCATGCGTCATAGTGCTCACTTGAGGACTCACATTCCATGAATATTCCATGCCATATCTATTTTACTACATGCATTTTCTACATCATGTTATAGTGCCTTTATTACTATACAGAAAATGTGCTAACATTTCTTATTGGAAAGGAAAAATAGTTTGTTGATTAAAGTTTCTACGTTATCCTAAATGGTATTTTCCCATATAGCTAGATGGTGGAACCCTAATTAACCAATTATGGTATGTTTTATCCATGTACCATTGGTCACATGGGAGGAAATGTTAGTATTTTCAATTATATGGATTCCAATTGTAATTTAAAGAGTGTGTATGCCTCTATTAATTGGGAAAGGTTATCCATATAATTGAACCATCATAAAGGATTGGTTTCAGTTACATGTATTTAAAATTGAAACTTATAAAGTATAAAAATTTATAACTTGGGAATGGAAGATTCATCTAACTAAACCATGATATATTTATGTATGTATGTATAAATATATGAACAACTGAATTCTAACACTTAAATAAAATGGTTTTTGTTAAATGGGGATTCCATTTCCAACTTAAAGGGTGTTTTCTTCTATAAATTAAAATTGAAACTCTATATACTAGAACCTATGACGTATAACATTGAACTTTCCTTTAACCCAACCTTAGTAGTGTTCAGTTGGGAGTATCTCTTTTTTCCTTTTACGACTTTCTAAATAACCTAGACTGGGATTTAGGAGCAAGAAGAAAGGTGCTTATATTCATATAGGAATTCTTGTACCAATCATATTCATTATTTATAATCCTTCAATTATAAAATTGTATTCTTCGGTTTTTGTTTTCAATTTTTAGAAATATGTAATCATGAAAGTCTTCAGTCATGTGATAGGAGGGTGGTGATGATCATGCTCCAAAGGTGTTGGACCCTCAACCACCAGTATTACCATCTATAGTGCCACTAGAATCACCTCCTGTTATTCCTGATATGTGGAATGGTTTTCAATTTTAAGAAAGTTTTCTATGAATTTTTCAAACTATGTAGGGATCCCCAAAACTCACCCTAACTATGGTAGAGTTTATGTGTGAGTTTCAGTAGCAGCATCCACCTATGTTTCTAGGGGATAGTGGTCCTCGGGATACTAATTCATGGATATAAGTCATGCTATTTATTTTAGACCAAATAGAGATGTTTTTAGAGATAAGTTTCAAGATTTTAGTATATATTATCATAGGTTCATCCAATATATGGTGTGATGTATTGACCCAGGATGACTAGCACCAAGTTATGGTCTATAGGGATTTCCAGATAGCCTTCTTCGATTACTTATTTATTATGATGTTGAGAGTGGACCGAGCTAGTGATTTTATGAACATGGATCAGGGAACTCAATCTATTATTGATTATTCATCTTATTTCAATGAGATTTATCATTTTATTCCTTCTATACTTGGTAACAAGATGTATAGAGATAGATGTTTTGAGGATGAGCTTGTGTACGCCACTGGTATCAGGTGAATGTGTTTCATTTTACTATCTTCACTGAGATAGTAAATCAGGACCTCATCCCTGAGCATAGCCTTATAGAATATAGAGGTGTGGATTATGGTATTTTAGTACCCCTTTATAGTTTTATTTCATCTAGTGGTGTAAAGTTTCATTTTGATATTTCTGAGGAGGTGGCATTAGCTACAGTGTATGCCTTGATAGACATGAGATCTATCATTTGTGTGGTAATTATAGACATATGATGTGGTATTGTGACAAAGCCTCATCTAAGTGTAGGGAATGTGGTAGAATGGGGAATCTTAAGAGGTTTTGTTATACCTTTCCACCTCTTTCTAGTGGAAGAGGATCTGCACTAGCTCTACCTTTAGGAGAGGATATGTGGATCCTTGCTATGTGGTCAACTGGTGTAATACCAGCTATTCAGGTTGAGAAGGTGGTCATGGCCAAGGGATAAAGACATTTGGCATACATCATCAGTTGAGAGGACCTACCTAAGGTAGTCAGTCTATATCTCAGGTTCATGGTTCAGGCTAGATATATGTAGTGTTGTTTCCAAGGAGCAGAGTGTTGGTCTTTCTATAGGTAGATGTATGATTTTAGTAGTCTCTAATTTAGTGTATTTTTTATTTGACATATGATCTTGCCAATCCTTTATATATGAGGAAATTGTGGAGATTCTTAGGCTTGAGATTTAGTATTTCAATGGGGTGATGATTCTTGATACTCTGTTAGGAGTAAAATCAAAAAGTGTATTCCAGTTCAAAGAGTTTCCCCTTAAGTTTGGAAGATATCATATTATATGGGACCTCTTCATCCTCAAGATGATAGATTTTGACTATAGTGAATCATCTTGTTCTTCCATCGAACAAGGTACCTAACCAAGACTATCACAAGGCCAAAAGGGAGTTCCTAGTCCCCATGGTCTGGAAACCATTTCCTAGGAATCATAGGAATCCCTTTGGGAATGATTTCTCCCAAACTAGAGATAAATGACAGAAGAATAAATAAATGAAAATTCCAACATAAAAAAATATAATACAAAATAGTTCCCAACCAACTACCATTATCCAACCCATTTTCATATACATAAAAAACCAAGAAAAAAGAGAAACAGACAAGCAGAAACACAACTAACACAAAAAGAAAACTACCACAAACCAACCAACTCAAGCTAATCCCATAACCAAATACATGCAACCATCGGTTTATCACCACCACCCAACTAACCCCGTATCTTCTAAGATGATCACAAATGAGTAAGGATCCACCAGGAAACCTAGAAACCGAATACCTAAAATTTTATTGGCATGATTTGAAAAGCTCAGTAGGCCACCAAAACCTTCTAAAACTATGTAATTAAATTCATAAGTCAATTAATAAATTCTAGTTTAAATGTAAATATATAAATTAAGGTTTACATATCTTTAATGTATGGAAATAAGAACAATTCCAAAATCCACTTTAAAAACATTTTTCATTTGTTTACTAAAATTGAAGACATGATTTTTGAAAACAAACCAAAGTTGTTACAAAAACACACACACCATTAACATTTCTCAAAATCATCTCATACTTGTTTTATCTAGATGAAAAAGGTTTCTTTAAAACATTTCACCGACCAAATCCATCTTTAAACCCAAAACCCATTTAGATATCTTTAATGTATGGAAATAAGAACAATTCCAAAATCCACTTTAAAAACATTTTTTGTTTGTTTACTAAAATTGAACACATGATTTTTGAAAACAAACCAAAGTTGTTACAAAAACACACACACCATTAACATTTCTCAAAATCATCTCATACTTGTTTTATCTAGATGAAAAAGGTTTCTTTAAAACATTTCACCGACCAAATCCATCTTTAAACCCAAAACCCATTTAGAAATCCAATTTAAATAAATCACACAAAAATCATTAAAAATTCAAAATATATTTTCATAAACATATTTTAAAACTTATTTTCAAAGGAAAAATACCAAACTCAAAAGGGTCGAGCATAACAAGTAAGTACCACACATATATCTCAAGGAATATAAAAATGAAATATAAAATACACATGAAGAGGTTCCATAACAATGAGATCATGGGAAATGAGAAAAACAAATACTTGATAAAACTTCCCTCAATCACTAAAAAAGAGTCAATTAATCAAATGTTCCATGCTCCTACCCAAAGGTCACTAACATTCCAATAATCTAACCATATGGTTATAACCACCCAAACTATCTATCGGCATATGATAATTCCATAGTAGCATCTAAGTATCCCACACAATCCTCATTGTGATGACAAATTACCATCTAACCCTTGTTCCTAGCATGACTGGTGGGAAACTAATAGCGTATGAACCAACTAGAGGAACAAGATAGATCTTCCGCTTAGTACCTGACATCCCATGACAAATAAGGAAGTCAGGCGTATTGAAAATGAGAAAATTTGAACACATAATGTATAACAAAAACTACCCTCACCCCTAACACCAAATGATGTATATCACAATAAACATAACATGTACTCAAGTCATAACAAGCTCATTCTAATACAAGGGGATAAAACAAGCATCATATATTGTTAAAAACCCCCAAAATGGGTAAATAAGCAAGGGGAAATCAAGGGTGTCACACACATAAACCATTTAAACCCATAGTTTAAATGGGACTTTAACTTCAAAACATGTCTTGGAATACCAATCCCTTCACATTTAATAAAATAATTTCCAAAAACAATTTGGAAAATTATGGAAAACACCCAAGCACTTAAAAAATTTCAAATTCACCCTTACACAGGGGATCTCTTCTTTGAAACCTAAATCAAAGAAAAGGGGCCAAAAATTTCAACAAAACCATTTAAAAAAATCCAACAAGGAATTTCATTAGGCTTAAAACATAAACACATTTCAAATCACCATTTAAAATACATTAAATTGTCGATTTACAATCCATTTAGAAGTCAACACCTCAATTTAAAACTAAATTCCCTTTAAATCTGTGTTTTAACTCATTTAAAAAACAAAATTGGGTCGAATCCTGTTTCAAATCTTGAAAAGCATTTCAAATTTCTATAAGGAATTTCACAAGAAGATTATCATAATAAAAATTCCATTTAAATCATGAAAACATGGAATTTTCATGAAAAAAACCAATTATACAAAACTCTAAAAAATTAAGAAATGGATTCAAAAAAATCTATCACATATAATAATAATTTCATTAAAAGGAAATGTATAAACTGAAATCATTCTTAGAATTATAAAATTAAATAATTTCATAGTGTTCACCGAGTTCAAAGAAGCGGAAACCAAGCCTAAATATCTTGAAACATGTCACATTTAATGGAAACCAAACTCATGAGGTAAGAAAAATATCTAAAGCCCTTAAACAAAAAAATACCTATCATTAGATCCACCTGTAACCCTAAAATTGTTCCACATGATAACTAGGGTTCATGGAGGAAGGGTTATGAGTAAGAAACAGGGAAATAGGGGAAGAAAACACCTCAAATTCACTTAAAACGCCAAAGGAAGCCAAAATTCCTTGGGGAGGATGAAAATGAAGCTCCTACAAAGATCCCTAGGGTAGGATGATGTATGGGAAGAGAAATGGGGGTGAAACCCCTTAAAATAAAGAGGGTAAAAAAAGGAAAACCCTAAAAATTAAACACCTAAATAGACCACATGGTTTGTCCATACGTTTTACTAAACCTTTCACAAACTGTGCACTAGCCACTGCCTAGGACAACCACCATCTCGTACAGTTACTCTTGAGAATCTGCACAGTTTTACAAACTATTATCATCACTCTAGAACCACCCCAATCCTCGCAGAGCCTTCTCGGGAGCCTTATACAATTTGAAAAACCATGTGAAATCCCTGAAAATGGCTCTATCAAAAATCACAGTTCCAAACAAATGCTTTCTACGTGGTTTAACAAACATCCATAAGCACACCAAGGGACCTTTATGGTTTTTCCAAGGGGATGAAAGGTTTAAACATAACCATGTGCAACCCATGATGGAAAACCATGTGTAGTTAAAAATAAAATTAAAAGGCTCCTCGTGAAGGAAGTCCACGCAATTTCCCTATAACCACAAACCTTAACCGTGAAAAGAAGAAAAATTCTCATTACTTTAAAACTTTGAAGGCATAAATCCATGGAAACTCAAATTGGGCCTCTACATCAATAAAGAATACCAAAAGATAAACCATGGGACATGGAGGTGTCACAAACTCCCCACCATGCCAATTTATACCACTAGAAAGTCCTGAACAAAATGAAAGACAATGGAAATGGATGATCCCAAAAGTACCTAACCATAAGAACTACTCAACATGGCTCCAACTCGAGGAAAACTACTGAGAACATCGAAATGATTAAACTAGTCAATCATAAAATACCAAACATATCCAATCACAAATAAGACAAGAACCTCTAACAAGAATCCCTTTTAAGAACAGGAGACCTAAATGGTCTCCCCATCATTTAGAATTCCTCTAAAACGGTATCCCCTCTATTTAGAGATCATCTGACATAGTGAAACAAATAAACCACTACCGAGAACACACCATTAAACAAATAAAAATCAATAATAGAAACACACTCTTAAACATAAGTGATTCTAAACCCATCATAAATAATAACAACCATAAAGATCCTCAAAATAATGATAAGAGCACTCACCTTAGGCCACAACATGCACAGATAACCTAGGGTCAACACTGGATCACCTTCACATGGTGCATCATAAAAAATTCCTACATACAAAAAAAAGTTAGTATACCACACTCAACTAGTGTATCACACACCCTAGTTACCTAATCGTGCACCTAAAGGACTCTCTCAATTCCAAACAATGATCAACTTAGTGGCTCAAAAAAGGAATTATTTCAACCAAAAAAGTCAAGGGAGGTTCACCCCAACAATTAAGCTCTATAAACAGCACTCGTGACCAACCAAAAGAACAAAAAAAACCAAAAAAAACTTCTAAATCCACCCATTAAAACATTCCAAAAGGAAACCATCCACAAAGAACATCCCAAAAAGGAAAATAATCCACAAACTCCAACCACACAAGCTGAACCTCTAAGTCCAATATCATAACCTCCAAAGTAAAGAGTCTAAAAACAACCAATCCATCCTCAGAAAGGATCAAATCTTAGACCTCTCCTCAAAAACAAACATTATAAAACAACCCTTACATAATAGGGTAGAAACCAATAACTCCGACTAATTCAGTTAAACTAAAACACAAACTCTCAGAAAATCTCACCAGAGTATCTTTATGTGCCCTGAGATAATTTAGGATCACCTTAAGCTATTCTGACCACATCCTTGATCCCAATTACTAAAAAGGTTTCACTTACACCACTCCTCTTTGAGTTTAGGTAGGCACCAAAACCAAAGAAACTTTTCTACCATTATGGGGGAATCAACAACACACACATGAACTACCCTAAGTCATGTCCCAAATTAGAAACTAGAATGAATCCCTCATAATAGAGAAATAAAAACCATAATAGAAATCTATCAAACAAGGTACAACACAAACACATAAAAAGAAGGTTTTATTTTTAAAACTACCCTTTTACCAAGTAACTTTGAAATCACCCTCCACCAAGGCAAAAATCAAAAGGCCAAAACTCTATAGGTTATAAAAATCCCTTAGTGGAACACACACATTATCCAAACAAGGAAAGATACAAAATTCCTTTCAAAATCCCATTTTACCTTGAAAACCAAGCATCCAAAGAAATATCAAAACCCATTTCCCTTTTAAAAAAAACTTTTCAAACTTTCTTCAAAAACAAACTCCATTTCTAAAAATTTTAAATTTCATAAAGGAAACCACCACTTTGTAAAACACACTAAAACCCATGGGAATTCACTCTTTCTACCCATTTAAAAACCAAGTTAAATAAAATTTTTCAAAAAAACATTTTTATTATCCAAAACAAGGTTTCAAAATCTGAGTTCACTTAAAAAATACACAAGAATCCAAATAATGATCGCAATTACCACATCCAAAAAGGGAAATAAAACACTCCTCCTTCCACCTCCAACAAAAGAAAACTGCCTTGGTAGAAATATAGAGTCAAGAGGATTCCAAATAGGCTGACCAGGGATACATAGTGTTATGCACACCTTGACCACCACGGTTTGGGAAATCAGGTGTTGACCGGGAAAAACATTATGAAAAGAAGTATGACTTGACCACATGATCACCACATGATTTCCTAGGCCATGTGAGCTAATTGTGTAGCTTTAGTTACCTTTAGCTTCACCCAGTAACCAAAAAGGTGATCCCTAGTATCACATACACAATCAAAGGGGACCTAAACAATTATAATTAAATTAAAACCACCAGAAATAGATAAAAACACCCTTTAATTCACAATTTGAAACCCAAAAACCTTGAGAAGATTGAGTTTCAAGATGAGAAAGATCTATATAGACTCTCCCAACCCTTAACAATCAAGATCTTATAGGCTCAATCTCCTTTATACCAAGACATCCCAAGATAGAATTGGAAACTCAAGAATCTTAGGATCCTACTAAAGGAAAAAATAAAACCTTTGATAACATTTTATAATGATCTAGCACAATATTTCACCAAACAAGGAACACAACCTAGATTTTCACAAGGCTTGAAGGGTGTTCTCAACCCCAAAAGGCTAGAAACTTGTGCTTGGTCATCACAGGAATCCCTTTAGGAATGATTTTTCCAAACTTAGAGATAAATCATAGTATAATAAATATATATAGTGTAACAACTAGATATTTTATGAGATATATTCTTTTTAATTTCTTTGATGCCTTTTTTTGTACTCTACACTAATATTATCTTATGCTATAGGCAACACTGTATTATCTTTTAGTATACGCAACAATATTCTTCGCTTGTGTTGCAAAAAATTTAAAATTATTTTGATAGAATTCATTTCACACAACACTAAGTATATTTTTTTCAATTTATAAATGAACTAATATTGGGTTATGTTATAAGTAACACCAATGGAAGGTTTCACTACACACAACACTGACTTGGATTGTGTTACACGCAAGAGTGACCTTCCTCTATAGCTAGCGTTGTACACAACACTGTGTTTCACTAAAAAAAGATATATTATTAAAATATTATATAAACTAGCCGTTATGAATATTATTAACCACATTTTTAATTTTATAAAAAATTATCATTCATCTTACACATCATATGAGAACAAAATCAAATTTTCATATAAAAGAAGTATTTTTCAAAAAAATGTCGTTTTATAGCCTTTTGATGGAGCACCTATTTTAAATCTATTTTTTGACACTTTTATAAGTTATATTAGATATGATAAACTTATTATTTGGAAGCGGGGCATAAAATTTTACTTCAGAAAAAAAATTATATTTTTCTGATAACTTTTATATTTTGATGAACAGTGAAAATACGCAAAATTTTAATTGAAAACAACTTTTTTCATCGAAATAATTTATATTGTTAAAATATATTATTGTGTGGTTTTAAATTATAAATAGAATATATTTTTATATTTTAAAATAATTTAAGTCATTTTTTTTAATTTTACATTGAAAACATATGTAAAAACACTTCAATCTTTTGCAATATTTTAAAAAGAAACCCATTTTTTCGACAATAGTATTAATTTAAAATTAATTACTAAAACTTCTTTATTTTGAATTTGGAAAAATGGATTCCATATTTTTAATCATAACGTTAAAATTTTGTAAATAATTACTCTTTATTTTTGGACGTTATTAATAGTAACTTCAGTAATTATTTTATTTACCATTATTAAAGGGTAAATCTAGTAAATAAGGGTAAAAAATAATTTTATAATTATATTAAAAAACCCTAAAACATTCCCTAATACTATTTTGTGAGATATTTTCAACCATGGTCATCCTTGTGTCGATTTTGGGATCCCATGGATTCACTTGGATGTGAAAATGACAATTTATAAGAATTAATTTAAAGTAAAGATAATTATAACCTAAACATATATCTTTTATTAAAATGATTTTAATATGTGGTTATATAATAGATATCTATATATATAAATAGTAATTGGAAAGATAAAAATATTTCCTACATCATGGTATTTTATTTATAATTTTTATACATTAGATAAATATATTTATTTATGACACAATTATGATGTAGTGATTATCTCATTAATGAAAGATTCAAATAAATGAATTTATAAATATTAAAAAAAATGTAATTTGGTTATTTTTATGCCATACACGAATTTTATGGATGATATTGACATGTTATATTTGATTTAATTCTTTTTTTTAATGAATCAGGTTGTTATGAATTTTTTAAAAAGTCAAGTATGAACAGTGTCCAAAATTAAAACAGTTCATAACTTAAAACAGAAAATGGTTTATTAAATGATATTAAATTCATAAAAATTTAATATTCGGTAAAAAGGTTTATATAAGTCTAAATATGTCATAAATAACTTTTTTTGGGTCATTTTACATGATATGGTAATTAAATTAACCCACAATATGTAAATAACATGATATCACGGTAAGATTAAAAAGGGTAAAATAAGGGTAAAACCAAAAGGATAAAGATAAAAAAAATATTCAAAACTTTTTAAAAAATTATTGGATGAGGTGTATTCAAACCAAAATCATATTATATTATAATTAAATAATTTTTGGACCCTTTTAAAGTGAAATTTAATTTATAATAAACTAATATTTTGGAACTTTCCTAAAGTGATCCTCTCCTCTCTTATAAAAGGGCACCTCCTCCCTCTCCTCTTAACTCAATTTTGAGACTTCAAACATGGAAAAACCTTTCCCATTTATATTATAAACTTCCCTAGTTACATTTTAGAGGTTTTTTTATTCTCAAAATACCAACTCTAGTGCCCTATGAGAAAATTTAAAGGAGGCGCGTCAAGGAAGAGGTAATCTCTTCTACTGATTCTTTCAAATTTATTTATTCTTCAAATTCCTCTTATTTAGTTGTTTCATTATAAAGTAATAACATAAGTATCACTAATATACATATATGTTACTATAAATATTAAACAAACCTATTTCACCTTCTATCCATCCTATGAAAAATGAAATCATCGCGCGTGCGTTCGTACGGATTACCGTCTCCACGCCGTGGTGTAATATTTTTGTCACCACCACCATACATGGATGGGTATAATGGTGTAAATAATAACTATATATATTTATTATCATATTATACTAATTTTAAATATTATACATAACCCACTTCAATACCGTTCAACAACTATGGGAACGATATCATCGCTCGTGTGTACGTATGGCTTACCGTCTCTACGACATGATGAGATTTATTCTCCATGTTAACAATTCAAGAATGATTATATAGTATATATAATAAATAATAATGAAATATATGACATAATAATTCTACTGTATTTAGGTATATATATTTCATTTATTTAATTCCATTCAATTTAATAAGGAAACGAAAACAACGTTCATGCGTACGTACGGCCTACTGTCTCCATGAACGGTGTATTCCATTCCATTTATTGATCTGTTATATATATTTATATACTGAATATATATGATATATAAATAATTTTTTACATTCTGAAATTAATTAAATCATTAACTATGTAATAATATCAAGAATAATAATTCCAAACACGTACAATAAATAAAACAATTATTACCCAAAACGTTGCTTTAACATGGAATTGACAAATAAACGGGTAATATAAAGTCGTAGGTGAATCATATATGATATCATAAATATTATTATGGTTATTTTACAAGTAAATAAAATATTTAAACCCACTATATATGAGTTTTGTACACATGCAGAAGAAATTGGACCTAAGGTAAGGGATAATTTTGCAATCTCATTTTTATCCAAGACTGTTTATACATAAGTATTTTCAGGGGATATATTCATCATCCATGTCCATGATTTAAAAAAATGTTTTCATAAAATTTTAACCATTATTATATGTATGTTTAAATTCTTTTTTACCCATTTTTTACTTTTATTACATGGTATGGAAAAAATCTTTCTTTTGTATACCATAGAAGGTACTTTTTTACTCTTCTGGTAAAAGTACGAGGAGAATGTTTTTTTAACTTATACAGCATGAATGGATTTTTATGTCTTCTTAACACCTTATTTCCATGAATCTTCCCCTACACTATTTCAAGTTTATTTTCAACTAAATTCTTTTCTTTTAAAATTGCATGACATTTTGAGAAAAAAAATCATTTTTGAAGAAGAAAGAATATTTTCCTCAAGAATTAATTTCAAGTATTTTATAAAAATTATTTTCCATAAAAGATGGAATATAGTTATGTTTCTATCCCTATTATTAATTTTCTTTATTGTTTTTATGATTAAATTAATTTTTATGGAATTCATTTATCTTATATGGATTATGTTATGATGAAATTATATTTAAGAATCTCGTTTTATTTCATGGGTTATGCTATGGTGAATGATTTATGTTTCTGTGGAACATGTAAGAATGATTTCATTATGAGATGGGTGGGACCTATATCTCTCTAAAATTCATTTGTTAAATATTTATATCTCATGAGATAGACATGGATGGAAGGGCAAATAAATCTGGTTCAGTAATACAGGGATGGAACTGTAGGTAAACTCAGTTCAGTAATGGACTTCGTCCACTATAATGGTCTTGAAAGAAATGCCTTGGCTAATATGGAAATCATAATATGTGATTATTAGTTTTACACAATTACATGTTTTATTCAAATTCAATTTTATCATGTTTAATGTTCCTTTATGATCCATTCCTTACGCATTTCCAATATTTATGTCATTTCTCAGGATTTTGATGTTTAAAATTTATGTTTATGTTTTTATGTTCAAATGTTTATGGTTTGTTTTATGTTCTACATGTTTACCCTTAATAATAATTTTATCTCACCCTTTCTATGTTTTCTTTTCCCCATGATATAAAGAACGGTTTTTGGTAGGAAAACAAAAAATGGGAAGATCTTTATGGGATATTTTGAAGATCATTCACCCTGATTAGAAGATTATGTTTCAAATTTCCAAAGACACTAAACTAATATGGTCTTTATGCATCTATTTTTTTCATATATTAAGTATTCCACAAAATTAATGTAATTTCCATATACATCAATCTTGGGTCTCTATAGTTAGTATCAGAGCGAAGTTTTAGTCAACCATTGGAAACTAAGATGTGAAAATTTTAGTGAGATCCCTAGATATATTTTTAAGGTATGTCTAGGGATGTAACAAAGGTTAATTATAAATATAGTTTATAGTCTGAGAATTATGGAAACTATCATAAATAACCTAGAATTAAACCTAATATGTTAGAGATTAAAGGTACTCCCCCTTGACTATGTTGTTTTCCTATTATGAGTTTTTCCTATCACACTATTCTTTTTGGATTTTAGATGATGGTTGGAACCCGAAGGAACCGTGTTAATGATCAATGCATTGGGTAATGCAATGATTGTCCTCCTGAACAACCAAATTTTATGGTATATGTAATGAAAAATCTTATTGTTATACTTACACAAGCTATGAATCATTATAGACTCCCAAATGAGCAGAGAAGGGAAGAACATTCTATTGAGTCCTTCATAAGGCAAAGTCCACCTTCTTTCAGTGGATCTTATGAACTACTTGTTGCTAAACAATGGTTCAGTACCATTGAAAATATATTTTTCATACATCACTATTCAGAACATGAAAAGGTCATTTTGGATGTTTACCATTTAGAAGGTGAAGCAGACCAGTGGTGGACTCTAATTAAGAATACAGGGCCCTAAGATGAAATTGAATCCATGGAATGGGACAAGTTCAAAAACTTATTTTTCAATAATTATTTCCCTTGTATTATTTGAACAAAGATGGAAAATGAGTTCCTTGATCTTAAGAAAAATGATGATGAATATGTTGGTACATAAGAGGCTAATCTTACAGTACTTACAGGGTATGCTTCTGGCTTTATCATCTAACCTAAAAGTAATGTTAATCGATTCTTCGGTGGCTCAAAACTAGGTCTTAGAAGGGAATTAACTATAAGAGACTTCAGTATCTATGAAGAGATAGTGATTTGTACTATCAAGGTAGAATTGTAAGTTAGTGTTACATATCCATCTCATGGTTTTGACAAGAAACAAAAGATAGAGGTCAAGGGAAATCTCAATACAATAGTGAAAAGAAGATAAATGTTTCCTTATGCTCAAAGTTTGGAAAGAATCATGGTGGAGATTGTATTAAAGGGACTAGAAAATGTTTCAAGTGTGTAAAAGAAGGTCATCGAGCAGTTGAGTGATGAAGTAATGGGAAAAAGTTTTCTAATGATGTGGATGGAGAAAAGAATAAAGAGAACGCACCACCAACAATTAAATGCTATAAGTGCAAGGAAATGAGTAATTATGCTAACCAATGCCCTAATACAATGGTTAATGATGATCGACATCAACAACCTATTAAGTAAAAAAGACATAGGTAAGTCACATGTGATCACCATTGGAGATGTATTGTATGACAATGATGTAGTGGAATGATTAAGTGTTTATGTAATGAGATTTCAGAATAATGTTGTGGAATCTCATTTATAGTATTATTGAATATTTTAATATCTATGTATTGGTTTATTATGGTTTACCGTAATTATATGGTACCGATAACCATGAAAAGTGATTGAAATTATTTGTAAAGAAGATGATATGCGCATAATAAAAGTATAAGGAGAAAATAATATGTTTGATAGTATTAATGAGCTCATAACGGATAAATGGACCAAGTGATATCATGGTTTGAGTATATAGAATTTTTGGTATATTTTGTGTGTAGAAAGAGTTAATTTTGATAAAATTCATGTTGTCACTATGGTTCTACAATAATTCATGTTATTATCATGTTTCAAGAGAATACATGATTATGGTATTCACATGTTTGTGATGTGACAAACATGGACTCCCAAATGAGCTATGGGAGAAAAATGTTAAGTAGGTTTAGTTCACCTCCTTCTAAAGTTTTATATTTTTAGTTTTTAGAAGGATTGTAATGTTATCCATTTATGGGTAGTAGAAGTTATTTTCCATTTTAAGTTTGCTATATTGATGTATTATCTCACTATAGGTCGACTTATGCTTATTTGGTAACATGTTCTAACATTTTTTGTTGAGATAAATGGAATGATCTTTCATTCTATCACATTATTTTCTAACACTTCAATAATAAAAAATTCAACCTCATTCCATTAAATAAGAGATGAAGTGAAAATTGTTTAGGGAATGACCAATAGTGATATTACACTAAAATCAAGTAAGTATTTATCCTTATGAAAAAATTATTTAACTTTAAGGAAATGATCTTGAAAACCAAAAATTTTATGCAAGTACCCTCTTATCGGATGAATCAAATAGTCCCTTAAACCATCACATACTTATGGATTTTTGGTAGTTAACTCTCTCCAAACCTTATTCTCTATCACTATCCATCAGAACATGATGGTTAGGTTTCTCTTCCATATCCATGTTTTTACTTTCCACATATGTTATCTTATGTAGAAACCCAGTGATGAGTTAATTTGGGTAACCGTTATGTTTCTAACATTCCTTCTTAAAATTATGTCTTAGTACCCTTCTTACGATGTGGGTTTCCATGAAATAAAATTTCAAGTAGGAAACCATTTATAACCCCGATGAATTTAAGGGGGGTAGAATGTAACACCCTCAGATTTTATGAGACAGATTATTTTTAATTTATTGTATTTTTTGTGTTGTATGCTACACCAAGATTATATTGTGCTATACGCAACATTGTATTAGCTTGCAGTATACGCAACAATATTCTTGGGTTGTGTTGCACAAAATTTCAAGTTATTTTGATAGAATTAATTTACCACAACACAGATTATAGATTTTTTTCAATGTATAAAATAAATGATTCTGGTTTATGTTATAAGAAACACCAAAGGAAGCTTTCACTACATGCAATACTGACTCGTCTTGCGTTACACACAAGAGAGACCTTCCTCGATAGCTTGCATTGTACGTGATACCGAGTTTCACTAAATAACGATATATTATTAAAATATTATATATAATAGTCATTATGAATAGTATTAACCACATTTTGAATTTTATATTACATTATCATTTATCTTACACATGATATGAGAACAAAATCAATTTTTCAGATAAAAGAAGTATTTTTCAAAAAAAATGCAGTTTTTCCGCCTTTTGATGGCGCACCCATTTTAAATATAGTTTTTGACACTTTTATAAGTTATATTTGAAAAGTAAAACTTTTTATTTGGAAGCAAGGCACAAAATTTTACTTTAGATAATTTTTTTATATACTTCTAATAACTTTCATATTTAGATGAATAGTGAAAATACGCTAAATTTTAATTGAAAACAAATTTTTCATTGAAATAATTTATATAGTTAAAACATATTATTTAATGGTTTTAAAGTATAAATAGAATATATTTTTATATTTTAAGACAATGTAAATCATTTTCATTAATTTTACATCGAATTCATATGTAAAAACATTTCAATCTTTTGCAATGTTTTAAACAAAAACCCATTTTTTCGACAATAGGATTAATTTAAATTAATTATTGAAAATTATTTGTTCTGAATTTAGAAAAATGGATTCCATATCTAGAATCATAAGGTTAAAATTTTTTAAATAGGTACTTTTTATTTTTGGACATTATGAATAATAACTTCAGTAATTATTTTATTTACCATGGTTAAAGGGTAAATCTAGTAAATAAGGGTAAAAAATAATATTATAATAATATTAAACTACCCTAACACATTCTCTAATCCTATTGGATGAAATATTTCTGACCATGGGCATACTTTGGTCTATTTTTAGACCCCATGGATTCACTTGGATTTGAAAATAAAAATTTATAAGAATTAATTTAAAGTAATGATAATTATAACCTAAACATATATATTTTACTAAATTGATTTTAATATAGGGTTATATAACATATATCTATGTATATAAATAGTCATTGGAAATATAAAATGATTTCCTAAGTCATGATAATTTATTTATAATTTTTATGCATTAGATAAATATATTTATTTATGACACAATTATGATATAGTGATTACCTCATTAATGAAATATTCAAATAAATGAATTTATAAATATTAAAACAAATTTAATTTGGTTATTTTGATGTCATCCATGAATTTCATGGATGATATTGACATGTTATATTTGAGTTAATTCCTTTGTTTTAAGTAATTATGTTTTTATGAATTTTTAAAAAAAGTCAAGTATGAATAGTGTCTAAAATTGAGAAAATTCATAACTTAAAACATAAAATGGTTTATTAAATGATATTAAATTCCTAAAAATATAATATTTTTTAAAAAGGTTAATATAAGTCCAAATATTTCATAAATAACTTTTTGGGGGGTCGTTTGACAAGATATGGTAATTAACTTAACCCACAATGTGTAAATAACGTGATATCACAGTAAGATTAAAAAGGGTAAAATAAGGGTAAAACAAAAAAGAAAGGATAAAAATATTCAAAACATTTCAAAAAATAACTATATGATGGGTATTCAAACAAAAATAATTTTATATTATAATTAAATAAGTTTTGGACCC
Source organism: Viscum album (assembly GCA_963277665.1). Lineage (NCBI taxonomy): Eukaryota > Viridiplantae > Streptophyta > Magnoliopsida > Santalales > Viscaceae > Viscum > Viscum album. The sequence goes on along the minus strand of OY728164.1, from coordinate 1,041,077,797 downwards.
TTCTAAATTGAAATTTAATTTATAATAAATTAATATTTTGGAACTTTCCTAAAGTGAACCTCTCCTATCTTATAAATGGGCACCTCCTCCCTCTCATCTTCACTCTATTTTGAGCCTTCAAGATCGGCCAAACCCTACCCATTTCTCTTATCAAATTCCCTAGTTACATTATATAGGTTCTGGTCTTCTCAAAAGACCTACTCTAGTTCCCTAAGAGGAAATTCAAAGGAGGCATGTCAAGGAAAAGGTAATCTCTTATACCGATTATTTCAAATTTCTTTCTTATTCAACTTCCTCTTCTTTAGTTGTTTCAATATAAAGTAATAACATCAGTATCACTAGTATACTAATATGTTACTATAAATATGAAACAACCCTATTTCACCTTCTATCCGTCCTACGAAAAATGAAATCATCACACGTGCATACGTACAGATTACCATCTCCATGTCGTGGTGTACTCTATTTTTCACCACCACCTTAATTGGATGGGTATAATAGTGGAAATAATAACTAGATATGATTATTATAACATGATACTAATTCTGAGATATTATACACCATCCACTTCAATACCATTCAACAACTATGGGAATGATATCATCGCTTGTGCATACGTATGACTTACTGTACCAGGCGGGGATTGTAGCAGTGGTGGGTACTATGCAGTACTATTGCAGGCAGGAACTGTAGGAGTACTATTCACAGAATGGGCCTTGGGCCAAAAATTTGGGCCTACGAGCCATGTAGTGGACTATATGACCACTAGGTCTTTTGGGCTATGTAATGAGTCTCCCTCTAACCAGTTTAAAGAGGACTTTGATTTACTTTAATAATAAAATTAGGCTTCTGCCCCAACCTTTAAAAAAATAATGAGGAAATGAAAACAACATTCATGCGTACGTACAACCTACCATCTCCATGAACGGTGTATTCCATTATATTTATTAATCTATTATATATATTTATATACTAAATATTTATGTTATACAAATAATTTTTTACATTCTGGAATTAATTAAATCATGATCTATGTAATAATATCAAGAATAACAAGTCCAAATATGTACGATAAATAAAACGATTATTACCCAAAACGTTGATTTAACATGGAATTGAAATGTTAATGGGTAATATAAAGTCATAAGTGAATCCTATATGATATAATAAGTATTATTATTGTTTTGTTACAAGTTAATAATATATTTAAACCCACTATACAGGTGTTTCGGTCACATACTGAAGCAATCGGACCTAAGTTAAGGGATAATTTTGCAATCTCATTTTTATCTAAGATTGTTTATACATAAGTATTTTCTAGGGATATATTCATCATCCATGTCCATGATTTAAATAAATGTTTTCATAAAGTTTTTACCATTATTATATGTATTTTTAAATTCTTTTTTACCCATTTTTTTACTTTTACTATATGGTATGGAAGGAATCTTTCTTCTATATACCATACGTGGTACTTTTTGACTCTTTCGATAAAAGTATGAGGAAAATGTTTTTTTAACTTATATGGTATGAACGGATTTTTAAATCTTCTTAATGCCTTATTTCCATGAAGCTTCTTCTACACTATTTAAAGTTTACTTTCAACTAAATTATTTTCTTTTAAAATTACATGACATTTGGAGAAAAGAAATCATTTTTGAATAATAAAGGATATTTTCCTCAAGAATTAATTTCAAGTGTTTTATCTAAGTTATTTTCTATCTAAGATGACATAGGGTTATGTTTATATCCCTATTATTACTTTTATTTTATTGTGTTTAGGATGGAATTAACTTTTATGACGTCCATTTATCTCATATGGATTATATTATGATGAAATGATGTTTAAGAATCCCATTTTATTCAATGGGTTATGCTATTATTAGTGATTTATGTTTTCATGTCACATGTAATAATGATTTCATTATGATATGGGTGGGACCTATATCTCCCTCCAATTCATTGGGTAAAGATTTATATATCATGATATAGACATGGCTGGAATGGAAAGTAAATCTGGTTCAGTAATATAGGGCTCAAACGGTAAGTAAACCCAATTTAGTAATGGACTTCGTACACTATGATGGTATTGGAAACAATTCCTTGGCTACTATGGAAATAATAATATGTGCTTATTAGTTTTCCAAAATTACATGTTTTATGCCAATTCTATTCAATCAGGGTTAATGTTCATTCATGATATGTGCCTTACGTACTGCCAAGATTTATGTCGTTGCTCAAGATTTTGTTGTTTAAAATTTATGTTAATGTTTTTACATTCAAATGTTTGTTGTTTTTTTTATGTTCTCCATGTTTACCCTTATTGAGCATTTGAGATCACCCTTTCTATGTTTCCTTTTTCCTAGGATATAAATAAAGTTTTTAGGTAGGAAAACAAAAAAAGGGAAGATCTTTATGGGAGATGTTGAAGATCTTTCACCATGATTAGAAGATTATGTTTCTAGTTTCTAAAGACACTAAATTAATATGGTCTTTGGGCATATGTTTTTTTCATATATTAAGTATTCTGCAAAAGTAATGTAATTTACATGTATATTAAGCTTGGGTATATACATATATAATCCAATATAAATAATTATCATGCCAAATAGGACATAACCAACTACCATGTTCTAACACATTTTTCATATACATAAAAAATAAAAGAATAAAGAGATATAGACAAGAAAAAACAAAACTAACGAAAAATTAAAATATCACAAACTAATGAACTTGATCCGAACCCGAAACCAACTCCCCACAACCTTTAGTTGCTCACCACCACCCAACTCACCCCACGTCAACCATGACGATAAAAAATGTGGAAGGATCGACCCGAAAACCTGTAACATTAATACCTTAAATTTTTTAGGCAGGAGCTAAAATTTATAGTAGGTCACCACAACCCACTGAAACTATCTAATTAATTTTATAAGTAAATTCATCAATGATCGTTAGAAAATAAAGCTATAAATTAATATTTACATGTATATAATGCATGTAAATCAAAACAATTCTATAATCCACATTCAAAAAAAAAATACTTTTGTTTCTAAAAATTGAACACATTCATTTTGAAAACCAATACATTATCCAAATCCTTTAAAAAATCATGAATTCCATTAAAATTTATCAAAAAAATCACAATTTTTTATCAAGTTGAAAATGGTTGATTTAAAATATTTCATCACCCAAATCCATCTTTAAAACCAAAACCAATTTTGAAATCCAATTTAAATCACTCACACATGAGTCTTTAAAAATTCAAAATAGGTTTTGAAAAACATCTTTTAAAAATAATTTTCAAAGTAAAATAACCTAACTCACATGGGTCGATCATAATAATAGTACACCACACATATATATCAAGGCATATAAAAATTCAATATAAACTACACATAAAGAGGTTTCCTAACAATGAGAGTAGGGGAAATGATACAAATAAACACTAGATCAAACTCCCTTCAATCACTAACTAAGCATCAAGAAATAAAATTTTCAATGGTCCTACCTAGAGGACAATAACATTTCAAGCATCTAACTATATGGGTATAACCACCAAAACTAGCTACTAGAATATGCTATGTCCATACCATCATCCATGTATCCCACATAAGACTTTTTGTGATGAAAAACCACCACCTTGTCCGTGCTCTTGCCACAAATAGTGGGAAACTAGCGGATTTTGAACCAACAAGAGGAAAAAGTTGGATCTTCCTCTTAGTACCTGGAATCCCATGACTAATAAGGAAGTAAGGCATAGTGAAAACAATCTATGTATAACACCCAAGGAATAACCAAAACTACCCTCACCCCTAACACCCAATTATTTAAATCCCCATACATATAATATGCACTCAATGCATAATAAGAACATTACCACATATGGGGAGAAAACAAGCATCACATAGTAATCATAAACCCACACAATGGGTAAACAAGTAAGCAGAAATCAACGGTGCCATCCACATAACCATTTAAAACCATAGTTCCAAAGGTTAATTAAACATAAAAATATATCTTGGAATGCTAATAACTTTCACATTTCATAAAATAATTTCCAAGTACCATTTGGAAAATGTTGGAAAATACCCAAACATTTAAAACATTTCAAAGTCACCCTTACACAATGGATCTCTTATTTGAAAACCAAATAATGACCAAAGAGCCAACCATTCTCTTCAAACCAATTTAAATAATCCAATAAGGAATTTCACATGGGTTAAACCACACATAAATTTAAAATCACCATTTGAAATACATTAAATAACACCTTTACAATCCATTTAGAGGTCAATGCCTTGATTTAAAACCATATACCCTTTGAAACCTTACATTAACTCATTGAAAACCAAAATGTCTCAAATACCATTTCATATAATTAAAACCATTTCAAAAATCTATAATTAATTTCATAAGAACCTTTCAATAATAAAACATTCCATTTCAATCATGAAAACATGGAATTTTCAGGAAAAACCAATTAATCAAAACTCTAAAACATTAATAAATGGTTTCAAAACACCACAAAGATATCACATATAATCATACTTTCATTAATATAGAATTTAAAAAGTGAAATCAATCTTATAATTCAAAAATTAAACAATTTCATAGTAACAACAACCTCAAACAAGTGGAAAGTAATATGAAACATATCAAAACTTGTCTTCTTAAATGGTGACCAAGCCCATGGGTTAGAATTTGTGTCTATGAACCCTAAACCTGAAAATATCTATCATTAAATCTAGTTGGAACCCTAAAATAGATCCATATAATAACTAAGATTCATGGGGAAAATAAAATCCAAGAGAAGAGGGGGTAGAAGGAAGAAAGAGGGAAATAGAGGAACAAATCACCTCAAATCCACTTTTAAAAAACAAAAAGAATCCAATAATCCAAGGGGAGGAAGAAAATAGATACACTCCCAAGATCCCTAAGGTTAGCCAATATAGGGGATGAGAAATGGGGGTGAAATCTCTTAAAATCATAAGGTAAAAAAGGGAAAACCCCAAAAATTAAACACCTGGATAGGCCACATAGATTACCAAACCATGTGATGGTCACTGCCTAGGCCAAGAACCACCTCTCATGGTTACTTATAAGAGGATACATAGTTTCCCAAACATACTATTTTCTCTGAAACCACTCCAAGGCCTACATGGCCTTCAGGGGATCCCTGTACAGTTTGAAAAAACCTTTTATAATCCATGAAAATGGATCCTTCAAAAATCACATAGCTTACCACACATGTTCCAAATGGTTTAACAAACCATGTGAAATTCAGGAACTACACCACAGACACACCAATGAACTCTCATGTTTTCTCCTAGGGGTCACATAGTTTGAACATAACCATGCATATTCCCTAATAATTAACCATGAACAATTCAAAATGAATTGAAAAGGATCCTCTTAAAATGAGGTCGCACAATTTCCCTCTAACTACAAACTGTAATCATGAATAGAAGGGAAAAAACTCAATATTGTCCATTATTTGAGCTTAAACTATATGGAAACAAAAATTGATCCTCTAATTGACAAAATAACACTAAAAGACCAACCTTGTGACCTGGGGGTTCATATTGACATCATTCTTAGGATGGACTGGTTGGTTTCTTATCATACTTATGTAAATTTCTATCACTATAGGGTAAATTTCACATCACCATAAGGTGGTATTTATATTCATAAGGGTGAATGGTATGTCCATGAACGTTGAGATAAACCCGAGCATTGTGGGATGTGTGGGTGATAGCCAATATTGTTAGCCTTTATATGATGATTAGGGAATGCATTAGGATGATTTCCCTCTTGTAGTTGATCATTATAGAGACATATTCCCTAAAAACTTTTCTTAACTACCTCCTGATAGAGAGGTATATTTGAATATTGATCTAGTTCTAGGAGTGGAACCAGTATCCGTTAATCTTTATAGGATAGCTACTACTAGGTTGCAGAAGCTTAAGAGGCATCTGGAGTATTTAGAAGCCAATGGTTTTATAAGACACATTACTTCACCATAGGGTTCACCTATACTTTTCTTCAAGAAGGAATATGGGATCCTTAGTTTGTGTGTTGATTACTAAAATTCAAATCATCTTAATGTGAAGAACTAGTATTATTTACCTCATATAGATGACCTCTTTGACCATCTCCAAGGAGAAAGGGTTTTCTCCGATATTGATTTTAGTTCAGGATACCATCAAGTGTGTCTTATAATGTCATGTATACCATGTATAACATTTTTTAGTAGATACGGACTGTATGAGTATTTGGTTATATTTTTCGATCTCATAAATGCACCATTCATTTTCATAGCTATGATTGATAGAGTATTCTACCCATATTTGGATTTATTTGTAGTAGTATTCTTGGAAAACATCTTGGAATATTCTCATACTCAATATGACCATGACAGGCATCTTGAGATTGTACTAAATAAACTAGGAGAGAACCATATGTATGCTAAGATTACAAAATTCCACTTTTGGGTCGATAAGGTTCACTTCCTGGGTCACATAATCTTAAAGGAAGGAGCATCTATGGACCCAAGGATAGCGAGATACATGGTTTCATGGGAGCATCCCAAGAAAAACATTGATATTCAGCATTTCGTGGAGCTATCAGGCAATTACAGGCACCTTATATGGGATTTCTCACAATTTATATCACAAATCATAATATTAACCAAGAAAGGTGTCACATTTATATAGTCCAAATCATGTAAGGTATCATTTCAGGAGTTGAAAGGATGGTTTAATTAAACACTGATCGTGATTTTTCTTGAACCTGGTAGAGGCTATATGGTTTATTGTGATGCATCAGGCATCAAGCTAGGAGATATTCTGATACAGGGAGATTGAGTCATGGAATATGGGTTTCATCAATTGAGACCTCATGAGTATAATTACCCCACACATGATTTTGAGTAAGTATTTTTGGTTTATTCCTTTAGTTATTGGAGAAACTATTTAATGGGAGAGTTTTTATGGTTTATACGGACCAAAAAACCTAAAATACATATTCACATAGTGTTACATGAACCTCAAGAAGAAAAGGTATGTTGAATACCCATAGTGTTTAAATATTGAGCTTGTTTATACACCTAAGAAAGGAAATAATGTTGTAGATGTTCTGAGATGAAAAACTCAGACACATGAAGTTTCAGAGTCCATTAGTGAGTGGTAGATGATGGCCATGTTATCTGAAATGTACATATAATTCTAATAGATTCATAGGTATTCTATTATTACAACTCTATATGTAACCTCTTCACTTTTGTATAGAGGGAAGATGAGGAAGCTATCAAATCCTGAGGGTTTAATTCTATAGAAGATTATTTCAAGTGAGGACCCACCGCCTAAATGGGTCATTGATCGGGATGAGATCATTCACATTAACGTATGTGCCTAGGATTCATAATAAATCTAATATGAATTGATGAAAGAGTCTCATGCATCTTCTTGGTCAGCACATCTCGATCTTACCAAGATGTTCCAGGATTTACACCACCATTACAAGTGGTCCAGGAGAAAAAAGAGATAGTTTGTGTTGTTAATTGGAATTATACTTATCAATAGGTGAAATCCAAACACTAGTGATTGTTATGGATTTGACATCCATTACCCATTCCTAAGTAGAAATGGGATGATGTCACTATGGGTTTTATGATGGGTTTACCTAGGTCCTCTCAAGGAAGTGATGTGGTATGGGTTATCATTGATAGGATAACAAAGGTCACCCACTTTATATCTATTAGAGATACCTTTTAGTGGATGAACTGGCTAGACTCTATGTCTATGATATTATGAGACATCATGTTATCCCTTATACTATCATATTAGATAGATTTGATTTCCTTACATCGTAGTTCTTGTAGGGTTTGCAAAAGGCACTGGGGTCATATGTGCTTCTGAGCATATTCTATCACCCAAAGACTGATGATTAATCAAAACTAATGATTTAGGTGTTATAAGACATATTCCAAACATGTTTCTAGGATTTTTAAGGTTCTTGGGAGAATCATATAAGTATTTCTGAATTTTCTTATAATAAAAACTTCCAAGAGACTATACAGATGGATCCTAATGAGGTCTTATATAGTATTCCATTTCATTCAACCCTATATTGGTTAGAGGTAAGAGATAAAGAACTATAGGGACCTCATCTTGTATAGGATACATTAGATCAGGTATATCTTATCAAGAATTTTATAGCTAAATCTCAATCTAGGTAGAAGTATTATGATCATCGTCATTGCTGACCATTGGAGATTGAGGTGGGGTATCATGTTTTCTTAAATGTTTCTCCTGGTCTAGGGTATAGACTGATTTAGATATAGTGTAATCTATCACCTCATTATGTAGGCCCTTTAGATAACTTGGATAGAGTCAGGATGGTATCCTATCAGATAGTTCTTTCTCAGAATTATCAGGCCATGCATGGCGTCTTCCATGTATCTCGTCCATGTTTTTATCATTCTTACTTGTCTCGTTATTTTTATCCTGATGAAATTGAGTTGGAAGTTGACTAATCTTTTGAGGAGCATCCTACATGTATTATTTATCAGATAATGAGGGATATTCGAGGTAGTTCAGTTCCTCTAGAATGAGTGTGTGTTGGATGAGACCTTATAGTGAGAGGTTGATGTAAGTGCTCAGTGTCCAGAGTTATTCTTATATTATGATCAACCACCCTCTAAATGTAAACTTGAGGACAAGTTATTTTATATAGGGTAGTTTATAAGATCCTGAATTTTCTTATGAGGTATGAACCCTTTAAATTTTGGTTTGTATCTTTTTTTTATCTATATCAAAGTGCCTAAGAGTTTAAGGAAGGGTTCAGGTGTGTCCAAGTCTTTGTTGAATCCTAGATCTCTAGTATTTTGAGGAAACAGACTAGGAACATGATTTATTTAAATAGTACAACAAAGTTCATATGGATTTCTAAAACTATGTGGGGTGTTTCAATACACTATATAGGGGAACATAGTTTTTTTAAACCATGCATCTCAAGCCACATGGGCATATGGTCACTACAGAGGGTTGTAAAGGGGTTTCATAAGTCATGCATGGTTTTATAAATCCATGTTCCATCCATTCATGGGTATTGAAACTTATGCATTGGGTGTGCATGGTTGGCACACAGTTTGGAAAACATTCATAGCCAAACCATGCACCCTATAAAAAGGGGTTAAATCCCCATTTTACCCCTCCCTTCATTAAAATTTCCTCCCCCTTTTTCTTTCCTCTCCATGAACAGTAGATTCTCTCCCTCTATGAGAGATCCCATTTCACCTCAATGTAGGATTTGAGCTATCTCATTTGTTCGGAATCTGATTTCTTCATCGTTCATCATGTTATATCTGTATTGGTAATCTCTTCAATCATCTTCCTTCCTTTTTTTATCTTTTCATGTGTAATAATAAATCCATGTGACCTAATATGCCCTATTTTTAGGGTATTCATATATTTCTATGATTTTTTCCATTCTAACCTAAGTTAGAAGCTATAACAGATAAGAAATATTCTACCCATTTAAGGTATGTGTTCTATACATGTTCCCTTAATTTTTTTATGTTTATATATCACACTATAGTGCCTCATGTTGAGGCCTCTATGAATTGCTTCTAAATGAGTAATGTATTAAATTAAAATGATATAGAACATGTTTTGATGTTTAAATTATCCTTTGATGTGGTTGGAGGTCATCGACCTCAACTCAAACCATCCATTGAGGTGGATTTGATTGAATTCTTATGACTATTCCATCTCTTTGGGTGATCCAAGCTTCCCACCCATGAGTGGAAGTCATTTATGAATTAAATTGGAATGAAAAATATTGAATACCTCTTATGTAACCTTTTCATTTATAAATGAATGGGAGGATGAAATGGTTTAATTGGGATTATGAAATGAGATGGATGATATCTTAACATATGAATGTTAATGTAAATGATTGGTAAGGTGGAATGGACACTAACATATACCCTCATATTATCACTTATGATTGAATTGATTAATGATTATAATGTGTAAAATTTAATAGTTTAAAGGGAATGGGAATTAACATGGACCATCCACTTATTACTTAGAAGTGAATTGACTAATGAAATGAATGTGATTAGTTAAATTGATAAAAGGGAATAGAAACTAGCATGGATCTTGATACTTATATGAAATGTTTATGATGAATACATTAGGATGTAACCAACATTGTGATATGGAATTGATAAGACATTTACATTTGATTATTTGGGTTATTACCCTAGATCTGGATTTCTTTAACCACCTTGGACATTCTCCTTAGGCTCCACCAAATTTTGTCTCAAGTTTGTTATGGATGAGATATGTGGACTTAAAGAGGATTCTCTGGTCAATGGACTTGGGTCCTAGCCCATGTAGGTATAAAAATTACTGAATTTTTTATGGATGATCTCTATGGATATTAAGTGGATGCCTTGGTCAATGGCCTTGGGTCCTGGGTATCACATGTCTGATACTTGATATACCAGAATATATAGTAGCTAGTTATTTACTCCTTTACATAATTACTCTTCATTTTTAGGCTACTTGTCATGGCATGTACTTGATGATTTGGGTAGTATCATTTTACCTTTTACATCCTTATTCATGTTATACCTACACAATATTATAACTTATATGCATAGACTGGTTTTTTTATAGACACCAATGGTGGTGTATTACTGAGTATATCTCACATGATATTTGGGCCACCAATTATTTCCCAGAAATATTTTAGGATTACAGGTAGGGATAAAGGGAAGGGTCCATATTTGGATGCCTAATTTTCTATACTAGGATGGAGTATGAGAATATAGGACCAATCCTATGCTCATGATATAATTGGAGATAAATTTTTGTCTTTTTGTACTTTCGTATAACATTTTTTATATTCATGATGATCTGTTCCCTAATATTTTTTTGTATAATATACTAACATGAAATCAATTTTTATATGATATTTAATATGGTTTGATTCTTATTTTGATACTATTTCACTACTTATTATTATTTTTTATATTATGATTCCACTTATTCATCTATTACATTACCACTACATGTCACTCTAACCATGAGGTTCTAGTATCCCCACCATACCATCATAGACCCTCACTGCTAGTTGGTAGTATCTATCATATAGGGAGGTGAGATTGAGGTTATGTGGATCTCAGGTTCGGTTACTTTCTAGTGAATTGGGCCCAGGATGCTACAAATATCCATGTTTTCAAACATCTTAAAAAATGTTAGAATTAAATTTAACAATAGAATCAAAAAAAATAACTCAATTTGAGTCTTCATATTCCCAGGAGTCTTTTTCTTATTCCTCTTCTTATTTACTTTTTAAATAAGGCAGTCTTTAATAGATTTTTTTACTGGTTTCTCATTGTGACCAAATTTATATTCATCTCTTGTGGTAGGATATACAATCACTTTTTATACCACTAGTTTCCCATATATTTATTCCAAAAATATCCAAATATCAAAATAACTAGAATTATGAAAGGTTTTCTTGAATACCTCATTGAATGTACCTCTATTTATAATTTTTTGTGTTTCTACATCATGAAATCAATCATTTTACTCTTTCAAGTTCGAATCTCATTAAAAATATTCCATGATATCATTACCAAAATCCTTTAGAAACCAAAAAATCTCCTTTTTCATCCATAAATATTATTAACACTAAAAATAAGAGTCATCAACATTGAATCCATGTGTGTAAAAAATCCAAAAAAAATATTTTGATATTAAACCTTAAATTAGAACATTTTGGATTTGATACCACTTGTTAGGACCAAACTAAATTTAAGAACCCTGTGAGGGGGTGAATTATGGTACACACAAAATTAAAAAAATATATATATATTTGACATCCCATTTCCCATATATATCTTCTTACCTCATTGTAAAGAAAATGTTAAATCACTATTTCTCTTACTACAGATCATAGAAAATATTAAATATAAATATATAGAAAAGTTAATCATAAAAGTCAAAATGGATTTTACTTGGTTCGCCTCTAATAGATACTCCAAGGAGCATAAACATGATGGTATGAAAGTGTACCAAAATCCACTATTATGAACCATTCTATGGATGAATATTTTAGTTCACATTCCCTCTATTCCACAATTCACTACACTTATAAGGCTTAAGAAAGACTCATTATCGATCCAAGGGTTATTTTCTATTCTTCTCCTCTATGGGCTACTTCAATGAAGGAAATGTCAATTTATAGATATGAATGTCTCTTCAATATTTTATTAACATGATGGTATATTCTAGATCATCGTAGTTTTTTTTGATATCTTGTAACTTGATCAACAAGTAGATGATCTGTTAAGATCTTATTTGTGGTGATATTCCTTTTAAAATCTGAATGAGATCAAATCCTTAATATTTGGGTTGACAGTCGTGTCTTAAAAAACCATATGTGAGTGTCCTATTATTTTTTGGATCAACTATTTTTATTCTATGTGAATATAGCAGTAATAACTTTCACCTTATAAATTAATATTATCCTCTTGGAACAATCTCATTATGCTCCTTCTTCTTCTTCAACAGTCAGGTTCGGTAATGGAGTAATATATTTTCAAAAACTACTACAAGTAGTTTTAATAATATCTTCCAAGATAAAAACAATTGATTAAATGATTGGGATTTAATAATTCTTATTATAATCCTAAAAGTTCATTACAAGTATCCACATGATTATATTTTCTCAAATTCATCAAACATAGTCAATAATATCTACAAAAATTCATGTCATAACTTCCCAGTTTTTAATTAAAACTAGATATTTGAGATATTTTGGAAATAACAAGATCATGAAGTGATTCACTCCACTCTGACATGACATGACTATACTCCATCCATTATATTTCATGGTCTCACCCACGGCAGTGTGATCTATAGTCAAAATCATATCCAAAACATCCACACAATATCACATTTAAAACTCCTGAGGAAACACATCATGGTCTTCAAAATATTCTCAAATAATTTTTGATCTTAAACATATTTTTCCAGGGAACCCTACATTACAATGTAAGGTTATATTAGGGAGATTATTGAGTTAATAAAATACTTTAATATCATCTTTTTTGAAAATCAAAATGAACTTTATTTTGTTTTTTAATTAGATTGAATATTTTTTTATGAGTATTTTTTCCATATTATAAATTCAGATTGACTAAAAATTTATATTCTAGTGAACTAAACTGAACCATGATAATTTTGAAACAAGTTTAAGCATTTTTATGGAATTATGAACGATTTATCAAAAGATAGATCTATATTCCTTTTTAGATGATGAGGGTTCTAATATTGTTGGAACTGAACCCATATTCGGTGGAATATGACCATTACATTTTGTTACAACATAGGATATAAATTGAGCCGAGGATTTTAGGAATAGAAGATACTAGATTAACATATGATCATGTCAAAGTATGAATCATATTGTTTCCTAGATCACTTATGATTATTATTTCCTTTTTTCTAAGAGGTTCCCTTTGGTGAGGTTTTATTATAAAGTTATTATTTTTACCCTGAAATCATTATACTTCTAATCTTCATGATTGATGAGATTCTAAAAAGGAATCTATATATTTTGATCACTATAACCGAAGAGTTTCTAGATATATGATACTATAACTTCCAAAACATAAGTTCAATGAATTCTAGGGTACTTGTATATTATGATGATTGAGGTTATATAGAATAGGTTCTTAGTAATATAGCTACATATTGTTGATATTTTTGTCAAAGTAGTTTTTGGTGAATAACTTGTTATTATTGATTAGATTAGTTAAGGAAGTTCATGTGTTTAGAACCTATTGATGCCTTGGATATATTCTACTAATCACCGACCTATTTGGTTTTAAATTGAAGACTTACCTGATTGGATTTTATTTAGTAATATAATACCCTTTAAAGGAGTTTTAGAATTGTTTATATAAATCCAATTTTTTTATCATCTAGATTGTGGATTTAATTTCTAACTGTATCATTTTATCAATTTATGTATAAATTATTGGGTTTTTTATACTATTCTTATAATTATTACATTGTTACTCTGATTTTATCATAACTTATAACTTGTGATCAAATGAATACTTAAGTTAGTGAAAAATTATATGTTTTTTTGTGATTATAATTTACCCCCTCTCATAGATACCCTATATTTCAAATTTAAGACAACATTTGGTATTAGTTATTCACTCTAATATTATAATTTTAAACTTTATATTTGTTTAGTGAGACTCATATTAGTTTCCTTTCACTGATTTTTTATAAAGAGTAGGAATTTTGTTTTTGTTTTGGAATAGATAATTCTAGTCTAAAGTTTGGACAATTTGAATCCAAACCAATCACCAATTTTTTATGGAAATGATTATGAATACTAGAGTTAATAGATGGATACAAACATTATAAATATAGGTGTTGAAAATTATGTTATACTTACCAATAGTTAAAAGATTCCAAATAAATAAGATACCACTTTTAATCATGAGGATATATCATAATTACAAATTAATTTCCAAGTCATGGATAATCAATTATCTATTATTAAAAGAAATATCTATAGAAATTTTTCTTCATGTAAAATAGATAATAGAATTTATTATAATTTACTGGTTATTCATTTTTTTACATTTAAATTTCTATAAAATAATAGAGAAATTATCAAGTTATATTATTAGAGTTTTTATTTTTTATCTAGTCAGCTAGTTGCTCAAATTCACCAGATATTTATGATGATAGTAAATAGTTTATAGTCACTTGGAAATTATAAATTATTGTATTTTTAGCTTATATATAAATTTATTGACACTCTAGATAAGTATTAAGAGTCAAATTGAATAGTTATTAGTGATACTAAACATATTACTAAGTTAATATTATATTTTTTAATCAAAATCCTCATGAAACATGATAACCAACATAAAATGGATGTTGATAAATAAAAACAATAGAGTAGACATTTCATCAACATATATATATTTAAATTAAAAAACTCGTACCTCAAATATAAGTATATTTAGAATTAATTATAGATGGAATTATAATAAAATTTGTATGGAACTTAGTGAAATTGGTATTTCTCAATTTTCTAGATAACTGAATAGATATATGGGGGGAAAGTACTATTGGATAAATAATAATAAGTTTAGGAATGAAAAATATTATAAGAAGGTTATTTTTCATACTATATGACTTGAGTGTCACAAATCAGGGCACATTAGACATGATTGTTTGAGGTTGAAGAAGAAAAAGAATAAATATGGTAAATTTTAAAATAAAAATGAGAAAAAAATATTACATATCTTCTAATGAAACATAGAGTGCCGGTGAGAATCCATCATCCAAAATTAATAGTTATTTAGATAGTGATAATATCCAGAAGATAATAGGTATTTATGAAAAGTCTCATTATAATGATCGGTGCTTTATAGGTGAAATAGCCCTTGATTCACTCTAATAGTTATCCCTTGATTCCAATTTTTCTTTTGCCTTTGATTATGATAATAAAATTTATTCATCAATGTATGAAGATGATACTCCTTCACTTTATGAGATGAAAAAATATGTGAAAAGTATATAAAATAGAAGAAATTATTAGAATAAATATTATTATCAAGCTATGGGTGTTTTAGGTAAGATTAAGGATTCTTATCAAAAACATTATAAGAAATATTTGAAACTTAAAATTAGAGTTTAAAAAATAAAGATAAGGTTTATGGGTCTTAAAAAAATCATTATTAACCACTAAAATAAAATTTAAAGTTGTTTGTGTGACATCAATGGATGATAGGAAAGTTTTTTTGTTATTGATCTATGAAGTAAAAAATTCTGAATAAATTACTATCCAATATTACTTTTGAGAAGAAGAAATTTGATAAGTTGTATAAATAGTTAATACCAAAAACAAAAACTTCTGGATTAGGTCATAAATCCACTAAAATATCATTCTATCAGTCAAACTACTTCATGTCGAACAGTGTACCTTTTTTATTAAATTCCATAGAGGATGGAATTGAATTAATAATTTAACTATGAATAATTATTAGTCCTTTAAAACTCAAAATTATTTTATTTATATGAAAATTGTATCTATTGAACCAAAAAAAATTATAAAAAGGATGGTGTCCAAGGTTTAATTCACTAAATTTATGGACATAAGGAGGCCTAGGTTCTGAATACCTAATTTCTAATTACTGTAAATCATTATGTACCAGCATATGAAATCAAACATTAGATACCTAGTAACACTCATATTTTATTATTTTAAGTTTACTATTAGGATTTTTTTAATTTAATCTTATGATTTGTTAAAGTTACTCTTATGATTTTCTAAGTCACTTTTACACTTGTGAGGTATATCAGAACTTACATATTTTATATAATATTTTTCTTCATAATATTTATATTTATATGAAGTTTTTTATACATTAAAACTTTTTATTTAAACATTAACTCCTTTCTCAGTGAGTAGTTTCCTTTTTTGGATAACTTTTTTGAAGAGAGAGTTCATAATTTATGTTAATTTTAAAAGAAGATATGATAAGTTCTTTGAGAGAAACATATGAAACCATCTTTCATTATAATAATACCATCCATTCAACTTAAGATAACATCCAAGAGGTTCAAATTTTTTTATTCTTATCTTATAGATTTTCCTTAATTACCTAAAATTATATATTCTATATTGTGCATATTTCATTTAAAATTAATTTAGTAAAAAGGTAACTAAATATTAGAAATATTAAATTTAATTATTTAGAGATTGGGAATCATCCTTATTTTGGCATGAAATTATTTGGACTATTATATTGGAGATAGATCAATGGCTGGTAATTTTACCTATATAAATAAGTATGGACTCATAATTGGTTGTCACTATTTACTATATAGCTATGTCTCTCTCAAATTATAAATTCCAAATTATAATTAATATTTTATAAATTTTAATGGAAACTTATAAAGATATTTCATCAAAAGATATTACTATTAAAGACTTATGGATTCTTATTGGTTCTTGAAATTTGAATATTTATTGAAAAGAGTGATTGTTTTTCAAATATCGGAGAAAATTACACTACTTAAAGAAGAACATAGGTTATTTTACCCTCGCATCATCCCAAAATTTTATGGAACTGTAACATCCTGGTTCCGGAAGCTGTCCAGAAATGTCCCATACCTGGTTGGTCACATGCCCTCAAGCGCATTTCTCCAAACACTAGAGGCTACGGACTAGTAGCTAGGTCCTTGGTTGATATAGTGTGGAAACTATACCCTCATTGGCAGAGTAACATAGTGGAAGTAAAACATATATACAATAGCAGAAACAGTAAACATACCAAATGATAGTAAACAGCAAAATACTGATGAAGAAACAACTAGAGCACATATATATAAATGATGCATGATACATATGTCTAGGAAACCATCCAAATAAGTCACAATGCTGAAATACAGAACTAAACCAAAGTACAAAAGAAAACAGCAAACAACTCCTCAGCATCGCAATCCTCATCTTGGTCGCATTCTCTCCAGCTCCAAAGTAATCAAGTACCTGAAGTAGAAGGGCGGTTGCCCTTATCTATACATGCAACAATATAATCTTTTTGGACCCAAAATCATGGCCCAAACAGGGTGTGAGACTAAATCCTAGTAGGAAACCACCACAAGACATGTGCCTAATAGTCAGTGAATATATAGCAGGCAATAAGTAAATAAAATAGAAACCAAGGAAGTAATCAGCAGTAAACAATCAACAGTTTCAATGCATTCAGTTTCATATATTAAACAACAGCTAATCAAAGAAGGTAACTGGTTCACGCCCAAATTTACCCAAGAGAAGAAGGGTAGAACGGTCCTTGTAGTGTAGCTTGGGTTGTCGATTCCACAGAGACCAAAGAAGATACCTAAGATACACAACCTAAGGGATGGATTTTTGGCTATGAAGTGGCCAACTTGGATTGATTTTGGATGGGTTTTAAAGATATCTAAAAGATTTAAGTGGATTCAATTTAAAAGAATGAGTTGATCCTAGGTTATCACTCGGGGTGGATTGGATGTATTTTCTTTTTAATGATTTCAATTTCTTAAATTTGAGATGGATTCATTTAAGGAGATAAAACAACATCATCACTTACTGGTTTAATGCCTACACCCTCTAATACTAATCACCTATACACTTGAAGGATCAAAGTTTTGAGCACTTCAAGGTAAAGGATCGTATTAGTACTTGAGGTGTGTGGCCTTAAATTCAACAAGGACGATGGAGTTTAAAAATCATCAAATAAAAATCCCAATTAAAGAAGTGATTATAAATTAATTAGGTGATAAATAACATCCAATCCAGCCCCTTGCTACTCCCTTGGATCAACCCATAAGTGGGTTAGCCCTCCATTGATCCCATGGTTTCAATGGAAGCGGAAAGTAGACTCATAAGGGAGGAATGAAGAAGTAAAGAAAACAACAAAAATAAAATGATCACTCCACCGTTGTGTGAATAATTTCACAAGGGTTGGTGTGAATAAATTCACACCTTAATCCAACGGTATCAAAGTGATATTAATAACAACAGAATAAGAGTAGAAGAAGAACTTTTATTAAGAAACTAAAGTGAATTGAACAACTTACATGTGAAAGACAAAATTGAGGCAACAAAAATGCAGCATAACATTACAAGTAAACAAAGCATCCAAGATCTTCAACTCCTTCACCACCACTGCCTTAAATAGGCATTTTGGGAGCCTTGGGTCGAACCACCAACAGTACAAGTCATCCCAATCAATGAGGGTAGGCATAGGTGGTGGAAAGTAGGTGGAGAGGTGACTTCTCCACCCTTGACCCGAGGTGGCAGCCAGTTTTCATCCACCGAACAGACGCGTCTGGAAGACCTTCTAGAAGTCCGAATCAGGGTGGTCCATAGAAGAAGAAAATGGAGCTCCGGATGTCTGCTAACCGCCTGTAAAATTTGGGCCCATTTGGAGTTGTTTATTCCGAGATATGATCAAATTGGTGGACTGTTTTTCTGGGCCGCAGAATCTGGCCCAGAATTGTATCTCTAACTTGGGCCGCCTAAATGACCACCATGGAGGCCGAATTAGCATTAACTCCTGAAGAGTGATTTGTTCCTGTACATGTCTTCTAGCATCCCACGAAATTTGGGATTAATTGGGCCTGTATGTTGGGCCCCACAGTCTCATCATTGGGCTGGTGTCCAATCTGCCTTCTCCAGAATTGCTTCCTTTCATTGCCAAATATCTCCATCATCCTCCATGAATTATCCATTGATCCCTGAATCAAACATGATCATATTTAAGTGTAGATAAATTTACAAAAATATCAAATTAAAATATGTATAATTCAATTCCTTAAAATCAGATGAATCATTGGGTACTTTAAATGATGTTCAAAAATGTACCACATAATAGTGCATTTTAAGAAGGTATTACAATCATAATGTGAAATGATGTTCAAAGTGTAAAATGCACTAAAATGGTATTTATGAATAACAAAGAACATGAAAATTAAGTATATTAACAATGAATATTAGCCTCATTTAGTGGCTAATCACACCCCCCAACTTGAGTTTTGCTAGTCCCGAGCAAAATATATCTCATCAAAAATGAAATTCGAATTCCCTTTTCCAAAAACATTTTAATACACAATGATCACCAAAAAACCTTATACCAAACAATCATGAAACCCATCAAAATATTTTAATACGAGATAGTTTCATAAGCAGATCCCAATCCCAAGCCCATTCCTTTGATCAAATCCATCATCATACTTCATCCAACTCAATTAGGTGTAATGATGTGTTGTGAATCACAATAGATATGGGGGTTCATTTTCATTCAAGGGGGAAATCATGGAAGCGCTAGGTGGAATCACATTTAATCCTAATATGAGTATTCTTCATCCCTATTTTTTTTTGATTTGTTTTTTGCAATATTGCTATAGTAATTGAGATTGCAATTAATCAAATTAACCCATGTAGCAAGACTTTGCCGATGACTCCCAGACTCAAAGGCCTTAGGGCACCAAGTGAAGCCCACATACTCGGGCATCGTCTCGAGTTAACTTAATCAAAACAAAGTCATATTACCATAAATAGAGATAGATTGAAAAACTCAGGGCTAGACAACTCTGGAGTCACGATCCCCAAGTGCCGAAAGCCTCGCATTTTATCAATCCATTGCTCTACACGCAAATTTTTATTTTATTTTTTTATTTTTTATTTTTTTAATAATAATTTTTTTTAAAATTTTTTTTTTGAATACTCATATTATTCATAAAAATAAAACCAGCCTATGCTATTTATTATGGGACCCCAAAAATTCAAATTAGTACCCCACAGTCTAGAGGACGTGCATTGTGGCATTTTTTTATTTGGATGAAAATATAAACGATGAAATATCACATTGGACAGCCACACTTTCCAAAATCTATGCTCATGAAATTATACAAGGATTAAAATCAGAATCAGGGCATGCTAAATTATTTGATATTCAGTTTCAAAGTGTGCAATGTGTATTACCATGTTCAAAGTTAAAGGAATTTGTCCTTCCATTTACTTTTTTTTTCAAATCATTCAATTTTTGTTTTTGACACAAAAGCATTTTTTTGTATTTTATCTCCCCCCCAACTTAAAACAACACTGTCCCCAGTGTTTGAAGAAATGAAAAATTAGAAGGAGTAGAGGCAGGGAATAAAAATTGAAAAAGGAAATTGAAAATGAGGATTATGGAATGAAGTCACCTGGCGGTTGAAGTTTGAAGTTCTTGCCGCTCGAATTTATTCCTTTGATATCCATGTCGCTTGCAAAGTTCCCTAGTGGAAAAAGGAAAAAACAAAACAAACAAACAAAACAAACAAAAACAAACAATATATATATATATATATATATATATATATATATTTATATAATAAAGGAAGTAAAATATAAGAATATATATAAAAATTATAGAATAAGGTAGCACAAGAAGCCGCAGGTCAGTGGTAAGCGCGCGCCCCTGTCTCCCTTCGGTCCCGGGTTCGAGTCCCCGCGGCTTCGCCGGTTGTGACGGGGTTTTCCCCACGGCCTATGGCGTGGACTTTTTTTTTTGTATTATTATATATATTTTTCTTAACCTATTGAATAATAAAAACAAAATAAACTGATGATACATTGTCTTCTTTTTAAATTTCTGGGTAAGGTATTACTCAAGGATCACACCACGTGACACGGATGAATATGGTGCTCCTATTTCGTACCCATCCATACTCATAATAGAAGAACAGGTCAAAAGTCTATTTTTTTTTATTTTAAATATAAACATGATTAAGTAATCTTATTTGAAAAATAAAGATGATTCAGAAATATTAGAAACATAAAAACCACGGGTTGCCTCCCGTGCAGCGCTTTGTTTAACGTCGTTAGCTCGACTTAAACCCCTTATTGATTAATTGTTGTTTTTTTTTCATCAAAGGTAGGTTCACTCAGGTCTTCATCAACTTCATGTTTTTGGAATGGTTCTATGAATGGTTTGACTCTATGACCATTAACTTTAAATATTTGACCATTGGTGGGATCTTGAATTTCAACAGTCCCATGGGGGTACACCTTATGCACTATGTATGGACCGGACCATCTAGACCTCAACTTTCCCGGGTGCAAATGAAGTTTAGAACTATACAAAAGCACAGGTTTCCCTGGTTCAATGTGTTTAGTTTTAAGATTCCTAGACTGGTAGGCTTGAACTCTAGCTTTATTGATCCTTGAATTTTCATAAGCCTCCATCCTAAGTTCCTCAAGCTCGTTTAGATCCAATTTCCTCTTTATTCCGGCCAAAGAAATGTCAAAGTTCATTTTTTTGATTGCCCAAAAGGCCTTATGCTCAATCTCCACTGGCAAATGGCATGCTTTACCATAAACCAACCTATATGGGGACATTCCTAGGATAGTTTTAAATGCTGTTCGATATGCCCAAAGAGCATCTAAGAGTTTGCTCGACCAATCTTTCCTAGATGGATTGACAGTTTTCTCAAGAATTTGTTTGATTTCTCGATTGGCTAACTCAGCTTGACCATTGGTTTGTGGGTGGTAAGCGGTGGACACTTTGTGAGAAATTCCATACTTCTCCATGAGCGATGAGAATGGGCGATTGCAGAAATGAGTTCCACGATCACTAATGATTGCCCTAGGAATCCCAAATCTAGAGAAGATGTTTTCTTTAAGGAATCTAATCACAGTTTGATGGTCATTTGATTTTGTAGGAATGGCCTCAACCCATTTTGAGACATAATCGACAGCCAAGAGAATGTAAAGATATCCCCTAGAGTTTGGGAAGGGACCCATGAAATCAATTCCCCAACAGTCAAAGATTTCAACCACTAATATTGGAGTGAGAGGCATTTGATTCCTTTTTGTGATGGACCCTACTTGTTGACACCTAGGACAGCTTTGACAAAATGTGTAGGAGTCCCTTGAGAGGGTGGGCCAAAAGAGACCACATTGAAGAACCTTTGCAGAAGTTTTCTTAGAGGAAAAGTGACCTCCACATGCCTCATTGTGACAGAATTTAAGGATGGACTCTTGTTCGGATTCTGGCACACACCTCCTAATGACTAGGTCAGGACAGAACTTATATAGGTATGGATCATCAAACACATAATGCTTGACATCAGAAAGAAATTTTCTTCTAGCTTGGGTCCCTAAGAATTTTGGAATGACCCCTGAAACTAAGAAGTTGGCTATGTCAGCATACCAAGGGCAGTCACTCACAGAATAGAGGTTCTCATCGGGAAATGAATCAGACACAGAAAGGTGATGTGATTTGTCCTTGAATTCCAACCTAGAGAGGTGATCAGCTACAACATTATCGACACCTTTTTTATCCTTAATGGTTAAATCGAACTCTTGAAGAAGAAGGACCCACCTAATCAATCTAGCCTTTGCATCTTGTTTTTGGAAGAGATATTTTAGAGCTGAATGGTCGGTGAATACAATGATGGGTGATCCTAAGAGGTAGGACCTGAATTTCTCTAAGGAAAACACAATAGCAAGTAACTCCTTTTCAGTGGTGGTGTAATTGATTTGGGCATCATTTAAGGATTTGCTTGCATAAGAAATGACATATGGAGTTTTATCACACCGTTGTCCTAACACAGCTCCTACAGCAAAGTCACTGGCATCACACATGAGTTCTAAAGGAAGGTCCCAGTTTGGAGATTTCATAATGGGAGGAGAGGTGAGAGCGGATTTAAGGGTTGAAAATGAACCCTCACAGCTTTCTGTCCAAACAAATGGAGCATCCTTTACTAGGAGAGCACAAAGAGGGCGAGAGATTGAACTAAAGTCCTTAATGAATCTTCTATAGAAACCAGCATGTCCTAAGAAGGACCTCACTTCCTTAACAGTTCTGGGTGATGGAAGGTGACGAATGATGTCAACCTTTGCTTTATCAACTTCAATCCCCCTACTCGAGACCAGATGGCCTAGAACAAGTCCCTCTTTAACCATGAAATGGCATTTTTCCCAGTTTAGGACCAGATTTTTTTCTTCACATCTTGACAAGACTCTATCCACATTCTGCAGACATCCCTCAAAGGTATCCCCAAACACAGAGAAGTCATCCATGAAGACCTCAAGAAAATCCCCTACCATGTCTGAGAAGATTCCCATCATGCACCGCTGGAAGGTTCCAGGGGCATTGCATAACCCGAACGGCATGCGTTTAAAGGCAAAGGTACCGAAAGGACATGTGAATGTAGTCTTCCCTTGATCCTCTAGGGAGACCTCAATTTGATTGTAACCTGAGTACCCATCTAGGAAGCAATAGAATTGATGACCCGCCACTCGCTCGAGGACTTGATCAATAAAGGGCAAGGGAAAATGGTCCTTCTTGGTACAAGAGTTGAGCTTCCTATAGTCAATACAGACTCTCCAGCCACTACTCACCCTAGTTGGAAGAATTTCCCCATCCTTATTAGTGATCACAGTGATTCCAGCTTTCTTTGGGACAACTTGAATTGGGCTTACCCACTCACTCTCAGCTATGGGGTAGATGATACCAGCTTTCAACAACTTAAGAAGTTCTTTCCTTACCACATCCATAAGATTTGGATTGAGTCTCCTCTGAGGTTGACGACATGGTTTGGATTCAGATTCAAGAGTAATCCTATGAGTTCCAATAAGTGGGCTAATCCCAGGAATATCAGACAGGGTCCAACCAATGGCTTTCTTGTGTTTCCTAAGGACATCTAGAAGCATCCCCTCCTGATTGGCTTCAAGAGAAGAAGATATGACTATAGGATGTGTTTGATTTTCCCCTAGGAAGGCATACTTGAGGGAGGTAGGAAGTTCCTTCAATTCAAGATCTGGTTGGTTCAGAATTTCATCAGAATATTGGGGCATTGGATCAAGATCAAATTTGTTTCCTAGATTTTCAGATTGAATTGATTCCCCATGTGTAGAAGTTTCAGCCACAAGATTGTATTGACCTGGGTTAGGGAAGGGAGTTTGAGTTGTCTCCATGAATGTGTTTTCCTGAAAGGTTTCACTGATTGTTGGTCCTAAGACATCATTATAGGAGCAATTTGAAAATGATTTGAGCCAAGGAGATAAACTTCCTTCATGTGAACAAAGGAAATCAATCTCATTCTGACTTAAACATTCATCAAATATTCCTTGATGTTCCATGGATTCATTATCAATGCTTCCTATCATGTTTACTTCATGAATATCCTCGTCATCCCCTATTTGTGAGCTGGCATTGTAGATGTTCAAGTCTAGACTCATGTTCCCAAAGGTGATGGTCATGTTCCCATTTCGGACTCGGATAACAGAGTTGATTGTTGCAAGGAAAGGATGGCCAAGAATGATTGGAGTTTGATCCCTAGGAACTAAGCTTGGATGATTGTCAAGGACAATGAAGTCAGCAGGGTAGATGAAGTTTTCAACCTTTACCAGAACATCCTTTAAAATACCCTTTGGAACCCTAATGCTACGATCAGCAAGTTGAAGTGTGACAGATGTGGGTTGGAGTTCTTCTAGGCCTAACTGGCAGTACACAGCATATGGGATGAGATTGACACTAGCACCTAGGTCACACAAGGCTTTGACAACTTTGCTTTCTCCTAGTTCAACATTGATGTAAGGGCAACCTGGGTCTTTCAACTTAGGAGGAATTGTACCTTGAATGGTGGTACTCACATTAGCAGCCAAAAGGACTTGGTTTTTATGTGAAAATTTTCTTTTAAAAGTGCACATGTCCTTAAGGTACTTTGAGTAGGCAGGTATGGTTTGGATTGCATCGAGAAGGGGTATGTTCAACTTGACTTGTGAAAATATTTCCCTCAACGTTTCACTCAATTCAGGTTTGGTTTTCCCCCTCATGCGTTGAGGAAATGGTGCAGGTTGTGGGGTTGTTTGTTGAAGAGTTGCTTCTTTCACATTGTTATCAGTTTCTTCAGTTTGATCTTGTGGTTCATTTAAATTTTCATCCAAGTTTAAATCTTCAGGTGGGTTCTGAATTAGTTGTTCAGGTTTCTCAATTGATTTCCCACTTCTTAAAACAGTCACAGCCTTTAGTTGTTCATGAGTTGTTTGAGCACAACTTGACTCTCCCCTTGAAGTTGAGGACGGCACCGCCTGAGTAGGCATGGGTGCCTTTCCTGTTTTGATGGTTTGAAGTTCTTGTTTTAGGGAAGATACCTCCGAGTTCATCCTCTCCATTTGTTTGCATAGTTGTTCTAGTAGGCTTTGTGGAACAGTTTGGGTTGGTGCTTGAGTTGGTTGGTTTATCCCAGGGGGATATTTTGGAGGTGGGATGGTTTGTTGAAAATGGACCGGTGGTTGTTGGTATTGGATAGGTTGGGTTTGGAACTGGTTATGGTTTTGGTAGTTCTGATGGGGGTAAAGATTTTGTCCCTGTGGTTGGCTAGGTTGTTGGTTATCTTTCCAGCGGAAGCCTGGGTGGTCATTGTACCTTGGATTGAAGGTGTTTTGGTATTGGGGCTTTTGAAAGTTTAGGGCATTGACTTCCGCTGGGGGTCCTCCTAGAAGAACATCCTTGATGGATGGAATGGTTGGGCAGTTGTCTGTTTTATGGTCATGTTTGTCACAAATTGTGCAAACAAGGTCTACATTTTGGATTTCATGGACTTTCCTAAGGTCTATCTCTTCAACCTTCCTAGAGAGTGCTGCGAGTTTAGCCCTAAGGCTTTCCTCTTCTCTAAGTGTATGAATTCATGTGGTTCTTTGTGGCTTTTCAGAATAAGGTGAAGTTCCCCAAGTTTGGTTTTGTTCAGCCAGACTTTCCAGATACTCGTAAGCATCATTTGGGGCTTTGTTTTTAAAAGTTCCATTACACATCATGTCAATGAATTGTTTATTACCCGGACCCAACCCTTCATAGAAAATTCTCACTTGTTCAGGTATAGAAAACCCATGGTGTGGAACCATGTTTAGGGTGTCTTTGAACCTCTCCCATGTTTCATAGAATGACTCTCCCTCTTTTTCAAAAAAGTTTTGGATGCTCTTTTTAAGTGCAATTGTTTTGTGATGAGGGAAGTATTTTTTGTAGAATTCTCTTTGCAGTTGGTCCCAAGAGTGGATTGATGCAGGTCTCAAGTTGTTTAGCCAATTTTTAGCTCGATCCTTTAATGAAAAAGGAAATAGCCTCATCTTAGCGGATTCTAGTTGATGTGGGGGACACATGGTTTCAACAATGTCGTTGAACTCTTTGACATGAAGGTATGGCATTTCTGACTCCATCCCATGAAAGGTTGGAAGGTGGTTTAGGACATGGGGTTTGAATATGTAGTTGGTGTCTCCTATGGAATTGTGTCTAATGCATGAGGGGGCATTGGTCCAAGCTGGAGTGAGGTAGTCGTTCATGGTTTGATCAACTACATTCCCTAAGTTTGGAGCTTCTTGGTTTTGGTTTCCCATTTGATTCCCCCCAGGGTTTACAATTTGATTTTGTGGATGACCCTCCATTGGACTTGTTTCAAGTTCTGACTTTGGGGTTTCAAGAATATTTAAATCTGATTTAAACAATCCCTTAGGTGCACTTGACTCCCCTATCCCAGGACTTTCAACCCTAACTAGTCTGTTTGAGAAATCGCGGGTGTAGGCGGACATGCGCCAAAAAAAAAGCGAGAAAGGGACAAGATAAGAGATCTTGGGTGAGAGTAGAAGAATGGAGGTGAGGAAAGAAGGTTTTTTTTTTTTTGGATCTAAGGTACTTACTTGGTCCCCGGTAACGGCGCCAAAATTTGGTTCATGCCCAAATTTACCCAAGAGAAGAAGGGTAGAACGGTTCTTGTAGTGTAGCTTGGGTTGTCGATTCCACAGAGACCAAAGAAGATACCTAAGATACACAACCTAAGGGATGGATTTTTGGCTATGAAGTGGCCAACTTGGATTGATTTTGGATGGGTTTTAAAGATATCTAAAAGATTTAAGTGGATTCAATTTAAAAGAATGAGTTGATCCTAGGTTATCACTTGGGGTGGATTGGATGTATTTTCTTTTTAATGATTTCAATTTCTTAAATTTGAGATGGATTCATTTAAGGAGATAAAACAACATCATCACTTACTGGTTTAATGCCTACACCCTCTAATACTAATCACCTATACACTTGAAGGATCAAAGTTTTGAGCACTTCAAGGTAAAGGATCGTATTAGTACTTGAGGTGTGTGGCCTTAAATTCAACAAGGACGATGGAGTTTAAAAATCATCAAATAAAAATCCCAATTAAAGAAGTGATTATAAATTAATTAGGTGATAAATAACATCCAATCCAGCCCCTTGCTACTCCCTTGGATCAACCCATAAGTGGGTTAGCCCTCCATTGATCCCATGGTTTCAATGGAAGCGGAAAGTAGACTCATAAGGGAGGAATGAAGAAGTAAAGAAAACAACAAAAATAAAATGATCACTCCACCGTTGTGTGAATAATTTCACAAGGGTTGGTGTGAATAAATTCACACCTTAATCCAACGGTATCAAAGTGATATTAAGAACAACAGAATAAGAGTAGAAGAAGAACTTTTATTAAGAAACTAAAGTGAATTGAACAACTTACATGTGAAAGACAAAATTGAGGCAACAAAAATGCAGCATAACATTACAAGTAAACAAAGCATCCAAGATCTTCAACTCCTTCACCACCACTGCCTTAAATAGGCATTTTGGGAGCCTTGGGTCGAACCACCAACAGTACAAGTCATCCCAATCAATGAGGGTAGGCATAGGTGGTGGAAAGTAGGTGGAGAGGTGACTTCTCCACCCTTGACCCGAGGTGGCAGCCAGTTTTCATCCACCGAACAGACGCGTCTGGAAGACCTTCTAGAAGTCCGAATCAGGGTGGGCCATAGAAGAAGAAAATGGAGCTCCGGATGTCTGCTAACCGCCTGTAAAATTTGGGCCCATTTGGAGTTGTTTATTCCGAGATATGATCAAATTGGTGGACTGTTTTTCTGGGCCGCAGAATCTGGCCCAGAATTGTATCTCTAACTTGGGCCGCCTAAATGACCACCATGGAGGCCGAATTAGCATTAACTCCTGAAGAGTGATTTGTTCCTGTACATTTCTTCTAGCATCCCACGAAATTTGGGATTAATTGGGCCTGTATGTTTGTCCCCACAGTCTCATCATTGGGCTGGTGTCCAATCTGCCTTCTCCAGAATTGCTTCCTTTCATTGCCAAATATCTCCATCATCCTCCATGAATTCTCCATTGATCCCTGAATCAAACATGATCATATTTAAGTGTAGATAAATTTACAAAAATATCAAATTAAAATATGTATAATTCAATTCCTTAAAATCAGATGAATCATTGGGTACTTTAAATGATGTTCAAAAATGTACCACATAATAGTGCATTTTAAGAAGGTATTACAATCATAATGTGAAATGATGTTCAAAGTGTAAAATGCACTAAAATGGTATTTATGAATAACAAAGAACATGAAAATTAAGTATATTAACAATGAATATTAGCCTCATTTAGTGGCTAATCAGTAACCCTCTGGGTAGTACTCACAACCTAACCCCTCTGGTTCAACCAAACAAGTACAAGAAAGCATCTAAACACAAATGGTAACCCTATGGGAATTTTTCACATCCTAACCCCTCTAGTTCAACCAAACAAGACAAGAAAACCTCTGGGAAGTACACTCAATTTAACCCCTCTGGTTCAGCTTAAGCATAGACTCTCTAAGGAATCACTCGCCGTCAATTCCTCCTATAGTCTTATATCGGTAACTAAAGGCACTCTAGGGAAGAACTTACATCACATTCCCCCTGTGGCCCACATAGAGGAGCTACAGACACTCTAAGGAAGCACTTACGTCAATTCCCCCTATACTCTCGCACCTTAACCGTAAAACAGACACTCTGGAGAAGCCCTTACATCCATTCTCCCTATGGTCTACTACACCAGGTTCTTACGGCCCTGTGTAAGTCAAGAAAGTATATCAGTGTGTATCAGCCAAAATAAACCTCAAGAACTACTTGGATAATAGTCTATAGCATAACAACATGTCATAACAACATTCACACCATCCTACAATATTAGGCATGGGAAAAACAAGGCATCCTAACAGGCTAAGCAGAACCAAATGGTCATAAAAAACATGCATGGTCAAACACCTTAAAAGCACAACATTTCAACCTATTCACAAACAATTAACCTCTACTCAAGCATAAAAGCATAGTAGGCAAACAATAGGGATAAAACAGTAAACACACAATACCCCATTCATGGGTATTGGAAATATTTTCACATATAACTTAAAGACATCCAACAGAAAGGCAAAAACCACCTACCTCGGTGTTAGGAGATCTATATATGTGAACCTCAAGCCTTGAATCTCTCAAGAACTCTGTAGATCTACAAAAACGTCTAAAATGTTCAACGGAGGATAACTAGAGAAAGAGGAGGAATTAGGAAATGAATCTCCTCTTTTTCTCAAAAACGACCAGAAGAAGGAAGATATACCTGAAAAGAAGATCTAGGTTCATCCAAACTTACCCCCTTAAAGAAATTTATCCCCCAAATTTCCCTAGCAAGGCGGCATAGAAGAAGAAACCCCGAATAGCTCTAGACATTGTGATCGTACATCCGCCACCCTCTCCCAAGTCTCATCATGTACTCTCATGTGCTTCCATAGAACTTGTACCAGAGGAACATATCGGCCATGGAGAATCTTTGAACTTCAATAGACAATCCGGATAGGATGATTCTCAAAAGATTCATCCACTTCCAACTCAACCTCCTCAGGTTGGAAGACATGAGATGGGTCTGAGAGGTAATGTTGAAGCTAAGAAACGTGGAAGACGTTGTGCATAGCCTAGTACCTCTGAGGTAACTACAAATGATAGGCAACCAGCCCAACTCTCTCCAACACCTCAAGTGGCCCGACTTACCTCGACAAAAGCTTACCATGTCTTCTAATCCATATGTGCCCCAACCTTGGTGTGACACGTAGGAAAACCTGATCCCCAACCTCAAACTCTAGAGGTCATCTCCGCTAATCAGCATAAGATTTCTGTCAATACTATGCGGTATCCATCCTCTTCTGAATCAACTCTATCTTCTCTGTGGTATCCTAAACAAGACTATGTTCTAGCATAGCTGCCTCTCCTACCTCCATCCAACATAAGGGTGATCAGCATGGACTACCGTACAAAGCCTCATAATGTGTCATCTAAATAGTTTCTTGAAAACTATTATTGTAGGAAAACTCCACAAAAGGTATATTCTTATCCCAATAACCTCCAAAATCCATAATTCATGCTCGTAGCATGTCCTCAAGAACCTGAATAGTACACTCAGACTGGCCATTTGTGTGGGGATGGTAAGCTGTACTCAAAAGTACATGTGTACCCAAATCCTTCTACAGCCCCTTCCAGACCTGATAAGTAAAACGAGCATCTCTATCTGAAACAATGGAGTGTGTAACTCCATGTAAGAACACAATATCCTGGATGTAAAACCATCCTAGCTCATCAACACTGAAGGTCTCCTTGATTAGTAAGAAGTGAGAAACCTTCGTGAGTCTGTTAATGACAACCCATAATACATCATTCCCTCGAGGCGACCTCAGAAACCCTATCACAAAATCTATCGCGACATCATTCCACTTCCACTCGGGGATGGGTAACTGCGGCAAAAGCCCTGTGGGTTGTTGATGCTCCTCCTTCACCTGCTGACTGTTGGAACACTTCATGATGAAACCAGCAACATCTCTTTTTATACCAAGACACCAATACTGAAAGTGTAGATCATGATACATCTTGGTGACACCAGGATGAACTACCCAACTAAGGAATGAAATTCTCGCGTCAGCTCCTCGTGTATGTCTGCTAGCACCCATACGCACCCCTGGAAACGCAAGATCTCCTCCTTGCTTATGGTCCATCCCAGAATAGGGTCCCCTCCTGACACGCTTTATCATAAGACTAGGCCTTCAGAATCTGATAGTTTCCTCATTTGCACTCGATAAAGAAGAGTAGAGGTAACAACTACAAAAGAAAGAAATGTATGCCCCTGTCTGTCGTTCACCTCCAAATGAATCTCAGAGAACAGAGCCATAAGATTTCACTCACTACTGTCCTCCTGAACTACCTATATCTAAATCCTCCTGCTTAGCACATTATCCACTACATTGCCTTTCTTAGGCGTATAGGCAAGATCAAAGTCAAAAGACTTAAGGTACTCAACCCACCTTCGCTGCCTCAAATTGAAGTCATGCTGAGTGAAAATGTACTTGAGAATTTTGTGGTTAGTGAAAACCACAAAACGATCTCCCAAAAGATAGTGTCTCCAACAGTGTAAGGCATGAACAACTGCAGCCAACTCGAGATCGTGCGTCAGGTAATTCCTCTCATGTGGCCTCAGTTGCTGAGACTCGTACTCAATGACTCCTTCCCCTTTCATAATCATAACTCTAATACTGATACCTTAAGCATCACAATACACAGTATAACTCTTGCCTAGATTTGGAAAGACTAATATCGGTGCTTAAGTAAACCTCCCTTTCAGCTCCTGAAAGGTTGACTCACAAGAATCTGACCATAGGAACTTTGCACCCTTCTTAGTCAGGACCATCAGTGGTGCTTCTAAGCATGAAAAGTCCCTTATGAAGTGTCTATAGTATCTATCCAGCCCAAGAAAACTTCACACCTCAAAGATGTTCTTCGGCTACTCCCAAAAAACTACTTCTCTCACTTTCTCTAGGTCTACTGATACTCTTGTATCTAAGATAACATGAACCAAGAAGTGAATTTGTTCCATCTATAAGTGGCATTTTGAGAGCTTAGAATATAACTGATGATCTCTCAGTGTACTCAGAATGATCTCAAGATGGGTAGCATGGTCGTGTTGAGTTTGAGAGTACATCAAGATATCATCCACGAAAACCACTATGAAAGAATCCTAGTATGGAAGGAACACTCGGTTCATTAGTGACATGAAGACCGCAGGCGCGTTCGTGAGACCGAACGGCATAACCATATACTTGTATAGACCATACATGCTTTGGAAGGTTGTGAGAGGTATATCAGATGGTCTAATGCACAACTGATGATAACCGGACCTCAATTAAATCTTTGAGAACACCCAGGATCCTTGAATCTAATCAAAGAGATCATCAATCCTCAGAAATGGATATCAGTTCTTAACTTACAACTAGTTAAAATTTTGATAATCCACACACAGTCTGAGGGTACCATCCTCCTTCTTCACAAACATGACAGGCGAACCCTAATGATAAGTATTAGGTCAGATGAAACCCTTTACCTGCAACTCCTCCAACTGCTTCTTGAGCTCTTGCAACTCTAGTGTAGCCATCCTAAAGGAGGAATGGACACTGGTGTCACTCCTGGCACAAGCTCAATCGAAAATTCCACGTCACACTCTAGAGGCAAACTCAAAAATTCCTTTGGAAAGATATCCCTAAAATGATCCACCACTGGAGGAAAGTATAACTGTGAAGTCCCCTGGTCATCCAGATAAAGACTAGAAATCTGGGTTGTACTCCTCCCAACCCATGATGCTCGGGTCCTACTCTGCTCTCCTGGACATCCCATTTGCCCTTATGAAGAAACGATCTGTCCTTTGGTGATGTGAAACTCACCCTACGGCGATAATAGTCAATGACTGCCTAGAAGGAAACTAACCAGTCCATTCCGAGAATGAAATCATAGTATGTCCTCTCTAAGACATAGAGGTCGCATAAGAAGTGACACCCACCAACCTCTAGAGGGCACTCCATGCACTATCATACACTTGCCGTTCTCATCCCCAACGGAGTTTCTAGTGTCAAGATATCAGCAGAAGAAAGGATATATAGCCCAAGGATCTCCACAACAGAAATAGATATAAATCTATGTGAAGCCCCTGTATCGAAAAGATCATAATCTTAAACTGAGGCTACTAAGATCATACCTCGAACTGTATAATGTCTGGGATCCTTCTCTAGATGGATCTACTTCACTACAAAAGTTTGGCATGCTCCGCAGCCCTATGACCCTGCCTAACCACTCTGATCTGATCCACCTTGTTGTCACTGAAATCCTGGTGACTGACTACCAAGTCCTCGACCTCCCCCTCATCCTGAACGGCCAAAAGAACTCCTGCTCCCAAACTGGTGAGAAACTGGTGGTACTGCTCCTAAATGTGGAGTCATACAAGAACCCATGTCACCAGCTGCTGGTGAAAATATATGATAGAAACACTGAAGATGACCAATCTTTCCGCAATATCGACACTCTACTAGGTCTCTCGGGAAATTTGTCCTCGTATGCATGCTCTTCCCGCACATTTAGCACACCACTTGGCTACTAGAAAATGTCTCCCGCCTCCTCAGATCTCCGCGCATAGACTCCCTACGGCACTTCCTACTATCAGTAGGGGGAATAATAACTCTAGATGTTGAGATTCTCTGGCTCACAACTCCAGAATCCCTCAGATTGCGCTCTATGATCAGTGTCTGGTTGACTATAGAAGTGATATAAGTCAACCTAAATATGTTCACCTATGATCAGATGTTGTGCCTCAGACCATCCTTGAACTTACTTTCTAGAAATAACTCATCACCTCCTAGAATAGGCATGAAACATTGTAGCTTAGTGAATTGAGAAGAATAGTCCATAACAGAAAGAGTACCCTGCTCCAAACTTAGGAACTCTCAGGCTCGATCGGCCCTTAAAGTCTCCGGATAGAAGTAGTCATAGAATGCATAATGGAACTCATCTCAGGACATAACCTACTGGCGTCCCACCTGTGAGATCACATCCCACCATCTCTTGGTGGAATCTTGAATAATATACGTAGCGAGCTTGACTTTCCTCTCTGGAGTCGTCCCTAGATGCTCGAAGATAGAAAGCATGGCCTCTAACCCTGACTCTGCAGCCTGAGGTCCTCCTCCCCCTGTTAAAGTGGGAGGATGTTGCTACTGGAAAACCCGCGTCAACTCTTCCATAGACTGGAAGGATGGGGTACTCCACAGAAGGTCTAAATGAACCTCATGAAGCCCTCTTGGAACTGTAAAATGGCACCTATGTCCAGAATGATGGCTAGTACCAAGACTGGAACAATTGGAGGATCTACTGGTAGTCCATGTTCATCCATGTTCGGTGTTTGATCACCACCTTGCAACTGGGGTACAATCGGAGGATTTCTCGGTGGCATGACTCTGAAGGTAAAGTGCACACTTTAGATCAAGATTATCAAGGAATAAAAACCAGAAGTGTAAGAAGGGAAAAGGAGAAAGAAAGCATTCATGTTTTCCAAAACATGGACACAAAACGTGTATAACCCCTACACAGCATGTTCCCTTATGCCTTTCACATGGGCATGTACTTCTGCCAAAGCTGGTCATGTAACACCCCAAACACATGACGTGTACTTGAATCCACTTCCCCTACCTGAGTCCTTATAAATGGCTAAGCCACAAGGTTCTTCCTAGAACAAGACTAAATGACATGTTCATTCCAAACGTGGCGTGTACAAGATGAGCTTCACTGACCCATGTTGTTAGGGACACGGCTGGTTACATAGCTGACACTACACGGCGTGCTCCAGATGGACACGACGTGCACTTGAAGAGACTCAACTAACCCATATTGTTAGCTACATGGTTGGATACCTGTGTTACACTACACGGCATGTTCAAAAGTTACATGACATGTATCTCATAAGTTTTACCCATCTGTGTCGTTAGTCAAACGGGTGGACAATGGGTCAACACAACATGGCGCGTACAACCATTACACGGTGTGTTCCCCTAAGGATTTCCCTATCCCATGTCTCTGCCCACACAGTCAGTGAAACAGTTAGAGACTACACGGTGTGTATGTACGGTACACGGAATGTAATTTTAAACAAAGTTTCTTCCCGAATAGAAGAACACAAGGTGTGTAATCAAAACTACATAGCGTGTATTCTGGGTTTTTCCAAAAAGTATGCCTCAGAAACTACTCTGGAACCCAGAAAAACTCTAAAACAAACCCTTAAGTGACAAATTACGATCAGTGAGGGGACATACTCCCCACAAATCAAAGCTTGGCATCTTATACATGTTATAAATAAGGATAGTGGTGCAATGATCCACCAAATTCCAGTCTCTGAGGGCCCATAACACCTGAAGAACCAAATTTTGGCGTTCATTCAAACAACACCTTACAAAATCAATACCTGATCAAATAGTAGGTATTCTATCAAGGTATCTATCACAATAGCATGCATATCCAGAACAACATCTATCACAACAACATACAATCACTAATGCACCCTAAATGGCATGGTAAGAATGCATGACAGGTGAGTTCTAGAAAGTGTCTATATGATGCATGAGATGGAATACCCTCATCTCATCAGGTTGTGATAAAAATAGAACCTCAATAATATCGACAATAACCATACAATACATGTGAGTCACCCAATGGTGAAAATCAAATCAACTGTAAAATTTTAAAACCAGAAAAATTGCATTAATGAGGTAAATTGGTTTTTCCCTATACACGGGTTAGCTACTCCAGGGCACAGCTTATTACCAAGTATCCATTCCATCCTATCCCTGACTATAGGCTCCAAACAGTAAGTCAAAAAGAAAAGAACACCTCTGATACCACTTTGTAATGTCCTGGTTCTGGAAGCTGCCCAAAAACACCCCGTACCCTATTGGTCACATGGCCTCAAGCGCATTTACATGAATGTCAAAGCCTGCTGGATAGCAGTGAGGGCCTTGGGTGTGATATTGGGAAAGTTATTCCCTCATTGGCAGAGTAACACAACAAAATTAAAACATATATACAATAGCAGAAAGAGTAAACATACCAAACAACAGTAATTAGCAAAAGACTAATAAAGAAACAACTAGAGCACATATATAAAAATGATGCATGATACATATGTCTAGGAAAGCATCCAAACAAGTCACAACATTGAAATACCTATTTAAACCAAAGTATAAAACAAAACGGCAAACAACTCCTCAGCATCACAAACCTCATCTTGGTCTCATGCTCTCAAGCTCCAAAGAAGTCAAGTACCTGAAGTAGAAGGGTGATTTCTCTTATCTATACCTATAACTATATAATCTGTTTGGGCCCAAAAGCATGGCCCAAACAGGGTGTGAGACTAAATCCCAGTAGGAAATCACCACAAGATCTGTTCCTAACAGTCAGTGAATATATGTAAGACAATAAGTAAAGAAAGCAGTAAATAAAAAAGTACTCATCGGTAAACAATCCACGGTTTTAATGCATTCAGTTTCATATATCAAACAAAAACTAATCAAAGTAGGTAACCCTCTGAGTAGTACTCACAGCCTAACCCCTCTTGTTCAACAAAACAATTACAAGCAAGCAGCTAAACACAAATGGTAACCCTCTGGGAAGTACTCACAGCCTTACCCCTCTGGTTCAACCAAACAAGAAAAGCAACCCTCTAGGTAGTACACTCAGTCTAACCCCTCTGGTTCAGTTTAATCATAGACTCTCTGGAGAAGAACTCATCGTGAATTCCTCTTGTAGTCTCATATCGGTAACTAAAAGCGCTCTAGGGAATCACTTACATCACATTCCCCCGGTGGCCCATGTTGAGGAACTACAAACACTCTGAGGAAGCACTTACATCAATTCCCCCTATGGTCTTGCATCGTAACAGTAAAACAGACACTCTGGAGAATCCCTTACATCCATTCTCCCTATGGTATACTACACCTGGTTCTCACGGCCCTGTGTAAGTCATGAAAGCATGGCAGTACGTATCAGCCGTAGTAAACCTCAAGAACTACTTCGCTAATAGTCTACAGCATAAAATCATGTCATAACAATAGTCACACCATCCTAAAATACTAAGCATGGGAAACACATGGCATCCTAATAGTCTAAGAAGAACCAAATGGTTATAACAAACATGCATGGGAAAACACCTCCAAAGCACAAAATTTCACCCTATTCACAAACAATTAACCTCTACTCAAGCATACAAGCATCGCAGGCAAGCAATAGGGCTAAAACAGTAAACACACAATACCCCATTCATGGTTATTGGAAAAATTTGCACATATAACTCAAATACTTTCAACATAGAGGCACAAACAACCTACCTCAGTGTTGGGAGATCTCTATACATAAACCTCAAGCCTTGAATCACCCAAGAACATTATATATCTACAAAAACGTCTAAAAAATTCAATAGAGGATAACTAGAGAAAGAGGAGGAATCAAGAAATGAAGATCCTCTTTTTCTCAAAAACGACCAGAAGAAGGAATACATACATGAAAAGAAGATCCAAGTTCTTACAGGAACCACTATTTTTGATAATTTAAATGGTGAAAATTAAGATAAGATTCAAAATTAAAAGAAAATATTTTTTTACTATAAAAATATGTACAAAAGCAGTTGAACTACCAATCAAAGTAGAACCTATGTTTATCTTGTATAAACTTCCAAAAACCTCCAGAAATTTTAGTAAAGTGAGAGGGGAAATCTTGTTCATGTTAAAGGAAAGAGTTCACAAGATGAATCACTTTCATCCTAAAGGTAGGATTGTATTCTAGTGGGTGAAAGGTTTCTTACTTTTGTGAAAATGTGATAAAGACATGATTAAGGTTCAATGTGTATATTTATTAGACATTCCTTTCAATATAAATAAGTTTAATATAGGAAAACTCCTTTGGGATTACAATTAGGTTTTTTTCATGGGAATTTTCTCATTGAAAATTAAACCTTACTCATGGATTATAAGTCCAATCCTAATAAATTTGCAAGAAAAGAAGGATATTATGGATTTTGGGGCTTTGGAAGCAATGGAATCCATAATATAATCCTTCATTAAAGCTTCTCTAAAATATCCAATAATTCATGAGTCTCTAAAACAAACATATTATAAGAATTATTTATCATCATTATCCTCATTAAGATTTATTAGTTCTGTTGGGAAAAATTCCCTCAAGGTATCATTGAAGCATTTTTGGGGTGATTGTGTTTGTTGAAAAAGCAGGCCTCCATATTGTGTTTGTTGACAAAGTAGACCATGATGTATGAATTTGTTGACAAGGGGGGTTTATATGGGGATTTATTGGGTATAATGTATTTTGTCAACAATCCATGATTGGTTAAAGAACCTCGACAAAGGAATGGACAATCAGGAGGTGGTACAAAAAAGAGCAGATACAAGGTGGCACCATTTTCCAGTGTTTGCCAAATTTTTGGGCCTGAAAATCAGAAAATGGAGAGATATATTTTTGGAAAAGTGAGGTGCTCTCAAAATTAGAGCGGTGTACAAAAAATAAATTGGTGCGCGAAATATTAGCATGGTGCGCAAAATAGAGGAATTGAGTTTTCGCACAAGAGGTGTTTCGAGATCAAAAGCTCGAAAATTGACAAAGGCATGAGGTGCGTGAAAAATTAGATAGGTGTGTAGAAAAATAAAGTGTTGTGAAACAAAGAGGAATGAATTTTTTCACACAAGAGGTATTTTGAGATCAAAATCTCAAAAATTGGAAAAGGCATGAGATGCAAAAAAAATTGGAGCAGTGCGCGAAATACAGTGTTGCGCAGAAGATGTGTTTTCTGTACTCAAATAAGATTACGCGCTCAAGGAGGGTTTTTTGCGTAGGGGGTCAATTTTCCTATAAATATGAATTGACCCCCCCCCCCCCGCCTCATTAGATGAAGCTCAAGAATTAGAGAGTATCTGAGCTCTGACGCGCAAAATTAGAATACGCAAGGAAGTTGCACGTAAATGTCAAGTTTGCGCATAAAGTTAGGTGTTTTCACATAAAAAAGGTTGCACATAAAAAGAAGGTTGCGCGTAAAGTTCAGGATGCGCGTAGAAAGGTTGTTGCATGTAAAGAAAAAGATGCGCGTAAAATAAGGTTGTTGCGCATAAAATAATTGGTTGTGCATAAAAGAGGTGTTGAGCGAAAATTGGATTTCGTGCAAAATCAGGGAATTATGCACAAGGCCCAGTGAAGGTTGCGCATAAAAATTGGGGTTTCCCAGTATACCCGGTGCAAAGATAGATTCATATGCAGATGAAAGTTGGACATCAATAGAGCATCTATCAACATTTTAAGATACAGATTTCATTAGTGATAATGAAGAGACCTACAGGTCTATAAACTGTGAGTAGATCTTTTGAAGAAGTATTGATCACACATTAATTGTGTGAGCAGTGAGATTTTAAATAGTGAATCATTGTAAACTACGAAGGATAGTGAGTCTGCTTCAAAATTGTAAATAGTAGTGCTCTTTTAGTGGATTTGGTACATCGGAACATCATCGGTGTATGATCCTTGGACGTAGCCCAGTGAGGGTGAACCAAGTAAAAATTGATGTGTCCTATGCATGATTTAATTTCTATTTATACTTTGCTACTGAAAAGATAGATAAGAGAGTTTTTCTTAAAAGCGAAACAAGATCAATAGGGGTAGTTGTTTTAATCTGTCATACCCTGATTCACCCCCCCCCCTCTTTGGGTATCTTACCCAGTGGACCTAACAAGTTAATTGAATGGTGAGTCATCTTTTGGTAGAGTAAAAAATTACCTAAAGTTGGAAAATAAAAATAATCTAAATCTAAATAGATTAAGTTTATATATGTTGAGAATCAGAAGAAATAATATTGATAAAGAATATAGATAATAATCCCATTCAATAAATAAAGTTGATATTATAAATATCACACCTAAAGAGAAGGTTAATTTGGTAGATCAGCCTAAAGTTAGAACAGTTGAATAGATTTTTTCATATATCCCTTTATCTAAAAAAAGCTTGAGGATTGAAATAATATAATATAAAATAAATATTTTGTTAAGATAGAATAAAAAATTATCCATAATTTATAATCTTCTTTCTCGGATTTATTTTTGATTGAGTTTAATACAAGACTAGAACATAGATCAATAGATATTCCAGACACAGAAGCTTCTTTCAAATCATCTAGTTGAAATAGGATCTAATCTATAAAATTTTAAGGAGTATTATAAGTTTTACTTAAAAAATATAAAGTGAATATCCAAGTATGAAAATCATCAAGATGATGATATTAAATATTTTCTTGATTTTAATGTTTTTATAAAGAAATATTTTAATGAATCCAACATTCTTTATGGTCATCAGGACCATAAATTAAAATATTATCAAAATAAATTTAAATAATAATTAATTGATTTGGAAAATATCAAGAAATAAGTAATATAAGTGAATACATATTCTAAAAAGAAGGACAAGAGGTTGAAGAGGCTCGAGAAACCAATATCCAAATCTCTTGGAAAATAATAAATTTCATATATTTTTTTTTATTTTATGAATTATTTTTTATTAAACAATGAACTTCGTTAAATTTTATTTTGTTTTGAATGTTGAATTTACTATTATTTGATGCAATTTATGAATATTAAAATTCATTTATAATTTGATTGTTTAATGTTTTATTAGAAGATATCCTGTATGATAAATTTGATTATCTCAAAGGGAGGGATTTTCTTAGTTTATATTTGATTATTATATAAGGAAAAATCATCAAACATTACAGAGAATAAAACTTCTTATTATGTAATTCCATGAATATCAAATATGATGTGTGTCTAATATAAGGTAATGAATTGGAATATAAATGTGGAGAGTTTTTTACTCTTTCATAACTTTTTCTTAATGTTTAAAACTTAATATTCTTCAATTTTTCACTATTTTGTTCATTTTTGAAAATCAAAAATAGGGAAAAATTTGACAAGATTATGTTTTTTTTACTAATGGGGTTTACTGAAAAAAAATTAAAGGGGGAGACTTTGAAAACTTTTTAGGGATTAAATCTTCCAGAAATAAAACTTGGGAATATTTTATCAAAAATTATAGGGAGTTAAATTGTAAATTTTTTTGTCAAACAAATATTATTTTTCTTGTCTTGTGATTATCAAAAATTGGGAGATTATTTGGGATATTGTTGAATTTATTGACTACTTTCATATCCTTTATTTTGAAAATCATAAAACACTTTATTATTTTTTTAATTAACTTAAATATTTTATAAGTGGTTTTTTACATAGTATAACTTATGATTGTGTGAACATTTAAGATCTGATGAACTAATATAACCATGTTAATTCAAAAAGATTTTAAATCACAATGATGGTGTACTCAACACTTCATCAGAAAATAGATCTAAATTGATCATAGATGTTGATGCTTCAAATATCATTATTCTTGAACCTAAATTTGGTAGAATATGTCCATTTCATTTTTTTACAACATAGAATATTGTAATGTACTAGGTTTTTAGAGTGGGTTGAATTCCTCTCCTATTTTGAATTTGTGGAGTTTGGTGGGTAGATCAACTTCTATCTCGGTTAATAGAAATGAATTATGAGTTTTCCTTTGACCCAATACCTTGTTTTTAGATGATTCTTAATGCTCGGTAAGTGTCTTGGGGTTATCATTGGGTTTTGGGTATTCCATAGGTCAAAAACCCAAACCTTCTAAAGTATGCAGACTAAGTCACATGGTTTGGAAAAAATGTATGGCCTCCTAGGAGGATCAGTGCACCCTCCAAAATCACTGAGCACAGTTTTGTAAACCATGCAAGAGGGGGTTCACGGTCATGAAAGAACATATAAAGTTTTTAACAAAGGGAACTGTATGACTTATGCAGGGTTCGGGAAAACCATGAAAAATTTGCACACTTAGTTCCAAATGGGAAGTACCTATGCACTATATCATGCACGGTTTGTGCATGGTTCTTCTTAACCATTAAATCTAACCATGCGAGGTTTGGATCTTAAGAATCAAGAGTATCACGGTTGCCACACAGTTTGGAAAACTTTGAAAGCTAATCATGGGGCCCATTAAAGTGGTAAATTTATAATTTTTTCCTCCTATTTTATCTCTTATTTTCTCCTTATTTTTCCTCCTCCTTCACCAGTGTACAACAGGAGGATTTTCTTTCCCTCTTCCTCAAGGCATTGTTCCAAATCCCTCATCTTACCTTCGTTGTTCAATCCATCTATGGTGTTGGATCTATATCGATAATGCATCGATTCATCTTAAATATTTTATTCCTTGACCCTTTACATATAGTTCCCTAAATACATGCAAGTGGTTTTACCCTATTTTTCAAGTTGTTTATCTAAAACAATGATTTCTCCCAAATAGGTCTGATTTAGAGGCCAAGATTGGATTTGTGGGAATCTACCAACATGATTTAAATGGTGATTAAATTTATTTGTGTTTTTGAGGGTGTTTGGGGGTGTTTCTTTGAGTGTTTCATTGGGTAATCCTTTTAAGATCCCGTAAATTTAATGGTTTCTAATAATTAATTAAATTAACCATGTGGGATGCTTATGGTCATGCCCACCCAAATCTACAACTGGTTTGAGCCGTGTGATGGGTTTTAGGACCTTGGAAAATTTTGTCTAGGTGAAGTTTTATTTAAATTGAGTTGTTTGATTTTATTATATTGAATATATATATATATATATATGATAACTTATTTTGATGAGATCTATGGGATCATGAAGGGCTTGGCTCAAGTATTGAGATGGCATTGTCCATATGGATTGAGGTGATGTGATCATATGACTGGATATGGTTCTATATATATATATATATATATGATTGATGTTGATCATAGGTTGGGCTACTCGGTCATCATTTGAGGTA
The DNA here is from genome assembly GCA_963277665.1 of Viscum album. Classification (NCBI taxonomy): domain Eukaryota; kingdom Viridiplantae; phylum Streptophyta; class Magnoliopsida; order Santalales; family Viscaceae; genus Viscum; species Viscum album. The sequence goes on along the minus strand of OY728164.1, from coordinate 1,041,034,585 downwards.
GAGAGGTCATCTGGTTGTGGGAATGGAATGGGATATATGGTATGCAATATCTATCAGATTGAGAAACATGGTCGTAGGGGCACAAGGTGTCGGATGATATTTCTTAGGTTGGTATTGGTGATTTTTTATCACCTATTTTGGCTAAAGTTCTTTTTGGAATCTTGTGCACAAGGTATGACTCATATGTAAAGGTGGTTTTGAAAACTCGTGTGGGTAGATTCCTTCGATAGTTATAGTTTAGTTAATTGGTTGGAGTTGATTTTTATAGAAAGCCATAAGGATGGTGAGGATCCATTGGATGATAGTTTTGAGACTGTCGGTTGGGGGATGAGGCTCTTCATTATTGAGTCCATTGATCCAAGACTTTTTTGGGAGGATGGATATCACTATTCCTCAGGATGTTGGCTTTGAGATGACAGTGATATTATTTAGAGGATAGATATTGTGGCACCTCATATGTCCGACCAAGGGCTGATGGCAATTCATTAAGATGAGGTTTGAGGGACAGGTATCTTATTTTTTGGGCACTCCTTCAAGATGTCAGTGACTTGACATGGACACGAGTTGTCAGTTGGAACATGATGTTGGTTGAATTTACTATAGGTTGAACCTAAGGGTCACCTGGACTATTTTTCATTAGTGGATGCCTTAGGATTAGGCTAAGGATCATCTTCTCTATAGTTTTTTCAGTGTTGGTTGAAGCAGGTGATAGTTTCCAGATGGTTGTTGAGCATCAAGGAAGCATGTGTTTATTTAATTCATGTTTTTCCTTTCTTTATTTGCAGTATTTACCTACTTAATCAAAAATTTAAGGTAGGAAAATGTTGGTGGTGGCCTACTGAGATTCTTTCTCACACCCTACATGGGCCCCTCAGGATGCATGTAGACTTTATGGATTTGTGTGAAGGTAAAGGATCAGGCTCCAGAGCTGGATCTTAATATTGGAATATTTATAATGGGATGGATGGAAAGGGACCTTTAGGTTATTTCCTCATCTATAGTTTTATATTTTATTTCCTTTTGCATCATCATGCTGCTTGTATATGTATATATTGATGGTCATCCACGGGTGACCTTTCTACTTATTGTTTGTATGAACTGATATGTATGTATATTTTTCTTTAGTAGTTACAAATGGTATATATATTTTTTTTTCTTTAGTAGTTACAAATGGTATATTTCTTGGTTTTATTCTACAAAAGTTTTATTTTGATTGTGTTGTTGTTATTATTATTTCTTCTGCTATTTCTTGTGCTTCCTCTATGGGAAGGTTACTGGTCTAGTCTATTGTTCTTTCTTTATTTGAGGCTTTATATTTATATAGAACATTATATTATCATCACTGAATGGTATAGTCTCCCCACTATCACCCCTTTTACACCCTCACTATTATTTGTCAGCCTTTGGCATACGGGGAGGCACGCCTAAAGCCAGTGGCACTCAGCTTGAAGCACTGTTCGGGTGGCTAAACATGTTGGGTCACTACAAATGGTATTAGAGGAGTTTATTTTTCCTCTTTCTTGGTATTACTATTTGTGATATGGTAGTTCAGGGATTAGGATATTGTTGTAATTAGGATTATATGTCATGTTTGGGTGCCTACAACCCCATGCATGGGGGTGAACCAAGTTTCCAGGGGGTGGGGATTACTTTTTTGTTTTAATCATCTTATAATTTATTTTATTTTCACCTTAAGTGGTGCAATAGAAATTTTATTTTTACCTATTTGGACGTATGTTACCCTTGGACAATTATGTCAAGGGAGGAAATGGACCCTTGGCCCGGTATGACAAGGGGGTGATTGTTTATGTTTTTGATAGGCATATAGGATATTTAAATTATATATATGCATGTGCATGTAATAGAATTCCTTGTTATATGTGATATGTGATACTTTTATATATATGGGATTGGATCTTATAGGAGTAGGCAGGGACAATGACATGGGGTGATGTTGATCACCAGGTTGGGTGATGAGGTCGTCATTTTGAGGTGACATGGTTCATCAGGATGGGAATGGATTAAGGCATATGTGATATGTATCTCTAATATGGGTGGGTAAGGGGACAATATTCTATATGTAATTTGGCATGGTTGTGATGGGGGAGAGTAAGGGTAGTGAGGTTGTGCTTCCTATTACTGCTTTTCTTATCTATATTATATGTGTGTGTGTGTGTGTGTTATATGGGTTGTCTGACCATGTATTGGTATTCAGTGGGTTTGTACCTAGACTGGGTCCTATGAAGCATCAGTTGGGTGGTGATGTTATGTCATAGGAGCATGCATGGGTCGAGACCCCTGAGGGTTATGTAGATCATGAGTTGTAGATAAAAGCTTAGGTACAAGTGGGGAAGCTTCCATATTTGACAACTTTTGGTCCATGGATTGATGAGTAGCTCATGGAGATCCTGGTACATGTTATCTAGTTTATTGGTAGGGGATCTTAGGGAGTAGATCCTTTAATGGAATATCTAACATAGGATAAGTAGTCATAGTTCCCAACACTATTTTAGGGTGAATATATTTTACTGACAACTAAGAACTACATCGAGTCAATGCAGATGATTTCCAAGCAGTGTGAGACACCTCTAGGGGGAGGGTGAAGTTGGAAATGAACATGCTTAGAGGAACAGAAAATCACTGGTGGGACATGTAAGTATATATAGACATGCATGATGGACTATACTAGAAGGACTTTGAGTCTAGGTTCTTCGAGCTCTTCTTCCCAAAGATGTTGAGGGAAGAGAGATCTTGTGATTTCTTGAGCCTACAATAGGGTGACATTTTTGTTATGGACTATGCATAAAATATAACTTAGTCTTGTAACTTCACACCTTGTATGTTGGGAAATGACACCTCGAGATTGAGGAATTTCAAGGATGTTTTATGAAACACCATTTGGGTGTAGATGAACACCTTTAGGTTGTCCTCATTATCAGAGGAAGTGAATCAGATGCTCATAGTTGATGGAAACTTCATGGAATATTTGTACTCGATCTAGGTGATGTCATCAAGTTATTTCGACAATGAAACCAAAAATAGTAGTAAGTGAGGAAAAAAAGATTTCCAATAGTCCATTAAAGCTAAGGACTTAGGAAGACCATCTTGGAGTGGATTGTTGACAGTGTGCTTCTAAGGGGGTAGTCGAGACATGTTTGGACTCAGTGTGAGTGGCCTCCAAAGGAGTTCTGAGCATGTAGACAGGTCAAGTTTCTGGAGAGGTTCTATATAAATCCTTCTCAGATAGTCAGTAGTCATGGAATATGGTAGAATCAAGGTTCTGATATAATATCAGGAATGATAAGAGGAGATGTTAACTGAGTTTAAACTGCATTTAGAGGTCATGGTAGAGACAGTGTGACCCAATAGTGGGGTCAGTGGGCAGTGGCTAGTGCAGCACCACATAGAGGCTAGGCTTCAAGCAGTTGAGCATCAAGCCAGGTGTATTCCATAGAGATTCTAGGATCAGAGCAGGCTGGGGAACCTGTTACAGTTAGAGGTATGTCATGGTCGTAGTTGTGTTTTTTTCTTTTCTTTTTTTGCATGAAGTTTTAGAGGAATGTCCATTTTTGGTGCACAAGGTGCAAATGATGTATTTATGGACTAACCAAACACTAGTTACTAGGTTGGAATCAGCACAGATGTGTTACATATATATACGTATGAGGTGTGTGTCACCATGACTTATATGTGTCCATTGATGGATGTGTGACTTATATGAGCTGAATTAGAATCTATGAATTGATATGATACATGATTATTTGACTTACGAGGCACTAGGAATGATTTTTTGCATCAGTTGAGATGCAGGACCTCTTAGGTGCCATGTGCATCATGGGCATGAGGGAAGCACTGACACGGTACATGACATGATGGGTGTCAAATATGCCACAGGAGAACCAGATGAGGTGTAGAAGTGATGACGCATTATGGGAGGAGGAGGATTTTATGGATGGTTTATGAAACATCATTTTGATTTTAGTTTTGGTCCAGGATGCGACCGGGGTAGGTAAATCCTAAAATGGGGATCCACCATGAGGTAGTTGACCTATACCCTTTAGACTGGGGTAGACTGAGTTTTTTTAAAGATATGGGTATGTTTTTTACCATATTGAATTTGAGTTTTAAGGATTGTTGATGAGCTATATTATGGTGGGGAGATTGTAACATCCCCATTTTTTTTATCCATCCAAATTTCTCTCCCATTTTGAATTTTTAGAGTTTGGTGGGTAGACCAACTTCTTTATTATTTAATGAAACTTAATTATAAGTTTTCCTTAGACCTAAGACCTTGTTATTAGATGATTCTTAATGCTTGTAAAGTGTCTCAAGGTTTCATTGGGTTTTGGGTGCATCAAAGTCTGAAAACCAAAACTTTCCAAAGTGACCAGACTGTGACGAACAGTTTTGGAAAACCATACATCCACCAAGGAGGGATCTTGAACCCTCAAAATGCACTGAACAAAATTTGGTGAAGTATGAAGGAGGAGGTGCATGGATATGTGAGAACCTCTATAGTCTTTATCAGAGGGATCCACACAGTTTACGCATAGTTGGGGAAAACTATGGGAAATCTACATGATTAGTGCTAAATGGATTGTACCTATGCACTTTACCATTCACAGTTTCTGAACAATTTGTCCTAACCATGTGAGATAACCATGTGAGATTTGGATCTTGAGCAATAGGATCCAAACAGTTACCAAACAGTTTTGAAATTCATACAAGATAGTTGTGCAACCCATTAAAGAGATGAATTTATCATTTACATCCTCTTCTATTTCTTATTTTCTCATTCTTTTCCCCCTCCTTCACCCATGTACATTCGGGGGCTGTTTTTTCCTCCTCCTCTAGGAATTTATCCAACTCCCTCATCTGACCTCTATTCTTTGATTTTTCTATGGTTTTGGATTTGTATTGATAAGGTTTTAAGTCCTATTACCTCTTTCCTTCATTTCCCTTTACATACGGTGTGCTAAATCCATGCAAGTGTTTTTACCCTATTTTTTGGGGTGTTTTCCTAAAATAATTATTTCTCCCAAATTGGTCTAAGTTTGAGGCTAAGATCCTATGTGTAGATGTCTACCAACATGAGGTAGGTGGTGTTTACCTTTTGTTTTTGTTTTCATGAGTGTTTTGGGGGTGCGTATTTGAGAACACAATTGGTTATTCCAAGAGAGAGCCCATAAATTTAATGTTTTCCTTTAATTAACTTAATTGAACATTTGGTATTCATATAGTCATGCCCACCCAACATTATAAATGGTTTTATTTGTGTGAGGGGCTTTGGGACCTTGGGTTGTTTCATCCGGGGTGTTTTTTTCTTTAAATAGAGTTGTTCTATTTAATTATATTTAATTGTTATATATATTTTAACTTCTTATGATGAGATTCATGGTATCATGAAAGGATTAGAAAAAGGATTAATATGGCATTGGCCATCTTGATTGAGGTGATCTAATTGTCAGGATGATCATTGACCAATACACACACACACAAATATGTGTGTGTGTGTGTGTGTTTTAGTTATTTTGATCACTGGTTGGGTGACTCAATCATTGGTTGAGGTGGAAAGGTTGTTTGGTTGGGGGCATGGCTCGAGATATATGGGATTGCATGGAAATCGGATTGACAGACATGGTTATAAGGGAACAAGGTGTCAGATGATGTGGCTTAGGTTCTTATTGGCGATTTACACTCACTCGTATTGTCTAAAGCCCTATTTGGAGTAATGTTCACATAGTAAGACCAATATTTTGAAGTGATTTTGACCGCTCATGTGGGTAAAGGCGTCTGGTAGTTGCAGATTAGGTAATTGGTTGGAGGTGCTTGTCGTAGAAAGCCATGGGGATAGTGAGGATCCATCAGATGACAGTGTTGAGATTGTTGGTTGGGGGATGAGGTTCATCATGCTTGAGGCCATTATTCCATGACTTATTTAGGAGGATAGACATCATCATTCCTTGGGATATCAGCTGTGAGCCAATGGTGATATTATTTGGAATATATATATCATTGTGTTTTATACGTCAGACTAAGGGATGATGGAGATTCTTTGAGCTGATGTCTGAGGGACCAGGATCTTATTTTTTAGGCATGAATTTGGGATATTGGTCACTTAACAAGGACACAAGGTGTCAGTTGGAACATGGTGATGGGTAACATTACTAGAGCTGGAACCTAAGGGTTCACCTAGTCTATTTTTCATCAAGGGATGCCTTGGGCTTAGGCTAAGGATACTCTTCTATATAGTTCTTCCTACGTTGCCCGAAGCAAGTGATATATTCCTAATAGTTGTTGAGAACCAGAAGATATTTCTTTATTTAATGCATGTGTTGAATTTATTTATTTTCAATATGAATTTCCTAATCACAAATTTAAGGTAGGCACATGTTGGTGTTGGCCTACTGAGATTCTCTCTCACACCCTACATGGGCCCTTCGGGATATGTGTAGACTTTATGGAATTGTGTTCAGGTAAAGGATCAGGATCAAGAGTAGGATATTTATATTAGGCTATTTATCATGGGATGGATTGTAAGGGACCTTTAGGTTCTTATCTCATTTAGGGTTTTCTATTTTTTTTCTTTTGAATCATCACGCTACATGCATATGTATGTACTAATGGTCAGTCGTGGGTGACCTTTCTACTTATTATTTGTATGACCATATATGTATGCATATTTTACTTTAGTAGTAAAAAATGGTATATTTCTTGGTTTTAGTATGAAAATGGTTTATTTTGAGCTTTTTGTTTTTATTATTTCTTCTGTTGTTATTGCGTGTGCGTCCTCTATGGAAGGGTTAATAGTCCAGCTTGTTATTATTTATTTTCCACTACTTTATATTTATATAAAACATTATATTATCATCACTAGAGGTTATAGTCTCTTAATTTTCACCCCTTTTACACCCTCATTGCTATTCAGCAGCCTTTGGCATATAGGGAGGTGCCCCTAAGTCTAGTGGCACTTGGATCGAAGCACTGTTTGGGTGTCTAAATGAATCGGCTCCAATAACTATAAATTGAATTAATTATTTAAGTAACATAAGATACTAGATTCACTTATGATCATGTTGAATTCTTCATTATCTCATTTCTTAGAGTGATTCTAATTTTATTCTATTTTTCAATGATTTCTAATAGATACCATTTTTCATGGTTTCATCATAAATAACTTAGTTATCCATTTTAATCACTATAATTTGGATCTTCATGATTGATGAGATTATTTTGAGAAATGTTTTACTTTTGATTATTGTGATTGAAGATTTTATAGGGATAAGAAATTGTAAATTCTAAATTGTGGAGTTTGATGAAGTCTAGGGTTCTTGGACTTTCTACTGATCAAGGATATATTAAAGAGGTCCTCAGGGCTGAATCCACCTACTACCGATATTTTTATCGAATAAGTTCTTCATGTGGAACTTTCTACTACCGATTGGCTCAATCATGGATGTTATGGTATTTAGAACTTATTGATACCTTGGATGTAGTCTGTCAATCCACCTATCTCTTTGGTTTAAAAGATAATACTTCCCTGATTGTAATTGTTTGTTAATATGATATCTTTTAAAGGGTTTTTCAAATTTTTATTCATAACCCTTCTTTTTGTTTCATTTAGATTATTGATTTAATTTCTTATAGCATTGTTTTTCTAAATTTAGTTTTTCACTATCGATAGATTTATTTTCTCTATGATTACTGTGTTTTCACTTTGATAATCTAATTTGATTTTAACATAAAAATTCTGATTAATATAATACTTGACTTAGTGAAAATTTATATGATAATTTTGTAACAATAACCCCCCCCCCCCCTTCCATATTGTTTCTTCTATATCTTTCCTATATGGTAAAATAGACCTTGAATCCATAGAAAATCAAGATTTCTTCTATTCATCCAGAATCACATCCTCCACAGTGAAACCGATATATTTTGGCATATGCCTTCTCAATATTCAACCAGTTGTGGCATGATCTTCTAATTATGGTGTGATCCTACCAAAATTTCATATTATATGATTGTACGTATTTTTTCCATCTTCACACTACAACATGGATTCATTCCACAATATTTACTTCATTATTCTTATATTATTTCATAGATTCCATTATGGAATAATGGTATCTCTTATGGTGTCGTATTCCAAAACGGATTATCACATAGTTTCCTTGAACTTATCTAACTAATATCTCATATAATTAAAACATTTTAACTCTTTATTACATATCATCCATTTGTGTCATGTTCATTAGCTTCATGGTAAAATTATTCATTTATCACTTCTAGATTATTCTGATGTAGATTCATTTTCAACCTGGTGCCTTTCTTTTTGGAGTATCCTCTAAATATTCTCATAAGTTAACCTTTCTTACAAGTAATATTATTTTAAGTGACACATGTATTAGACTATATAGTTGTGAAAATTTTATACTATAGCATAATCTAATTTAAATTATGTTTTTATGCCCACAAGTACCTTGGTTTTTATTACCAATGTTTTTACCTGAGTGATTTCTAGTAAATTATTTATTCATAAAAATTTATTAATAGGATTTTTATTTTTGAAGTTTATTTCTAATATTTCAATATTAGGGAAAAAATTTAAATTTTACTAATTGTTGGTTATAATAAATATAAACCTTGGATATTCAAGTTATTACCCTTATATATTGCATTGAATATGGTAATGTGTTAGATGACTCTTACGTTCTGAATTATGACTCTTATTCAATGGATGTTATGGAATTTTAGTAAATTATACTCATATGAAATATTGAAAATAGATTCTGACGTATCCAACTTATTACTCTTATGTATTGTATATAGTTGAAAAATTTAAAAGGATACTCAAGGTTTATCAAATGATTTTCTTTTATGTTTTACATGGAGTTTAATATTTACTCTTATAAAATAAGGGTGAAGTGGAATTAAGATAATTTTTCTACCCTTACAAATTATAGTGTAATCCAGGATACAAATTTTATGCATGAATCAACTTTCACATATTTCACATATTTCGGTGTATTTTACTATATATATTTAGGTAATTGACTTATATGTAATTCAGTGAAGGATTTTCAAGAGTTTTTGTTTTCAAAAGTTAAGAGTTTTTTAGGAGATGATTCAATTACATTGTGGGAATAAAGGTGACTCCATAAAGAGATTTCAAGAAATAGATGATGATAAATTTAGAAATTATTAAAATGGAATGAAATATGTTTCACTAAGCTATTTGGTTATAGTTATTGGTATGAAATGAAAAGATGTTTTTCACTAGGCTATGATAGAGATCATGTTGGGATTATAAGATCTATGTGAAAAATGGGGATACCCTAAATGGAATTGTGTATAAAGGACTATTTGAGAAGAAAAAAAGATAATGGATGTAAATATGTTTGATACATATTGAATATTGGGAGAAGATACACAATTATCTATAATTTCCTATGATTGTTATCAATTGTAAGATATGACTGATAACTAAAAACTTTTCTTATTCAAAATTTCAATATTTAGAATTTTTGAAAGATAAATATCTTGATATTTGAAGAATGATTCTTTGATTAAATATTTATTTACTTTGAGTATTTAAATGAATATCTAAATGTATATTCAAACATAGATTTTTTTTATGATAATTAAATGGAGATTCACACTACTATTTTCATGGAGTTTGTTTTGAAACTAATAAAAGGAATATACCTAAAATTAGATATTTCATTTGATGCATTTTAGTGTCTATTGAATTTAGGTCATGTTTCCATTCAATATATCCTTAAGAATATCATGATAATTCATTGGATCAATGTACAGTGGTCATACAACCTACATGCAATGCATGGATACAATTCTTGATCCTCATACATGTTTTGATATCATTAAAATTTCATTACATAAGATGTAATGTGAAGTAAAATAAATGATTATGATTACTTCATTTACTGATGTATTCAATCATGTTTTATAATAGGTGATTTAAAACAAAAAATTCATGAGGAGGTTTCTTGAGGTATCTATAAAGAGTTACCTTCCATATGTTGGAAATGTGGTGTGATTTATTTACACATGTCTAGATATCCCTAATACAATTTCTCTCTTCTTATTTTTCCTTAGCACAATGATGTGCTAAAAAATCATGGGTGAAGAAAAGTCTCATTCATATAATGAATGATTAATTGCATCTCATTTATACACCATGGATAGAGGATTTCTTTTCACTTTACTTCGAGTGATCTTTATTAACCACATCGAATGAATATTGAGATGTAGTGGAGGAATCTTCGATGTAAGGTACACAAGATTAAACAATTTTCTTCATTTTACATTTAATGAATACTTTTATTTTATTATTACATGAAAATATTGGTTTTGTGGTTTCTAAAACACTTATACTACCATGAATAAGCTCTATTCAACCCCATAAAAACATACAAGTGTTACAACTAGTATTTAGGGTTTAATTTTGAGAAATAAGTCTACAATGATTATGAAGTTCTTAAAAGAAGGATTATTCAACTCTAAAGTAGTTAATTATTAAAGGAATAAGTACTAAAAATTTATATTCTTTTTTCAAGGATAAAATAATGGAATATTTGAAACTATTATTTCTAGATTTATATATATAATTATTATATATATATATTTGATAGTAGAAATAACAAGAATCACACATAGAACTATATAGAGTGATACTCTCAATATATTATATACAGTGATTTTTCCTTTACTAATATAAAATATTTTTATGTACACTATTATTGAAAAAGAAATAGTATAAGAAGTATTTTTTTTATTGTAATAAAATCAAATATTTCTTTCTTGAATTTCACTTTGAACGTTTATACATTCTCTAGAAAAAAAAATATATTTATCTACTATCAGTTACAAGTTTGAAACTAAGAGTTGATTTGTATTCAAAATTATACATCTTCTTTTTTTTATAAGTTCACACTTTATGTAATAAGTATGGGAGAGAGAATGAGGATAATTATTATATGGTAGATCTTGGTAAAATCTCCTGAATCCTTTTACCAAGTATCAACTACTTACTCTTAGTTATGAGAACCCTATAAAAAGAATATTAAAAAAAATATCCAAAATTTCATTGGGTTTTAGTGGAGTGGAATGGGGGATATTCATTTAGCCTCAAAAAACTATAAAAAAAATGTGTATATTTCCATTTTAATTTAGTTTCATTTAATCCATAATCCAATTTAAAAATGAGGGAATATTTTAAGAATTAAAGATGGAATTTTGATTTAAAAAATTATTTAAAGGAATTAATTCACCCCCCCCCCCCCATATTGAGTCTTTGTATTCAATTTTTCTAGAATAAAAATAATAATTAGAGAAATAATCTTGATATCTATACACTAGTAAGTTTTAAATTGAAGTTTAATTTTAAAATATATTATCTTTTTATATTTAACAAACTATATAGAATGATCTAATTTGAAAAATACTGATGGATGACGCTAGAGTTGGTATGTCTATGATTTGAACTCTTTATTTCAATGGTGAGATTAATGGTTTCTAAAAGTCTAGAATGGTTATATACTTTAATAATATTTGTTATAAAGTATATATAAATGTGGTAAATTCCTAAAAGATTCTTACTGGTGAACTTGAATTCTGGAGTGTTGATCAAGAAAATGTTTGTGATTTAAATTCAAAATATATGAATGTTATTTTTTGTGAATTGGGACCAAATTAATTCAATTGAGTTTCTCAATGTGTTTTTTCCCATGATATATGGGTTACTTTATGTTTCCTATGAAGGAACCAGAAATGTAATATAATTGAGGTTTAACATTGCAAAACTTAAATTTGATACTTTTGAGATTTTTTATATAGAAAATATTACATAAATTAATAGAGTACTCACTGAGACAAAGAGTAATGTGTATTCCTTGAAAACTATTATCCTTAAACTAGGTAAATATTTAAAATTTCATAGAGTTATAATTACTATATGGAGTGGAATTTATACTACTATTAGATAGTTCACACCTTTTAAAGAGACGAAATTGAAATATATAATTATAACTCTCATTATGTGTGAAGTTGAGATGCAAGAAGAAGCTAATGATCATAGGTTAATCAAAAAATGAAATATTGTTCTTAAGGTTTATACTTTAAATGATAATAAAACGGTTAAATAAATATTTTATGACTCATCTAATGAAGAAGAATCAAACTTTTCAAATTTATAAGATGAAATTGCTCAATTATCAACAATATTTGACGATTTTTACAAGAAGAGAAATTATTTAAAATACTTGAATAAATTGAGAAATAATTCTGGAAAGGAAGTGTATTGTTATAAATACAAGAAACATTGGAACATTAAATAAGACTTCCCTCAAATTCATTATAAAAAGAAATTTGAAAATGTTCCTAGAAAAACAAACTTCAAGAATAAATTTATAAGTTCTATGAAAGATACTTTGAGTTATTCCAAGGATTATAGTGATGATTTTCAATATAAATCTAAGCATTCAAATTAGAAATCAAAACATGTGTTTTTTTGATCAAATTAAAGAGGTACATTCATTATTTTCTATTAATTATGATTTTTAAATTTATTGTTTTGATGAGATTAGTAGGTATTATTCTATTATTGAAGATAAATATGATACTTTAAATAAAAAAATTCTTTAAATAAATATTATGATTATATTATTATTAAAAAAATTAATTGTAAAAATATGTTTTAGAATTAAATTCTAAATTTTGTAAATTTGAAATTGATTGTGACATTCATGATAGTAGAATTAATTAATTATTAGCTATATTTTATTCTTTGAAATTAGATTTTAGCATGTTCACTAAGGGGTAGAATTTACTTAATAAAATCATTGGTAAAAGTAAATGAAATAGAGGTATAATTGAAATTGGAAGTAATGGTGAAAAAAAATCTTTCTATAAACTATTTTATATCGGGTTCAAATAGTAAAATAATGTATAATATTGCATGTATTGATTGTGATATTATTGGGAAAATATTAAAATTATTATTGTTTTATAATTCCTTAATTTGTTTGTTAATCGTTCCCACGTTTAAAAATATTTATCTAAAGGTGATGCTATAATTTTTACTCAGTGTAGCCATATTTAGTTACCTAAGTCTTGAGTTTCAAACAACACTGGACCCAAAATGTATGACTACGAAAACAATTCATTATTTGATATTTTTTTAGGGAAGGAGAAGAAGAACAATAATTTTAAATGTTATATGGATAGAATCTTCTCCTGTTATATGAGTGGATACATCTCAAATTTCTATTCTTTATCAAATATCAATATAGGTCATGTCACTAAATGATATAATGATATAAAAAAGATAATTAGATTTAATTCAAATGGAAATACATAATCAATCCTCATTAACAAAATACTTTATGTTAAAGGGTTAAAATATAATCTAATAAAAATTTATAAAATTTTTATGAAGTTTATTAAATTTATTTATATAAAGATTCATATAATTCAAGGAAGGATTGGTAAAGTTTTGAAGCACCTAGAACTAATGAGGTTGTTCAAGAATAATTTGATTTATATTTTTATTTACCTAAATTTTGATTAAAAAAGGCTATGTAATTCATTCCAAATGAGAAATAAACATGGATATTATTTTAAATCATTCGATGAGGTTTCATACTTCTAGGCCTTTGGAACATATCCACAATGATTTTTTTGGACCATATAGAACAACAAGTCTTGGTGAAAAGTATTTTATTTATATTTTGGTTGATGATTTTTCTATATTTACATGTGTTTTCTTTTTTAGATTAAAATTATTATTTTTTTTGTATTCATGAATTTACAAAAACTATAATAGAATAAAAATGAATCCAAAATTGTTTCCTTTAGAAGTGAACATGGAGGAGAATTTGAAATTAGTGAGTTTAATTTTTTTTTAAATCATGGTATTAAAAATAAATTCTATATCCCTAGAACACCTCAATTGAATGGATTTGTTGAAAGGATAAATATTACTTTATAATAAATTGATATAACTATGTTATGTGAATATAGTATGCCTACTCATTTTGGGGTTGAATCTGTTAACACAACTTTTTATGTCCTAAACAGAATTCTAGTGTAGACAATCTTAAAGGAAACACCCAATGAGTTATGAAATTATAAGAAAATAAAAAATTGGATACTTTAAAATTTTTGGATTCAACATTTATTTAACACCAAGGTTAATCTTGGTAGGTTCGATCCAAAGTAAAATGAATAAACCTTTGCAAGTTATTCTACTACTTCTAAAGCTTTTAGAGTTTTTAATTAATAAGTCTATCATAGTTTAACATTCAATCCATGTGATTTCTTATGAAATCGATCCCTTTTATCAAAATAAACTCTTAGTGATAACCTGGATAATTCTATTAATTACTTGAGAGTTGATAATCCTATTAATAATAAAAATATGATGATCAAGAACATGTTCATACAAAAAACATTCCTAATAGGTTATAAACTTAAAAAACTAATATTTTTCTACTTAAACAGCCTAAAACATTAAAAATCCATCACTTAGAATCTATTATTGGAAGTTTCTATGAATTTTTTAGAACTAAAAGTAGTGTTGTAAATATTGTTTAATTTTACTCTTTTATATTATAACATAAACCTAAAACCATAGGGGAATCCTTGAGTGATGAGAGTAGGGTTTTAGCTTTGAAATAATAATTAATCTAGTTCCATAGGAAAAATATTTATGAATTATTTCATATACTCTATAATTATATTTTTATGGGTACTAAATGTGTTTGAGAAATAAGAAATATGGTCTAGTAAGGATTACTAGAAATAATGATAGATTAGTGGTTAAAAGTTATAATCAAGATGAAGGTATCAATTATGAGGAAACCTTTACACCAATATCCCAATTCAAATTAATTAGAATAATTCATTTTATATAAAATTTAAACATTTTTAAGAAGGATATTAAATCTACTTTTCTAAATAATTTTCTTTTAGAAGAAGTTTATGTTGGACAACCACCCAGTTTTTAAAATATCCTTCTTCAAAATTCCTTTTTCAAACCTACAGAAGATTTATATGGTCTTAAATAAGAACATAGATCATGGTATAAAATACTTAGTTCCTTTATTTTATAAAATGTATTTTTACTGGTCTTTAAATATCTAACACTATTTAATAAAACTTCATATACAGATATTATTCTTATTTAAATATATGTTGATGATGCAATTTTTAGTTCATCTAACTAGAAATTATGTAATGAATTTTCAAAATTCATGAAATTAGAGTTTGAAATAATAATTGTGGGTGAGTTTAATTTCATTATTGGTTTTAAAATATTTTACAAAATCATTGAGAATGTGTTAAATCAAATAAAGTACATACATGACATACTGAAAATTTTTGTACTTGAAAACATTAAATAAAATGAAACTTCTTTAAGTTATAATATAAAACCTAATTTGTAAGAAGTTGATAAACCAGTTGACATAAAGTCATATAGATGAATAATTTGGATCTTTTTATATATGACTTATAATGGAACAGACATCATATTTTTTGTATTACTCTTGGATATATTCTAAGAAAATCCCAAGGAATCTCATCTGAAAGATACCAAAATAAATTTAAGATGTTTAAAAGGTTATTTCCTTCTTTCTTTAATTTTTCCAAAAACGTCTGTATTTAATTTATTCTTATATTCTGATACTGATTTATTGGGGTTTTTAATAGATATAAAGAGTACCTCAAGAACTTTATACTTCTTGAGAAAATCCTTAGTCTCTTATTCAAGTAAGAAACAACACACTATTACATTATCAACTATAGAATCCAAATATGTTGTAACTAGTGTTTTTTTTTGCACAAATGTTATGGATAAAACACGCCTTAAATGATTTTTTTTAATTTTGAAGATGTGCTAATCAAATTTGATAACATTAGTGATATCAACATTTTAAACCCTCCAATAAAACATTCAAGTACTATTAACATTGAACTTAGGAATCATTTCTTGAGATATCACACTAAAAAGGTGATATTTATCATGAATTTATTAACTTTAAAATCCAATTGGGTGATATTTTTACCATGACTCTTTTTATACATTGTTTTTATTTTATTAACAGAGAATTGTTTTACTTTATTTATTTTTAATCACTATTCTATTTTTCTAATTTGTTGGAAGTTTATTTATTTTTTCTTTAATTGTTTCACTATTTTATGAATTTAATTTTTTATTAATAAATACAAGGCACTACCAACTTCATATTCCAATAAATATGATCATCTCATAGTTTATTCATCTCAATTTTCTAAAGATATGTGTTGACCCTTTTATATGACCTTATTTTTTATATCACAAAAGGCAGAGAATGAGGAACACAAAATTTATTTCTATTTATTCTTTAATTATGTTTTAATTTTATGGATTTTTTTTACTTTCAAAAATGGGAAGATTGTTAGACTTTGTTTTTTTTTACATTTTATAATTCAATATACTCTAATTTTTTGTATGTTTTGAGACTCAAAAATATCTTGGTTTTTGTTACTAATGTTTTCACTTGAGTGATTCAGGTTAATTATTTATTTTTATAAGTTTATTAATTGAATTTTTATTCAATTTTATATCCTTATGTATTTCTTTAAACTTATTAAAGTGTTGGAGGACTCTTATATTCTGAATTATGACTCTTACACATTATCTTATATTAAATTTTAGAAAATTATACTACTATATCATATTGAAAAATTGGCTCTTACATATCCAAGTTATTACTCTTATATATTAGATGGAGTTTGTAATTTGGAAAAGGATACTCAAGGATTATTGAAGTATTGACTTCTATGTATTGAATAGAGTTTGGTATTTACTCTTACATAAGAAGAGATAAGTGTAATTCAGCTTAGTATACTACACTTGCTCATTATTGTGAGATCTAAGATACTAATTTTATGTATGAAGCTACATTTATAGATTACCTTTATGTATTAAGTGAATTTACTTATAAAAATTTCTGTGAAGTAGTTTTAGGAGTCAATGTTTTTGGAAGTTAATTATTTTTTAGGAGATGATTTGATCATATCATGTGATGAAAGGTAGTGTCATGAATATATTTTAAGAAATGGATCAAGATATATCTTAACATCATGAAATGGAATGAAAGAAGTTTCATTGATCATTTGGTTACCATGGTTGGTTTAAAACAAGGAGATGTTTTTTACATGTTGTGATAGATACTGCATTGGGTTATAAAATCCATGTGCAAAACAAGGAGACCCTAAACATAAATTTTGAAGAAATGTATATTTGGGAAGTAAATAAGATCATAGATGAGGAGAAATTTTAAATTCATTAAACACTAGAAGAAACTAGATAATTATTTATCACTACCTATAATTACTATAAATCACAAACTATGACTAATAACTGGAAACTTTACTTATTTAAAATTTGAATATTTAGAAGTTTTGAAAGATCTGCATCATAAGATTCCAAGAATGATTCCTTGATTAAATAATGATTTACTGAGAGGATTTAAATGAATGTTTAAATGCATATTCAAACATATATATTTTCATGAGAATTAAATGGATATTCTAACTAATATTTTTATGGAGTTCGTTTCAAAATTTCTATAGCAGGTATTCAAGGTTTAATTTCAAGAAAGAAGTTTACAATATTTATGAAGATCCTTAAAAGAATGATTATTGAATTCTAATGTAGTTTATTATCAAAGTAAGGACTAGATGAATATATGTTATTTTCAAGGAGGAAATCATGGAATAATTTTAATATATTATTTATATATTTATATATATAATATTTCTAGACATCTTCAAGAGGAGTAATAAAAATACACACATTTATAATGATAAATAAATGGTACTCTCAAGATATTATATAAAATTATTTTTTATTTACTATTTTATGATAATTTGATATACATTATGATTGAAAAAGAAATATGAGGATAATAAGTAGTTAGCTACTACTATTTTTCTACAATCAAATATTTCATTCCATGACTATGCTTTGAATGTTTATAAAATTCTCTAAAATAAAATCATCAACCTAATATCAATACCATGTTTGAAACTGTGATATAATATATATTCAAAATTATATATCTTTATTTTTAGTCTAGGTGCACCATTATTTTACTAAGTTTTAGAGAGATAGTGTAGATAATTATTAAAGGGGAGACCCCAGTAAAATCTTTTGAATCATCGTAATAAGTTTTATCACCTTAAACTTAGTTGGTAGATCCTTAGGAAAATGATCTAAACATAAATCACCAAACCTAGCATGGATGGTGATGGGTTAGATAACTGGATATACTTATATCCCAGAAACTCTATACAAATATTTTACTTCATGACCTTTTATTTTAATTTCATTCACTATGTAATTTTATTTAAAAGGCAGGTAATATTCTAATAATTGGAAACAGATGTTTAAATCATCAAATTATTTAAGGTATTCAATTCACCTCACCCCCCACCAACCTCTTGAGTCTTTTTCTTGAAATTATCTATGATGAAAACCCCATAAAACATGATCATATATTCCATGGTGAATCCATTCAACTAATTCCAAATTTATCCTTACATAGCCATTATTTTAATCTTATGTGAGATTATATTGTAGCATGGTTGATGCTATTGTGGTGTGATTTTCTTTCTCTATTAAATGAATTCATCAACAACCTAAATGTGGTTCCCATGTATATGGAAACTATCCTCTTCACCCGATATTCATTTTTATTTCATGTAAAATCATATTTCCTTTTCAAAAAATGTAAAAATTGTTTTCAAAAATCCAACACACAACCACATTATTACAACATGATGTTACTTACCAGTTAATCATCTGTAACAGCCTAATAAATCATGGGGATAGATTAATTCCTTAAAATTTCCTCAATTCATTCCATAGATAGAAGTTTAGGAATATATGATATCCCTCCTCAAACTCGAAGGGTCTAAATATTTTATCAACATAGTACTTTAGAAGGTTCTAGGATATTCACATACACTTCTAGGTCACTTACACTATTTATTATCAACTGCACCAACTTGGGGGATATAAGAGATAATTCACCCATTTATATCCAATAAATGGGTTACCTTTAAGGCCTCCCATATAGGGCCTCAAAAGGTGTCAGGCTAATAGTTAATTTTTTTATATGAAAACTTCACCAAAGAATGGTAATCAGCCCAAGTACTAATAAAATCAAGCATGCGTACCTATAATATATCCTCAAGAACCTGAATAAACCTCTAAATATGGCTACCCATATGGGGGTAATAACATACTCAACTATAACCATATCCTAAAATCCACTTACAAACCCTTCTATCATTAGGACATGAACCAATCATCATATTAGACATAATCATTAAGATAAACCTATGAAACTACACAATCTCCTTGATGTACATGAATCTTGTACTCCCCACTAAGCCCTAATCCCAGATATGGAGAAAGTGATCCAATGTGGTCAGATGATCATTGATTACCCAAAAATCATCATAACCTCTTTATAAATGTGAAAGTCCAGTTATGAATTCTATTGATATACTAGCCCACTTCCACTATAGAACCTCAAGAGGATGTATCAAACCAGTGAGAACTCAGTGCTCATCCTTTACTTATTGATAGGTAAGTCGTTAAGATATAAACTAAATAACACTATTTACTATTCCTAGCCAAAAAAAATGGTGCATGATACCCTGGTAAATTTTTATTATATCAGTATCTACTACAAAAGTGGTGTTGTGAAATTCCCTTAACACCTCATCTCATAAATCAGTTAGGATCATTCTCTTCCTTTGGAAAAGTATTACAAGATCCATACTTTTAGATAATCAATCAAGTGTATCTATTGAGAATATTTGATCACACAATACCTCAAAATTAATGTATGATATCTAGGCCTCCCTTACCCAATGAAGAAGTTTGTGGGTCATGACCATCAATCGAAGGTAAGCAATGTCTCCTTCTTCCACTATAACCAACTACTTTGACGATAAATTCTTAGAATCCTCTTCTAATAGCTAAAAAACATATTTCATTCTAAGTAAATCTAATACCAAATTTCCCTTCCCTATAGTATATACTATCAATCATTTATATTCCTACATGAACCCCAATCATCACCTCTTCCTTGGGTTAAGATCCCTCTAGAATAAGATAAACATGAAACTCTTGTGATCGATAAAGACCAAAAATATCTCACCAAGAAGATAGTTTCTCCATATATTCAAGGATAAAATCACTAATATAATCTCCAATTCATGTGTTGTGTAATTTTTCTCATGAGGAATTAGCTGTATAGATCCATAGGTGATCAATACCTACCTTTTCATAAGTACAAAACCAAGACCAAACTTGAAAGCATCACAGAACAACTCATACTTAACCCCTTCCTCTATTAACTGTCAAACTAGATCACTATTCAAACTTGGATTAATCTTGTCTGACACCCTCTAAAAAAGGTTATAACAATTTAAAAAATACCCCTTTTAGGTAAAGATAATCATAGGGGTTGTAATCATGGATAATTCTTCCATAAAAATCTTGTAATAATTTACAAACATGAGAAAATTGTGCACTTTAAACACTATAATTAGTGGTCCCTAAGCTATAATTTCTTATATCTTAATAGTGTAAACATCTACTCCACTCCTTCAGATCACATTTCCTACGAAATGAACTTTATGAATAAAAAAATCACTTCAAGATATTTCAATATATTTTGTGCACATAAAGTAATTCCAGCAAAATTATTAAATGCTAGACATGATCATACTCTATCCATGAATATATGATAATATTATTATTGATAAAAACTATTATCTGGTCCATGAATTGATAGAAGATCCAGTTCATGTGTATCATGAATACTGTAGGGGTGTTCATCACTCTAAACAACGTCACTGTGATTTTATAGTGATTATAGAAACAAATGAAAATTATCTTTATAATATCCTCCTTGGAACTTGAGGCTATTATTTCAATGTATTTTCATTACTTTCACATCCATTTTGGTTATTTCGGGTCTCACATGGATTTCTTTCTTTCCAAATGTGGGTGGACTCTTTATCATCTAGAGTGGTGATGTTAAAACCTTTTTTTATATGAGGGGAAGGGAGACCATCTCATACCTTAAGTAGTCTTATTTACTAGTCAAGGACTCCCTTATAGATTTAATATATTTTTATGAAATCATTACTAGTAACAATACTGGTGAAATTGATTGAACAACATGAATTTAAGAGGAAACTACGCATGGGGATTATATTGTCTCTAATTTGATCCAAGTTTTTAGTCACTCTATAGTTTGAATCAATATAGGTTGGAACTCTGTAATTTATCTCAATCTTGGGAGGCATTAAACTCCTATAAAAGGTGATAAGGGGAATTTTACAGTTGGTATTAGGCCTATTATAGGTGCTTCCTATATATCCCTTTGAAGGAAATCATAACCCTCATAGTTCAGTGCCACATAATAGGACATGTCATAACTTTTAAGGCCATATGCAAAGGACTATAGTGGTTTATTTTAATGTTTTGTATAAAATAATACTTCTAATTAATTTAATGTATTGTAAAATATACTACTATGTGAGAGGTACGTAGAAATAGTTTGTATGAGAATTATTCATTAGAAAACATTTTTTTACTTTATATAGGAAGGTGAATTAATTTAATAAACCAAGATAAGTATCTCAACTCAAGGAATCTGAACAAACCAATAGGAGAATCTCATATCAAGGCACATGAGGAAACCAATAGGAGTATCTTGACTCAATCCATATTTGGAAACTAAGAGGATAATCTCAACTCAATGAATATGTGGAAACCGTGATAAGTATCTCGGCTCAAGGTGTTTGATGAAATCAAGAATATTATCATAACTTAAGTTTTTTGGGGAAACAAATAGTGGGAACTTGACTCCATGTGTTCTTAGGACAATGGTAGGGGTTATAGGTATCACAAACCAAATCAAGTTTTACCTCACCTAAAAAGTTCATGGTGTGACTCTCAATTTTTCATAGGGTAGTGATGGAAGAGAAGGTATCACATCAAAGGTCCAAGATCAAAGGTCATCACTAATACCAACTAAGGGTGTAGAGGTGGATCCCTAATTATATGGATTACATGGTAGGGTTGGACACCCAAGAATGTGACATGGGTGAAGTGGGTGCCCATGTTGGAGGCTTGGGTGGAGTGAGAACCCGGGTATAAGGCTTAGGTGAGTGGGAACCTGGGTAAGAGATATGGGTGAATTTGGTTCCTAGGTTGAAAACTTGGGTAAATTGAGTTCTCAAGTAAGATTCTTGGGTGAATTAAGTGCCCATATGGGAGTAATAGGTGAAGTTTCACTTAGGAACCCAGAAAAACTGGTGATTCTGTTCTTTGGTGGTTGGGATTATGGTAGTCGGCACCCAAGGCAAAGCTCTAAATAGAAGGTCCTAAGAGAATATTTTTCAATCCCTTGTCCTTATGTTTAGATTCAAAAATCACATTAATGAGGATCATGTGCACTCAAATGATTTTTTGTTGAGATATTCTTTTCACTCATGTATGCACTTGATCCTTAGTGCCTTGTGGTCATCAAAATGGGGGTTATTTGCATTATTTTATAGGAAATACTTGGAAAAATTCTTATAACTACCCTAGGAACCTAGTTATGTCAACATACAAGGTTAATTCCAAGCTTAGAATTCCTAGAAGGACACATAAAGAAATTTTTAGGGTTGTGCACACATGTTAGGGTGTTCAAGGATGACCGTAGATCTACTTTATGATACCTAGGTACAACTCCACTTTTTGATTCCTAGGATAAATCGAATTTATCCCTTTTCATACATCCCATTCCATTTTTATTTATTATAAAATTACCTATGTGATTTCATGGAAGACTTGGGCATGTAGAAAATATCTTTTTCCACTCAGGTTCTTCCAGTATGAGTTTTTTCTACACTTTTTCCACACTTGTTTCTTCATAAATGTCTTGAATGGGGGGTTTAGGATTATTTTTAGAGGAAATATCTATCTTGGGAACCTATCCATGGGTAATAAACACCTCATATTCTCATGTGTGGATTCTGGTAACATGTGACTATATCTAGGTTCTCACACAAGTTCATCAGGACATGTGGTAGCAACGCATATGGATCAAAGTTCCTAAAGTAGGGAAATTTATGAGGGAGTTAAGAGCTTTGAGTGAGGCTGGTCATGGTCCATCTAGGAATGAATGTGAATTTTGGTATGATAAAGTTACTAGGAATTACACTTATGCTCTATGTTCTTAGGGTCTCTCATCTGGACTTCCCTTCCTCCTTCATACTTTTTCCTCCCTTTATCATTCCTCTATATTCTTCCCCAACTTACCCCAAAATGGGTGGTTGGGAATGTTCCATCTATGCATTCATGATAATATGGGAAAGAGAGATTTTTGGAATGATTATTATGCTTTTCACTCTTAAGTGTTCTCAGATCAACTTCCCCTCATCCTTTATACTTTTTTCTTTCTTTTTCTTCTATCTTTATCCCCCATTTCTCCCAAAATGGGAGGTTGGGGGTTATTTTATAGGAAAACCCCAAACTATCTGTGGGGAAAAGGGTTTGGGTCTTTTGGGAACATGTGAATCTAAGAATACAAATGTAATTCAACAAAATTCAATGATAAACTCTCAACTTATAACAATCATAATATTTTATCAATAAGTCTACTTTGGATCCACAACCTATCAAATTGAATCTTACAATAAAAAACTAAGACTTTTAATGTAGATATTTCCTTTATTAATTTTTTTCGAAGGACAAAATATTTTTTCATAAGTTTTGAAAATTTATTTTACAACTATATTAACCTTTCTCAAACAACAAATAAAACCATGGATTATTTCTATTGGGAGGTTCTCACCACCACAACACCATATTGTGTGATATTTTTGAAGGGGTCACACCCCACGGTATATGAGTAGTCATGAAGGATATATAGATCTCATTGGTGTCCAGTTAATAAATAGTGACACTCCTTAATCTTTAACTCAACTATTTTCATCAAAGTGAGGCTTATATTGTGGTCATCGAGACAAATTTCATAGTGCATAATTTTTGGGTGCCAATAGTTGTTGATATCATGAACTAATATTTATCATTTATAACCAATTATTTCCTTTAAGAAGTTAAAAATAGATCATCAATCCTTAAAATAAGGTATTTTTTCTTATTTTACACCTAATTTGGGTGACGGTAGTTATTACAAAGCCTTGCGTTCTCATTTTCTTTCTTATAGAATATAACAGAAGCTACCCAAGGGAACACACTATGTCTAACAAAATATTTATCTAGAAGATTCTCTAATTATACCTATAGCTCCTTGAGCTCATCCAGGGATATCCTATATGCTTTATAAGATATCAATGTGTCTCCATAGTGAAAATAAATACTGAAATTGACCTATAATGATGGGGAAACCCTATAATATACTTAGGTAAAATATCCATGCACTCCTTTACCACTGTAGGAATCCAATCCTCCACAACATCCATAATGAAAAATGTCAACTCACCAACTGATGAGTAATTGGATAAAACTTTCACAAGGTTTTCCCTACTATTCCCACTTATGGGACCCACTTACCAATGAAGGTGAATATCAACTTATCTTCTAAATAAAAAATCACCCATAAATGATAGAATTCTACCCAAGCCTAGATTGTAGACAACTAGTCCTTGCCAACGATGATGTCATAGAGTATAATCTATCCCATAATGAGATACCAATAAAACATATATTTTTTGCAAGTAAGCTCACACTAGATATAGATATGGGTGAGAGGATGATCACCTATAGTGGGTGGATCTAGATTAGGTGATCATTCTAGAGGATCTACTTAGATCACTAACTCTCAATCAACAGATGTAATAAAAAAATGGATCATGTTGGTTTCTAACCACTCTTACCTGTATATAACCTCAAACATAAATGATTTATCCTTATTCATGATGTAGACTGCCTAGGAGTGGTGGTTATGGAAGGGGATCAAAGTTTAATACACCCCAAGATTCACCAATACCAACTGCTCTTCTGTTGTATCCACCCCTAAGAGGGCCACCTTATCCACCTTGGGGAGGCCCCTGATCTATATGTAGTATATAACGGGGAAGAACATCGATGGTTCCACCCTAAATGGCCTCTGTTGAGATCTAGGTAAGACAAACATGAGTCAGGATACCTTTACCTTTACTATAAAATTAAGTATGGACTCTCTGCTAGTAGGACCCTACTCAGGATCCTTCTTTTGAGAACCCATGAAACTAGATCCATGTATTTTTAGGCATATGTTTATGTGATCTCTAGGTATACTATATATAGGTCATTATAGATGTCTCTACCTCTGGGAGACTGGATCCTACCCTAGTGACAGGCTGTGACTACACTCAAAAACTCTCAATCATTAAAGAGTGGTCGAGAAATCTGACATAGATAGAGTCACACAAGGTAAAAAATAAATTTTAAATCTAAACCTAAAGGCCTCACTAAAAACATAAATATTGAATAAACCCATAATGAATATAAAACCTTAATATTTATGGTATGTATCTTCTTAAATAAATTCAATTTACTCGATATCTTATGTTTCATGAAACATCGAGCTTAAACAAATCATGATATACTATTAAATATTAACATGGTCGTTGGAATAGTAATGTGACCATTAGGAATAGTAATGTGACCATTTGAATAATAAACTTAGATATGAAAGTATAAATAAAATTTATGTATCTTATAAATAAAAATATGATATATTTAAATCATGGAATATGTAAATAAATTTTTTAGAAATGATAAATTAAGTGTTGGATTTTTTTGAAACGTGAATGTTTATTTACAATTTTATAATTAATATAATGATTTAAAACAAAATTTATTTTCTTAAAATATATTCAAAAATTAATATTTTTTTCTTAATATTATAATATAATTTTATGAGACCTTAATTAATTTTTTAAAGTGTCAGAAAATCGGTTATAATTATAAAATCAGAATTTTTTGAATAAATGATTATTTTAATTAAAAATTAAATATATAATATTTAGAAAGAAAAAAAAAATTAAAAATGGAGTCTATTTTTCAAATCTATATGTTTAAAAATGGTTTGGGTGATGTTTTTGGGATTTTTCTAAAATAGTTGAATTTTTAGTGAATAGTGAAATACGGTAATTTACAATATTAGCTAAATACATGAATTATTGAGTCATGGATGATGTATGGATGATTTAAGCACCATTAGTAATAACTAAAATTAACTACTTACCATACTTTGTCACAAGAATCATCCCTATTGATATTCTTGAGCCAAAATATTAAACAAATTAATAAAATAATCAAAAAATATCCCTCTCCTACACTATAAATATCACCCATCACCACCCCTTCTCCTCACACCTTATAATAATTTGATCTTGCTTATATTATGACCAATTCATCTTCCAAACATCTTCCCCATGTCTTGGTATTTATTTTATAACCAAAAGACCGATCCCGAGTGCATTAAGGAGGTTCTCAAGGTGACACTATATAAGAGGTAAAATCCACTATCGTTTTCTTTTAATTTATTTTATTTTATTTTATTTTATTATCATATACTTACCTTATATTTCAAAATATGAATGATAACTCCAATATATTATATATAATGTATTTTTATTATGTTAATGGAATATCCATAATCAAACCTCTTCTCTTCTCCCTTTTATTCTAAAAATTAAAACATCATCCATGATGTGTCGATTTACTGCCATCATGGATGATACGTTTTCATTTTCTTTTATCATAATCAAATCTAGTAAAAAACCATTATTATGGTTAAATAATATTTTATTATACATATTATAAGTTATATAATTATCTGGAACCAATATATAAACATGATATTAAATAAAATGATATAAGTTCTCGATGGTCGTAAAAACAGCCAAAATAAATTAAATCATTTTCATTAATGTTTTATCGAATTAATACTTCTCATAAAATATAACCAAATGATATATAAGTTCATTTAAAATTTTGTAACTTATTAATAAAATATGATTTAAATTCAAGAGAATTATTCCCATTTTACATGAACTTCTATACTTGTATACAAGCGAACCGATCATGAAAAAACAAGAAAACAAACACTATTAGAATGATGAAATTGAATATTATAACTCATAAAAAAGGACATACATGAACTTAATAAAAATATAATTAATCAAATAAATGTAGAAAATTTTCTTAATTAATTAATTAATTAATCTAATTTGATTATCCAGAATATTAAGTAAAGGTGCAAAACACTTTTGGATATAAGGTAAGGTGTTTCTCATCTCACTTTTATTTTTATGAGATATGTCTTATTCATCACTTATTACTTATGTGTGGTGTATGTATAATTCACCATTCTATTTATTATAATCATTAATTTAATATTTTATTAAACATCCATATTTATTTTATCATGTATATGATTATTATCTTATTTGTATATTATTTTTACATATGGTGTTTATTTTGAATGTCATTTTAACTAGGAAAATATTGATTAATCTATATACTCTAATAAATATAGATATTATGATGAGTAATATTGTTCATTAATTAAATATATATATATATATATGAATAATTATTTGGACTTGCAGTGACAAAAGGAGATTGACATTATATATCCCCTCGATGCATCGATAGGTCTCATGAGACAAAACAGTTGGCGACAAATCCTTCGTGTTTGTTTCCAAGCAGCATCAGACAAGTTTCCACCCACAGACTTAAATTTTTTTGTGAAAGGTTTTTATAGTATTGTTTCATGTTCTAGATACATTTCATCCAATAATTAAGAATTTTCTTCATTCAATATTTAGTTATTACTTTCCATGAGATTTTCACTATGAAAAAATCTTTAGTTTCATTTTCATTCTCAGTTTATTTATGGAATGTGTTTTCTAGTTATTTACCTTGCCATAATGATTATGAATTATTGAATTTTATCCACTAATTATTGATTCAGGTAACCCTTACTAATAATTTGAGCTCTCCCTTTTATATTTTTCCTTCCTCGGTTATGAAGATGAAATCTTTGAATAAGTGTCAAGGAATTAGTTTATTTTCGTTCATTATGTTCTATATTTAATTACCAATGTAATAAGGGAACCATGTATATATATAGTTATTAAAGACTAATAAAATGATAAATACTTGGTGATATTATCTCTTTTATATATTTCATTGTAATAAAATAACCACCAAATCTGGGCCACTAGGGTTGAGTTTGTTACAATGAATCGTATCTAGGTGATACTTCATGAGATACATAAACATTGAGGCATACTCAAACATGGGAACATTTCCATATTAAAGGTTTAATAGATCTTAAAATAATAAAATACTCAATGTATATTGATTGTAATCATCTCAGAATAAGTGATTAAACTATAAAGAAGGTATATTGGACTCATAGTGAGTCTTAGTGATCTGCATCCACTAATGTCTAGCTACACCATGAAGGATACTATAATAAAGAACAACCATCTGGTTAGTGGATGTCTAAACCAAATTAAAAACACAAGTCAATGACTCTAACCGATCCTCTACCACCTTAGAATCAGGCTCACCTTAGAATCTAGGTACCTTTAGTAAGAAAAATCATAAAGCAGTCCCAATCTATGAGTAGTCTCCTACTTTTGGAAATGACTAAAATATTCTCTACGTGTGGTTCTTCTCTCTATAAAATAATTTCCTTATCCTAGTTCACCTCCT
The DNA here is from genome assembly GCA_963277665.1 of Viscum album. NCBI lineage: Eukaryota > Viridiplantae > Streptophyta > Magnoliopsida > Santalales > Viscaceae > Viscum > Viscum album. Next base: position 1,041,005,766 of record OY728164.1, on the reverse strand, counting down.
TTTTGACTAAATTGAGTCCCTACACACATTAAGAAAATCTCCCCATACATTAGAGGTTTTTGACTAGTGGGTAGGGTTAGATAACAACATGTGGGAAGAATATACCCATAAGATCTAGTAACCATAAATAATAGTGGAAAAAATATAAAAAAGATAGTCATCGTGATATAAAAATATCATAAGTTTACACATCATAGATAAATTAAATCACAAGTAAATAACGCACCACAAACTTTAATAATACAGACAATAGTAATATCATAAAAATTTTATAAATATAAATAAGTTATCTCATGATCAAATTATATATTTAAATATCTAAAAATAACAAAAAATGGAGATAAACACCAAACTGGTCTTGATTCCTAGTCTGATCCCAAATCCCTACTCCAACCAAGCACCATCATCTCATATATCCATAATAGTAGGGAACTTTCCCTTACCTAGGTCATGAACATAAAATCTACTTGGGTACTAAGGCACCTAATTTGGTCATGGATTCAACTCAATAGGACACCACCAATGGTTTCCTTAAACATATCATTTAAAAACAATTTCATCTTAGTGTTAAATGATAATATAAATGAAAAAAATAAAAATAAATACTCATGATATCCTTGGGTTCCTTCAAGAAACATGGGATCAAACATATCTGCTTTGACCAGTATTGGGGTTGAGTTTGATCGTGTTACATAGAAATACCATGGTTCGAAAGTATTTCTTCCAATAATATCACCTCATATACTCATAACCACAAATTATTAGTACACCCAATTATAAAACCTAGCATGGAATAGTTTGCAGTATGCCCAAATCATCTCACTAAAGCATCCCTAGTTGGAAGTGCATCAACTGTAAAACCATGCATGGTATATTTGGTAGTGCACTAAACTTACCCCCACTAAAGAATCCCTAGTTGTAAGTGCACCAAAATTGAATCATCAATCTATCTAAAGTTGTATTTACACCCAATCCATTACACATAACCTATTCATGGTTTTCATTACACCCAACACATTCCTTATAACCCATTATTATTACACACAACCCATATCTCATGTTTGAGCATGGTTAGAATTATACCAAACCAACTTATAAATGTATACACATTTGACATTACACTCAACATGATTTTTAAATATATAAATATTTTCATATACACCTAACCCATATCACATAATCTCTTAAGGTTAGAATTACACCCAGCATTGTATTGTCCACATATTCAGGTTGGAATTACACTTAACCCATTTTCCAAGTTTATAATCATTTAACATGTCAAACATGAATAATTTTATAATTTAATCACTTCACAAAATGTCACAAAAATAAATAAAAATTATAATGAACATGAATTTATCATAAGGGTCGATCAGGGGATGGTAATTCATCCAACTCTGGTATAAATGTAACATTAAGTTGTTCACTCACACACAAATTCTTACAATTTCTATTTCATATAAGGACACCACTAGTTTTTACTTGAATCCTACACTTTCTATAATCCAAAATCATTCTAGGTAACGTACTAAAGGTCCACTAATTCACCAAATATCCAAGGACACCTCTATAAGTTTTCTATATAATTTCTAAACACATTTAGTTCTGGAACACCACTATGAGTGGATATTTCTTAAAAATCCCAACTCATGAAGGACCACTCACAGCCTAAGTAAACCTTTACCACTCCCATGGTATTAAGAAAACAAATTTATTAATTAAAGGTTAGTGGAACATAGTCGATGTGACAATATCTCACACGAATCATGAAATAATAATAAACTATTATTAATGGATAGGTACCACCTAAATAGTCCTATTATGATCCTTTCTATTTAATATATTCATATGATTCATCTTCAATCATTAGAAATAGAGAAACCTTAAAAAAACCTAAATTTGGGCATAACCAAAAATACATAGAGAAATAACGATAGAAAGAAATATTATAGGGGTAAGAATTTCAAGCCTTAGCCATAGTGATACTCTATAATATTTTATTCTATTAAATAATAAAGGATGTTCTAATTGAAAGGTGTGAGAAAAAAGGATAAGGTAGTTATAGGTATGGATACAAATAAATATTTAAAACATAAAAAAATTCATATCACGTGAATTTCATTGTGAGGAAAATATCCAAGGTGCAATGACCCTACCAAGGTCACCCTTATAGTGTGTCCCTTTTAATCACAGCATAGAACCCTACTCTATGAAAAAACCATATCTGTGGCCCTCGATGACCACATGGAACAGCCATCACCACTCACAGTGCAACACCCCTGGATAGGGTCACATTGTGACATATCCTCTCTGGTTATGGAGAAATATCTCACCCAAAGGAAAGACCCTAAATCCTAACCATCACCCCCTCATGGCATGATCAGGTGCTTCATGATGCAAACTCTCCTATTTTCCCAACTTTAGGATGCAAACATTATCATCATGACATGATATCCTCTCACACAACACTTTTTATGGTGAAACCCCTATGTTATAGTGTAAAAAGATATATGTAGTAGAATTTCATCCCAAACTTAGGTACAATAACTCAAAACTGACCCCAATCCCCCAGTAACACCTCCAATATCCCAAAACACTTAAATAAAATAGTTTTAGTGAAGAATAAACCAAATTAATAACTAGATAATATGTGGGGTGTTATATGCATAACTGATGGGGAATATTCTATTTTCATGAATAGTGGGGGGTCTTCTAACTGCTCATAGGGTAGAGATCCCACCTAATCATCTCTCTGTACTAAAACCTCACCGCTCAACTGATCAATGACTTGAGTTTAAAGCAAAATAATGGGATCATCACAATCCTACCCTTATACCTAAGTTGGTTGTATTTGGGGTGGAATCCTATATTTTAAAAATATTTAATCATGATTATAAAATCATTTCTAGTGATATTACATAATAAGGACGTGATAAAGATCATAATTAACACATTACATGATGTATATACCATCTCATTGTTCCCTTTAAATTATTCCTTGGAGTTATGATTCAATTAACAAATAATCAGAATTATGGATAAAGGATACATTATCCACCCACTCCTAATATGGATTCCTTAATCTTCTAACTGAACTCAAATCCCCTTGACACATTTTCCCTATCCCAACATACCCACAAAAAAATCACTAACTCAAAACTATGTCTCAATGAATCAAATTTAACTAATGATCCAACCCATTGGAACCCCACTTAGGTTTTTGATAGGCCACATGTGCCACATCAAACCCACCTCTAATAGTATATGGGCTAGAAAACAACATCAACTAGGTATAACACATACATGGGAGGCCAAATCCTAATAAACCTTCACACAACCACATATTTACAAGATATAATATAATAATTAAAAACTAATAATAATAATTGAATATAAAATAAAACACGTGAAACTCATGTTAAACACTCACACCATATGATAAATTAATCACAATAAAGTAGGTGAAAATACATGGTCTTGACAACTCAAACTAAATATGGGCCTCAACAACTGGATAGTAAGAACTTCATGTCACAAAAAATCCTAACAATAACATTTTAGGTAACCCTCATCATCAACTATTGATAATATATTGATCTATTGGCACCATGCACACCCAAATCTCCTTAAACCTAAGAATCAACCACAAAAAATAGAACATGGGGAAAATTTTAGTATAGTGGTGATTATAGATATACCTAATATGATTCTCTAAAAAAGGAAAAACAAAATAACATGTCAACTCAAAAAAATAGAGTCCCAGATATGATTTATGGATAGAGATAACTGAGGATAAAGGTGAGTCTCAATATTCACAGCTCAACTCCATATAGATTGTATACTGATGGGAACCTATAATACCCAAAATATCCTAATAATCTAAGTAACTAATTTACCCCACTTCTGTAATTTCTACATTACCTTATTGGAATCATAGTGTGGAACCTATACCTATCTAAGGTGTGCATGTCACACAAGGGGGTACCGACCCCTATGGAGGACCTTCACCGCAACATGTATATAGTGTATCCACTAAGAAGTTTACAAACTCTATAATTATAGGACCCATCCCCCTTTAAAAAAGGGGGTTACCAAATCCACTAGTGTCTTCTCTAAACATTTTGACCACACCTCATTATCATCTCTATTAAGATAAAAAAAAATGAAACTACAAAAATGACTTGGTAATATCACTCTTATGATGGAGAGATATACACCAGCATGTTCTATGAAGAAAAATTCTCAGAATGAACTACTCACATGTCTCATTCTTATTCCTAAGTGAAAATATATAGAAAATGATAAAGAAAACCTATTATATGATATGTGATTCACTAAACATAATATGTAAACCATATTCATAATATAACCATGTACTTATATTATTTAGTTATGTGGGTTTATCCTATATGGTTTTTCCATTAGAAGAATATGGATCATGGGACCAACTAGTCCATCTAAGCATGTACTACTAGTACACCCCGAGTCGTACTAATTACTGATACATGATATGTTAACCACACATACATTGTGTGTGAATCTCAAGGTTTGGTATATGTATACAACCAAAACCTTAGTTGTGTCGTCCCAAACTACATAGAATGTCCAATTTCCTATACAATTTATGGAATCATAGGGTTTCCCAAGGCATGAACCATGATTCATATCACATCATGTAAGCATGCATGGTTATTTCTTCCAATTACACACCATATAAGATATACAAGGTGACTAAGTGTGTGCCCTTCCACACCCCAGGTCATATAGTAAGCAATAAAACACAACATGTGTCAAAAAAAACCACATACCATGTTATATTTCCATGTAAACCCCCCTCCACAATAATGAAACACATGACATGTGTTTCAAAGACTATATGATATGTGATTAGGAATTATAGATGCATAAGCCCTATAAACCATCTTGAAATTACTATTCCACAAAAACTATCACCACCACTGGTAGTAAATATAGCCAACAACCATTGAAAACTCAAAAATGAGCATAAAATATAACTAAAAATGTAGATTTAAGAAAAAAATAAATCCCTAGATTGATTTAAAAAACATTGAATGTTAAATAATTTGATCACAATCCATGAATGTATTTGTCCCTAAATCTGTGTCATTCTCTAGATTCAAAGTCTCTTCCTAAAGAATTTTTTCTTTTTAGTTATACCTCTCTTATAGGTTATATCAATTGTGGAACTTGGAAGATATATGCCTTAAATCCATTATACATGTGATTCATTTGGTCATATCCTAAGGGACAATAGGGGTATATCATAAGGGCATGATATAAGATATCATGAATACTACCTATAAAAGTTGTATTGTATGAATGGATATAAATCATAAATTATGATTCATATAGTAGTTTTATGATACACTTAAATAAACTGAATGTTAATATTTAACATTTAGATCTTATATTCATTTATGTTATCTTTTAATAAGAATTTTATATAATAAGATTCATGGATATTGAATCGACTATATGTTACAAAATGTTTGAATCTAAAATAATTAACTCATAATTTTATAAAACATATCATTTAACACATATATACTAGGATAATACCAAACACTATATATGTTGGAACCACTTTCCATGTGAGTCTGTGTGAAACTCTTTCATGAAATTGGATGAAATAATATCTCATTCTCATATCTCTATTTCTCTTTCTATCTTTTCTTCATGAGTCATGAACATGCTATGATAGGTGGGAGGATCCCACCCATTTTATTGGTGATTTATAAAAATCATGTATATACCATGGAGGATGGATATCTTTTGGATGCCTCTAGTTGTGTTTATCTATCTTGTATGATTGAGGAAAAAATAGAAACATTCTACGGTGTAAGGTACATAAGAAATGTTCTTCATTTTATATTTTTCACATGAATTTGGTTTTTATTCATAGTGATCCTAGTTTTGGTTTTTAATTTTCTTCTATTTTTTATTTAATTGTTAAAATACCTGAATAAACCTAAAAATGGTATCAAAGAAAGACCATATTCTTAAAATCTCAAAATCATGTTTTAAAATTAATATCTGAAGGTTAATGCTAAAAAAAGTATTATAGATTATTTAAAATATAGTAGATACCATATGGTTATATCAATTTAATGCTACGTAGGTTCCTGACATGCTCAATGAATCATACGTGAGTTAATAGTATGAAAATTGAGTCTTTTCATGGTTAATCGTACACAGTCATGATTTTTAATCCTATATAAGTCAGTTAGTGCTAGATTATTCATACAAAAGTACAATAACATTATTATGTAATCCATGGTATCATTGTTCTAATATGATGTCATGTAAAATTAATCCTCCATAGCCACTGAGTTAATATCATGCAATGGTCGTAATAATGTTAAGAATGATAGTTAACCACTTGGGTTAAAACTACGTAGGCACTCGATTAATCCAATGTACCACCAGTTTATTCATATGTAGACTAATTACACATGAGATTAATATTATTTAATATTAAACATGAGAGCATGTTCCATGTTAATTTATCCTATGGAAAGGCCCACATTTTGATTTAATATTATGCGATTCATTTTGTTCTTGGTTTAATATCATGCATCATGGTATTAATCATACATGCAATAGATACTCTTGTTTTTACTCTTACACATCCTATAATGGGAATATTTTAATATCATGTGATTTATTCTCACACTAGCCTCCCTACATCTGTCTTAATATACATAGTGTGGTGATTCTTTTCCTACATCGGGCCAATGTATATCATTGAAAATAATATGTTATGAAAATGTGATTTTTTAAGAATTCAATTAAGAATTGAATTTTATAATTTATATATTGTTTATAAATTATTTAAAAGTGTAAAATGATATATTTATTTATTTATAAAGTATTTCATAAATTAATTAATTATAAAATGTTTATAATTAATTATTTAAATGTTTTAGAAATATTTATTGAATATACCGTAATATTAATTGTTAATATTCAAAAAAATATTTTTAAAAATTATATGGAATGAATTAAATTTAGATATAAAATTTTTATATGGAAATTATAAGTGTGGTTTATAAAGGTTTTATAAATTAAAAAATAAGTCTAAAATATGAAAGTGTTTATATTTTAATTATGAATTGTTCATAAGTATTAATTTAAAGTGCTTAAATTATGGCCTTATTTGGGAAATAATTTGAACCAAATCAAAAAAAAATTGATAATTGATTTGTTTAAGGTTTAAATAAAATTAAATATTTTATATTTAGATTATATAAATTGATTAAAAATTAGAAATTGGATTATAAAATTTTTATAATTCATATAAATTCATATATTTAAAGTAAATGACATATAATAAATAATATGAAGGAGTTCATATTGAATAGAATATAAATTATTTATATTCAAAATTAAGGAATTTCTATATGGTTAATGAAATTATAAAGTGTTTATAGTTAGTTTTAATTTATGAATTTTTTATAAATTCTTTATATCATGTTTAAATATATAAATTGTTCATTTATTTAAATGTTATTATATAAATTATTAATAGATATAATTTTTATATTATGAATAAGTGTATGCTTTAGTTTAATATGTTTAAAAAATTTCTAAGTTATCATGCATTCATCTAAGGAGTTAAATATTGGGTATGATAAATTGATTTAATTTTCTTCTACCTTAACTTTGTCTTGTACTAGGTTATGAGCTTGAATTAGAAATTTAATTATAAATATACATAACATGAAAGGATTTTATATTCATTATGTATGGGATTATTTTAGATATGTTTGAATATAGTTGACTTTTAATTTATTTTAGTATCATGAGTTTTGGGGTTCTGTAAAGTGTTACACATCAATATGATTTGATGGTATTTATTTGTTAGAAAAGGAATAGGATTCCAAAATAAATCATTAGAATCATGCATTAAAAAAAGTTATTTATGGAGATAATATTATGAAATTAAATCCCCTTTAAAAATATTATGTGTTGGATTCCTTACAAAAAAACACTTTTCAATACTTTGATCTTTCAACCGGGTGGGTTCTACCAAAGTAAGGTTTCCATAGATTATCTTATGTAAGGCATGGTGGAAACAAATAACCATAAAATTTAGGTAACTAAATACCTTCATTATATTTGGGTTACACTTAGCTGGGAATCCCTAAGAGTTTGGATACTAAAGGAATAGAGTTTTGTATAACTATATGATGGATTGAGAAAATCGTTTTCAACCCAACTATCAAAGATTCATATATGATATTATTAGGATTAATCCCTATCTAAAAAACTAAGTGGTGAGAGGAATACAAAATTGAACTCATTGCTTAGTGAAATATGGATCTTGTACCACTAATAGATATTAAGAGTTTAAAAGGGTTCATTATTTTAGTAGGATCATATTTAATAAAATTTCTTATTAAATTTTTATGAAACATGACACTCATATAATAAAATCTTTTATTATAGATTAATATCATCATCATCAAACATAACATTTATATTAATTCTTAAAACAAAAATCCTAATGTATGTAACTTATTGGATTTGTACAAAACATAATAATGGTTCTTAAGAAAAAGGAAATTTTATGTGTTAGAATAAATCCTTCTTTGGAAACAAAATGTAGAAGTTATTAAACAAGCGAATTTGGTTAATTATTATAATAATATAATGATTCACTTATGGTTTAAATGTAATTAGATTCAAAATAACTTAATTAACTTTACTCTCTATTCAAATACTCAATGTTATTAAGTATGTCAATGACTAAGTGAGATTGGATATATACTTTAAGGATTGTTTTATCTATATGAATCATTCTATTTTCATTAATTGAAATGTTCTAACAATATGAATGAGTATAAGAAATTTTTACCCTATTTTATCAAAGTGCTGGGAAAATATGAACTAGACATATGATTTATAGGTTATGGTGTTGTGTTGATATTGAAATTGGGTAAAAGTTAAAATCAAAATAAGAAAATTTAGTTGGAGAGTTTAATAATTTTTCTTCTAGTATCCATCTAGGTCATTTAAACCTAGAGTTACCAAGATAGAGGAAATTTTATCCATATAGTATAATTTTAAAAGATAACTAAAGGGGTTTTTGAGACTCCATGGAATTTCCATGTCAAGTATTGGTAATATAGAAATTAATTATTTATTTTGAAGGGAATGTTATAATAAATGTATACTTTATAAATGTATTAAGTATACAAGAGTTAAAAATAAAGGTAAAAATTTATAAATCTTATAGATTTTATTTAAGTGATAAAGAAAAGAGTTGATATATAAGATATTTAAATGTAAAGGAATATATCAAGCTTAGATGGATCTGAGTATAGGATGTATATCCTCATCTAATTTATTTACTATGATGATATAGTTGTTTACTAAATGAATTATTATAAATAATATTAGATGTTATACATTGTTTATTATTCATCAGATTTTATAACATTCATGAAAAGAAGATGAGGGTTAAAAAAATTATCCAGAATAAAAGAGTTTCTACAATTTTTTTTAATATAAGGATTTGGGATTTCACCACCATCAGTAGTGTTTTTTAAATAATAAATCATAATTTTTAAAAAAATCTCAAAACACATATAATACCATATAAATGAAATAATTTATTTTAAAATGTTCCTACTAAATCCAAATAAAATTAATTTCTCAAATAAATAAGTTTTTGAATCTTATCATGATGTAATGAAGAGAATATAGTGTCTGAAAGTCTAGTGGGAGTATGTTTGAACTTAGATAATTTTAAAGTTAACAAATAAAAAAATTTATTGGTCAAAAATAAATGTGAATTTCACTTAAATATCTTAAAATATTAATTCATATTTATGAAGAAAATTGTAAATATTTACATTTAGTCATCGTAATAAAGTGAACAACATTATATCCTAAAGGAGTTCAGGATATGTTAGTAAATCAATTGTGTAAAGAGTTAAAAAATTTCCATCATATTTCAAGTAAAAAATATGATAGAAAAGGTTTCAAGTATGATGATGATTATATACTTATAAATATTTCTAAGTAGATTAAAGAAGTTATTAACATCATAAAATTTGATGTATTGGAGTTAAGGATTTTGAATATTTTCAAGTCATTAAACATTAGTAATATGATTCTTAAGTCTCTCCATTATTCAAAATATGATGCTTCAAAACTATTTCTCACTAAAAAGTTTTTGGTGAGAGGGTTTTATCATATGTACACATAAATATATGGTATACATTTCATAGAGATGTAATGTGTTTAATAAAACCACTAAAAGTGTATCAAACATAAGAATTATTTGGAATTATATTGTATATTATATATTATATATGTTATTATACTTAGTTTTTTAAAGTAATATTAAATAAGTTTAAGAAATTAAATGTATCATGTTATAAAAAAGTCAATATTTACTTTATGATTCTTTCATGTTGGTTGAAAATATGTATATATTGATATAAATTTCATAAAGTATAATGATAACTAACCTCTCAAAGTATGACTTTGAGTTACCCCCAACCGATGTTCATCATGGATTATTATAGGTTATGGTAAAATGTAAAGGTTAGTGTGAGTATGATTCTTGTATCGGGACACAAAATATACTCATGCGGTACAAAATTAGTTTTATACATTATATAACCCATGAAGTATACCATGTGAAGTGTCATACACTATGTATTTGGTATACAAGGGGTTAATGGTTCATATTTGGAGTCCTCATTTCCTAATATTGGAAAGATTCCTAGAATGATAACCTTTATAATTTAATATTTTTATTACTTAATCCTTGAGTCTTAACTAATTTTGGGGTGGTTGGGTATGTTGATGGTTATGTCATTGGTTTGAGTTCAACCAAGATGTAATTTTTCACCTCATATGACGAGTATAAAATGTGGGACCTTGATTAAGGTAGAATGGGGATGTTTTCAAAAAAACCTAGATATTATATAAAAATTCATTCTTTCATATGATACATTGAGTGGGAATATGTATAGATATGTATGTGTTTGATGGATATCATGCCAGACCCCTTTTGTAGATTGACTAGCATTGATTTTTTTCTAGAGGTTTCTATTTTATTGTATTTATAGATCTGATGATTCATATTTATTTTCAACACTGTAAAGGATTATGGAGTCGTGCCTTATGTTTGGTTGAATGGGAATTGATTTAGACTCAAAGAGATACTCTAAAAGTGTTTTAGAGTTTATCTAAAAGAGATTTGTATTGGTATTCTCAAGGTATTGTATATAATGTGATACAAGGTGAATTTGATAGTAGATTTAGAAAAGTGTTTTATAATATATCCAAAAATATTTTTAGATGAAATTTCATAAGTTATCGTATATGATACAATGTAAGGTTAAATGGAACTAAGACTATGAGGCATTAGTTCAAGTGGAGTATTAAAAGGGATATTCATTATGCCATTATACATGTGATGTATTTGCCTATATAATAATAAAAAATATGGCTATATCATAAGGACATGATATGATATATCATTAAAGTCACCAATGAAAGTCGTATTGTAAAACTGGTTATTAATTATAAGCTATGATTCATATGGTAGTGTTTTTATACCCTTAATGTAACCAAATGTTAAGAATTAACATTCAAATCTCATATTCATTTATGTGATCATTAAATAAGTGTTTTTTACCTATACCTACATTCGGTGTTGTATTTATTTTCAATAAATGTTATTTATAAAGATGGATATTGTGAATATAGATCATGAACCAATTTGATGTGTAAATATTTGTAATATGAACTGAATATAGTCCAAAATTGGACTGGAGTAGCACAAAACATTAATTGGTAATCACAAAATATGAATTAAAGTATGTGCCATTTCCTAGTGTTTTCCATTTTTTATCATCAGGTTTTGAGTAAACGAAGTCAAATCATGAAATCTTTAAAGATTTACATGATGGAATGAGTTATAAATGATCATATGGTCATGTAAGTTTTTAAATGACACACGATTGTATGAACCCCTATGGGTCATGTGATATCGGCCGAATCGATATGGTGGTAAATGCACTTGCGCTTGAATGTTTCAGTTGCATAGAAAATTTAAGAGGACCATGTGAGCATAAGGAATTTGGGTGGATTTCCTAAGCATGATAAATATTTTCACATTTTATAATAACTAAAGGATAACATGATCTCATGAATAAAGGAAGATCTCAAGATCACATGAATAAAGGAAGATCGCTTGATCACATGAGGTAAAGCGGATCACATGATTTCATAATCATGATGATTTCACATGATGAGGTCTTGTGAAGAAAATAAGCAAATATGAGATCGTGTTAACATGAGAATGGGTTATGGTTGATCACATGACATTAAATGGTTTACACGATTGAGGAGATATGGTGATTTCAAGAAGTGATAACTGGTGATTGTATAAAGGGAGTTATACTAAAAATGATGGGAGGCTCTTGTGTATGCTAAAAATATCATGATGTGGTTATGGGAAGAAGATTAAGGGAGATACATGATATAAATGATGGATATCTGGTGTGATCATGAGATGTTAAGCTCACTGAGTCATGTGATGAAGGAGTTACATGAGTGAAACTCACAACATCCGACTTGCGCAAGAAGTCACTTAATTGTGTGAAGATAATAAAGTCATGAAATCGTGTTATGTGATGCACATGAGTCTTGAGGAGGTGGAATGGATGGATAACCACATTTTAAAGAGTTAAGGTAGTATAATCTTGTCTATAAATACACTTGGATTACATCATTAATCGGTCAAATTAAGCTCAAGGGATTAATCTAGGCAAAAGAATACTTAGAAGATCTAGATAATTTTATAAAAGGGAAATAATTTGAGTGATAAATTTTTTGAATCCCATTCACGTAAATAGATCAAATAATTAGAGTAATGAAACTACTATCATAAATAGGATTCATGTTAAGTGGACACACACAAAAGTAGTTACATAGAGGACTCATGTGCAAAGGTGTTACGTGAAGGACACAGATGGACTGGGTTATGTGATAGGTTTACATGAAAGGTTCTCTCGAGGGAGATACATGAAAGGTGTTACATACAAGAGTGATATGAAAATGGATTCTAGATATTATAAATGATATTAGGAGTTTATTCATAGGAGTCTCATGCTTGAGAATATGAAAGGTAATTAGTCGAACCAATTCATGTGACATGGGTTACACAACTTGGTTGCATGATAAGGACTCGTGATCAAGGTCATGGGAATTTGATCACTCACTAGAAACCCTAAATTAGAGTCTTGTGACAGGGGTCTCACATTGGGCTCTCATGCTCAGGATCGTGCAACCAAGGAGATATGCACCAGAAAGTGTCTTGCACAAGGAGATATGAACCAAGGTTTTTGAGTATAAGATCTTGTTTTTTGAGTTATACAGGAAATGTTACTTGATCGCATTCATATAATGGAGGATATGTGTCTTGGACTTATAGTAAACAGTTCTCAAATAGGAAATTAAAAAGCAAGTTATTTATATTTGAACATGAATCATTGATCATTAGTATACAACAAATAGAGTGTCTTGACTAAATTCATAACATATTTCGGAGTTTAAGTAGACATAGGAAAACAGGATAGTTTTAGTGATGAATTATCCACATATAGATAATAAGTTTTTTTTTTGTTTTTTTAATGAAGATATATACTTAACTCTCTCATTGAGGAGATAATATCATATGTCATAGTGGAAGAGATCAGTGAGGGGAAAAGGGAAACGAAGTGTCAAATTAGGTGTTATAACGCAGGCAGAGTACTGTGATGAATAGAGATATACCAATATTTTATTTATCTAGTAATGATACCTATAATTCTATAAATTCTATAATATCCTTCAAAAAATTAGTGCATAGAAGTAGAGAAGAGGTTATGTTCCTTGGGTGAGTAGTGAAAAAAAACTAAACAATTGTAAAGGTATTTCACATGGAATGGATTGATCATGTTAAAAACTTTATATCCATATAACTAGTGAAGATTAGTGGATTTTTTAACATTGAAACATCATTGGTGTGTTATCCTTTGGAATATCCCTTTGTGGTTAACCATGCCAAATTTTTTTGTTATGTTTATGCTTTACTTTCCTGCATATCTGTAATTATTTTGGTAAATTTTCTATAAAGTTAACATGTTAAAAATAGTTCCTATTGATGTGGGAAAAATATCCTAAAATATAATTAAACTAATTAAAGAAAAAAAATAATTTTAATATAACCCTAATTAAACAAGTTATGTTAAATCATAAAGATCCTATTAGGGTTTCACTGGTTTTAATAAGTGGTATCAAATTGTAAAAGTTTAGAGTTACTATTTAAAATTAGGAGCAGTGTTTGGATTTTTTTTCACATGTATTTTATAATGAAGCCTCTATTTATTAATAGAAATAAATTTTATGGATGATAGAAATAAAATATCATATTCTTACAAGCTTGTGTTGAAGAGGTTATGATGTATATCCAGAGATATTCTAACTTGAGAAATCATAGTGAATGAATTGGAAATGAAGAGATATAAAATAGCTTGAATAGATCATTTTCCAATTGATTTTATAAGAAAACTACTCATTATGAAGCTATTTATGAGATTATAATTCTTAGGAATATTTTTATATAAAATATATGAAGGATAAATCTATAAATAATAATGATTAAGAGTTACTTGTGACAAAAGGGAAGATGAAGAATATGAACAAAAAGAAGACGCATGGGAGATCAAATACATATATCAAAGTGAATGATTATAATTACATAATTTCTTCTAATTCTAACCAAGATGTGGTTGTTTCTTATAAATATGATAATTCAGGTCTCTCCCTAGAGAATAAATAATTGTAGGGTCTTGTTGAATTTAAATAAAATCTTGAAGGTTCTTTTAAAGAATTAAATATTCAAAGAATAAAAAAATGAAATATTGGTGATATGTTAAAAAATCAATAAATATGTGTATGATCTTGAAACAAATATATAATAACTTTATAAAGAGTTAATTGATCAATCTATTTATTAGATAAACTTAAAATAAGTAGTAAATCTAAAGATATATACTGAAGTGTAATCCAAGGGTATTGATAATTTGAAATATTCTATTAAATAATAAGAGAAAAAATAGAGTATCTTGAGGATGAAATTCATGAAAGGAACAACTTTAAAGATCCTTTTTAAATGATTTTAAAAGGAAAAGTTTTAGTGGATTTAGTGGTGAATTTAAACCACTCACGTATGATGAAAACTCTGAAAAGGAATAAGAGGATGCGTATATGGTTTTCAATTCAGAAATAGTTTGTTCCATGATCAATAAGAGATCAAATTCTTACAAGAGAAGGTGGATCAGTGGGAGATCATATAGGAAGTGGACTATACAATAATCAGAAATTTTTTTTAGATAATAAGAGGATGAAAATAGTAGAGTAGTCCCAAAAATGTTTACATATATAATATGTGTTCTAAGATGAAATAATAAAGTGATTTTCTTGAAGAATTTTCAAAGGAGATAAAATAGAAAATGGTAATGAAAATGAGTAGATTGAAAGTGTCATCCTTATGAAGGAGCATCTTGAAGATAGTATAAAATCTATAAATGAATCTAGTTCTAAATTAATGGAAATATAATCATGACTAAAGGATAAATAACATAATATTAAGAATCATGAGGCAAAGTTCAATTTTCTAAAGGGAACGGATAAGGTGGATTTTCACTCCAATAAAGCATATACAAGTAGAGTATTCAAGGATTTGAATCTAAAATCCTCAAATTATAGGGAAAATATAGTTAAATATGAAAGTAAAGACTCCCAAAATAAAGTATATATGAAATGAAACTATTATGGAAGAGTAAAAAACACCACTATTATGTGTCTTGAAGACCAAGGGCTCAGTGATAAAAGAAGAACACTGGCTAAACCTTCATCTCATCCAAGAGATAATTACATGAGGTATGTTTTTAATAGTAGATTTTTCATATATACTAATCATGGTAATTTGGAAATATATTATATCTAGAAGAAAGGAGGAAAGGAAAAAATCCATAATGCGGTTCTCAACTCCTATGGCATGAAACAAGAGAGAATACACTATAATATAGACTATTGAGATAAAAACAAGTTTAAAATATTAGAAGAAAAATAAGGAGTAAAAAGAAAGGTGTACCAAGAACCTACTATGTTACACTCACATCACTCATCTTATAAAGAATATAAGCAAGTCTATAAGAAAAAGGGAGAAGCTTCCCCAGTTTGGAGTAAGAATAATTTTCATGTGAAGAAAGGATTACCACACTAGAAAAAGGTTGTTATGGATACAAGATGAGGATTAAATGATGTAAGACTTTTTGGTTTCAAAAACCATTTCATGAGGTTACAAATGAAGGCATGGTAAAGATACCTATAGTAGAGGAGGAAGTGTGAGTATAAGAAAGGTTTTTCATCAATAAATAAAACTTGTACACATGGGTTTAACCCCACAAATGTGAAGAGGAAGAATCCTATGGAATCTGTACACAAAAATAACATTTAGAATGTATGGAAAGAATGTCTAATCATATATCAAAATCATCTAGAATTGGCTGGGAATATTGAAGGGGCATAAAAGAATGAATGTTCCTTATTTTTAATTAAAAATAATCCAAATCCAATAAAGGGAAGTTTTAAATAAGTCATATGAATAGAATTTTTTTGTAAGAAATTTCATAAAAGTTGCCTATGATGATGGTTTGTAGAAAAACTAGAAGAAAATGTTTGGTCCATCATGACCAACCACCATCCTCTATTTGAGGATTTTGGATGTACCTCTCTACCCATGTATTTAACTATTTCTAATATATGATTGAAGTGGTACATGCTTAATGTTAAGATATAATCCATGGGGTGTTTATGTGATGAAAGGGAATATGTTTATAAGATAAATAGGTACATATGCGATAAGAAGAATCAGAATAATTGAAATTCACATATGGTATCAGATTCAATAATTAGTGTTACAAAACCACTCTATTTTTCAAATTAGTATCAGGAAGTTTCATGATATATAAAAGGAAGATCATAAAATGAGGAGCCAGATGTGAAATTAAATATTTATTGAAACTATATTTGAATGATACAATGGTTTTAAGTCACATTGTATATTTAACCATTTGGTATCATTTCTCATATCAAGTGGTATTTTTTCACCAATAAAAGATAGATTAGTGGAGGAGTAGTAACATTAATGTATTTCTTTTTTATCTGTTTTTTCCTAAAGATTTGGTATCACAAACTATTTTTAGAGTACCAAGAAGCTATAGAAAAATAAATAGCATTCCCAACAAGGGGTATCCCTATTCTGAAGAGTAATTTTGACATCTATATTCAACTAAAAAATTAACATAAATAATCTTTATCAATCCAAATCTTGCTATTTTTAGGGAGATTTGGTGATGAAAACTTTAGGCTATTTATCCTAATCTAATAAAGTAGTCATGTGAAGTGAAGATCATGCATACAGAGTTGTACAATGGGGTTATATTTAAAAGGTAGTGATAGTTGTATTATTAAGTGGTATGTATCACACACATGTAATTAATTATTTATTAACTAACTATTTAGTGTTATTGTGATTGATATCATAGGATGGTATTTTAAAAGATATAATGTCATATTTCTAGCATCTATGGAAGTAAGTGAGTGACATGGATAGTGTTGGTTTTTATTAGATTAAACTCTTGTTTCCTATAATAAATCACAACTTTGTTGGACTAGAGGATTTTTCAATGACTCAATTCCAATTAGAAATTTCACTTGCTGAAAATATGTCAGTATTATACAGAAAAATGAAAAATAAATTTCCTTGAGATTAAAAGGTTATAAAAGAAGAAAAGTTTCAATTATAAATTGGTTAATGAATCTAAAGGTGAATTATGGAGCCAAATTTTTTAATAAGTGGATTTTAAAATGATTGGAATTTTATTCAGATGGTATTTTATGGGCTCAGAAGAAGTGAATAACAATGGGGGACAATAATATCTCTATATCTACACCCCCATTGGTTTATGAAGCTCATTTGAAATAAATTGAATGGATATTATTGAGTAATGGGGAGTAGGGCTATATTTTATGGGATTTCATGTGGTATTCACAGTGACAGGGGGAGACTTAAAGGAAATTTGGATTCAGATACTCCCTAGCATTCATGATTTCAAAGGGGGAGATGACATAAAAAGGAGATCTAATGAGAAATTAAGGGTGTAAGAAAAGTTTTTAGGAGACATATGGACCTTTACATTTTCATTTCAGGGGGTCAGGAGAAATAGAAAGGATTTATAAATCTACTTCCTTAGTATATTGAAAGTATTTTATTAATAACGGATTTATATTAATATTGAAAACAAAATACAAAGGGGGTGATATTGAACCTAGAACAATGTTTGGTGTTAGATTTGTTTTCAATCAGAATTATATATGGAGATGGATATGATGAATAGAGATCGTGAACATGTTTGATGTGTGAATATTCATAAGTTGAACTAAAGATGGTCTGAAAATGATCTGGAAGAGGAATACAGTAATAAAAAGCATTAATTGGGAACAAAAAATGAGGAATTGAAGTAAACATCATTTCCCAATGTTTTCCATTTTTTGATTTTTAAATCTAGAGTAAATGAAGTCAAATAAAATAATATTTAAAGATTTACACAATCTCATAATTAATAAAGGAACATGTGATTGTGTAAGTGTGTAAGTGTGTAAGTGTGTAAGTGTGTAAGTGTGTAAGTGTGTAAGTGTGTAAGTTTGTAAGTGTGTAAGTGTGTAAGTGTGTAAGTGTGTAAGTGTGTAAGTGTGTAAGTGTGTAAGTGTGTAAGTGTGTGAGTGTGTAAGTGTGTGAGTGTGTAAGTGTGTAAGTGTGTAAGTGTGTAAGTGTGTAAGTGTGTAAGTATGTAAGTGTGTAAGTATGTAAGAGACATTTTATTACATAATCCCGTATGGGTAGTGTGATGTCATTTTAATGGTAAAGGTGGTGATGCACTTACTATAAGGCCCCAGCCTTAAACCTTACTTAATCTTGAGTTATTACAAGATTACACATTGAGGATCTTTTTGGGTTTAGAGTTTTAGAGAATTAGATAATAAAACTTGCATTACATTCCACATATAAAAAAAGTGGTTACATAAAGATAGTATTCTTCTTTCCCATCAATGGAAACATATTTAAAATAAAACATGGATTCTTTCATGACAATTACTTGACACTATCATCATATCATGTACCTTTCCCTTGACCTGTGAAAAACATTTCAAAAAAACTTGGGATGAGCATTAAAAGCTCAGTAAGGGATATAAAAATATGGAAAGGAAACATGGGTACATATATACATAAGAATGAAATCATACTTTACCCATAAAACATAATCACTTCAACATACCTCATCAAATCATGAATAAATCATAGAAATCATAAGACATAAAGGTAACTTGAGGCATTCATAACATTCGTACGTAGGGAGTAACCCTCTTGGTTACGTTGGGAATACCCATCACAGTATATTCCCTAAATCTATTCGGAGAAACCTTACCGTTTCACTCCTTCGCGTTACCCAATGCATTGGAGAGCTATATCGGGCTCACCCACCCTTAGTCTATCACAGAACCACCCGTCTTCATAATAATGCCCAAGAACCCCAACATAATCGTATCACATAAAACATGCATAAAGGAAATATAACATTTCCACCTTTCAATCACAAGATATCAATACAACACATTGATATAAAAACATTATGAAAACCATTTTCAATACCAAAATAGAAGAAAAGTAAAACATGGTATTTATTTTTCTTTTAAAAAAAAGTATGGCTTGTAGAGGAAGTCGAAACTCAAATAATGGTCACGGCGGCGGAGAAGTCGTTGTCGCCGCATACGTACGAAAAAAACATTCCCTTTTGTCGTTTAGTAAAACGCTTCGTATAAAAAAGATTCCTTTTGGATAAACAAAAAAGTCAAATGGGTTTATACACCGTATAAAAGAAGGTTGTGTATAAAACAAAATATGCCTCAATGAAAGGAGATTGAGATGAAGTATCATACCTCAGGTCCGACTTGACTCGATCGTTCTTTAATGTCCTGAATAATAAACTTGAGTTAATTTCTACTTCTTTAAGAACCTTTTTCAAGTTCATTATTCCTTTTATATCACTTATTGTCATGTCATGAACACTATGTAATTATTTAAGTTAATAATGGTCATTTTAACGATCATTGGTACTTGAGTCAAAAATAAACCCTTTATAATTACAAGTCGTTCATGTATCGATTATATCAGAATGGTATTCATGATGTAGATATCATATATTTCATATATATCCATTACATGCATGCATTTATAATATTACATAATCATTTAGAGGTAAGAAATGAAATGCACCGTTCATGGAGACGGTAAGCCGTACGTACGCATGAACGCTACTTTCATTTCTATTTCGTATTTTATAAAATGGAATCATAATGATATAAAGGTATATTATAATTACAGTATAATATCATATATAATATCATAGTTCCATCCTTTATACGTCCCACATATGGTATTTAACGAATCAAATCACTTTGAGGGGGCGGTAGTCCGCACTTCCTTAAATGAAGATATCGCGTTTACCCATAATGGAAACCGTAAAGGTATGACCAAAAATAAAAAAAC
The DNA here is from genome assembly GCA_963277665.1 of Viscum album. Classification (NCBI taxonomy): domain Eukaryota; kingdom Viridiplantae; phylum Streptophyta; class Magnoliopsida; order Santalales; family Viscaceae; genus Viscum; species Viscum album. The sequence goes on along the minus strand of OY728164.1, from coordinate 1,040,985,065 downwards.
AGAAGCTTAAGGAAAACATAAACATATTATATATCATATATAAATATAGTGACATCTTAATGACCACCTTTTAAGGTGTTAAAAGAATGTTGAACAATCATCATTTCGGGAGGCATAAATTCACCATCCACGGAAACAGTATGTTCGTTAACCATTAGATGTAGGTGTGTGTAAGTGTAGCTATAATACTTATTATAAAAACATCCTAGTATATTGAGGATACTGGATTTGTTACAAAAGAAAAGAATAAAAAGAGTTTAGGGGGTTGGAGAAGCAAAATAAAACAAAAGGACTCAAAAGAAGACATTACCTTAAAATCGGGTAACTCCCTTTGTTTTGAGCTCAAAGGCTTCCTTGGGAAGACTTCTGCCCAAAGTGAGGCTTCAAGGAGTAATAGAGGTATGTGGAGAGACAAAATGGGCAGGTTTTGGCCGAGCCAAAGGCTTTGGAAGTGTGGGTAAGGAGGTAGAGGTGGGGGCCTTTTATAAGTGGAGAGGAGGGGCACTCTTGGAAAGTAAAGATAAGTTCCTTTATTTTAAAATGAGTTTCGAATTCAAAAGGTCCCACATTGCTATAATTATATTATAAGGTGATAAGGTTTCTAAATCCACTCATCCAATTGTTTTTTTCCATGTGTAGGTTTTAGATTTTACATTAACCTTCCATTTTATTTAAATCGTTAAATAATGAGTTCATCGCTGCATCATCATGATGTCATAAATAATTTAATTTATTTAATGTATAAAAATTATAAAAAAAATAATATGATGTATGAAATAGTTTTATCTTTCTAATGAATATTTATAGTCAAAACTCTGACTTGTATAACCCCATATAAAAATTGTTTTAGTAACATAACTCATGTTTGTGTCATTTTTACTTTAACATTAAATAAAAAGTTATTTATGTCATTTCCCAACCAAAGTGGCTCCATGGGGTCACCAAGTTGACACATGGCTTGTCTTGGTCTGCCATGACACATCCAATGAGGGTAGGACATGTTTCAAGCTCATCTAATACTATTAAAACATTATTTTTACATTAAACTACACCAATTACCACTAATCGCGATTAAGAACTTAATAAGTTACTATTCACCAAAAAATTATTTTAATCCCATTGAACCACATTTTACTTCTTAATGACAACCATGTATGTCGGATTTTTGAAATTCAAAACACAATTATGGCAAAATTTCATTTAAACGGAAAAATCAGTTTTTATAAGTACCACTTAGTGGTTTCACTATTCATCAAAAATTGAAGTTTTTCAGAAAATTACCAAAAATTCACACTAAGCTATATTTGATATTCCGAATTCAAAAATGAAATCTATTTTACAAAATTCAAAACATATAAGTCACATTAATTAATATAATAATTAATTCCCGATGTCATGACAAATAGCGTGTTTTTATGAAACAATAAGTATCAAAAGATTGACACTAGTTTAAGTCCAATTTCAAAGTGAAATTGATTCCAATGACCACCATTGGATTAAATGGTAAAAATATATTGTAATTTCACTTTAAAACCAATTCAAAAGATAATATAATCATATAAATAAATTAGATTAAAAAGAGTTTTTGAATTAAAATACAACATTTTACAATATTCATTAAAAAATGAACATTGTCATAAAAATACCAAAAATTCACACAAAGTAAATTTTGATGTCCCAATCATAAAGAATAAGTTTATTTTGACAAACATAGCTTATAAAATTTTCAAAAGATATATTTAAAAAGGGTTTGCCATCAAAAGGCAGTAAAACAATCTTTTAAGAATATTAGTGTATTCCATGCTTAAGATTGGATTTATTTTCATTTTAAGCCTCTAAAACACTATATAATTCATTAATAGACATAGATAAAAAATATGTATTATTCATTACTTACTTGGGATGTTACATCCTTCCCCCCTTTTTAAAATTGCGTCCCCGCAATTTATTTACTTATCGAATAAATGGGGGTACTTATCCCTCATTGCATTTTCAGATTCCCATGTTGCCTCTTCCATCATGTGGTTTTTGCACAAAACCTTTACCTGCTTAATCACCTTATTCCGTAACACTTACTCCCTGTGGTCAAGAATCAGGACCGGTTGTTCCTCATAAGATAGGTTCTCTTCCAGCTGAACTACCTCTGGACTCAAAACATGAGATGGACATGGCATATACTTTCTCAACATCGAAACGTGAAAAACATTGTGTACCTGAGATAAACTCGGAGGTAAAGCCACCTGGTATGCAACTGATCCAACTCTCTCTAGAATTTCATATGGTCCAATAAACCTTGGACTCATCTTTCCTTTCTTACCAAATCTCATCACACTTTTCCAAGGAGAAACCTTGAGAAAAACATGATCACCTACCTCAAAAGAGAGATCCTTCCTCCTGTTGTCCGCATAACTCTTCTGCCTGCTCTGAGCTGTTCTCATGTGTTTCTGAATCAGCTGAACTTTTTCTGCCATCTCTTCTACCAATTCTGGTCCCATCAACTTCCTTTCACCCACTTCATCCTAGAAAGCTGGAGTTCGACACCGCTTCCCATATAATGCCTAAAATGGTGCCATCTGTATACTGGAATGAAAACTGTTATTATATGAAAATTCAACTAAAGAAATATGTTGGTCCCAACTTCCCTGATAATCTATAGAGCAAGAACGTAGCATATCCTCCAATTTCTGAATTGTTCGTTCTGACTGCCCATCTGATTGAGGATGAAAAGCTGTACTAAAATTTAATTCAGTACCCAACGACTTCTGAAGGCCTTTCCAAAAGTTAGAAGTGAACCTGGGATCACGATCAGATACAATGGAGAGGGGAACTCCATGTAACCTGACTATCTCTTTAAGATACAAACGGGAAAGTTGATCTAGGGAAAAAGTATCTCGTATAGCAAGGAAATGATCATATTTAGTCAAGCGATCAATAATAACCCAGATTGCATTATTACCTCGAGATGTCTTCGGTAATCCCACAACAAATTCCATGGATATTTCTCCCATTTCCACTCTGGCACTGGTAAAGGCTGAAGCATCCCTTTCGGTAAATGCCGCTCTGCTTTAACCTGTTGACATGTCAAACACCTCAGAGTAAAATCAGCAATATCTCTTTTCATTCCATCCCACCAGTAATACTCCCGGAGATCTCTGTACATCTTAGTACTACCAGGATGAACTGAAAATGGAGAACTATGAGCTTCACATAACAACTCTCTCTTCAACTATGAATCACAAGGCACACACAATCTCTTCCCAAATCTCAAAACACAATCATTATCAATGTTGAATTCAGGCAACTTACCTTTCTGAACCAGCTCTACCTTTTTCTGCAACTCACTATCTTGCTTCTGTGCTTACTTGATTCTATCTGATAGAGATGATCTCACAGATACCTGAAACAAAACAGAAGATATTTCTGCACCCACAACTTCTATGCCAAATTTCATCAAATCCTTAACCAAAGGATCACGTTCCAAACAAAAAACTGTTAATGAAGCATTACTTTTTTGACTCAAAGCATCAGCAACTTTATTTGCTTTTCCTGGATGGTAGTGAATTGTACAATCATAATACTTGATTAATTATAGCCATCTCCTTTGTATCATGTTCAATTCTTTCTGAGTGAATATATACTTTAAAATTTTGTGTTCGGTATATATTTCACACTTTACTCCATAAAAATGATGCCTCCAAATTTTTAAAGCAAAAACAACAGCTGCTAATTCCAAATCATGTGTAGGGTAATTTACCTCATGAGTTTTCAACTGTCGTGAAGCATAAGCAATTACCTGATCATTCTACATTAGGACGCAACCAAGTCCTTTCAATGAAGCATCACTGTAGATAACAAACTCACCATTCCTGGAAGGTAGTGCCAAAACTGGAGCATTCACCAATCTTCTTTTCAATTCCTGAAAACAATCATCACATTCTTTTGTCCAGATAAACTTAACACCCTTCCGATTTAGCTTAGTCATTGGACTAGATAACCGTGAAAAATTTCTAACAAACCTTCTGTAATAGCATTCCAAACCAAGGAAGCTACGAATCTCAGTTACATTTGTGGGTCTTGGCCAGTCTTCCACAACTTTTGTTTTTGCAGGATCAATAGTTATCCCATCTTTAGAAACAATGTGACCAAGGAAAGAAATTTGTTGCAACCAAAACTCACACTTGCTGAATTTCCCATACAATTTCTTTTCTTTTAAGGTTTGCAAGATAACCCTTAAATGTCTTTCATGCTCCTCTTTACTTTTAGAAAACACCAAAATATCATCAATAAAAACCACCACAAACTTATCCAAGAACTCATGGAAAATTCTATTCATTAAGTCCATGAATACAGCAGGTGCATTGGTTAGCCCAAAAGGAATTACTACAAATTCATAGTGGTCATATCTTGTACGGAACGCGGTCTTCGGAACATCTTCTTCCTTTACCTTCAGCTGATGGTACCCCTATCTCAAGTCAATCTTTGAAAAATACTGAGCTCCCTGGAGCTGATCAAACAAATCATCGATATGAGGCAAAGGATATTTGTTCTTAACAGTGATATTATTCAAGGCTCTATAATCAATGAAAAGTCTCATTGAACCATCTTTCTTTTTAACAAACAAGACAGGACCACCCCATGGTGATGTGCTAGGTCGAATGAAACCTTTCTCTAATAAATCTTGCAATTTCTCCTTCAACTCTAAAAGTTCAATTTGAGCCATTCAATAAGGGGGTTTTGAAATTGGCTTAGCATCAGGACCTAAGTCAACAGTAAACTCAACTTCCCGATCTGGTATTATTCTAGGAAACTCATCAGGAAAAACATCAGGATACTCATTTATCACTGGCACATCATTAATCTGAACAGTTCCTTTATTTTCAACAATGTGTGCAAGGTAACATTCATTTCCATCTTTTACAAGTTTCTCGGCCTCTTGATATGTTATCAAAAGTAAGGGTTCATTCTTGTACACAAACTGAAAGTATTTCTGAAAAGAAACTTCTTTAGCTCTACAGTCAATCTTAGCATGGTAAATAGAGAGCCAATCCATACCCAGGATAACATCAAACTCTACTAGAGGTAGAAAAATAAGGTTTTCAAGTAGGTTATTTCCATAGATAAGGATAGGAAGATTCTTATAAATTCTTTTTGCCTCAACATTCCCCCAGGTGTTTTTACCAAAAGTTTAGTAGTCATTTCTTGAGATGTTATTCCCATTTTACTAGAAAAGGTTTCAGAGATGAAAGAATGTGTAGACCCCGAGTCAAACAACACACTGGCATAATCTAAAAAAACAAAGTACCTGATACAACTTCATTTGATGGACCGACATCTACTGAAGTAGTTGCAAAGGATTTCACCACCCCTTTCTGCTTGTAGTCTAACTGCTTCCCATCACTCAAGCTCTTTGTCGAACACTCATTTTCATAGTGACCCATCTCATTGAACTTATAACATTTCACTAACTGTAAATAAAATTTGGTCTTACCTTCACCTTGACCCTTTTCAGTTCAATCACGAGCCTTATGTCCCATCTTACCACATCGGTAGCACTTTCCAGAATTCAGAAGACATTCCCCAGCATGCCTTTTGCCACATTTATCACAAACTGGAAACTTAGTTTTCTTACCCTCAGACTTTTTTGAAGAATTCTTACCTTTCTCCTACCACCTCGGTCTCTTCTTCTATTGGTTGTTATAGAACACTTGATCATTGGAAAACTCCATTTCCACCTTCTCAGCACATAGAACAAGCTTTTCATAACTTTTAAACTCACGAGAAGCTAATTCCCTTCGATATTTTGGATTTAATCCTGAGTAAAAACGATTGATTTTACTATCAAGGTCTCGGATAAAATTTGGATCATACCTTGCCAATCGAGTGAACCTTTCTTCATAAGTAGCCACTGATTCTTCCTCTTTCCTCAATTCTAATAATTGCTTTTCCATCCTAAGTCGAACAGCCTTAGGAAAATACTTCTCAAGAAACATACCTTTGAATTCATCCCATTCAAGAGCATCAATCTCATCAGCGTCCCTGATATTTTTAACCATAGACCACCACTGATCTACCTCACCCTCCAAACAGTAAATAGAAAGGCTAACCTTTTGATTGTCTAAACACCTCATTACATCAAAAATATTCTCCAGTACTTTAATCCACCCTTCAGCTAGCACAGGGTCAGATGATCCTCTAAATGATGGGGGATGTTGCCTTATGAAATGTTCCACCACTGACATGTTCCTCTGCGGTTGATCTGGCTGATCTCGTGTATGGATACCACCACCATTTATCGCTTGATTCAACTGTGTCATTACTGCAACAAACTGTTCAGTTCCAATTCCGACCATCTCAGGATGCTGATTCGGAAGGTTATTTCCTTCTGCATGCCTTCCTAGAACTGCTTCCATGTTTCCTCTGCGGAAAACCATTCTAAACAAACATGTCTTAGATGAAGCAACATGGTAATCTTCAAATGCTATATCATTTCAAAAAAAAATATTTTTGGATAATCATTTAAAATAATTCTAACTCCTAAAGTTATATAAACCGACCTCTGATACCAACTATAAGGCCCCAACCTTAAACCTTACTTAATCTTGAGTTATTACAAGATTACACATTGAGGATCTTTTCGGGTTTAGTGTCTTAGAGAATTAGATCATAAAACTTTCATTATATTCCACATATAAACAAAGTGGTTACATAAAGATAGTATTCTTCTTTCCCATCAATGGAAACATATTTAAAATAAAACATGGATTCTTTCTTGACACTTCCTTGACACTATCATCATATCATGTACCTTTCCCTTGACCTGTGAAAAACATTTCAAAAAAACTTGGGATGAGCATAAAAAGCTCAGTAAGGGATATAAAAATATGGAAAGGAAACATGGGTACATATATACATAAGAATGAAATCATACTTTACCCATAAAACATAAGCACTTCAACATACCTCATCAAATCATAGAAATCATAAGACATAAAGGTAACTTGAGGCATTCATAACATTCGTACGTAGGGAGTAACCCTATTGGTTACGTTTGGAATACCCATCACAGTATATTCCCTAAATCTCTTCGGAGAAACCTTACCGTTTCACTCCTTCGTGTTACCCAATGCATTGGAGAGCTATATCGGGCTCACCCGCCCTTAGTCTATCACGGAACCACCCGTCTTCATAATAATTCTCAAGAACCTCAACATAATCGTATCAGATAAAACATGCATAAAGGAAACATAACATTTCCACCTTTCAATAACAAGATATCAATACAACACATTGATATAAAAACATTATGAAAACCATTTTCAATACCAAAATAAAATAAAATTAAAACATGGTATTTATTTTTCTTTTTAAATAAAGTATGGCTTGTAGAGGAAGTCGAAACTCAAATAATGGTCATGGCGGCGGAGAAGTCATTATCGCCACATACGTACAACAAAAACATTCCCTTTTGTCGTTTAGTAAAACGCTTCGTATAAAAAAGATTGCTTTTGGATAAACGTAAAAGTCAAATGGGTTTATACACCGTATAAAAGAAGGTTGTGTATAAAACAAAATATGCCTCAATGAAAGGAGATTGAGACGAAGTCCCATACCTCGGGTCCGACTTGACTCGATCGTTCTTTAATGTCCTGAATAATAAACTTGAGTTAATTTATAATTCTTTAAGAACCTTTTTCAAGTTCATTATTCCTTTTATATCACTTATTTTCATGTCATGAACACTATGTAATTATTTAAGTTAATAATAGTCATTTTAACGATCATTGGTACTTGAGTCAAAAATAAACCCTTTATAATTACAAGTAGTTCATGTATCGATTATATCAGAATGGTATTCATGATGTAGATATCATATATTTCATATATATCTAGTACATTCATGAATTTATAATATTACATAATCATTTAGAGGTAAGAAATGAAATGCACCGTTCATAGAGACGGTAAGCCGTACGTACGCATGAACGCTACTTTCATTTCTATTTCATATTTTATAGAATAGAATCATAATGATATAAAGGTATATTATAATTACAGTATAATATAATATATAATATCACAGTTCCATCCTTTATACGTCCCACATATGGTATTTAACGAATCAAATCACTTTGAGGGGGCGGTAGTCCGCACTTCCTTAAATGAAGATATCATGTTTACCCATAATGGAAACCATAAAGGTATGACCAAAAATAAAAAAAACAGAAGCTTAAGGAAAACATAAACATATTATATATCATATATAAATATAGTGACATCTTAATGGCCACCTTTGAAGGTGTTAAAAGAATGTTGAACAATCATCGTTTCGGGAGGCATAAATTCACCATCCACGGAAACAGTATGTTCGTTAACCATTAGATGTAGGTGTGTGTAAGTGTAGCTCGAATAATTATTATAAAAACATCCAAGTATATTGAGGATACTGGATTTATTACAAAAGAAAATAATAAAAAGAGTTTAGGGGGTTGGAGAAGCAAAATAAAACAAAAGGACTCAAAAGAAGACATTACCTTAAAATCGGGTAACTCCCTTTGGTTTGAGCTCAAAGGCTTCCTTGGGAAGAATTCTGCCCAAAGTGAGGCTTCAAGGAGTAAGATAGGGATGTGGAGAGACAAAATGGGAAGGGTTCGGCCGAGCCAAAGGCTTTGGAAGTGTGGGTAAGGAGGTAGAGGTGGGGGCCTTTTATAAGTGGAGAGGAGGGGCACTCTTGGAAAGTAAAGATAAGTTACTTTATTTTAAAATGAGTTTCGGATTCAAAAGGTCCCACATTGCTATAATTAGATTATAAGGTTATAATGTTTCTAAATACACTCATACAATTGGTTTTGGCCATGTGTAGGTTTTATATTTTACATTAACTTTCCATTTTATTTAAATCGTTAAATAATGAGGTCATCGCTGCATCATCATGATGTCATAAATAAATTAATTTATTTAATGTCTAAAAATTATAAAAAAAATACTATTATGTAGGAAATATTTTTATATTTCTAATGAATATTTATAGTCAAATATCTGACTTGTATAACCCCATATAAAAATTGTTTTAGTAACTTAACTCATGTTTGTGTCATTTTGACTTTAACATTAAATAAAAAGTTATTTATGTCATTTCCCAACCAAAGTGGCTCCATGGGGTCCCCAAGTTGACACATGGATTTTCTTGGTCGGCCATGACACATCCAATGAGGGTAGGACATGTGTCAAGCTCATCTCATACTATTAAAACATTATTTTTACCTTAAACTACACTAATTACCACTAATCGCGATTAAGAACTTAATAAGTTACTATTCACAAAAAAAATTATTTTAATCCCATTGAACCACATTTTACTTCTTAATGACAACCATGTATGTCGGATTTTTGAAATTCAAAACACAATGATGGAAAAATTTCATTTAAACGGAAAAATCATTTTTTATAAGTACCACTTAGTGGTTTCACTATTCATCAAAAATTGAAGTTTTTCAGAAAATTACCAAAAATTCACCCTAAGCTATATTTTATATTCAGAATTCAAAAATGAAGTCAATTTTACAAAATTAAAAACATATAATTCACATTAATTAATTTAATAATTAATTCCCGCTGTCATGACAAATAGCGTGTTTTTATGAAACAATAAGTATCAAAAGATTGACACCAGTTTAAGTCCAATTTCAAAGTGAAATTGATTCAAATGACCAAAATTGGATTAAATGGTAAAAATATATTGTAATTTCACTTTAAAACCAATTCAAAATATAATATAATCATATAAATAAATTATATTAAAAAGAGTTTTTGAATTAAAATACAACATTTTACAATATTCATTAAAAAATGAACATTGTCAGAAAAATACCAAAAATTCACACAAAGTAAATTTTGATGTCCCAATCATAAAGAATAAGTTTATTTTGACAAACATAGCTTATAAAATTGTCAAAAGATATATTTAAAAAGGGTTTTCCATCAAAAGGTAGTAAAACAATCTTTTAAGAATATTAGTGTATTCCATGCTTAAGATTGGATTTATTTTCATTTTAAGCCTCTAAAACGCTATATAATTCATTAATAGACATAGATAAAAAATATCTATTATTCATTACTTACTTGGGATGTTACACTTACACTTGAATGTTTCAAGTGGTTGGAAAAGTTAAGTAGACTACATGAGCATGAGTAAGTTAGGAGGAGTGATTAAGAATGATAAAGTTAAGAACGTCATATAATCCCCAAAGGATCATTGAATCACATGAATGAAGGAAGTTCATGAGATCTCATGAATGAAGAAAGATCACATGATCACATTAATGAAGGAAGATAACATGATTGCATGAGGTAAAGTGAATCATGTGATCATATAAGCATGATGATTTATCATGATGAGGTCTCACAAAGAATATGAGTAAAGAGTAGATCTTGAGACTGTGATAATAGGTGATGGTTGATCTAATAATATTGAATGGTTGACGTGATGGAGGAGATAAGTTGATCATTAGAAGTTAGAACTTGTGAGAGCATGAAGGGAGTTATGCTGGAAATAAGAAAAGGCTATTACATACACTTGAAATCTCATGATTTGGTTAAGTAAAGCACTTGAAGGGTAAGATATGTTGGAAATGATGGTGATATAGTGTGACATAAAGATGAAAATCTTAGCTAAGTCATGAAAAAAATGAGTTATGCTAGTGGAACTTGCAAAATATAGCTTGAATAGGAATTCAAGCAGTCACATGAAGCTGAGAAGGTCAGGTGATCGATTCATGTGATGTGTACGAGCCTTGAGGTGGTAGAATAGAAAAATGATAGAAATTTTTTAGAGTTAAGGCATTGGAACCTCATCTATAAATACATATGATTCACATCATTAATTAAGCATATGGATTCTGAATTATTACTCAAGAGAATAGAATTATTAGAAGATCTAAAGAATTTTGTACAAGGGAAAGACTTTGTGTGATTGATTTCATGAATCTCACTCACGTAAATGGATCACATGAATAGATTAATAAAATAAAGTTCAAAAAGAGGAGTCATGTGAATCGATCACATATAATTATTTATATATAGGACTCACTAGGATTAGACTCATATGAAGGTATTATTCAAATCACACAGACAGATAGGGTTATGTGATAAGCGTATGCGACAAGGTCTTGCGAGGGAGATATAAAAAAGGTGTTATGTGCGAGAGTGATATAAAAAGGGATTCTTGTGATTGGGAAAAATATAAGTAGGTTATTTGGAGGAGTATCATTCTTTATAACACAAAAGGTGGTTATCCAAACCATGTCACACAACACATGTTATGTAGCTTGGTTACATGATAGGGACTCACACTCAAGGTTTTGTGAACGTGATTACATGCTAGTAGTACTACACAGGATTCCTTTTCCAAGGGTATGATGATGGTTTCCCATGCTACAGACCATGTATCTCGGGTTATATATTCCAAAAAGAATCTTTCTCAAGGATATACACTCTAAGTTTTATGTGCACAAGGCATTTCACTTAGATTTGCGCAGCCAATGTTACACAATCCAATTAATGTGATAGAGGATATGTGTCATAGACTTACAGTGAATAGTTTTTTATTATGAAATTTTCAAAAAAGGAATTTATACATAAATGGGAAGCATTAAAAATATGTATATAGTGAATAGAACATCCTAACTAAATCCATAACATATTTGGGAGTTGATGTAGACAGAGGGAAATAGGATGATTTTAATGAGGAATTATCCCCAGATGGAGAAGATTCCTTAATGTGATTATGTTTAGGAAGATAAATAATTAACTCTCTCATTGAGAATTTAATATCATTCTCTATTATTGAATATAGTAACGGGGAAACAAGAGAAACAGAGCATAAAATCATCAGTAATAATTATAGAAGACTCTTGTGTTGAATAGAGATAGGACAACATGCTCTTTATCTATTGAAGAGAACTACAAGTCTATAAACTATGGAAAATCCTTCACTCAAGCACTGAATGGATGTGGATAAGAGGAATTTTTCCTTGGGTGAGGAGTTAAAAAACCCTAAACAATTGTAAATTAAGTGTTGTTGGCATGGGATGACCATGGTTAAAACTTTATATCTACTAAACTAGTAAATGTTTGGTAGATTTTTTTACATTGAGACATATTCAATGTGTGATCCTTAGACATAGCCATTTTTTGTAAACAAATTAAAAACACAAGTTTTGTGTATACATTACTTACCTGCATATCTATGATTGTTTCAGTAATTGTGTTATCAGGTAATACAGGTTGAACATGGTTCCTGGTAATATAGGAACAAGATCCCAAAAGAGAATTAAATGAACTAAATAAAAAGGTTAACTCAACCATACCCTGATTATCCCCCCAAGGGTTTCTCTAGTTTTAATAGTTTTATAAAATGAAATTCAAGAGGATTGAATTATACATAGGTTGAAAAAACTTTTTCAAATAAAATCATTAACTCGTACGTTTATGAAATGTATAAGTTAACACATGTAGATTTGGGAGTGTCCTAAGCACTGTATATATTGGACCCAAATGCTATATAGGTGTGTGTGATACTCTTGCATGAAACTAGATGAAATAATCTCCCATTCCCTTAGCTCTCTGTCCCTATATATTTTTTCTTCATGAGACACTAGAATTCCATGAGTGGTGACAGGATCCCACCCATGTGATGGGTGATTCATCTAGCTCATAGATACACCATAGATGAGGTATTTATTTTGGTTACCACTATTTGTCTTCACCAAACTCATGTTGTTGAATAAAAAGTAACAAAATTCTATGGTGTAAGGTACACAAGCAGTATTCTTCATTTTATATTTATACATGGTATTAGTTTTTAAACATGGTGATCCTAGTTAAGGTTTCTAATTTTATTTTGTTTCTTAGTTTAATTGTTAAAATATCCTAATAAACCTAGAAGTACCCCCACCCCACCTCCCCACCCTTAATTTGAATATAAAGTTGCATTTTGAGGATAAGGAAATAATAATATTTCATATTGAAAATTTATTAAATTCCATGAACAATTAAAATTCAAACCTGAAACTCCAATAATAATTATAGAACTTCTAATAAAAACATCACTTTTTAGACACATCCACAGTATCAGAATTTCCATCCTAGGACCTGTTTTAGTGATATTAATTATATGCACATGATTTATTATTATAAAAATAAATCATTCATGTGACCAACTTAATAAATATAATTAAAAATATAAAAATGCTTCAGAAAAATTGGGTTACTATAATACATGTTATTAAGGGTTTACATTTATGATAAATTATTCCGAATTTTAGAGAAATAAAATTCACCACCATTATTTCTTATTTATAGGGGTGACCCTTTTATAAATATAGCCCATTTATTTTAAAAAATTATTACTCTAACACCACCCTATTATATTTTAAAATAATAATTTATCTAATTTAATTCAATTAAATATATATTGATAATTTTAAAATTTTAAAATTCATTTATAAATTTAAAATGAATGGATCTTAAATTAAATAAATATATCTTATAATTTTATTATCATTTGAAAATATATACCAAATGAATTAATAATAATTAATTTAATTATATTCATATTTATAATTAATTTATACATCTTATATGAATTAAATTCAAAATAAATAAATAATATTTATAATTTTACTATTATTTAAAAATATTTAGTTAATGAATTAATATTAATTAATTTAATCAGATTTGGATTTAAGCTATTCTAAAACCACTTCCTGAACTTTACTTGAATATTAATCAATTTTCAAATTCATAACCACAATCTTATAAAAACTAGATTAATCATTACTTTAATTATATTTAATAAATTAACATGATGTCAAGTACCCACATAATGAATACCAAATCTCTATTTATTTATTTTATTTTTTAAAAAGTTCCTTATTTCATAAAATGTAAGGTTGTCATCGAGTCAAACCAAACCAGTCATTGTAGTGCTCAGGCTCGAACTCGATACTTGAAATGGATGCTTAATCTCAATGGATTAATTATTATCAAGCTCAATAATTTTGCTTTATTGGGCTTGATTAAAACACTTAAATATTAATTTTATTCTAATATTGATCTTATATTGATTACTTGAGCCCGAATTTATACTCTTGGATAAATCTCAAGCTCAAAACTAAATAAATATATGTTAAAATATGAAGTACTTGATTAATCTCATGTGCTACTCAATTAAGATATTTTAATACTTAAACGTAACTCATGTTAATACTCGAGTCCATCAATCTCGAGCCCCACTCAAAAAATTCTAACTGAATCTGTGTATTCTTCAGGACAATCATGAGTATATTGTGAGTATCAATGCATTTTTTACACTCATAGTGACAAGGTATATATAGTGACCTATAATTTTTTATTTTAGAGACTTTTAATATTTATAGTAATATTTACTAAGGTGGTCCCATGGATGGTTATTTTTAAATCATTTTGGGTATTTGAAAAATACTTGATATTAGCCAATTCAGGTTAAAATAATTAAATATCTCCTAAATGGATCTCCATATGGAAACTCTAATTCCATTATTGTGTCTAAACTAAGGATTTTTTTAGGAAGGGTATAATTTTTATTAGATTTTTTAGTCTTGGTTGGGGTCATTCTGAAACTTTAATTAATTTTTAATGGGAGTATTATTTATTTCCCCTGACATCATAACCAAAAAATTTATATATTTTTGGGGGTTTTCAAACTATATAAAACCCTTGAATGAAGTATAATTGATGGAATAAATGAAAACTAAGAATCGGTGTTAGATTTGGAATAAGGTATGAATTTAGAAGAGACAAAGTTCACGAATTGAGCCTGGATTTTTAATGATTTGCTAGTTTTTACCTCAAGGTAGTTTTTTTATTTAAATCTATCTAATATTCACTTTTCTACCATTTAAAGAAAATCACCTTTTTGGAATTTTGGTGGTTTCTGAGTGATTTTCGTCTAGTTGTGGTGTGATTTATAGAAAAATAGGTGATTCGAGCTGGTTCACATGGATTCTGTGTCTAGAATTCTTGATCATATGATTTTTGGTCTTTGAAACACATGTCGTGTGTTTCATTATTGTGTATGGGGGTCCACATATTAAAATAACATGGTGTGTAGTTTTCTAACACACACAATTTTTGGTTGATGGGTACACAGCCCAAGGTGAGGCAGGATACATGCCCAGTCACCCTGTATGTCTTACATGTAATGTAGTTGGAAGTATACATTTTCATATTCAAAAGAAATAACATGGGCAATGAAAAAACCCAAGGAATCCCGTTAATTTTTTACATCATATGGATATATGGTCATGTCGTATATTTTGGGACCACACGACTAGGGTTTTAAATGGTATTTGTTGTCCAATGACTTAGCTTCACACATCATGTATGTGTAGTTAATATATCTTGTAACTACTGGATTTATTACCTAAATCCATATATATATATATATATATTAAAAATATATTATGTTGAATATATGATAATTTTATAGTTTATGATATTGATATATCGTATGGTATGACCAATATAAATCAAGGCATGTGATATTGATTGGTTTGGGGATATCATTCAATATGAAATGTATATATCATTGTATTACCTTTGAATGGAAATATAATGTTATAAGGATTAACATTAAAATAATCTTACACCTTAGTTATAATTATTAATAGATTTTTGAGGAATCATTTATAAGATAAATGTGTGTATGAATAAATATGGCTGAGTGGTTACAAATAAGTGGCAATTATGTCCATTTAATCATGAATATATAAAATGTATAAGTAAATAAAATTAATGGATATGGAGTTATCTCAATTCTTGTAAAAATAGGAAAACCCATTTTATGGGAGTCTGATACTATTGTATATTCCTATTTGATTCTATTTCTCTCCTTATAGCTCTCTCTTCTCCTCAATTGTCCAACCCAAGGTACCAACATGTTATGGGCAGATGAAACTCTCACTCGAGAATCAAGTGATTTAGTTCAGACTTTGGATATTACATGGGGGTGGATTTCCTTATTTTTTTCTATAATATCATTTTTATAAAGCATGGAGATTAAATAAAGTGGTAATAGTAGATCATTGGTGTAAGGTATTCACTACAGTTTCTTCATTTTATATACACCATGGTTTCAGGTTTCTTGCCTGGAATTCCTAGTTTAGGTTTCATATTTAATCTTGTATCTTAGTTTAAGTGTTAAAATACCCTTATAAATCCATCATTTCTATTAGATCTTTGATATGTGATTTGGATCATGAAATTGTTTATTCAAAATGAAGTATTCATGAAGCTACAAAAATAAGAAATAGTAACATAAAGACGAGGTAGTGTATATCATACTTTATAGCTGGTACCACTCTCACATAAGAATATTCACTCCTATTATAGTACTAAAAGATAAATTTTACTTATTCATTGGTTATTATAGAGAATTGTATAATGAGTGAATACAATACCGGCATAAGTTTAAACAAGCCACCACACATTTGATTTAATCTAATACAGGAGCTTATCATAAGAGGTAAAGGATTATTCCTATGTAGGAATTGAGTTAACATCACGCTAGAACTAAGTTAATCTCATTATATCCCTTTTTCACATGAGTTATTCTTACATGGGCTAATGATTTCATCATATTAATATTACAAGATTTAATATTACATAAACTAGAATTGTGCATGATTAATCATAACTAGCAAGTTGAGTTAATGGTTCACGATCCCCCAGTAAAAGTTTCACCTATGAACATCCCTATATCATAAAGATGTGACTTACACAATGATAAATACCACATGAATTAATTACAGATGTGAGAGATTACTCTTACGTAGGACATATATCATAAGTTGTGGGGCCAGGTGTCATATAAATTATTCCTTTGTAGTGATTGTTTTAACGTTTAATAGGGAATGCACCTATTTAATCTCATTAGTGTATATGTGCATTGGTATCTCCTTACATGATCCATCTAATCTATTATATTGTATGGTTGATAAAACAACAACACATATCATACATGGAATTTCACTTCATATGACTCATTATATATCATAGAAAATGATATATTTAGGAATATATATATATATATATATCTATTTATGAATTAAATAAATAGTTTATAAATAATATAAAAGGGGTATTTTGAGATATGTTTTAATTTATAAAGGTGATTATAAATTAATTAATTATAAAATGTTTATAATTAATTAATTTATTTATATATAACTTTTATTAAATAAATATACATAATATTAAATTTTAATATGAAAATAACTTTTCAAATTATATAAAATAACTTTTAATTTAGATATAAAAATTTTATATTGAAATTATAAGGGTCGTTTGTAAAATTTTCATAAATAAAAAATAAAAAGGAGTTTATATTTTTTATAAAAAATCCCCTTAGAGTGTTTTTTGGATTGTGTTTGTTCATAAGGGTGCTGAAGTAATTTCCAAAAAAAATCTCAAAAAGACATGTGGATTTTATATCTTTATGGCTAGAATAATTTTTGGAGTGTTCTAAATGAATTCTAGAAAAGTCTAGTTTGAGAAGGTTTTTTTGAATTTGGCTAAGTCCATGTGTGTGTATGGTTTTTTTTAATTATGTAAGGAATTCAATTCTTGAGGTATTCTAAAATTTGGATAAGACCCGAAATGTGTAGAATATTTTGGGAACTAATAGATTTGGTAAAGTAATTCCATGTGTAATATTATATAGATACCTACATAAGTTTTTTTCTCCCAAAATCACAAAGGCAAGGTATACATAAGTTTTTTGAAGCATGCGTAAGTTTTTCCTAGAGATACATATGATATTTTTTAGGGTTCATAGGAAAATGGTAAAGTGAATGAGGTTCATGATGATACATACGTTTTTAGAGATGCTTAATTTTTTGGATGATTCGTAAAATTTTCTTAGGGAGTAAAAATGTAGAAAAGGGAATCACACACAATGATGTGTAATATTTTTGGAGTTCTTATATAGGATTTTGGTGATATGTAAGGTTTTACACTTGGAAAGATTTACATGCGTAAGTTTTTTTGGGGCCGATATGTAATGACTTTAAAAACTTTACCTGGTGTATAAGTTTTTGTACTTAAGATAATTTTAACATAAATATTGGTTATCTATTTAATCTTCAGAAAAATATTATGACTTTTTTTTTGTTAAAATTTTTGATTATCACTCAATTAAGAATCAACGGAGAAAAATATTTTAGGATTACAGGGGGATTATTTTATGATATTCTAGTGATTAAAATTAAATAAAAAATTGTAATTTCTAGGTTTTTATTTGACCAAGATTTTCATAGTGAAGAGTGAATATACACTGTGTAAATAGTATTAGAAAATTCAGTTTTCAATTGAAGTATGGGATTTGACCAAAGATTAAGGATTTCATTAATTCAAATTTATTTTGAAATTATCACTGGAGGAAATCATGTTCCTAACCCTTGAGATTCCATATTCAAATATGGAAATTATATCTCAAGTGAATATTAAGTGAATAAAAATGAAAATGGAGAAATTAAATAAAGAATCAATGGATACTTTATCGATAGGGAAAAAATGTGATGTATAGAATCACACTAAAAAAATTTCAAAAAAAGAGGAGTTTAAGGGTGTAAAAACCCAAGTAATATTGATAACAGATATATTTAATACCTTATTAATATTTACAAATTAGATATACTAATATTCATTATAATAATATTAATTAATTTTTCAATCAAAAAGGAAATGGTTGTATACTTACTGAATTTGTATACATATATAATATGGTTTTATTGAAAGGATAAATTTAAAAAATTTATAATTTTAATTTGAAAAAATGAATATCATTTTTGATAACATAAAGTAAAAAATAACTTATAGAAAATTTTTGGTAATTTTCTATTCAATATTTTTTTAGTCAATAGTGAAAAATACCAATTTTTTGTAAAACAGTCATTACATTTCATTAAATCAAGTAATTGAAAAAGTATAATTATATTTTTAATTTGATATTAAATTAATATAATTATAATTTTATTATAAATAATATAATTAATTACATATGAATCATTATTATACTTGATTTTTTGTATATGTTACTTTTTGGCTTCAAAACACATTTTTTCTATAAATAGTTTTTACACGTGAAATGTGTTGTAAAAATAAATTATTTTAATCTCTATTACCAAAAAAATCATCTTAATTATTTTTTTATGAATTTATTTCAACCCTTATTACCTTATAATCAAAATTTATTTATTTATGGTATGATTTTTTATGAAAATTACGTAATAATATTTAAATATTTTGAAACATTCCACTTGTGTCATCTCCCTTAGTTATTAAAGAACACCCCCTTTCCTCTTTTCTCCACACTTCAAGATCCTATTATCTTGACCAATAACTACAATAATACCTTAATAAAATCATTCCACACATCCTATAGGTCCTAGTTTAATCAAAATACCCTCCTTAAAAGGCCAAAGGTGTAAACCTAAGGAGGTTGTCTGAAGAATAGGTAAAGCACATAACTAAGTGTTTTTATTTTATTTATTATTTTATCTTATTAGAATATATCTTAAACAATAAAATATAATAAAATTTTTATCTACCATATAATGAGGTGTTATTATGTTTATGTCATAACCTTTATCTATATACACTTCTATTAAATAGAAAATGAAACCATAGTTCATGTGTACGGCGGACAACCACCCCACAAAATAATGTAATTCATTTTCCATAACCACGTATTATGGTTGACTATAATGATTAATAAAAATGAAATAATATGATATATATATATATATATGATAAAAATTTAGTTTTTAATTGTAAAAAAATATCTTACTTCTTTCTTTACAATCCAATTAAAAATGAAAACATCACCTATGCAGACTACCTCCTCATGAAATGATGTCTTTCATTTTTTATCACCACCTCACATAGATGGTGAATATGAGTAGTTTTCAATAAATAATATGATATTTATGATATAATTATCATTTTTTAAGATTAAAATAATACTTAACTTTCTTCCCTCTATGTTCTTTAAAAAATAGAAACGTTAGTTCTGTGTATATACGGACTAGCATCTCCATGATATAATGTAATTCATTTTTTATAACCACATTAAATGGATGGTTTTAAAACTATAATTAATGTATAAAATGATAATTATATCATAATTAAGATTATATAAATTATATAATCATGATCTATTTGACCATAGTCAACCTACCCAATCTATTTCTAACATATAAGCCAAATGTTCTCAAAACAACCAATGTGAACTTAATCGATTAAGTAATTAAGTATAAAATGGATACAAATTAAATAAAAGGAATAATAAACTTTTAAAAGTTTATTAAAACAAATAATTAACATAATTTTATTATTTATAAATATAAATAATTTATGTGTAAAGTTGGACTCAAGGTAAGGGACACTTTACCTTAAAACCTTGTTTTAAATGTTTTAAAGATTTATTTTATATATGTTTCTATCCATGTCCATATTATTGAAATAAATTTTTTTATTTATTTATATTAACATAAATAAATTATAATGTAGATTTTACATATCTTTTGACTTTCTTTTAAAGGTTTTCAAAATGAATATTTTTATATATTTTATATGGAACATTTTGATAAAATTCAAAAGAAATGTTCTATTTTAACATATACAAAATTAATGGATTATCCCATTGTCACAACCATTATTTGACATTTGGATCACTTTACAAGATTCTAGGTTTTATTCAAATAAAACCCCTTTATCCCTTTTTTTTGGGTATTTTAGTTTTAAAATTGGGTTTTTAATGAAAATAGAAATATCAATATACAAAAATGTTTTACTTATGGATTAAAAAGTAGATTTTCATGAGTTTGATGATGAAAATACAAGATTTTATATTCTTAATGTATGTTATAGTTCTTTGAAATTATTTATGATGATGGGTGACCTAATATAGATCTCTAATTTATTGGTTAACGATTATATTCTTTGAAGACGTTTTTTTAATTAACTGAGTATGTTGTTCTATTTTAAGGGTTCTATGAAGATGATGTCCCAAGGAACATACATGACTTTTATATGCTTTATATTTAGTTTTCATTGAATTTTTTTTATTTCAAAAGTTAATATAATGATGTTTTTTTAAGGAATGATTTTTCTATTTTAGTGGGGAAAGTATATTTTTATGGAAATGTTCTTCATGGGTTCTGATGTTTTCTAAGAAACCCTCGTGACTATGATTCTATATTTCTATTTTCTTATAAAAATTTTAATGAAAAAATTTGGGCAGTAAAGATGATTTCATGTGTAATTAAGTAATTATTTGAGATCAAATTTTATTAAGTTAAAGGAAAACTCTCTTATTTTATCTCATGGTTTTGAAATGGATTAACAGGTTTATTTATTCTTTTTTATATGTCCCTTACTTATCTTTTTTCATTCATCCAACATTTTTGAATGTTTTTCATAGGATTTAAGGATTATTAGAACAATTATGAACTCATGTTGAAAATCATGATGATTTTTCATAAAAAGAAAACATATTTTATTTTTAAATGTTTTGTATTGTGAAAAAATGGATAATTAGTGGAGGTATACACTTTTTAATGTATGGATTTGTTAAATAAGAGTTATGACCTAGTTTTCTAAAACTCTTAACTAGAAATTATCTTCAAGAATGCAAGAAAATTAATTATTTTTTAATATTAAATTATGGGTGTAAAGAATATTAGGTACTAAAATTTTTTATCATAGAAAATGTTTATACAACTTTAGATTTTAAGATGATTTATATAAGGATAATTTAATATTTTTATATACCATTATGGGTTAACAAGTTTAAATATAAGATAATATCCTAAATTTTGGGTAAAAAATTGTATGGTTTTCTATAAATTACATCCCCATCTAGATAATGAGAAATACATACGGTTATGGCACATATATACCTTGGTGTAATAACTCTAAAATAGGTGTATTGGGTATTAACTTTATTATCACTCAGTGTATGATAAGTGGCCCTAAGACAGCACACCTGGATAGACACTCCTATGGTATATTATTGGGTTAATTCACATATTTTATAGGACTATAATGAAGGATTTTAACATAAATTTATAGAATTTAATGATTCCCATGTATAACCTAGGTTAAACCTATGGTATTATAGATTGAAATAAAGGGTTTCATAGATTAAGACATTTAAGAATTATTTATTTATTCACACTTATTTCCTTAATGAAATTATTTAATTTTTATTCAAAAAAATCTTTCATTAGAGCAAAAGATATTATTCAATATGGACGAACATAAATAAAACAAACCTCATTTCCCTTCTATAGGATTCACTTTTAATAATAATTGAAAATTCTTATGACTTAGATGCATTCCCTACTATTAAACTTACTTGAAAATAAATTTATAATATATCCCAATACTCTTATATATATTTATATCATGAAGGAACTTTGGATATGTTATATTTTGTTTTGGAAAGAGGATTATCATATTATAATCATTTTGGAAAATACCATCAGTGACTTTATTAAATTTTTATAATGGATGACTTGGAAAAAAGAATTTTCAACCCTTTAATTGACAATAATATAGGGTGGCCTTAGAAATACTTATTTATTTATCTTATTATCTGAATTTTTTTATTTTTATAAACACCAACTCTTATTTAAAAAATTCAATCCAAACCATATCATAAAGTATTGTGGGAAAAAATTATATGACGTCTAAAATCTATATATTCAAAACACAAGATTTCTAAAAAATTTCAATCTCTTCCAACAACCATTTCAACACATATGTGATGATTTCACAAGTATAAAGGAAACAAAAGAACTTAGAAAGGTTTTGAGGCATTCTAATAATGTATAGACTCGACCAAGTAGATCATGAGGCATCCATCTTCAAAATTGGGACTTGGATGAACAGTGTTCTATATTTACAAGGTATGAGTTATTTAAATTTAAGGTATGAAACATGAATATATATATTAATGAATATTATAACATGATTCTTATTTTTTATTATAGTAAGTAAGAATAAATATATAAGGTTGAAAATCTTGGATAATATATTATAAAGAACATGAATGATTGAAAGTGTCTATATATAAGTCTTCAAGAATTATGTTGTAGTGGTATTTTATTTAATGGTTGATAAATTTATGGATTATCATATGTTTAAATGAATTGGTACATTTTTGAGTTTTATGTGATGGGATTACATTAATAGATATTTATTTATTTTTCAAAAATGTTTGATGTATATATAACCCCTGTGTTTAACTTATGTTTCAATGAGAAGGTTATTTGAGGAATAATGCTTTTATATTTTTTGGAAATAAGTTGAAAGGTGTTTAAAACCACTAGGGTTAATCTGATCATTGATGTTAAGGTAGTTATGGTTAATAGGGATAAAATAATTATTATATTTACAGAGCATATTTTTATCATAAGATTACCATGGGATTAAAATATTATTTGGTGACTAAGTTAACATTATATGACTAATGTAAATGGAAATACTTTTTTTCTAATACAGGTTTTTATTTTATAAATAAATTTTGAATTATATTTTGGAAGTATATGTGATTTTATTTTGTCGTCGTAGTAATTTAGGTTGTTTATGGAAAATATTGACATGTTTTGGAGATTATATGATTAGGGCATATACATTTTTGGTATATGGATTTATGAGGGATTTGGGAATAATTTTTAAGTTTATCATGGAACAATATAAAATTAAATCAATATAATATATGGGTTTCAATCTTGGTAAATAATATTTTGAATAGTTTTAAGTTCAAGTATTTATGGAATGATTTAAGTTAAAATTTGGGTGTTTTTTAGGCATTTAAGATTAATATTAATTTATATGAAGGTTTATACATATTAGATGTTATCTTACCTTACACTAACCATTTTTTTATTAATGTATAAAGATGGGAGAAATAAATTTCTATTATTTTCTGGATCTTATGATCTGTTAGAATTTTATTTTAGTGATTTAGGCATGAAATAAATTCATCTTGAATATTCATTTCTGGAGTAAGATAAGAGATATAAGTGATCACCCCTCTAAAAATAACCAAAGGGGGAAATTCTGTAAATGGAATTAAAATTCTAGATCACTCTCTATTATTCCTTAGACGTTATTTTTCTCCTTCATGTCCATATTTTCACTTCCTAGAAATGTTCTCCTCATCTAGGAACCTGATTGTGTGTGATTCTAGATGACCTTAATATTTAAATTTTTCTATTTTAAAAAAGATTTTTTATTATTCCTTTTTATGATGTGGGTTTCAACGATAATTTTTTTGAATATTAAAAAAAAATCTTTCATGATGGTATGTTTTATCTTCCACTCACTATAATTGATTTAAAAAAATTAAACCATTTTTACAAGGAAGGAGATAAAATTGTGAGGACGTAATTTCTAAAAGGGGTGAACAATGAAAAAACCCAAGTAATTTTGATAATAGATAAATTTTATTCCTTATTAATATTCATGAATTACATAGAGTTATATTTATTATAATAATATTAAGTAATTTTCCAATAAAAAAGGAAATGGTTTCATTCTTACTAAATTTAATTACATGTATTATATGGTTTTATTTAAAAACATAATTTCTAAATTTTAAAATTTTAATTTTAAAAAATAAATATATTTTTAATATCATCAATTAAAAATTACCTTATAGTGCACTTTTTGGAATTTTATGAAAAATTTGATTTTTCAGTGGACGGTGAAAAAAACCAATTTTTATAAAATAATCATTATTTTTCATTAAATAAAGTATTGGAAAAAGAGAAATTATGTTTTTAATTTGATATTAAAGTAAAATAAGTAAAATTTAGTTATAAATAATATAATTAATTACATAGGAATAATTATTATACTTGATTTTGGTATCAGTTCATTTTTTAGCTTAAAAACACATTATTTTCTCAAACTATTTTTATGTACCCAATGAATTTTTATCTCAATAAATTATATTAATATATATTGATTAATTTTTTAAATTAAATTTATATATTATATATTCAAAAATATATTTTCACATTTATTTTATGTTTTTTATTAGGCAATGAATGAAAGTGAATTCAGTTTTGTGTTTAAACATGCATTTTTCTAAAAATGCGATTTCATTGCTTTTTACATGTGTATTTAAAATTAGTATATACCAATTGAATAAATTTAATTTTATAAAATGGATTCAATATTTTTAATAATTATGTCAAAATTTATTAATGATAGAAATTTTATTTTTTATGAATAGTAGCTTTTGTAAAAAATGTTTCACCGTGGTAATCGGGTAAATCAAGTAAAACTGGGTAGAAAATAAGTGATAAGGAAACCAAATTTCGTCTTAATTTATATTAGATGAATTTATATATACCATTATCACCTTATGATCATAATTTGCTTATTTATTGGACACTTTACAAGATAATGACTTAATAATATTTAAATCTTATGAAAAATTCCAAGTGTGTCATCTTCCTCACTTATAAAAGGAAACCCCCTCTTTTATTTTATCCATACTTAAATATCATATTATATCAGCCAATACATGCCCTAATAACTTAAAAAAATCCCTCCCCACTTCCTAAATTTCTTTCTTTATTATAATGCCCACCTTAAAAGGCCGAAGTTGTAACCTAAGGAGGTTGTCCAAAGAGTGGGAAAGGACTTAACTATGTTTTTTTAATTTATTTATTATTTTATCTCCATAAAACTTATATTAAACATTTAAATATAATAAAATTATTATATAACATTTAATTATATGTCATTATGTTTATGTAATAAACTTTATACATCTCCTCTTCCATCAAATGGGAAATGAAATCATCGTTTGTGTGTATGGTGGATTATCGCCTCCCAAACTGATATAATTCATTTTCATCACCACCTATTATGGTTGATAAGGATGAAAGATAAAAACTAAATAATATGATATATTTGATATAAATTTAATTTTTAATGATAAATAAATACCATAATTATTTCTTTTCCTTCTAATGAAAAATAAATACATTGCTCGTGCATATGTGTGGACTACAGCCTTACGAAATGATGTTTTTTTTCATAACCATCTCACATAGATAGTATATATGATTAGGTTTGAATAAATAATATGATATTTATTATATAATTATAATAATCTAAATTTAAAATATACTTACCTTATTTCCCTCTACTTTCATTGAAAAATGAAAATGTTACCCATGTGTATTTATGAACTATTATCTCTATGATGTAACATAATTCATTTTTCTTAACCACCTTACATGGTTGGGTTTAAAATTATAATTAATGTATAAAAATGATAATTAAATAATTTTTAATATTCTGAAAATGATATAATCATGATCCATTTGACCATAGTCAACCTACCCAATCCATTTCTGACTTATAAACTGAATGTTCTTAAAATGTATGATGTGTAATTAATAGATTAAGTAATTAAGTATAAAATGGATATAAGTGAAATAAAATTAATAATAAAATTGAAAAAGGATATTAATAAATTAAATTATTAACATAAGTTTAAAATTTAGGAATATAAAGAATGTATGTGAAAATTCAGACTCGAGGAAAGGGATACTCTACCTTAAAACCTTATTTTAAATATTTTAAAGACTTATTTTTTAAATTGTTTCTTCCATTTCCATATTATTAAAATAATTTAATTTTCTTATTTATATTTATATAAATAAAATATAAAGTACATTTTTTGTATATTTTTGCTTTCTTTTAAAGGTTTAAAAAAGGAATATTTTTTTGTATTTTATATGGAACATTTTGACAAAAGGAAAAAAGAAATGATCTATTTAAACATATAAGACATAAAAAAACTATCACAGCACTGAAAATTTTATTTGATATTTGAATTACTTTACTTGATTCAATGTTCTCCTCAAATAAAAAACCTCCTTTCATTTATTTTGGGTATTTTATTTTTGAAAATTGGGTTTTAAAGGAAAGGGGTATATCAATGTCCAAAAATGTGTTGTTTATGGGTTCAAAAGTATATTTTTATGAGTTTGATGATGGAAATGAAATATTTTATGTGATTCATGTATGTTACAGTCCTTTTCAATTATATATTATGATGTTTGGGCCTAATATATCTCTCTAGTTCATTGGGTAATGATTATGTTCTCTAGAGAATTTTGTTGGAATTAACCAAGATGGTTATTCCACTTGTAAGGGTTATTCTAAGATTTATTATAATGGTTCTATGAATATAATTTATCAAGTCACCTTCATGAACTTTATATAATTTATAATTAGTTTTTAGTGAAATATTTTTATTTCATAAATTAAGCTAATGATATTTTGTTTAAAGGAATGATTATGCCCTTTCAGGTTAAAAATGTATGTTTCTAAGAAAATATTCTCCATGGGTTCTCATGTTTTATAAGAAAATATCATCATTTTGATTTTTCATTAATGTTTTATTATAAAGTTTTTTATTAAAAACTTTGGGTAGTAAACTTTATTTCATGTGTAAGTAAAAAATTATTTGAGCTCAAATTTTATTATGTTAAAGGAAAACTATCTTATATGATCTCAAGGTTTTGAAAAGGAATAATAGGTTTTTTTTATTATTTTTATATATCCCTTACTATTATTTTTATTCTCAACCCACATTTTCAAAAAAATCACATGGTTTAAGGAATATTAGGAACAAATATGAAATCAAGTTAAAAGTTTTGAATATTTTTCATGAAAATAAAAAAAAATTATTAAAAGTTTTATATTATGTAAAAAAATACTCAGTGGAAGTGTATACTTTGGAATGTATGAATTTATTATATAATAGTTATTAAATAACTCTATAAAACTCTAAAAATTAAATTATATTTAATAATGAAGTAAAATTAATTATTGTTTTATTATTAAATTATGGATTGAAAAAGGATCTAGTCCTACTAGTGGGTTGAGATGTAAAGTCAATATAGAAGACAAGTGAGTTCAATAAGTTAATATTTCTAGAGGATCATAGAGTTCATCATACCATTGAAGGTGTATCATATTGATATAAACTTTCTCATGTAAAATTATTATAGTTCATAAATTTTTATTAGTAATTCTCAGAGGAACAATGATCCTTATAAGTGATTGAGAGAAATGAGCTTTCTATTTGGTGAAGGTTATAAACCTATATGATCAGTGTGTCGGATACTTATTATAATAAAATCAATTTGCTTAATGTTTCAGATTAATCATCACATTATCAATTCATTCTCTTTGGATTATACCAATTTGTGTGAACTAAGTAAATTTCTCATGACTATCTCTTTTACTACTTTATCACTTCATATCATTTATAAGGGAGAGAAAAAGTTCCTTATAATCATGGTAAAATATCATTGGTGAGGGTCAATTAAAAAAAGATATAGCATGATTTACCCCCCCCCCCCCCCCCCACACACACACACACCTAGGGTATTCACCATACTTAGGGCCAAAAATTGGTGTCATAGATAATTGTTCTTAGTAAATAATTCTCTCTCTGAAGTGATGGTAATAGTTTTTAACCATAAGGGGATGTATGTATCTGATGGAAACAATTTTAAACTATGGAAGAATCATATGCAATAATATTTTTAATCAATGGGAATGGATGTCTACATGGTATCCATCCATGAGATTTCATCTAGTATAGAGAGAAAATAATTATCAGAGAAATATTTAATGGAAATGTATACCATAAAAAATGAATTAAATGCATTGGTTGAAGCATTATATAATTATATTTATATGAAATTTATTTCATGTAAATTCTCACACTCCATGTGGGAAAAACTTCCAAATATTTATGAAGGTGATTCCAAGGTATATGAAACTAAGTTATGGGTACTATAGAATAATTATGAGGACTATAGAATCTACCATAATGAGACTATTAATTCATTATTTAACTTGGTAAACATCATTGTGTAGGATATACTAGGAATTTGAGGAAACCTTGGGGATATAAAAATCATAAAGAGGATCCTAAAGAGATTTCCACCATGTTTCAATGTAAAATTATCGATAATTTAAGGTAAGGACCCAAATGAAGTGACTTTGGATAGTATTTACAGCACTCTCATTGCATATTAAATGATAAATAATGACAATGATACCATGAAAAAGGATAATTCTTAGGAATTATATTTCAAGGAGATTAAGAAACTCATTTTTGATGATGATATCGGTGATAGGGAGTTTGATGATGTTATGTATTTAATTTCCTAAAATATAAAAATAAGAAAAGTAAAATTCAAATGAAATATTCCACTTACATGCTTTTGGTGTGGAAAATTTGAGCATATTATTGTGATATGTCAATATAAATTTTGAGATTGTGATGAAGTGAAAAAATCCCGTCAATAAATCATTTAAGGGGGATAAGAGAAAGATAATACCACAATATAAATTATTTAAAAAGAAGTTTATTTCTCAAGAAGATGATATCTTAGAATAAAATTATGTAGAATTATTTGATAACTGCAGATACCTCAGAAAGGAAGTTCTTTCATTTTTAATAGAAAAACAACAAGTAAAGGATAGTGATGAAGAAGGTTCTAAATTTGAAGGAAGAGTTGAACATTATGATAAATTAAAATTTTCTCTTAAAGAACTTGACATTTGGTAGACCAAAGAAAATAAGGCCAATGCAGTGGTTCGTGACTCTAAAATTGATATGAAATTTAAATAAGAAGATAAGTCTATGTTTAAAGTTTAAATTTAATGAATTAAATTTGAAATTCCAAATAACTCAAAAAAGAAATTAAGATCCAGCTTAAAATTGAATAATGGGTATGAAATATTGATATATTTTTTGATTTGATGAAATATAGAGTCAAAATAATTAAGGGATTCAAATGGTAATTCATGATTATGGGATGAAAACTTGGTGATTAAGAAAGACTTATAACCCCTGGAATGACCTCAAAAGTTCAAGTGTGTTATCCACTAAAGAAACTAAGGAATAACATGGGGAGTCAATGAAAAAAATAATCACTCACCCACAATTGAAGTGTTTCAAAGATAAATTTAAATCTATTGAGGGGATTTATTATAATAAAAAATTAGTTAAACTTTAGGTGATACCAAAATCACCCACTCTCCATAATAAGGTTGTTTTGAGTGACTCACAACCGACTCAAAAATTTATAGTTCAAGAAAAAAAGACACAATAATTCACCCGATATCTATAACAACCCAACTTTTTATTACATTACTACTACACCATTTTTAATATAAAAACATAATAGTGATACAATCTAGTATCCAAAGGTTTATTATCTTAGGAAAGTTAGGCTCATGCATCACTTGTATATAATAAAACATAAACATTATTTAAAATTTTCTGATTTATCCTCATAAAAGCTATCATATTATCCTTAGTACATGTAATCACCTAAGGATATACATCAAGGAAAGGGTTGAGATAAAATCCTAGTAAGTGGAGGAATATCATGGGAGGAAAAGGGGACATGAATAAATATTATATGAGTGAGCATAATAAATATCATCATATCATAAGCATAGGATAATCATCATAATAATATGTGAAACATTTTATAAAGGAATGGAATGTGGGATACGTATAATAATGAAACATCATAACATAGTGGTAAAGTACCGCATATAGTTGTGAACAAAGCTAATATCATGTTCACACATAACATATGTTCATAAATAATAAAATCATAATTGTGAACAAATATATAATCATATTCATGCATAATATACTTAATATCATGAGATATATCACATTACCCACTACATTAGAGGAATATATAAGTTTGATCCCCCTATCACATCATAAAATGCTCATCAACATGCATGCCACATGTAAAGATAATAATAATAATCATTAAATAAACCTATGGAAAGGAATGGGTTTTATAAAGGATTTATCATGAATATTTTAATAAATAACCTCTGGGGTTCCAAAATTTATAATTTAAACCTTACTTTTCCATAAAACATCATCATTATTGAGTGGAGGATAAATATCTCAAGAGAATTCAATGCAGTGTTTTGGAAAATAAAGTCTCCTTAAAAAAATTTGTATTTTGTTTAGAAATCATTTCAATAAGGTTAAAACATATATATCAACTAAAATATAAGGTAAAGAATATTGAAAATAAATTTTAAGAATATTATATGAATGTACATACTGATAAAAATATGAAATAGTAGATAACCCAAAATAAAGAGTTGGGTTTGAGAATCCTCATACCTTAAATATTGTTTTATTTCATCACTTTTCCACCTCCTAAATTATAAACATGGGTTTATTAAAACATGAAACCAGAAGTGAATTATGTTACTGTTTTCACTATTTATCAATTATAATAATTGGATTTTATTTCTTAATTCCATTTGTTAAAGGTGAAACTTTTTGATATCATATTTTCCTTAAAATATCATGTTTTGTTTCGATTTCACTATTTTTGTTCAAGGTCATTTATAAATAAGTATAATTAATTCCAAAAGCTTAAAATAAATATATTTATATATTATAAATGATTTATTATAATCATCCATAAGGTTGTAAATAAAAAATAATAATTTCCAATATCTTTATTGGTGGTTAACTGACCATTGATGAGACTTTATCAAAAGAGAATATGTGAGATATACAATATGTTCTTATATTAAAAATAAAATTTTTATAGTATATTAAAATTATAAAGACCATTTTAACTTAAATTTTAATTTATTTAATAAGTTTTTTATTATAAAAGAAAATGAGTATATGAAATTATAAAAATAAAACAAAATAAAAGGATGAAAGTAAATTACCTCTTTCTTGAAGTTGGTTCTTTTCTACAGCCCGTAACTTCTTGAAATCATATAGTTTGATTAATAACAACATTAATAAGGATTATAAGGGGCTTAAGAGATGCAATTTGGGTATATATTTGTCTTTGTTAAGTAAGGGAGGAGTGGTTTTCCAAGGGAGGGGTAGGGGTTAGTTAACTTAAAAGAGGGGGGTTTTGAGTTATAATATTGAATAAAATATTATATTTAAGGTAAACCTTTCAATAGTAATATTTTTGAAATTATGAAATATATTTGAATTAAATAACATGATTTTAATACTTTAATACTCTTTATAATCCAAATTTATTAGTTTCATTAAAATGAAAGGTGGAAAAATGACAAAATGTTATTTTAATGGAGTAATTTAGACTTAAGACTTTGGAAAATAATATTGAGATTTGGAAAACATGTTTATTATATTTAGATGAATCATTTATCAAATTAAATATGTTTTTATTTGAGTCAAAATTTCTATAATTTATTAGGTTAATATTATATCATGAATGAGTTAATTTTAAATACATCGATTATGAAAAAACTGTATTTTTACCTTTCACCTAAAAATTGAAGTATCTCAGAAAATTATAAAAAAATAACCCTTAGACAATTTCAAATTGATTATTATAAAAATTAAATTAATTTTATCAAAAAAATTATAATATATGTAATTTTATTTTTTAATATAAAAAATTATGATTTTTATAAAATATATTAAAATATAGTATATTAAAAATGGGATTATATTTTCTTTGAGTTTGTAATATTGATATATATTTTATGAAATTATAATATTTATATTTTCTTAAATTACTCATTATAAATATTATTTATATTACATTTTAATATTTTTATGTTAAATTATTATTCTAACAGTCAGGTTACTATTCCCAATGGTTAGGTTATTAATCAAAATGGTTAGGTTACTATTAGAACGGTCACGGAATAATTCCAATAGTTATATTACCTTCTATAAATTCCACTTAATTCCTTTATTCAAAATTCACTATAGTCCCTCCCAAGGTTCTATATTTTCCATTTCTAATATATCGATTGGTTTACTAATATTGTGTTTCTTTTCCATAGTGTTGTTCAGGGGGGGCGATGATTCTAGCATATTGGAAAGATCCAAATTTCCCCATTATACTTTTCTTATTTTATATTTTCTGTCAAATTATAATGTTTATAATTTCTAGGGGTTTAGTAACTTACTAATGTAACTATCTCTATTAATGAAATAAATTTTTGTTAGTTTATCTATGTATTGTAAATGTATAATACTATATAATATAATATAACACACATTTTTTCATGAAAAAAATATCACTTTTAAGTTCTAGGTCATTAAATTGTTCCCCCATTTAGAAATTTCATCCCTAAAATTTTAACTCATATTCTCGGTTGAGAATAGATGAGGGTAATTATATTTTATTGTTTCATCTAATTATCATTTTACACTTCATATTTATGGTTCTTCCATAGCACTTTGATAAGGTGGTCTATCTTATTGCATAGAAATTTTTCTCTACATTCCATGATCTACATCAGTTTCTCCTCATAAGAGAGTTCATGATCCATTTGTACCACCTATAGATTCAGTACATGTGAGGTAACAGGTATATACTACCTCAATAGAGATACTTGAAACACATCATGAACTTGAGCCATGTTTGGTGGAAGTGATGGTCAATAGGCCACTTCTCCTATGCTATCAAGGATCTCAAAGGGGACAATGTACCTAAGGATAAGATTATATTTCTTTCCAAATTGCATGAATCTATTCTATTGTGATATTCAAAGGAAAACTTTTTCTCCAACATCAAACTCTAAGTCCATTCGATGGTTGTCAGCTTAGCTCTTATGACAACATTGGGCATCTTTTATATATTGTTCTATGGATTGAACCTTTTCTATCATCTCTTTCATAAGATAGGATCTAATTAAATTTTTTTCATGAACTTAATCCCAACAAGTATGAGTTCTACATCACTTCCCATATTGGGTTTTATATAAATCCATTTGAAAACTCAATTGGAAGCTATTTTTATATAAGAACTCAACTAATGGGGGAATTTGATACTATACACATTTAAATTTCATTTATTAGGATATTATCATATCCTCAAGTGTATTAATGTTCTTTTCAGATTGTCCAACATTTTGGGGATGATAACTCATATGGAAATTCAATTCAGTATTCAGATCATGTTAGAGACTTATCTAGAATTTAGAATTTAACCATTGATCATGATCAGATATAAGTTAAAGCGGTTTCCCATGCAACTTCACTATTTAATTTACATATATCATAACAATTTATTTAATAAATAAATACTCTTTAATATAAATTAAGATGGCAGTCCTGGTGAGTCAATCCACCACAACCCATATCACATTACTTACTTTTTCTTTCTTTGAGATACTAGTGGAAAATTCCATGGTGATATTCTCCCACTTCCATATGAGTATGGTTAATGGTTACATCATACCCTTGTACTTTTTTCACTCTTATTTAACTTGTTGACATACCAAGCACTTTGAGGTGTACTTAGTCATCCCCTTCTTCATGTTGTCCCGCCAAAAGTTCTATTGAATGTCATGGTATATCTTAGTACTTCCAATATTTTTGGATAAATATGATCTATGTTCGTTATATAATGTATCATTCTTTATCTGAGGTTATAAAAACATAAAAATTCTAGTTTCAAACCAAATGGAACTATATTCATCGATTTATAATTCAAGAAGCTTCTATTATACTATTTCCACCTTCTTTTGAAGCTCTGGATAATCCATTTGAGCCTCCTTGATCATATCTTGGACATATGGTTGGGCAGTCATTTGGGTAAGGTAAGATGTAATCCATACCATTATTATTTCCAGATCCATCCTTTGTATATCCATGAAGATAGTTTCTTTCTCAATTTGAATCAAGAATAGGGTAGTAGATTCTTTTCTGATAATATCTTTAGTTACCTTATTTTCCTTTCCAAAATGGTAGTGAATAGATAAATCATAGTCCTTTATTAGATCTAACTATCATAATTGATGCATGTTCAACTCTTTTCATGAGAATATATACTTTAGACTCTTTTGGTCTGTATATATGTCACACTTCTCACCATAGAGGTTGTGCCACCAAATCTTCAAGGTGACGATCATAATTTCTCACTCCAAATCACATGTTGGGAAGTTCTGATTATGGATATTTAACTTTCATGAGGAATAGGATATCACTTCATCATTTTGTATGAGTACACAACCCAATAATTTTTTAAAGAATCACTAGAACAACCCATACTTTTTAAATTATATTTTTTCTTGAATAAATCTGTGTTTTATATAATTATACAAGTACAAAATATAGAGAAACTGAAAATTTTCATATCATTAATTAATATCATTACATTAGTCATCTATGAAACCAATTAAAATTTCAAAAATTACAATTATACAAAAAAACATAATATATAAAAACTAAAATGGGAAAATAAGGTATGTCCTAATCTTCTAGAATCATCGCCCACACTACAAATGATATATAAATAAAAAAATATATTAGTAAACCAATATAAATATTATGAAAATAAAAATATAACCTTAAGTGTAATTGAATTGAATTTTTATTGAAATAATGAAGTGGTATTTATAGGGTGCAAAGGGAAATGTGACCATTGGGATTCGAATGTTATATTATAGTTGGTCAATATGATCATTAGTCAATATGACCATTTGAAAATATACCCTTGGTTGATAATTTTACCATTACAATTAGTGTTTATAAGTTTAGTGATAAAGGATAATTGATACAAAAGGGAGAATCGATGACATCAACCAGCAGAGTCATGTCATTTGAAGCCTATTTGTCCAAACTTGGGAGGGAGGTAGCATCATTGGGTTTTTCCATTGAAAAATCCAAATTAAATATTTAATAAGTAAATCTTAAACAAAATCACCTATGGTAGAAGTTCAAGTTAGTGGATATTACCACTCATTTGATGTTAACCAAGACACTCCATGAAACTATGACCATCGTACACCTCACCCATAGGGCGTATGGGGGTGTAATTAGGGGTTACATGTCCATGACTTAGTTTCTTAAATTTTAATTTCCTTTGTTTAAATAAAATTTTTATTTCATTAATTTATTTTAATAATAGTTTTACTTAAATAAAATATATTTTTAATTGAGATGAATTTGATAAATTAATTTCTGAGTACAAATAAAACATAGTTATAATTTTTTAGAAAAGATATACATTTTTATAATAATATGAGATATTCTGAATAATATTTGTTTTAATGAAATAGTATTTTAAAATACTCTTATTTAAAATAAATTATTAAATAATTTTATAATGTCATAAGAAATTATTTTAAGTGTCATAAATTTGACTATTACTTAAAAACTAATATTTTTTAAATAAAAAGGATTTTTATATTAAAAATTTAAAAATCTCATATTTAGAGAATTAATCAAAAAAATAAATATTAAATTTGAAATCATCATTTCAAAATTAGGTTAGGGTGAATTTAGGATAATTTTCTAGAACACATTATGTTTTCATAAATAGTAAAAAATACAGTTTTGGGCTTTCAATAGATTTTATAGATTCATACTTATTTCATAATGATGTAATAATTAATTAATCATAATACACAACCTAAAATATTTTATTTTATTAATACTAAGTATTTTAATATATTTTAATCACTTTCTAAAACTATAACTGACTTTCTAATATCTAAAATGGAAAAAATTGGTTTTTAAAAACATTACTTTGTAAAACCTTTACTTTTCCATGCCAAAATAAGTATTAAAATAGTGTTTAGTTATAGTGGATTAAATTATCATAAAATTTGACCCAAATTTCAAAAGCCATGAGAAAAAATCATTGGTAATCCAATGGTTTTTCATTTTCTACAACTTATATTTCAGAGACTTATATTTCGAAATTATTAAACAATTCATCCACTAATACTATAAATACCCACCCATTTCACCATTCCTCTTCACTCTCAATCCACCCTCCATGAATTTATTGTGATTTTTCCTCCCAAGGATTCCCCCTAATGTTTCTTCAATCCCCCAAGGTTCCATCCTCAATTTTTGGGAACAACTCTTCAAGGTAAGGGATTTATCCTTCCAATCCCTTCAATTCAAGAATTTTTATTTGTATATGTATTCTAAATGTTATGGTTACTCACTTTTATTACCATTTTGATCATAAAATTACTTCCAAATTATGTTTTATCAAGGGGATACCTTTTTTCCCTCTCATTTTACCATTTTTTAAAACCACATTTTATACCCATCATGTTGTTGAATTTATTTCCCAAATTTCTCTCTTTAACATGAAAAATTCTCTTTTCCTTTTTATTTAAACACACAAACTTATTTTATTTTCATTGGGTATTCAAAAATATATAAACATGAATTTTTTATTTCGGGATTTACATAAATGAAACTCATATCTATTTTAATGGTCTAAAAATGATGTAATGATCATATCTTTAAGCTCTTTTGTATGCCATTATTTTGATAAGAAACCCGTTATTTATTTCTCCATAATTTATCAATGAAATGATTTATTATGATCTATGTGTCTCTCATGAAACAAATACATATAAAGGGTTCACCATGATAATTTTATAATGCATTGGGTAAATAATTTAATCTCTAAAGATTACATGTGTTACCATACCTTGGTGAATAACCTTGGTAATTTTCATTTATGAAACCTTGGTGATAAACCATGGTGATATTCTTATAAATATATTGTTTAAATTTTTTAGCCTCATTTATATGTTA
Source organism: Viscum album (assembly GCA_963277665.1). Lineage (NCBI taxonomy): Eukaryota > Viridiplantae > Streptophyta > Magnoliopsida > Santalales > Viscaceae > Viscum > Viscum album. Next base: position 1,040,947,354 of record OY728164.1, on the reverse strand, counting down.
TGATTCATTTTCTTATTATTGTGCCTCTTTTTCATTCTATATTGTTATGACTCATGTTCTTATAGATATGTCTCAAGATCACATGTTATATTTATCACTTGTTTATTCCCTTACTGGGATTCATGCTCACCACTTTACTTTGATGTATATCCCTAGGATATGAGATGAAATAAAATAAACCTAGATTTAACCCATTAATATGTCTTTAAAGTGTTTTTAGAATAATGTTTTACATTTTCATGTATTATGTACCTTATTTCCAAGAAACTAAACTTTAAAAAATCCTCTATTTTTTCTTATGTAATGAAAATTTATGTAATAAAAAGGTGGGATTTCATAGTTGGTATCAAAGTATTATTCAGTTATTTTTTGAAATTAGGACTTGAAATCTTTAATAATAACCCTTGGTACAAGTCTAAATATAGTAAAAAATCTTGGTATTTTTGTAAGTATTAAGTAATTGGTTTCCAAAAAAATACATCCCTATCTGGATACTATAAGTGGATGTGGATCTGGAATATATGTACGTAGGGGTAACACTCGAAAACACTACTTTGAGCTAGAATCGAATGGGAACTAGTGCATGAAAATAGGCCCTGCTTCATACCTAGTTTGACACTCTCAGGGGATATGTTTTGTTAATCACAATCTTTTTAATAATCATTGTGAAGGATATATAGAAAATTTATTTTTTATTAGAGGATATTAATAATATATTTACACACTATGATTTAAGGCTTAAAATACCTTTATAATTATAATATTCATGAAAGTAAAACATTTCTCACAATATTTTCATCTTTTAGAAAAATGGTGGGAAATAGGAGGAACCGTATAAATGATGAATGTAATGGACGATGCACTAATGGTGTTTCTATGTAATCTATAATGTGAAACTTTATAAGGATGATGAATCAATTAACTTGAGTTAGGAACAATAAATTGAATCAAGTTGAGATAAATGATTCCCCCTTAAAGGGAACAACTTTCCATTGAGTCCTTTATACGTCAACCATAACCAAATTTCATTGGATCTACTAACCCATTGATTTCTGAATAATGGATAAGATCTATAGAAAATATATTTTATTTAATCCATTATTTTTAGAAATATAAATTCACCCTATAATTATACCTCTTATAAGGAGAATCTGATTAGTTGTGGACACTGATTAAAAACACAAATCCAAAAAGGTAGATAGATGCTATGTAATGGGAAGAGTTTAGTGGAATATTTTTTCAATAAATATTTCCCTCATTCAATGAAAATGAAAATATATAAGTAATTCCAAGATATAAAGTATAAGTAAAATGAATAAGTGAGAATATATGAGATGAAATTTACAAGACTTTGTTGATACACCTCTAGATTTTTTATGGATCATAAGGTAAAGGTTGGTATAATATTTGGTGTACAAAGACCCCATTTGTGGATGAATCTATAAAATAAAGACTATGAAATATATGAGGATATAGTGTGGGGTGATATGAAGGTTTAATTGGAGTTTTGAGAGATTCAATAGTCACATATATCTAATAAAAGTAATACAGCAATGGATCTAAACTCAGAAAATAACCTTAATCATGGGAGAGGAGGAAAGAAAGTGAAACATACCATATGAAAAAAATGTGGGAAGAATCATTCAAGGAAATGATTTCTTGGGAGTTTAAAGTGCTAAAATTGCGGAAGAGATGGCCATATATCTCGGAACTATCTTGGTGAGGTGAAGCCTCAACTTCTCAACACTAATGACAAAGGGAAGATGGTACAGACTCAGCCAGAAGTTCAATGCTTCAAGTGTGGATAGCTTGGTCACTTTTCTAATCAATGACCAAATCAGAATATAATGGAGGGGAACCACCATTAACCGTAGTATAGTTAAAGGGAGAAATTTTGGGAATTTTATATCCTGATGGATAAATTAGTGGCTCCAAATGATGTGTTGGAAGATACTCTCATTGTGCTCTAAAATATATCAAATACTTTGTTTGATTTTGGTTCTATGAATTATTTTATTTCATCTAAGTTTGTAAATAATATAGAATCAATACCTAAACTATTAGAAGTAGGGTTATTATTCAATAATCCTAGAGGGATTATCCTAGCATCAACAGTGTATAGAAACTCTAGTATTAACTTTGGATAGTATAATCTCATTACAAATATAGTATTCATTTCTATGGTGGAATTTGACACTATAATAGGGATGGAATGAAACTAAAAGTATAGTTCTAATGTTAGTTGCAGAATTAAGGAAATTTTATTAGTCTTGAATGGAAAACATACAATTATTTTCAAAATATATATATCCCAACCTGATCTTTATCTAGAAGCACCTCCCATAGCCTTTTTTATAGATATGATCAGTGAAGAGGGATAAGGAAATGAAAGTATAAAGATAGAGAATTTCCCCATCATTCAGTAATACATTGATGTATTTATTAAAGAGTTACCTAGACCTCTCCTAAAAAGATAGGTATATTTCTCCATTTAACTCATAATTGGATCCAATTTGATATCAAATACCATGTATATAATGGAAAATATGGAGTTATAATAATTAAAGAAACAACTTCAAGATATTCTGAAGAAGGTATTTATCTGACCAAGTGTGTCTCCTTAGGGATCAGCTATTCTCTTTGTAAAGAAAAAGGATGGATCAATGCGGCTATGAATTGATTATAGAGAACTTAATAGGATCGTAGTGAAGAACAAGTACCATCTCCCAAGGATTGATGATTTATTTGATCAAATTCATGAGTCTCAATTCTTCTCCAAGATTGACCCTTGATTTGGGTATCATTAATTGAGGGTGAAGAAAGAAGATATTCCAAAGACTTCATTCTGAACAAGATGTGGGAATTGTGAGTTCATTTTTAGGCCCTTTATATTGACTAATGATCCTTCTATATTTATGGATTTTATGAATAGAGTATTTAATTAATACCTTGAAAAAATCATGGTAGTTTTTATTGATGATATTTTGACATATTCCAAGAGTCGCAAGGACCATGAGGATCATCTAAGTGTTATATTGGGAACTCTAAGGAAGGATAATCTATTTAAAAATTTCATAAAATGTTAATTTTGGTTTCAACATGTTTCATTATTTGGTCACATTATAACCAATGAAGGAATATCAGTTAACCCTATAAATACAAAGGCTTTATCGGAGTGGCCTTATCCTAAAATAGTAACTGAGATTCATAGTCTCTTTGGTTTATCAGGATACTATAGGAGGTTTTTGAAAAACATTACATGAATTTCTAATCCACTAACCAAGTTAACTCAAAAAGGATCTAGGTTCATATGGATAAAGGAGTGTGAATAAAGTTTCCAAGAACTAAAGAAGAGATGGGTTATTTCATTGGTGTTAACTCTACCCTATATCAGATAAAGATTCATTATTTATAGTGATGAATATTTGAAATGGATTGGGTACATCCTCATGAAAAATGAAAAGGTGATTGCTTATGCATCTCTACTGTTAAAGCCTCATGAGAAAAATTATCCAACGCATGACTTGGTGCTAGTTGTGGTTATTTTTCTTTAAAAATATAGAGGCACTATTTTTATGGTGATAGTGTGATATATACATAGACCACAAAAGTTTTAATTATATATTCACTAAAAATGAATTTAACATGATACAAAGGATATGGTTGGAAATTATTAAATACTATTACTATTCAATTCATTATTACCCTGGAAGAGAAAACAAATTCGCTGATGCATTAAGTGGGAAAGACCCTGTTGTAATGGAAATGATGAGGATTCAAGGAGATCCTTTGATTAATTACCTAGTAAAATTGTGCATGGGAATCATAAGGAAAGGGACATCATAAACCCTATAACAAATTATTTCTCAATCGTCATTACTAGATAAGATCGATAAATCTCAAAGAGAATATCCTTTTTTTTAAATAAGATAGAGTTTGTAAAGAATGGGAAGTTTCATTAGTTTAATATTGATCAAGAATTTTTATTGAAATTTCAAACAAGGCTATGTGTGCCATCTATCTTGAAGATAAACAAGGATCTGATGGATGAAGATCATAGATCTACATTATATATACAACTTGGTAGTGATAAAATGTATAGGGACCTTTTTGATCATTATTTGTGGGATAATATGAAAAGGGAGATTGTCGACTACCCTGCAAGGTGCTTGGTGTGTCAATAAGTGAAATCATAGTGAAAACTTCCTAAAGGTGTATTGAAACTACTACCCATACCGACATGGAAGTTATAAAATATCACTATAGACTTCATCACTAGTTTCCAAAGAACATCCAAAGGAAACAATGAGATATGGGTTATAGTGGATCGACTCAGCAATAATTCCTATTTCATCACTATTTAGGAAGATTTCTCTCTTAACCAAATTGTCAAGATATATGTTAAGGAAGTGGTGAGTTTGCATTCAGTTCCACTTTCTATTATTTCTAATTATGATCCAAGGTTTACATCTAAATTTTGGAGAAGACTTCAATATGATTTGAGTATTGAATTGAATTTTATTATGACCTATAACCCCCAAACTAATGGTCAATCTGAAAGGACTATTCAAACACTTGAGGAAATTTTGATAACATGTTCAATGGAATTTATAGGTGGTTGGGATCAACCCCACCCATTAGTTGAGTTATCATAAAAAACTTCCACTCGAGTATTCAAATGGAACTATATGAAGATATATATGGGAAGCATTGTAGAACTCCCACATGTTGGGATGAAGTTGGAGAGAAAAAGATGCTTGGGCCCAATCTTGTACAAGAGATGATAGAAAAGGGTCATGTAATCTTACAAAATCTAAAGGTTTCTCAGAGTCTGTAAAAGAACTATTTTGAAAACCATCGAAGGGACTTTGATTTTTATGTTAGAGAAAAAAAATTACTTTGGATATCACCATGGAAGAGAGTTGAGTGATTTGGAAAGAAAGGGAAGCTTAGCCCAAGACACAGTGACCCCTTCAAAATCCTTGATCGCATAAGGGAAATGGACTATTCTCTAGAACTTCCACCAAATCTGGCTCATATTCATTATGTATTCCATGTACCTATCTGGAAATATTACATTCATATTCCCTCACATACACTGAATCTGTATGTGGTATAACTAGAGCATGACCTCTCTTATATGGAATAACCGGTGGAGATCACTAATCATAGAGAAAATGTTCTACATAACAACTTCACCCACCTCGTTAATTTTTTTTAGAGGAACCATAAATATGAAGAATTAATGTGGAAACTAGAAGATACAATGTGATATAAGTACCCTCACCTTTTATTAATTGAGAGAATGATTTGAAATTTTTAGAAAAAAAATCCTAAAGGGGGGAAGAATGTAACGACCTGAACTTTTAAAATGATATTTTTTCATAAATAAATGTGTGTTATATATAATTATACATGTAAAAAATAGGGATAAACCAAAATAATTAATATCATTAATAAATATCATTACATTATTCAACTATTAAACCAACTAAAATACCAAACATTATAATGGGACAAAAAATACAAGATAGAAAATCTAAAATGGGAAAATAAGGATCACCCCAATATACTAGAATCATTATCTCCACTAAAAATTCTATAAATATAAAACAAAATATTAGTAAACCAAAAAACATTATGTGAAAATGAAAATATAAACTTAAGTGTAATTGAAGTGAATTTTAATTGAAAGAATGAAGTGATATTTATAGGGTGTAAAGGGAAAGGTGAACATTGGGATTTAACCATTATATAGCCATTGGTCAGTATGATTGTTGGTCAATATGAAAATTGTAAATTATAACCTTGGTTGCTAATTTTACCATTATAATTAGTGGTTATAAATAGTAGTGACATAGTATAATTGACACATAAAGGAGAACTGCTGGCCTCAACCAGTAGAGTCGTGTTGTTTGAAGCCCATTTGTCTGAACTTGGGAGGGAGGTAGCATCAATGGGGCTCTCCCTTGACAAATCCCAAGCCAAGATTAAATAATTGAATCTTGAATAAAATCACCAATGAGATAATTTCAAGTTAATAGACATTACCACTTGGTCGATGTTAGCTAAACCACCTCATGAAACTACAGGCATTGCACACATCACCCTTAGGGTGTATGCAGGTGTAATAAGGGGTTACTTGTCTAGGAATTAGTTGCTTAAAGTGTAATTTCCTTTATTTAAATAAAATATTTATTCCATAAGTTCCTTTTAATAATAAATTTTTTCTTAAATAAAATACATGTATAATTCATATTATTTTGATAAAATAATTTATGGACACTAATAAACATAATTGTATTTTTTTAGAAAAGATAAACATTTTTTATAATAATACAATGTATTATGAATAATATTTATTTTAATGAAATAGTATTTTAAAATACTCTTATTTAAAATAAATTATTTTGTAATTTTATAATTTCATAATCAATTCATATAAGTTTTAGAAATTTGACAATGCATTAAAAACTGCTATTTTTTAAAATAAAAAAGGTTTTTTATATTTAAAAGTTAAAATTCTCATATTTTTCGAATTATTATAGAAAAATAAACATTATTTTTTAAATTAGAACATCAAAATTAGGTTAGGGAAAGTTTATGAGAATTTTTTAAAATGCTTTATTTTTCATGAATAGTAAAAAATACAGTTTTGGGTTTTCAATATATTTTATGACTTTATACTTATGTCATAATGATGTAATAATTAATTAAACACAATTCATGACCTAAAATATTTTATTTTATTAATATTAAGTATTTTAATAAGTTTTAATCAATTTCTAAAATTATAAGTAACTTTCCAAAGTCTAAAATTGGAAAACCGGTTTTTAAAAACATTACTTTGTGGAATCTTTACTTTTTCATTCCAAAATAAGTATTAAAAAATGTAGTTCGGTTATGTTAGATTAAAGTATCAAAAAAATTGACCCAAATTTCCAATCCATAAGAAAAACCCATGGTTAAGCTAATGGTTTTTCATTTTCCACAACCTATATTTTCAAAACCTATATTGTGAAATTATTAAACAATCCCTCCACTTATTCTATAAACACCCAACCATTTCACCATTCCCCTTCACTCCCAATCCATACTCAAAAAAAATTAGTTATTTTTCCTCCCAAGGATTCCCCATAATGTTTCCTTAATCCCCCAATATTCCCTCACTAAATTTTGGGAAAACTCTTAAAGGTAATGGAATTATCCTTTATTTCCATTCAATTCAATAACATCTTTTTGTATATGTCTTCTAAATGTTATGGTTACTATATTTTATTACCCTTTTTGATCATACCCTTACTTAAAAATTATGTTTTATCTATTAGATACCCTTTTCCTCTCTCATTTTACCCTTTTCTAAAACCATGTTTTATACCCATCACGTTGTTGATTTTTTTTTTAATTTCTCACTTTTACACGAGAAATTATCTTTTCCTTTTTATATGAATACCAAAACATATTTTTTTTTATTAGGTGTTCAAAAATATGTAAACATTAATTTTTTATTTTTTTATTTACATATATAAAATTATATTTATTTTCACGGGTTAAAAATGATGTAATGAGCATGTCTCTAATCTCTTTTGTATGTCAAGATTTTAATAAGAAACGTGTTCTTTATTTATCCACAGGTTATTAATGAAATGATTTATTATGATCCATGTGGATTACATAAAATTGATACATATTAGGGGTTCACCTTGATATCTCTCCAATGCATTGGGTAAATAATTTAATATCTATAGATGACATGTGTTACGATACCCTAGTGAATGAACTTTGTAATTTTCATTTATGACACCATGGTGATAAAATTTCGTGATATGATTATGAATGTATCATTTAAATGTTGTATCCATATTTCCATGTTATGATTCATGTTCTTATTATTATGATATTCTTGTTGTTCATGCCTTATTTTTATTCCTCATATTCTTATTGATATGTCTCAATATCACATGTTATATGTCTCTCTTGTTTATTCCTTTATCAGGCTTCATACTCATCCCTTTACTTTAATGTACATCCCCAATATATGATATGCAGTAAAAGTAACCAAGATTGAACCCATGAGGATGTCTTTCAAGTGGATTTAGAATAATTTTTCATGTTTTCAGGTATTGTGTACCTTATTTATAAGAAACTAAACTTTAAAAGATCCTTTGTTTTGTTTTATGTAATGAAAATTTATGTAATAAAAAACTGGGATTATATAATCATTATATATCACAAAATCTTATCTGATTGATGGTATTGTGATTATAGGTGTATTTATTATCCTCTTCTTGATCTCCTTAAAGCTTTCCTCACATTCTTCCATCTAGAAATACTTTACCCCTTTCCATGTTAAATTTGTCAATATGCTATAAAATCATGAGAAATTTCTCCCAAAACGTTAGTAGTACCTAGTTAATCCAAGAAAAATGCATATTTCCATGAAACTTAAGGGTATAGGTCATTTCTAAATTGCCTTTTCTTTGAAGGGTCCATAAAAATTCCCTTTCTTCTGATCATGTGCCCTGAGAATGTGACTTCCTGCATCCAAAAGTCACACTTGATAAACTTAGCATAAATTTTCTCCTTTATTAATACCTCCATAATAGTCCTTAGGTTCTCTTAATGATTCTCCTTTCTCCTGGAGTAAATGAGAATATAATTAATAAATTCTATCAAAAAAAATTCAAGATAGTATCTAGAGACTTTATTCATAAAATCCTTGAATATTATAGTGGAATTAGTAATTCTAAAGGGTATCATGATGAACTCATAGTATCCATACCTTGTATAGAAGTATTTATTATGAATATATTTCTTATTTTCCTTCGGTTGCTAATATCCATAATAAAGATTCACCTTTTATAAGTTATGGTCTCCTCTTATTTGATCAATCAATTCATCAATACTTAAAAGGGGGTACTTATTCTTTATAATTAACTTTTTGTGCTCCTGGTAATCGATACACGACCACATTGATCCATAATTTTTCTTGACAAAGAGCACCAGTGCACCCCAAGGTGATTCAGTGGGTCATATAAACCCTTTTGTCCAAATACTATTGCAGTTGTTTCTTTAACTCCTCTAGTTTAATCAAGGGCATCCTATAGGGGAATTTGGAGATAGTATTTGATCTAGGTATAACATCTACTGATAACTCTACCTCACGATCTAGGGGAAGTATGGGTAACTCTTCAAAAAATACATCAATGTATTCCCTTATAATGGGAATTTCTTTAAGGTTGGTATTTTCCTTTAACACAACCATTTGGGAAAGGTATGCTTCTTCATTGGGTATCAACACCCACACCCTTGAGGGATTTTCCAAAGGAGATTCATTGTCTTCCTTGAACTTTTATAGGATCATGGTATTTTTTGGAATATATAAATAGATTTAATTTTCTAAATAGTTTATGTGAGCTCTATATAATGTGATCCAATCATTTCCTAGTATATTGTTAAACTCCACCAAGGGAAGGATTATGATATTAATCAGAAGAATCGTCCCACAGATGCTAACATAAGAATATTCCAACACCTGGGTTTCATTTATCACACTACAAGGTATTTTTATGGATGTCTATACTTTAGGGTATTAGGGTTTTTATTCAATAGTTATATAAAACTTACAATATATAAAGTAATGTGTGGAACTAGAATCAAATAAAACTTTTCCAATTCTTTAGTGAATAGGAATTGTACATTGTATAAATTCATTTTCATGTTCCACATCAATGTTGGTGGTGTCATAAAATTTCCTTATCTCCCTCATATTTTGGGGTTTCTAACATTTATTACACTCAAAGGATCATATTTTAGTGCATTGGCTTGTATAGTGACCTTGCTCCCTATAGTTAAAGCATTGAACCATGGGTGGTACATTGGGAGGTTCCTTTCTTTCCTCAATTATGTTAGTTATCTTATTTTTTTATCTTGTAAATTCATGAGCTTGGTGGCCCTATATTATACACTTTAATCATTTCCTTGTCTCTTTGAGTCAATTCTAATGATGCTTCTTCTTGTATTTTTGACCTGTGGATGGTTGTATCTTATTTCATCCTCTATCATTTGATCCACCAACATGAAAGTGCATTCTTCTCCTCTTATCTACATGTCCATGTGACCATTATATAAACTCCATATCTACTTTGAGATCGCATCTAAATACTTATTCATAACTCCCAAAATCTTAAATAGCTAATTCCTTTCAAAGGTTTAGTTGTAAACCACTAAAGAATCTATATATTTTTCTATCATTTCTTATAACAAAACCCTAGGAATATCTTGAAAACCTTGCCTCTTAATTTGTGATATACTCACCCTATTTTTTCTTAATCTCCAAGAATTATCTCTCCATCTTTGTTCAAATATTTCAATGGAAATACTTTTTAAGAAATAACTTCTTAAAGTCTTCCCACTCCATTTCTTCCATTTCATCCTTCATCATGGTATTCTTTATCAATGCCTACTATTGGTGCCATGACCCCCTCCCCACAAGGTGTACCCCTCCTGGGCCAGAAATGTGAGAAGTGAGATAGTGACCCATGATTCCCGCCTCTAGTAGGCCTTGGGTTGGTGACTAGAACCAATGGTATAGTAAACACACAAATGGGAGGCATTACCCTCTAAGAGAACACATGTAAAAGAGAGAGATAAGACAGACACCAACCAAATCCAACTCAGATTGAAATATAAAAGAAATTCGAAGTACACATATGTAATGTCATGCAAAAACTACTACAACTGAAAGGGAAAACTAAAAGTACCAAAATAAAGTAAAAACAGCAGCAACCAAGAAACCCGAAAAACTCTTGAAACCCCAAGCTAGTAGTAACAAACCTAATCTCCAACCTGTTCCATGCAACCTGAAAACAGTTTATATAAACGTAGGGTGAGTATAACAGTATACTCAGTAGGATCCTCCCTAGAGCCTCTCGTGTAATACTAAAGAAATCATGCTAAATCACAGTGAAACTAACTTGTCACCTAAACAGGTATACTAATTTCCTAGCCTCACCATGGATACTCTCACCAAGTATCGCATACAAGAGTATAAAATATACTAAAGAATATCAAGGGTACCCTACTACCACTTCCACATTGGTTTTTTTCTTTGCCCCAATGTCGCACGTCCTAATCCATCTCTCTCCAAAAATGTTTTCCCGCAGACACCTGGGCGAAGCACCACAACATGAACCTCATTCTAAACAACCACTATTCCCACACAACCAAAGTAACTAGGTAGTTTTCGGGAGCCACCACAGCTCACATAACATGTATCATACGTCGGGAAATATACCTCAAGACATTACATCCCATACACCGAGTAAGGATCCTCAAGCCATCATAGCCTATACACATTACACCTATAGTATTCCATAAAAAATATCTAGAATATATGTGTGTGAATAACCACATTCCATTGCATCCATCTACACAGATATATGAAAAAAAACTAACTGATGTGTCTACCAGTACAAGTAACCACCAAGAGAAGAGATTGGGGCCAAAGGGGGTAGTCATAAATCCATCCTCCCACTGGAATGTCGGGGAAAACACCCCCCCCCCCCCAGAGCTCACAATCCCTAGGGTGTCAGTTTCCCTAACTGATGAGGTGGAGTAGAATATATAAACACAAAAAGTATAGAATATATTATAGCTCACAACTACACTATGAGAATAATATAGTCTTAGACTCAACTGCAGCTAACATCTCTCAGACTCCTGGATTCCACTGCTAAGACTGGGTATCCTATAAGCACACAACCATTTAAAGAGATTTATTATATTACTTTCCTCCCTTTTTATCAGTTTCACTTTATGTTAATCGATTATTTAAACATTAATTAACCATTAACAATTCCACAATATATTTCATTAGAATCACACCAAAGTTTAATTCCCTCTAGGCATAACCAAACCATGCCCATGGCTTCTCAGAAAATATTACCTCAACATTACATCCCATCAAGATCAAACCCCATGGGTTAACATCATTTATTCAATCATTTATTAAGATCATTATTACTTTCCCATATTCCCAAGCATTTTGGAAAAAAATTCTAATCTACTAAACACATGGGGATCAACATGGTGGGTAGTTGAACTACCTATCAAGTATTTTCCACCTATAGAAAGAGAGTAGACCCATCCTCCCTCGAGAACCTAAATATGGAAAGCATGTGGCATACCCCGCACATCTTCGCCCCTTTTTGGAAGGAGGGTAAGGAAGAACTGCTTCCTTGAGAAGTGGGGAAAGTAATGTACATAAACAAAAAACAAGATTTAGCAAGAATCCAATCATTCACATCCAACCCATTTCATTATCCCTAGTGTCCTCCCCAACACCAACATGCATAAACTGATGCATTTAGCCACCCTGGGCATCAGCTTCTACCACAACCAATGGGCCTCCCTACCCCCACATATCACAACATCCATCCAGGATCACATCACAACACAAGAATTAGGAAACAAACATCATATCAACTAGGATCTTTACCCTTAAACAAGGCATTCTTCCTTCACACACAATGATCTCTCACAACTCCAAGTATAAGGCTCTTGGACTTTATAAGCAAGAGGGTAACTCAAAACCCTATGAGGAATTATCTTTTATCAAATAACCAGTTCTTTAATCCATTATGAATTAACTGGTTCATTAATAGTAAGTTACAACTATGGGAAACCTAAACAAAAAGTTATCATATCTATCACAAATTTATACATGCTTACTACAACAATTTGATTAACATCAAATTACAACAACAACAACAACTAGATTAATTTACATGCCTCTTTATATTTGAAAAAAATTGAAATTAATCTCATCTTATTTTCTTTACCATTTTCCGTCAAGAACTACATGATAAACAAGGCAAGAATAGATATCACACTATCTATCAAAAGAAGAGGTAATAACTTAAGATCGATACCAATTTATTTATCCGGTTCAAAAATTTATTATGTCAATTCCATTGTGGTCCAGTGGCTAAATCATGCTAACTCTAAGAATGCTCATAAAATAATATATAAGCAATGAATAACCTACCTCAAAAGGTTTTTGATATTATTTATATGAGAATTATCCACACAACAGATTACGATCTCCTCTTCCCGTGACAACTATATCCACGTGAGGACGCCACGGCACAACCGCACCAACTGACACCCAATAAAACCCCATTGGAAGCATGTAGATCACATTCCATAAAATGGAATGGAGAAAACAAGGGGAAAGGATCTAAGAAAACACAATAACGAAGGTAGATCATACCTTCTATTGATGATGGATTGACACTTTTTACTTGCACCAAAACAGGGGGTGCGCATGCAGTAGGAAGAAACTTCAAGGGGAAAAAATCCAAGGATTAAGGTTTGATCACACCACTCATATGGGAAGAAAGAAATGTTTGAGCATCTCACACCAGGGAAAAAGAAGGTAGAACAAGGGAGTAAGATATCTCATCCCTTTAGAAGATTTACGGAGCAGCGGTTTAAGATGCGCTAGATTTTCCATTAAAAGAAGATCGCATTAAACCACATGGTTTGACCAAGTAAAGTCATCCTGAGCCTTAGGAAAATTAATATAGGAGTTATGGGATTTGAATCAGCCTTAAATCCCTCAAAAAAAATTCTTGAATGCATCTTAAATCAAATAAAATGTTAAAGGCACGAAATTGTAGGAAGCTGGAAACATTGTACCCCTACCGATGTTGGAAACACTATACACCTACCGATGCTGGAAACATTATACACATACCGATGCTAGAAACACTATACACCTACCGATGTTGGAAACATTATACACCTATTGATGTCGGAAACATTTTTCATAGAACTAGAAATTTGGAAAAGTGTTGAGGATAAGCCACCTCGACCACCCAGAACACATCAGACACCAGATTTCAGAAAAGGAATGGATCAGAGAGGTCTAGACATTACATCAGATACCTCTCAAAACATTCTCATCCTCGAGAATTCAAAACCAACCTAAAAGGAAATAAAAAAGGGTTTCGAACATCCACCCATCGAGATACCTCTCAAAAGAGAGCAAGCCACAAAAAGAAATAAAAGAAACCCATCTCATAAATATGAAAGGTCTACAACCACAAAGAAAACATCGTTATATGAAAAGAGTTAAACATCAAACAACTCAGGGTACTGAGCACATATTTAAAAATCACGTTCCCAGGTACTCTCCTCCACACCACCATGTCACCACAAGACATGAACCAAGGGGATATCATGCCCACACAACACCTTCTCCTTGTGGTCCTGGATCTCCACAGGCCGCTCCTTGAAGGTCGCATCATCATCAACATTGATATCTCCCCAATTGATGATGTGAGAGTCATCATGAAGATAATGATGGAACTGTGACATATGAAAAACATTGTGTATCCGGATCATCTGTGGGGGAAGTGCTACTCAATACACCACAGCTCCAACATGAGCCAACGCCTTTAAAGGCCCAACAAACCGGGGAGACAGCTTACTCCCATGACCAAACCTTCACTGCCCATGATGGGTAGTCTCCTTCAAAAACACGTGATCCCCAAAATCAAACTCCAAAGGTCTCCTCCTTTGATTGGCATATGATTTCTGATTATCTTTCATTGTCTTCATCCTCTCACAAATCACCTGAACTATCTCTGTCATATTCTTCACTAGTTCTGGTCTGAGAATTGTTGACCCTCTGACCCGAGTCCAGCATAATGGATAATGGAAAGATCATCTATACAAGGCTTCAAATGATTCCATACTGATGGTGGAGTGAAAACTATTTTTGTAAGACAACTCCACCAAGGGTAAGTGCCTCATCCATGAACCTCAAAAATATAGGACATAAGAGCGCAACATGTCTTCAAGAGTCTGGATGGTCCGCTCTATCTGACCATCCATCTGAGGATGAAAAGTAGTGCTAAGGCATAGCTGAGAACCAAAATTATGTTGGAGACCTCTCCACACCCTAGAGGTAAAATGTGGATCTCGATAAAAAATGATCATCCTCAGGACTCTCTGGAGTCTCACCACCTCCTCCAAATATTGACTCACCAAAACTTACATTGAGATTGACTCCTTGATCAATATAAAGTGGCCTGATTTTTTAAACGATCCACTATAACCCAAATAGAATCATGCCCTCACTGAGCTCGAGGTATACCAGTAACAAAGTCTATTGAGATGTCCTCCCACTTCCACTGAGGAATATCTAATGGCTGGAACAAACCAACGGGGACACGGTGTTAGGCCTTCACCTTCTAACAGACCAAACATCGAGACATAAACTCCGCAACTGAATGATTCATCCCAGGACACCAAAACTGACTCCTCAAGTCTTAGTACATATTTTTCACCCCAGGATATACCGTTAAATTCAAACTATGGAACTCTCTGAGAACCATATCATGCATCACAAAAGGATAAAAAATCCTTCCTTGATACAACAGTCGGTGTTGTTTATCCTCAGCCCAACCATTAGGGGCCTCACCACAAACAACTCAGTCTCTCCAGACCTCCACCTCTAAATCTACTAACTAGGACTCTTCCACCTGCTGCACCAGAGATGATTGCACCGTCATCTGAAAAAGACAACCTCTTCCCCCAACTTCTCTCATATTGAGATGTAATACTGAAATTTCTTCCATCACTCTCTAAGAATCACCAGATTCATGCACTACATCACTACGTGACTTCCTGCTCAGTGCATCAGCCACAACATTCCCCTTTCTCAGTGTATATGATATTTTGAAGTCATATTCATGTAAGAACTTCATCCAACAACGATGTCGCAAATTCAAGTCACGCTGGGAGAAAACATACCTTAGGCTATTATAATCCTTGAAACCCACAAAGTGCTCACCAATGAGGTAATGTATCCAAAAATTCAGAGAAAACACCACTGCTGCTAACTCAAGATCATGGGTGCAATAGTTATTTTCATGGGGACGCAACTATCGAGAACCATAAGAAACAATTGATCTATACTACATCATAACATATCCTAACCCCATATGAGAATTATCACAGAAAACATCAAACCGAACTTCCTATGGTGGAAGATAAAGAATTGGAGCACTTACCAACTTCTCCTTTAGATACTCAAAAGCTGCCTGACGCTGATCAGTCCACACGAATGCCTGATCCTTCCTGGTCAATGCTGTCATAGGAGTCGCAACCTGAGAGAAATTAGTTACAAACCTCATGTATTAGCCTAAGGGACCATGGAAACTTCACACCTCTGCCACTGTCTTGGGGGATTCCCAAGATGAAACTGCTTATATATTCTATGGATCCACATCTACTTCCAGTTGGGACACCACATACCCCAAGAAATGAACTTCTCGATCCCAAAACTCACACTTTGAAAACTTCCCAAATAGCTATTGTTGATGAAGAACTCTCAAAATGTCATGAAGATGCTCTCCATGATCCTCCCCAGATGTGGAGTACACAAGGATTTCTTCGATGAAAACCACCACGAACTTATTCAGGAACTCATGGAATACAGTATTCATCAATCCCATGAACACAACTGGAGCATTCATCACACCGAATGGAATTACACTGAACTCGTAATTCTCATGACGACAACAGAAATAAGTCATTGGAATATCCTCGTCCTTCACACACATATGATGATATCCTAACCACAATTAAATATTTGAGAACCATCTTTCACCCTTCATTTGATTGAATAAATCATCAATCTGTGGAAGAGGATAGTGATTCTTCATTTTCACTTTATTTAAGTGATGATAATCGATACACAACTGCAAACTACCATCAGCCTTCTTCAGGGAAAAAACCGGTGTGCCCCATGGTGACACACTCGGCTGAAAAAAACTACATTGTAATAGAACATCAATATATATACGTAGCTCCTGTAACTTAGAAGGGGACATCCTATATAGATATAGAGAGATAGGAAACTATCCTGGTTTTAGCTCGATCCCAAACTCGATCTCTCGTTGAGGGGGTAATGCTACAACCTCTTCTGGAAATACATCAGGGTACTCTTATATGACCTTGGGAAACACCTACTGTTGAACCTCTGATGAACTCAGCAACATCTAATCCATTATGGATGATAAGGATGGAACACGCCTCTAACCCATCTGATGGTCTTGCTCACCAACAAACACCACCGGCTCTCCATCAGCATCGAAGAACACCACCTACCTCCTGAAGAAATCCACGATAGCCTTCATTGAATACAAACAGTCCATTCTGAGGATGACCTCATATGGTTGTATTTGTAAACATAGGAAATCACCCCAAGAGCGGTGATGCCCCAGCACTAGCTCACAGTCTATACATACTTCAAACAAGTCAGCTCGACCTCCAACTGGCGTAGTCAACTCCAACGGCACTAGAATCCTCACTACCTCAATTCCAAAAGCATGTACAAGGGAAAGTGATATGAAGGATTGTGTCGCTCCTGAATCAAAAAAGGAAAACACCCAAGTAGAAAACAAGAAAAAGTTACCTCGAATGACATCTAGCTCGCTTGGAGCTGGAAATGCTAAAGAATGAAGCTGACCACGACCTCCTCAACAGCCTCTCTAACCCTAATTAAGACCACAGCCATGGTCATGCTCTTCTCTCTAAGGACGAGGAGCATCCCGGGGTTGTCCTATGCCTGCCCCATCTTCTCTCTGCTAATACAAAGCTGGTGCAACCTGCTGCTGATGCCTTGGCTGGATCTGCCTCAATAGAGGAACCTGGAGTGGAACACCAGGTGCACGATGACTGATCTGAAATTTCGGCCACTCTCACTGCTGATGACCTCATCTTCCACAAGAAAAACAAGTTTCTTATCCCTTGGAATAGGCCTAATAGCCGCTGCCCCCAAATAAACAAGATGCTGAGAGCCAAGACCTACCCTCGACCGAATGAAAACTCATCTTCCCTAAAAACTAGGAAAGTCGGACCACAGCTCTGCTTCATGAGGAATCATGATGATTTCCCTCTCATAAAGATATAGTTATTTCTAATGTCCTCTCGACAACCTCTTCCCCCACCAGCACCTCAAGATATGTCTTTAGCATAAATGGGGTAACCTAGCACTGGATCTATGGATGCAAAGGCTCCTCAAAATGCCTTGCCATGGCCTCCTCATCTAGAAACAGGTCCAAAGAATATCATAAAAGTTTTCTGAAATAGATTCCAAACTCTCGCACACCGGAGCTCCCTGTCGAAGGGTAATAATCTCCTGGAAACTACATGCCTTCGTAGTTGAAGAAATAAACTCAACTTTGAACTTATCTCGAAACTCCTCCCATGAGATTGACAACTCCTTACGATCCCTGAAGAACAACACCTACCAATGCCTCGCTACTCCATGCAACATCGTCACAACCAAAGACACAGAGTGCTCCTTCCAAGAAAGGATCAAAATAAAGGATATCTCAACCTCCTCCAACCAGTCCTCTATGACTGAATCTAAAATGGATCCCTTGTACTTCTGTATTCTCTGGCACTGAAACTATGAGAGTGTCCTCCTCTAAGTGTTTTCATCGTCAACCTCTACCTTGCGGTGATCTGCTAGCACAGCCAACTATACATCTTCTGCATGAACCTAATGAGGACATCAACCTAGAGCCATACCTATAAAATATCAAATAGTTAGAGATCCTAAACCTAAAATATAGAAGACTCGACATTAATTAATTAATTAATTTCTTTTATTCATTTTAGGTTAACCTATCACAAGTTCTACCCATTCAAACACAATCCCAAAGAAGAATGATGCATGATCCTTTCCTAGGTCTCTACCCTACACCTAGTATCAACTCATTTAGTAGCCATAGTAATCTTAAATGTCTATGAATCAGATC
The DNA here is from genome assembly GCA_963277665.1 of Viscum album. Lineage (NCBI taxonomy): Eukaryota > Viridiplantae > Streptophyta > Magnoliopsida > Santalales > Viscaceae > Viscum > Viscum album. Next base: position 1,040,928,515 of record OY728164.1, on the reverse strand, counting down.
ATAGGGGGGCCTAAATTCCTATGTCTCAGCCGATCTCCAGTGTTTACATCACTTTATAAACTTAACTGACATTGTTACCCTACCAACCCATGAAAACTCACATGTTCCTAACACCAAACTCCATATTATACCTCAACCAGACCCCTGATACCACTCTGTCATGACCCCCTCCCCACAAGGTGTACCCCTCCTAGGCCAGAAATGTGAGAAGGGAGATAGTGACCCCTCAGTCCTGCCTCCAGTAGTCCCTCAGTTGGCGGATAACATTTAGGGTATAGTAAACACACAAATGGGAGGCATTACCCTCTAAGAGAACACATGCGAAAGAGATAGATAATATAGAAACCAAAAAAATCCAACTCAAATTGAAATATAAAATAAATCTCAAGTACACATACGTAATGTCATGAAAAAACTACTACAACTGAAAGGGAAAACTGCAAGTACCAAAAGAAAGTAAAAAACAGTAGCAACCACGAAGCCCGAATAGCTCCTGCAACCCCAATCTAGTAGTAACCAGTCTGATATCCAACCTCCTCCAAGTGACCTAAAAATAGTTTATATAAACATAGAGTGAGTATAACAGTATACTCAGTAGGATCCTACCCAAAGCATCTCATTCAAAAGTAAATAAAGCATGCTAAAGCACAATGAAAAACAATTAAAACTAACTCATCACCTAAACAGGTATACAAAGTTCCCAGCCTCACCATGGATACTCTCACCAAGTATCACATACAAGAGTGTATAATATAATAAAGAATATCAAGGGTACCCCACTACCACTTCTCCACTATTTTTCCACTTTTCCCCAACATTACACATCCTAATCCATATCTCTCCAAAAAGGATTTCCCATAGACACCAGGGTGAAGAACCACAACATGCACCTCATGTAGAACAACCACCACATCCATGAAACCAAAGTAACCAGGTAGTTTTTGGGATCCACCACAGCTCTCATAACGTGTATCATACGTCAGGTATTATACCTCAAGCCATTATATCCCATACACTGAGTAAGGATCATCAATCCATCACCGCCTATACACGTTACACCTATAGTAGTCCATAAAAAACTATATCCAAAATATATGTGTGTGAATAACCACAATTCATTACAACCCTCTACAAAAATATATGGGGAAAAATATCTGATGTGCCTACTAGCACAAGTAACCACCAAGAGAAGAGAGCGGGGCCAAAGGCGGTAGTCATCCATCCATCCTCCCACCAGAATGTTGGGGAAAACACCCCCAAAAACTCAGAATCCCCAGGGTATTAGTTTCCCTAACTGAAGGGGTGGATTAGTGTGTAGAAACACAAAAAAAAAGTACATAATATAATATTTCTCACAACCACACTTAGGGAATAACCTAGTCTAAGACTCAACTGCAGCTAACATCTCTCAGACTCCCAGTTTCCACTACTAAGACTAGGTATCCTATAAGCACACAACCATTTAAAGAGATTTATTATATTTCTTTCTTCACTTTTTATCAGTTTCACTTTACATTAATCAATTATTTAAACATTAATTAACCATTAATAGTTCCACATTATATTTCATTAAAATTACACCAAAGTTTCATGCCCTTTAGGCATAACTAAACCAATTCCATAGCTTCTCAGAAAATATTACCTCATCATTGCATCCCAGTAAGCTCAAACCCCATGCATTAACATCATTTATTCAATCATTTATTAATAGAATTATTACTTTATCATATTCCCATGAATTCTAGAAAAAAATTCTAAGCTACTAAACATAGGGGAGTCAACATGGTGGGTAGTTTAACTACCTATCAAGTCTTTTCCACCTATAGCAATAGCATAGACCCATCCTCCCTTGAGAAGCTAAACACAGAAAGCACATGGCATACCCCATGCGTCTTTACCCTTTTTTGGAAGGAGGGTAAGCAAGACTAGCTTCCTTGTGCAGTGGGGAAAGTAATGTAAATAAAAAACCAAAAATATTCAGCAAACATTCAATCATTCACATCCAACTTGTTTCATCATCTCCGGTGTCCTCCCTAACACTCACATGCATAAACTGATGCATTTCTCCACCCTAGGCATCAAATGCTGCCACAACCAATGGGCCTCCCTGCCCCCACATATCACAACATCCATCTAGGATCACATCAAAACACAAGCATAATGAAAAAAAACATCATATCATCTGGGATCTTATCCTTTAAACAAGGCATTCTTCCTTCACGTGCAATGAGCTCTCACAGCTCCAAGCATAAGGCTCTTGGCCTTTACAAGAAAGAGGGTAACTCAGAACCCTGTGAGGAATTATCTTTTATCAAATAACCAGTTCTTTAATCCATCTTAAATTAACAGGTTCATTAATATTAGGTTCCAACTATGCGAAACCTAAATAGAAAGCTATCATAGTTATCACAAATTTATACATGCTTACTGTACCAATTTGATTAACATCAAATTACAACAACAACAATTGGATTGATTTACATACCTCTTTATCTTTGAAAAAAAATTAAAATTAATCCCAGATTATGTTCTTTACCAATTTCCATCAATAACGACATGCTCAAAAAGGAAAGAATAGATATCACACTATCTAGAAAAATAATAAGCAATAACATATGATTTATACCAATTTATTTATCTTGTTAAAATATTTATTATGTAAATTCCATTATGGTATAGTGGATAAATCATTATAACTCTAAGAATTCATGTAAAAGAATATAGAACAAACAAATCAACTACCTCAAAAGGTTCTTGACGTTCTTTATACGAGAACGATCCACACAACAGATTATGATGCCCCCCCCCCCCCCGTGACAACTGCATCCACCCGAGGACGTCGCGGCATGATCGCACCAACCGACACCCAAGAAAACTTCATTAGAAGCATGGATATCACATTCCATAACATGTAAAGGATAAAATGGGGAAAAATAATTGAATAAAACACAATAATGGAGGTAGATCAGACCTTCTATCGGTGAGGTATCAACACTTGCTGCTTGCACCAAAATAGGGGGTGCACATGCAGTTGGAAGAAACTTAAAGGGGAAAAAATACAAGGATTAAGGTTCAATCACACCAATAATATGGGAAGAAGGAAAGGTTCGATCATCTCACACTAGGTAACAATAAGGTAGAACAAGGGAGGAAGATATCTCGTCCCTTTAGAAGATTTATGGAGCAGCGGTTTAACATACACTGGATTTTACATTAAAAAAGGATTGTATTAAACCTTGTGGTTTGACCAAGTAAAGGCATAATGAACCTTAGGAAAAATTAATATAGGATTTATGGTCTTTGAATCGGCCTTAAATCCCTTAAAACAAGGTCGTGAATGCATTTTACATCAAAGAAAACATAAAAGGGGTGAAACTATAGGAAGCTAGAAACACTGTACACCTACTGATGCTGGAAACACTATACACCTACCGATGCTAGAAACATTGCATACCTACCGATGTTGGAAACATTGTACACCTACCGATGCTGGAAACACTGCACACCTACCGATGCTGGAAACATTGTACACCTACCGATGCTGGAAACACTGTACACCTACCGATGCTGGAAACACTATACACCTACCAATGCTAGAAACATTGTACACCTATTGATGCTGGAAACACAGTACACATACCGATGATGAAAACATCATACACCTACTGATGCTGGAAACACTATTCAAAGAACTAGAAATTTGGAAAAGTGTTGGGGATAAGCCACCTTGACCTCCCAGAATGCCTTAGACACCAGATTTTAGCAAAGGAATGGACGAGAGAGGTCTGGGACATTACATTAGATACCTCTCAAAATATTCTCATCCTTGAGAATTGAAAACAAAATTAAAAGGAAACTGAAAAGGGTTTCGAACAAATGCCCATCGAGATACCTCTGAAAAGAGAGTAGGCCACAAAACACAATAAAATAAATCCATCTCATAAACACAAAAGGTCTACAACCACAATGTGAACATAATTATATGAAAAGAGTTAAACATAAAAAAACTATGGGTGCTAAGCCTGTATCTACGACTCACATTCCTTGGTACTCTCCTCCACACCACTGTGTCACCATAAGACACAACCCAAGGGGATAGCATGCCCACACAACATCTTCTCCTTGCAGTCCTGGATCTCCACAGTCTTCTTCTCAAAGGTTGCATCATTGTCAAAATTGATATCACCCCAATAAATGATGTGAGATTTATCATGAAGATAACGATGGAGCGGTGACATATGAAAAACATCATGTATCTGGCTCATCTGCGGGGGAAGTGCTACTCAATATGCCACAGTTACAACATGATCTAACACCTTGAAAGGCCCAACAAACCAGGGAGACAGCTTACTCCCATGACTAAACCATTGCTGCCCATGATGGGGACTCACCTTCAAAAACACGTGATCCCCAAAATCAAACTCCAAAGGTCTCCTCCTTTGATCAGCATATGATTTCTGATGATCTTGCGCTATCTTCATCCCCTCACAAATCACTTGAACCATCTCTATCGTATTCTGCACTAGTTCCAGTCTGAGAATTGTTGACTCTCCATCCCTAGTCCAGCACAATGAAGAACAAAAAGGTCATCCATACAAGGCTTCAAACGACTCCATACTGATGGTGGAGTGAAAACTATTGTTGTAAGTGAACTCCACTAAGGGTAAGTGCCTCATCCATGAACCTCAAAAATCCAGCACATAAGAGCGCAACATGTCTTCATGAGTCTGGATGGTCCAATCTGTCTAACCATCCATCTGTGGATGAAAAGTAGTGTTAAGGCGTAACTTAGAACCAAAAGCATGTTGGAGACCTATCCACACCCTAGAGGTAAAAAGAGTATCTCGATTGAAAATGATCATCCTTGGGACTCTTTAGAGTCTCACCACCTCCTCCAGATACTACCTTGACAAAACTTCCACGGAGCTCGACTCCTTGATCACTATAAAGTGGGATAATTTTGTAAAATGATCTAATACCAACCAAATAGCATCATGTCCTCCCTAAGTTCGAGATAGGCTAGTAACAAATTCTATTGAGATGTCCTACCACTTCCACTAAGGAATATCTAATGGCTGGAGCAAACCACTGAGGACATGATGCTCGACCTTCACCTTCTAATAGACCAAACATTGAGACACAAACTCTGCAACTGCATGATTCAACCCAGGCCACCAAAATTGACTCCTCAAGGCTCGGTACATATTTTTCACGGTAGGATGTACCACTAAAGGAAAACTATAGAACTCTTTGAGAACTATCTCATGCATCACCAAAGGAACAAAAATCCTTCCTTGATACAACACTCAGTGTTGTTCATCCTCAGCCCAACCATTAGGGGCCTCACCACAAATAACTCAGTCTCTCGAGACCTTCACCTCTAGTTCTCCCAATTGGGACTCTTCCACCTACTGCACCAGAGATGACTGCACTGTCATCTAAAAAAGACAACATATTCCCCCAACTTCTCTCATATTGAGATATAATATAGAAATTTCTTCCATCACTCTCCAGGAATCACCAGATTCACGCACTGTATCACTACGTGACTTCCTGCTCATCTCATCAGCCAAAAAATTCCTCTTTCCACGTGTATATGATATTTCAAAGTTATATTCCTATAAGAACTCCATCCACTGACACTACCGCAAGTTCAATTCATATTGGGAGAAAACATACCTCAGGCTATTATGATCAGTGAAAACCACAATGCGCTCTCCAATGAGGTAATGTCTCCACAAATTCAGAGAAAACACCACAACTGCTAACTCAAGATCATGATTTGAATAGTTACGTTCATGGGGACACAAATTCCTAGAACCCAAAGAAACAATTGATCTCTACTACATTATAACACAACCTAACCCTAGATGTGAAGCATTGTAGAAAACATCAAACTGAACTTCCTCTGGTGGAAGACAAATAACTGAAGCACTTACCAACTTCTCCTTTAGATACTCAAAAAGCTGACTAACATTGATCAATCCACATGAATGCCTAATCCTTCTTAGTCAATGTTGTTAAAGGATTCATAGCCTAAGAGAAATCAGTTACGAACCTACGGTAGTAGCCTACAGGGACATGGAAATTTCACACCTCTACCATTGGCTTGGGGGCTTCCCAAGACACAACAGCTTCTATCTTCGATGGATCCACAACTAATTCCTACTGGGACACCACATTCCACAAGAAATTAATTTCTTGAGCCCAAAACTCACACTTTGAAAACTTCCCAAACAACTGTTTTTAATAAAGAACTCCCACAATGGAATGCAGATGCTCTCCATGATCCTCTCCAGACATGAAGTATGCAAGGATTTTGTCGATGAAAACCACCACAAACTTATCCAAGAACTCATAGAATACAAAATTCATCAATCCCATGAACACAGCTGGATCATTCATCACACAGAGCGGAATTACAATGAACTCATAATTCCCATGATGACAACGGGAAGCGGTCTTCAGAATATCCTCATCCTTCATACACATCAGATGATATCCTAACCGAAATTCGATATTTTAGAACCATCTTTCACCCTTCAGTTGATCGAATAAATCATCAATCTGTGGAAGAGTATAGTGATTCTTCACTATCACTTTATTTAAGTGATGATAATCGATACACAACTATAAACTGCCATCAGCCTTATCCATGAACAAAACTGGTCCACCCCACGGTGATACTTGGCTGAACAAAACTGCATTATAACAGACCATCAATCTATATACATATATCTTGTAACTCTTAATAGGACATCCAATACATTTACATAGAGATAGGAGACTATCCTGGTTTTAGCTCGATCCCAAACTTGATCTCTCATTGAGGAGGTAATGCTACAACCTCTTATGGAAAGACATCAGGGTACTCTTATATGACCTTGGGAAACACCTACTAATGAACCTCTAAAGAACTCAGCATCATCTAATCCATCAAGGATGATAAGGATGGAACATTCCTCTAACCCATCTGAGGGTCTCGCTCACCAACAAATACCACCAGCTCTCCATCAGCATCGAAGAACACCACCTGCCTCCTGAAGCAATCCATGATATCCTTCATCGAATACAACCAATCCATGCTAAGGATGACCTCATATGTTTGTATCCATAAAAATAGGATATATTCCCAATATTGGTGATGCCCCATCACTATCTCACAGTCTCTACATACTTCAAACAAGTATGCTCGACCTCCAACTAGCGTAGCCAACTTCAAGGGTACTAGAATCCTCTCTACCTCAAGTCCCAAAGCATGGACAAGGGAAGGTGATATGAAGGAGTGTGTCACTCCTGAATCAAACAAGGCATACACCCATGTAGAAAACAAGAAAAGGGTACCTCGAATGACATCTATCTCGCCTGGATATGAAAATGTTGAAGCATGAAGCTGACCACGACCTCCTCCACGGCCTCTCTAACCCTGATGACAACCACAAACATGGCCTCACTCTGATCTCTAAGGACGAGGAGCATCACGGGGTTGTCCTCTGCCTACCCCATCTACTCTATATAGATCCAAAGCTGGTGCAACCTGTTATTGTTGTCTCGGCTGGATCTGCCTCAATAGAGGAACCTAGAGCGAAACACCTAGTGCACGATGATTGATCTGAAATTTCGGTCACTCTCACTGCCGATGACCTCATCCTCAACAAGAAAAACAAGTGTCTGATCCCTTGGAAAAGGCCTGAGTGTCGCTGCCCCCAGATAAACGAGATGTTGAGGGATGGGACCTACCCCCGTCCAAACGAAAACTCATCTTTCCTGAAAAATGGGAACCCCAAACCACAGATCTGCTTCATGAGTAATCATGAAGATTATCCTATCATGAAGATCGGGTTCTATCTAATGTCCTCTCGATAACCTCTTCCCTCTCCAGCACCTCAAGATATGTCTTCAGCATAAACGGGGTGACCTGGAGCTGGATCTCTGGATGCAAAGCCTCCTAGAAATGCCTTTCCCTGGCCTCCTCATCTAGAAAGAGGTCTGAAGCATATCATAAAAGGTTCCTAAAATGGATTCCAAACTCTCACACACTAGATATCCCATGTCGAAGGGTAATAATCTCCTAAAAACTGGACGCCTTCATGGTAGAAGAAATAAACTCAATTTTGAACTTATCTCGAAACTCCTCTCATGAGATCGTCAACTCCTCAGAATCCCCAAGGAACAAAAACCACCACTGCCTTGTTTCTCCATGAAGCATCGTCACAACCAAAGACACACAATGCTCCTTCCGATCACGGATCTAACTAAATGATATCTCAAACTCCTCCAACTAGTCCTCCATGACTGCATCTTAAATGGATCCCTTGTACTTCTATAGACTCTGGTGCTAAAAGACTCAGAGTGTCCTCCTCTAAGTGTTGTCATCGTCAACCTCTACCCTGTGGTGATATGCTAGCACAGCCTACTATACATCTTCTGCATGAACCTGATGAGGACATAAACCTGGATCCATAACTATAAAATAAAAAATAGTTAGTTCTCCTAAACCTAGAATATGGAATACTCAACATTAATTGATTAATTGTTTTATTTTATTCATTTTAGGTTAACCTATCCCAAGGTCTACCCATTAAAACACAAGCAAGAAGAATAATGATGCGTGATCCTTTCCTAGGTATCTACCCTAAAACTAGTATCACCTCATTTAGTAGCCACTATAAACTTAAAGGTTTGTGCATCAAATCTTAGGGGGGGCTAAATTCCTATGTCTCAGCCAGTCTCCAGTGTTTACATTCCTTGATAAACTTAACTAACATTGTTTCCCTACCAACCAATGCAACCTCACTTGTGCCTAACACCAAACTCTATCTTATCCCACAACCAGAGCTCTGATACCACTCTGTCATAACCCCCTCCCCACAAGGTGTACCCCTCTTGGGCCAAAAATGTGAGAAGGGAGATAGTGACCCCCGAGTCCTGCCTCTAGTAGGCCCCTAGTTGGCGACTAGCACTGAGGGTATAGTAAACACACAAATGGGAGGCATTACTCTCTAAGATAACACATGCGAAAGAGATAGATAAGATAGAAACCAACCAAATACAACTCAAAATTCAATATAAAAGAAATCCCAAGTACACATATTTAATGTCATGCAAAAACTACTACAACTGAAAGGGAAAACCGCAAGTATCAAAAGAAAGTAAAAACCGTAGCAACCACGAAGCCCGAATAGCTCCTGCAACCCCAAGATTGTAGTAACCATTCTGATCTCCAACCTACTCCAAGTGACCTAAAAATAGTTTATATAAACATAGGGTGAGTATAATAGTATACTCGATAGGATACTACCCAGAACCTCCCTTAAAAGGTAAATAAAGCATGCTAAAGCACAGTGAACAACAATTGAAACTAAATCGTCACCTAAACAGGTATACTAAGTTCCCATCCACACCATGGATACTCTCACCAAGTATTGCATACAAGATTATATAATATAATAAAGGATATCAAGGGTACCCTACTACCACTTCCCCACTGGTTTTCCACTTTTCCCCAACGTTGCACGTCCAAATCTATCTCTCTCCAAAAAGGATTTCCCACAGACACCTGGGTGAAGAACCACAACATGCAACTCATACAGGACAACCACCACATCCACACAACCAAAGTAACCAAGTAGTTTCTGGGATCCTCCACAACTCTCATAACGTGTATCATACATCGGGTATTATACCTCAAGCCATTATATCCCATACACCAAGTAAGGATCCTCAAGCCATCACAGCCTATACACATTACACCTATAGTAGTCCATAGGATACTATATCCAAAATATATGTGTGTGAATAACCACAATCCATTAAAACCCTCTACACACATATATGGGGAAAACTAACCGATGTGCCTATCAGCACAAGTAACCACCAAGAGAAGAGATCTGGGCCAAAGGGGGTAGTCATCCATCCATCATTCCACCGGAATGTTGGGGAAAACACCCCCCGGAGCTCAGAATCCCCAGGGTGTCAGTTTCTATAACTGATGGGGTAGAGTAGCATATAGAAACACAAAAATCACATAATATAGTATATCTGACACCCACACTATGGGTATAACCTAGTCTTAGACTCAACTATAGATAACATCTCTCAGACTCCCAGCAACCACTACTAATACTAGGTATCTTATAAACACATAACCATTTAAAGAGCTTTATTATATTTCTTTCTTCCATTTTTATCAGTTTCACTTTATGTTAATCAATTATTTAAACATTAATTAACCATTAATAGTTCCACATTATATTTCATTAGAATCACACCAAATTTTTATTCCCTCTACGCATAACCTAACCAAGTCCACAGCTTGTCAGAAAATATTACCTCAACATTACATCCAAGAAAGATCAAACCCCATGGGTTAACATCATTTATTCAATCATTTATTAACATTATTATTAATTTTCCATATTCCTAGAAATTCTAGAAATACATTCTAAGATACTAAACATAAGGGTCTCAACATGGTGGGTAGTTGAAATACCCATCAAGTCGTTTCCACCTATAGCAAGAGCGTAGAACCATCCTCCCTCGAGAAGCTAAACATAGAAATCATGTGGCATACCCCACACATCTTCACCCCTTTTTGAAAGGATGGTAAGAAAGACCAGCTTCCTTGAGTAGTGGGGAAATTAATGTAGATAAACAAACAACAAAATTCAGTAAACATCCAATCATTCACATCCAACCTGTTTCATCATCTCTGATGTCCTCCCTGACACCCACATGCATAAACTGATGCATTTCTCCACCCTAGGCATCAACTACTGCCACAACCAATGGTCATCCTTGCCCCCACATATCACAATAGCCATCCAGGCTCACATTACAACATAAGTATCATGAAACGAACATCATATCAATTGGGCTCTTATCCCTTAAACAAGGCATTCTTCCTTTACACGCAATGAGCTCTCACAGCTCCAAGAATAAGGCTCTTGGCCTTTACAGACATGAGGGTAACTCAGAACCCTATGAGGAATTATATTTTGTCAAACAACTAGTTCTTTAATACATCTTGAATTAACCTGTTCATTAATAGTAGGTTCCAAATATGGGAAACCTAAACAGAAAGCTATCATAGATATCACAAATTTATACATGCTTACTGCACCAATTTGATTAACATCAAATTATAACAACAACAACTGGATTTATTTACATACCTCTTTATCTTTGAGAAAAATTAAAATTAATACCAGTTTAATTTCTTTACCAATTTCAATCAAGAAAAAAATGCTCAACCAGGAAAGCATATATATCACACTATCTAGCAAAATAAGAGGCAATAACATATGATCGATACCAATTTATTTATCCAGTTAAAATATTTATAATGTCAATTCCATTGTGGTCCAGTGGATAAATCATGATAACTCTACAAATGCATGTAAATGAATATAGAAGAAACAAATACCCCCCCCCCCCCCTTAAAAGATTATTGACCTTCTTTATACAAGAATGATCCACACAACGGATTATGATATCCTCCCCCCGTGACAACTGCATCCACCTGAGGACACCACGCTATGATCATACCAACCAACACCCAAGAGAACTCCATTAGAATCATGGATATCACATGCCATAACATGGAAAGGATAAAATGGGGTAAAAGGATTGAATAAAACACAAGAAAGAAGGTAGATCATACCTTCTATCAATGAGGGACCGATACTTACTACTTGTACCAAAACAGGGGGTGTGCATGCAGTAGGAAGAAAATTCAAGGGGAAACGATCCAAGGATTAAGGTTCAATCACACCACTCATATGGGAAGAAGGAAAGGTCCAAGAATATCACACCAAGGAATGATAAGGTAGAACAAGGGAGCAAGATATCTCATCACTTTAGAAGATATACGAAGCAGCGGTTTAAGATACGCTGGATTTTCCATTAAAAATGATTGCTTTAAACCACATGGTTTGACCAAGTAAAGGCATATTGAGCCTCAGGAAAATTAATATAAGAGTTATGGTCTTTGAATTAGTTTTAAATCCCTTAAAATAAGTTCTTGAATGCATTTTATGTCAAAGAAAACATCAAAGGGGCGAAACTATAGGAAGCTGGAAACACTGTACACCTACCGATGCTGAAAACACTATACACCTACCGATGCTAGAAACACTATACACCTATCGATGCAAGAAACACTATACACCTACTGATGATGAAAACACTGTACACCTATCGATTCTAGAAACATTGTATCCCTACCGATGCTGGAAACATTTTACACCTACCGATGCTAGAAACACTATACACCTACCGATGCTGGAAGCATTGTACAACTACCGATGCTGGAAACATTGTGCACCTACTGATGCTGGAAACACTATACACCTACCGATGCTGGAAACAATGTACACCTACTGATGCTGGAAACACTTTACACCTACCGATATTGGAAACACTATTCACAGAACTAGAATTTTGGCAATGTGTTGGGGATAAGCCACCTTGACCTCCCAGAACACCTTAGACACCAGATTTCAGCAAAGGAATGAACTAGAGAGGTCCAGGACATTACAATTGATCATTATCTCCATCTAAATGATAGGTAATTAAGGTGAATTTATCCTTCTCAGAATAGTGGGGCATAGAAAAGGTCTTATACATTAACTTAACTCACTGTTCCCTGACAAGTGGATTTGAAAATCCACTAAACGTTAGTGTTCATTACTGCATAAAGGTCTCGATGGCCAGTTTCTTTTCCTTGGGTAAAGGCAGATGTTCTACATGGTTTAGGTTATTGTTCATATTCTGAGACAGCAAAGTAAGCATCACCAATAATTTTTTAACTCCACCACCCATTTCATTGGGAATTTTTTTTGTACAATTTTTACATTTTACCTCACATAGGTTAATGGTTTGGTTTCTTCGAGTTCCCACCATTTTATAAAATAGAAAAGGATTGAATAAACGTAAGTAACCAAATAATGAATAAATAATTTATTCTTATACAAAAAATAATTCTAAATTCATATCTTATGGGATACATATGTTTAGCCTTTTTCTCAAACAATGATTCTAGGATCATGCACTCCTTTTCAAACTTTAAGAGGTATAATTACTTTAGTTATATATATCCTTTAAAATTGTTTGTATATAGTTTTTGATTAACTGAAACATATACCTCAGGAGTTTCAAAGTAAGTGTGTAAAAATTACCCTTTTTCATGTACTAGGTGACAATCGAGTTAATACCCAATCCTCCCTTTTCGGGGTTATTACCCCAATGTATAACTATTCCAGATTCACGCCTACTTTTAGTATCCATATAGAGATTTCATTGCTCGAAAACCACGTGCTCTTATACTTTACCAAAACTTAGGATGTTTACCTATACCTAGACTTATCCTTATAGTTTTAACTAGTGTTTTCTAATCCAAATTTTAAAATTCACTAAACCATGATATGATACCAACTATACCGATACAACTTTTTCTTACATGAATATTAAATAATTTTTAAGATAAATAACATAATAGTTATATAATCTAGGATCCAAATCTTTAGTATCGTGGTCAAATTAGGCTCATAGATCACTTTTACATAATAAAACTTAAACATTATTTAAATCCTACTTATTTATCCTCATAAAATATCTCATGCTTTCATTAATACATGTAATCACCTAAGGATATACATTAAAGAAATGGGTGAGCTAAAATCCCAGTAAGGGGAGGAATATCATGGGAAGAAAAAGGGACATGAATCAATAGTACATGGGTGATAATGATCAAAATAATCATATAATAAGAATAATATAATCATCATAATCATGATGGAAACATTTTATAAAATCATCGAATGTGTAATATTCATAATAATGAAACATCATAACATAGTAGTCAAGTGCCACACATATTTGTAAACAAAGCTTACAACGTGTTCATGCATAGCATATGTGCATAAATCATAACATCGTATTTATGAACTAATATAGAATCATTTTAACACATAATACACATAATATCATGAGATAAATCAAGTTACCCAATGCATTGGAGCGCTATATAATTCTGGTTTTACCTATCATATCATAAAATGCTCATAATAATGCATTCCACATGGAATGAGAACAATCATAGTCATGAAATAAACCCATGGAAAGGAATGGGTTTCATAAATAATTTTTTGAGAATAATTTCATGAATAACCTTTGGGGTTCCCAAATGAATAATGGAAATCATACTTTTCAATAAAATAACATCATTCTTGAGTGGGTGAGAAATAGCTCAAGAGGAGTTGATGTGGTGTTTTTGAAAATAAATTCTCTTTGAAAAATCAATGTATTTAGTTTAAAAATCATTTTTACAAGGTAAAAACATGTATAATCCCAAAATATAAAGGAAAGAATAATGAAATTAAATTTTAAGGATATTATAGGAATATCCATACTGATAATAATGACAAATAGTAGATAACTCAAAATAAGGAGTTGGGTTCAAGAATCCTCATACCTTAAATCTTATTTTATTTCATCATTTTTCTACTTCTTAAATAATAAACATAGGTTTATTAAAACATGGAAACAAAAGTGAATTATTTTAATTTTTTCACTCTTGATCAACTATAATAATTTTATTTTATTCCTTAATTTTTTTTGTTATAGGTGAAATGTTTTAATATCACATTTTTCTTAAAATATACCGTATTTTTCGATTTCACTATTTTTGTACAAGGTCATTTATAAATAAGTAGAATTAATTAAATAATATTAAAATTAATATTTTTTAAAAAAAATATATTATAAATAATTTTTTATAACCAATCATAAGGGTGAAACTAAGAAAATAATTGGCAATATTTTTGTTGGCGGTTAAATGACCATTGATGGGACATTGTCAAAATAGAAGGTGTGAGACATACAATATCTGATTATATTAAAAATTATATTTATATAGTATATTAACATTATCAAGATCATGTTAAAATACAATTTATTTTTTAATATAGTTTGTATTAGAAAATAAAATAAGGATTTGAAATTATAAAAGGAAAATAAAATAAAAGGATGAAAGGGCATTAACTCTTTCTTGAAGTTGTTCCTTTTCCATGGACCTTATAAATATTGTACTTTGATAACTCTAGAACATCCTTAATGATTATAAGTGTATTGAGAAAGGGGGTGTGTTTAGATGTTTTTTATTGGTAACTGAGGGGGAGTGGTTTTCTAAGGAAGGGGTGAGGGGTTATTTATACTTCAAGAGAGGGGTGTTTTTGAGTTATAATATTGAATAAAATACTATATCCAAGGTAAACCTTTAAAAAGTAATATTTTTTACACTATAAAATATATTTGGATTAAATTACATTATTTTAAGACTTACATACTCTTTATAATCAAAATTTATTAGTTTAATCAAAAGAAAAGGTGGAAAATGGGAAAATATTATTTTAATGGAATACATTAGAATTTAGACTCTGGGAAATATGATTTAGGATTGGAAAAAACATTATTTTATTTAAATTAATAATTTATAAAATTAAATATTTTTTTGGTTGAGACAAAATTTATATAATTTATTAATTCATTATCACATAATGAATTATGTAATTTAAAATACATCAGTTACGAAAAAACTATATTTTACTATTCACCTAAAAATTGAACTATTTCTAAAAATTACTCAAAAATCATCCTTATAAAATTTTAATGTGATGATTCTAAAAATAGAATTTATTTTATCAAAAAAATAAAACATAGGTAATTTTAATGTTTAACATAAAAATTGTGTTTTTTACAAAATACATTAAAACACCATTTATTAAAAATGTGCTTATATTTTATTTGATATTTTAATCTTGATATTTATTTTTATGGAATTATACTATTCATATTTTCTTATATTACTCATGATAAATATAATTTATATTACATTTTATTATTTTGAGATTAAATGACAATTATAATGCTCAAATAATTATTCCTAGTAGTCAGGTTATTATTCCCAACGGTCATGTTACTATTCCAATAGTCATATTAATATTCCAAAAATCATATTACCTCCTATAAATACCAATTAATTACTTTATTTAAAATTCACTATAATTCCTCTCAAGGTCATATATTTTTATTTTATAATATGTCAATTGGTTTACTAATATTCTGTTTATTTTCCATAGTTTTTTGTGGGGGTGATGATTCTAGAAGAATAGAAAGATCAAAATTTTCTCATTCTTATTTTATTATTTTCTATTTTTTTCCCATTGTAATGTTTGTAATTTTTATGGGTTTATTTATTTACTAATGTAAAAAATCAAATAATGAAATAAAGTTTTTTTAGTTTCTCTATCTTTTGTATGTGTATAATACTATATAATATAATATAACACACTTTTATTCAGGATACAAATATCACTTGTAAATTTTGGGCCATTAAAATATCTAATGTTATTATTTTTGAAATATGGGGTACACATAATATATTTCTTCCATAGAAAAAATGAATTTTATATCTTAAGAGAAACAAAAACATATGAGTGGAATTTACTATTCTCTGTATTTTTTCAACTGTTATTGTTTTTATTATGAAGGTTATGAACAAAAAGATGTGAATTATTCATCAATGTTATAACGATATATTCCAAATGTGACCTAAAAAGGAGATCATGATAGCTGGAATAATATTCATGTAAGATAAATAGTTGAAATAAATTTACATCCTTGAAAGATGAATATGATTCAATGGATTCAGAGGTGGAATAATCACATTCAAAACCAAAGGAAGTAAATTAGGAAATATAGATCAAGCATGTAATAGTTGAGAAGGCTGGCATCACAATAATTTATTTAAAAGTAACTGATCAAGCTAGATTATTGATACACAACAATTATTTTACTTCACACATGAAAGGAAAAAAATATCTTCTCATGGACATAAATTATGAAAAATAAGGTTTCATTAAATTTATAAATGATGAAGGGTTGAATATTGTTGGATATATAAAAAATTAAATTGGTGTAAAAAACTTGATTCATGTGAATGTATTTTATATTAAAGACATTATTAATAACTTACTAAGTGAGGGTAAATTATTTGACTTATGGAATATAGTTAATTTCAATAAAAAATAATTTCATCACCAAAGGAAGAGATGGAACTATTATGAAATAGGGGAAGTACATGAAGTAGAATATATACCTCATTGGTGGAAAAGAATATAATTTATTTCTATAAAAGTACAAATAGAATGGGTTATGGAATAAAAGGATTTCCCACTTGAGATAAAAATCCTTGGAAGATTTAGTGAAGAATAAAGGATCATGTGATGTCCATAAATTTTCATGAGATCATACTCACATGCGTAACACTTTCCAAAAAGGGAAGATTATTTGGAGAACTTAGAAGAAAAAATATAAAAAGTTAATAAAGTTTATTGATTTGATTCATGTCAATGTTTATATGATAATATCACACAAATACATGGATGTATAAAGATACTATATTTTATTTATTCATGATTATAGTAGGGTTCCATGGATGATAGTTATCTCTCATAAGTTTGAAGTGTTCTGATGCATTATATATTATTAGGGATTAGAGGATAAAATGCTTGGACTAAAAATTAAAAAGTTCTAGAATGATAATAGTGTGAAATTTACACATGAAAAATTTGAAGGATATCTTGAGAAGAACTTGACAATACATCAAGTTTCGTTGGTGATTAATCCTCAACAAAAAGAATTCAATGAGGGGAGGAATAGAAATATTAATAATATGGACTAGAAAATACTAATTGAAAATAATTTACTAGATAATTAATAAAAGTATGTAGTAATTAAATTATTTTATATATTTAATAGTACTTTTTTGTGACCAAATGAATAGAATACACCTAATGATATCTGGTGTAGGGAGAACCCAACATTACAGTACTTTTAAATTTTCAAAATTAAATGATTTATTTTAAATAAATAAAATAATTGTATATTTGAAGAATGTGGGGATGGGGGTATTTTTTCTCATTATTCATCCAAAATCAAGTTTTACAAATTATATAATAAAATTATTGGAAAAATTATAGAAAATTAAGACATAAATTTGTTGAAAATGATCGTATTTTGCAAACTAGGGAGCAAATGTTGCAATATAAAGTAAAGAAATGTTTGAGGATGGTGGTTTCTAAAGTGAGAATTATAGAGGGAGAATGTGGGATTGTAAGAGACTTAAAAGAATACACTAATTATGAGGAAAATAAAACAATTTCATTATATTTAAATAAATTAAGAAGCATGACTGAAATTAGTGACAAGAACCTTATCGGTGACCATAAAACTTTGATGAAAACATAGAGAATTAAGTCTCTACAAAAAACCTATTTGTTATGTAAAATAGAGCATAAGTGTTTTAAAGAGGCCAAAAAGATGAAAATTGGGTTAAAATGATACATTAATTTCTTGACCAAATATAAAATAATAAAACATGGTAAGTTTTTTCAAGGAAAAAATATAAAAATGTCAACAAAACCAGGTAGGTGTTCTAGAATAAACTTAATTAATATGGAAAGGTGACTTGGAAAAATAATGGCTAGTGTATAAGGGGTATTCCAAAATTAAAGGAAGTAACATTGATGATACATTTCGACTCATATATTAGTTGTAAACTATATATATTTTATTGTAAATATCAATGCAAAGAAGATTTAAAGTGTATCAAATGGATATAAAATTGACATTCCTTAATGGATTTATGGAGTAGGAAGTGTATATTGAGTGATAAATGGATTTATTATAGACAATTATGAAAGAAAATTATGTCAATTGAATAAGGATTTGTATAACATAAATCAAGAACCAAGAGATTGGTATTATTAACTTGATCAATATTTAAGAATTTTTGGATTCCAACAAGGTGGAGTTGAGCATAACCACTATATCAAGAGGGGAAATTTTCAAAGGATGTTGGTGATTATTTATGTGGATAACATAATTTTAGAGGATCAGATGACACACAATGAATGTTTTTTTATAATATATTAGGTTTAAATTCATGATATCCATTATTGGTGATTTAATATATTTTCTTGGTCTATAGGTGACTTAGGGAAGGATTAGCACATTAATTTCCCAATCAAAATATACCAAAGAAATACTCAAGATATTTATAGAGGAATATTCTAATCCCATTGAAAATCAAATGGATACCAGGATGAAATTATTAAGAGAGGATGGTGGAAAAGAGTTCAATATCAAGGAGTATAGGAATATTATTATAAGTTACTTATACTTAGCAATAATATAGCCTAATGTAGTATTTGACACATGAAAAGTTTTGTGGTACCAAAATTATCCCAAGGAAATACACATGCTAGAAGTGGAAAGATTTATTTGATGAATTAATAGAAAGGTGTATTTTGGTTTATTTTATTATAGAAAATACCAAAAAGATTTATTGGGATACATTAATGAATATTTGGAAGGTACATTGGATTATAAAAGTTCAATATTAGATGGTTCTTTCTATCTTGAAATTTGATGCATTTTATATCTGAGTAAGAAGTAATACTATTTTTATTAGTACTATCAATGATAAATACATTTTAGATACTCAAGAATATTCTCAATTACTATATATTTAATAGTATCTTAAGGATATTATAGTTGATTTGAAATATCCTATTGTAATCATGTGTGATAACTTGAGCACTATCAATCTTAAAAAAATATCATCCATTATTCAAGAACAAATAACATCAAGATAAAATATCACTTCATCAAGAAGAAAATTGAGAAAGGGATAGTGATTTTGTAGTATGTGTCAGTACAAAATCAAGTTTCATATATTACAAAAAAGGAACTACCCAAGGATATTTTAAGAGGAATCAGTTAGATCTTAGAGTCCAATCGTCTCTATCCACCTAGATGGTTTAAATAAGGGACCCCCATTCCCCAATAGGATTTTTTATTCATATAAAGGTATAGTGACTCTATTAAACTATATATTTTGATTTATAACCCACTTTTGTGAACATTTAAAGAAGTTATATTTGAGTTTATTGATAAAGGGGGAGAAGCTATCCATAAACTACTTGGTAAAATATGGGTTGGGAGTGGTCTTTCCAGTTGAAAAATGGGGAGCTTCCCAAGATTATGTTTTTAAGGGGAGAATTTGATAGTATAATCAAGGGTATAAGCTTTGTGAAATATTTTTTAGAGCATGAAGTTAAAGGAAGTGTTTTCATGAGGATATTTTTATTTATCTCTTATTTTTTCACAAATGGATTGACTCATGTGGGCCTAGATTTTATGTTTAGTGAATAAATTATGTACACTTTGAAGATAAGTGATTTAGAAAATGGTATTGATCGAATATAGTTAGTTCTAAAATTTCCAAGTAAAGAATTATTGAATCTATTTTGGAGTTTTCAATACACCCAAAGGAGTATATTTTTAGAAAAAATCCCCTTAGATGGTTTTTTGGGTTATTTTTTTCAACAAGGGTGTTGAAGGAATTTCTAAAATAGTTCACAAAGTCATGTGAGATCATATCTTGAAGGCTGTGAGATTTTTGGGAGTTTTCTGGATAAATTCTAGAGAATTCGAGTTTGAGAAGATTTTTTGAATTTGAATAATTAATTGTGTGGATAAGGTTATTGGCCTTAAATAAGGAATTTAATTTTTGGGGTATGCTAGAATTTTTTTTAGTCCCTAGATGTGTGGTATATTTAGGGAACTAGTAAATTTGGAAAAGTAATTCCTTGCATAATATTATTTGGATACATAGGTATGGTTTTCTTCTCCTAGAGAAGTTTAAATTAGTAAGGGAAATTCATGTGTATGTTTTTGTATCATGACTAAATTTTTCTTAGAGGTACATAATATATTATTTAGGTTTCACAGTAAAATAGAAAATTCTTAGAGGTTCAGGTTGATTCATATTTTTTTTATATTTGAAAGTTTTTTGATGATATGTAACATTTTCATAGGGAATCAAAATGCGGTAAAGGGAAGCACCCATAGTGAGGCATAAAATTTTTTGAGTTCATACATTGATTTTTTGAAATATTTAAGGTTTTAAACTTGAGAATATTTCCATGTGTAAGTTTTTTATAGATCTATGTTAGGTTTTCTAAAACCAAACATGGTGCGTAATTTTTTTTACATAAGATAATTTTAGAAAATATCTAGGTTATCTCTTCAGGCTATTGTAGAATATTATGACTTGTATTTTATTAAAAAATGTGATTATAAAATTAATCAAGTTTAAATAGATAAAATTATGCCAATATTAAAGGAGGATTGTTTCATGATGTTCTATTTATTTAAATTATAGATTTGTGTGGAGTTCATGGATCGAGTATTTGATCTATAATTATATAGTGATGTGTGAAGTTGCACTGTGTAAGTAATACCAACAGATTTTATTTTAAATTAAAAAGTGGTATTTGACTAAAGATTTAGGATTTGATTAATTAAAATATATTTGTAAATTAATAATGGTGGAAATTGTATTGTAGATCTTGGAGTTTCCATATTCAAATATGGAAAGTATCTCTCATGTGAATATTTGGTGAATAAAATTTAAAAATGGAGAAATTATATATATAAGCATTGGATAATTTCTCAATAGAGGGAAAAAATAGATTTCTATAATCACACTGAAAAGTTAGATAATAAGAATATGAGTTTGAGGGATCTTCTAGAAATTCCATGCATAAGAGAAGGGTGTTAAAAAAATTATCTTGCTGGAGGATCATGGAATTCATCATACTGGTGAAGGTAAATCTAATTAATACACACTTTATTTTATAAACTTATTATGGTTTTTGAATATCAAGAAGAGAATCTTAGAGGAATAGTGAGAATTATAAGTGCTTGAGAGTCGTGAAATTCATATTTGGTAATGGTTATAAACCTAGAGAGTCAGTGTGACTACTCCTTATTGTAATAAAAGTAGTGTACCCAGTGCTTTAAATAAATTAAAACATCATTATTGCATGATCCATGGATTAACCTGATTTGGGTGAACTAAGTAAATTTATCTTGTCTCTCTCTTTTACTACTTTATCACTTCACATCAGTTTTAAGGGATAAAACGTGTTCCATATATTCATGGAACAAGATTGAAAGAAAGTTTTGATTACAAATATATATACCATGATTCACCCCCCTAGGTTATATACCTTTATTGGGACCAAAAAGTTGTATCAAATCTTAAGGTTTTTGGTGAATAATTATCTCTCTAAATTGATGGCAGCAATTGATATCCATAAGTTAATTCCAGTCTTCAGTGGAAATAATTTTTAACTATAGAATAATTAGATATAACACTATTTTCAATCAATATGATTGGATGTCTACATGGAAACCTTCGTCTAACATTGAGAGAAGATCATTACCAAATAAATATTTAAGGTTGATTGATGTTGACACAAAAAGGATTTGAATCATTAGGAGGAGAATTGTTTGATGATATTTACATAAAAGGGATTTCATCTAAATCCTCACACTCCATGTGGTAAAAACATACCAACATTTATGAAGTTGTTTCTAAGGTATGTGAAGAAAAGTTTCAGGTACTATGAAACAAGTACGAGGACTTTATAATGAAATCAAATGAGATTATTGATGTATTCTTTGACAAGGTGAACATCGTTGTGGAGGATATGCAAGGACTCTAAGAAAAACTCAAAAATGTTGAAATCATAAAGAGAATCTAGAGGAGATTTTAACCATGTTTTAATGAAAACGTATTAGTAATCAAAAATAAATACCCAAAGAAAGTGAATCTGGATAGTCTTCACAACACTCTTATTGCATATGATATGAGAAAAAAATAGAAATGTGACTATGAAAAAGATAATTATCAAGAATTATCATTCAAGGAAATGAAGAAAAATAATTTGGAGGATGGTCTCGAAGGTAGGGAGGTTGATGAGGTGATGTATCTCCTTTATAAAAATATCCTAATAGGATAAGTAAAATTCAAAATGAATCTTATATTTATGTGATTTTGGTATGGAAATTCTGGGAATATCACTGTAATATGTCGAAAGAAATTTTAAAATGATGATGAAGAGGAAGAACCCATAAAGAAATAATTTAAGGGAAATGAGAGAAAGAGAATACCACAGTAAGAATTATTCAAAAATAAAAAAAATATTTCTCAAGAAGATTCCAGATGTAACACCCCATAATTCTAAAATAATAACATGGTATTTGATATTTTATTTAACACTCAACACTGATCTTAAACAACCCACTAAATATATTTCTTTAAATTTAATCTCTTCGATAGCTTGCGGAACATACAACCCCAAGTCAAAATGAACCATAATATAGTATACCATTATAAAATAGACAAAAAAAATTAGAGTGTTAATATTACTAAAAAAATATGAAAATTATGTTTATCTATTGATTATAAATAAAATAATGGTAATTTAAAAGAAAAAGAAATATTTTCTAAAAAACTGCATTTTCTTAAAAGAAGGATTAGTAGAGCTTTGTGACCATAATTTAAAATTAATTTTTACTACCTTTAGAAAATTGATTTTATAAAATTAAATTCATTTTTTAAATCATAATATCAAAATTATCTTAGGTTGAATTTTTTATATTTTTCTGAAATATTTCATTTTTCGATAAATAGTGAAAAACACTAACTTTTAATTGAAACTTTTCTTTCCATTTAAATTATTTATATATTTAAATTATATTTTAAATTGGTTTAAAAGTAAAATTAGTTCAATTTTATATCAATTAATTAAATTTAGGTCATTTTAATTATTTTTATATTGAATTTTTATGTAAAAACTTTTTAAAATTTTGAACATTTTCTATTTAAAAATCGGCTTTCTCATCGCGTCTGCAGGATTAATTTTAAATTAAAATTTTCCAATTATATAAATTGAATTTGTAAAAATAGATTTAATTTTTTAAATAATCATAATTTATAATTTATAATAAGGTTAACTTAATTTTTGACCAAAATGAAAAGTGAAAATAGTAAAAACTAACTATTATGGTTAAGGTAAAAATTGATTTACTAGAGGAGTAAACTAAGAAGATAAGGGTTAAAAATGATGTAACAACTTATCTAACACCAATTTTTGGCCATATTTAGACATTATATATTATATTTCCGATAATTACCCATATTGGAAGCTTTTTTATGATAAAAATATTGGTATTATTGAATCTTTTCAAAAAATTACAAGTACACAACTCACCTCACTTATAAAAGACCACCCACTCTCCTCTCTACTTCACACCTTAAAAACTATTTTGTTCGACCAATACATACCCAAATAACTTTAAAACTTTCATCCTATCATTCTATAATCCTTATTTTGGGCATAAATCTAACCTAGGAAGTATTTGGTGCAATCCTAAGGAGAATACCCGAAGAAGAGGTAGCGTTCTTCAATGAGCATTTTTATTTTATTTATTCCTCCACCTCCTTAAATTATTATTACACAATTATGATATAATAAAATCAGTTTATTCCATATACTTATATGTTTTAATGTTAAGTTCATGACCTACAACAATCCCCTCAAATGGGTTACGAAATCGTCATTTGTGTGTACGGCAGACTACTCATTTTTTCATTACCACCTATCACGGTTCATTATGATGATAGATATAAATTATATATATGATATATATATATAACATAATTTTTCATATTTAGTAATTATATAGTATATAAATTTTTACATTCCATTCTTTAGGGGATATGATAATGTCTCTCATGTGTACGGTGGACTTCCGCCTCTCTAAGCGATGTGATTCATCTTTCACTAACGCTTTACATGGAAAGTGATAGGGATAATTTTAATGATTATATGTGATATAAATGAAATAATTATGATACTAATGAAATATTTATAATTATTTAAAGAAAATATATTATTTTATTTCTTACCTTTTCACTCACTTAAATATGATAACATCGTTCATGTACGTGTGGACTACCTCCATCACAAAGCGATATGAGTCTCTTTTCATCACCATAACACATGGATGAAATATATAAGTATATAATATGGTAATTAATATATTATTATCATTATATAAAGATAAAACATTACTTACCACATTTTCATAATGGTCGGTAAAAAATGGAAATGTTGCTCATGCGTACGTACGGCCTACGGTCTCCATGATCGTAACGTACTTCATTTTTATAACCATATTTCATTAATGGTTCTAAAATTATAAATGATTTAAAAATATTATAATTATTTCATGATTATTATTTTGTATATTATGGAACTATATCATATTCATAATAACTGGAACGTTCGTGACAAAGCATGAATGAGAAAATAAGGAAATTAATACCCGAAGTAATTAAAATAATGAAATATTATTAATGAATGGGAGATAATATGATATAAAAGGATCATATATGATATTATAAATATTCATATGGTTATATAATAAGTTAATAAAATTTTTAAAACCACTATATAGTATTTTAAATTACGTTCAACCAAAAGGAAGCTTGTGGTAAGTGATTTCATCTCAATTTCATTTCATTGAGGGATATTGTAATGGTATGCACCTAGTTTAAATTATATGGTGTATATAATTCCCCTTTTACATGTAATATAATGAATAATTCATTATTCATGGTGTTTTAAGTTCAATTTTAACTATTTAAACTATGTGTATTTGACTTGGAAATTACCAGGTGGAAAATAATTTCATAACTCAATTTCTTTTCATTAGGTTGTATTACTTCTTTATTGTTGCTGATATTATTATATTATGTATATAATTAATTTTGATTATATTATATTGTATTTACACTAATTTTATATGGATTTAAAATTGATATACATAATCAATTCATTGATTAATTCTCACTTCAACGTTATGATCTTTGTAAGGGTTTACTTTACAATCTCATTTTAATCAAGATAATTTGTACTTGAATTTTCATTGAAGTAAATCATTTTATAATTAATTAATATACCATTTAATTTTATTCTCATATTGTTATTAATTATATTTTCAAGTAATAGTACCATTTTCCACTATTTGGTTCTTAAAATTATTGAGAAAATGTTTTTAGGAAAATCCAATTTCATTTCTCTCTTCAGTCAAAATTTTGTTTTCTTCCAAAACTAAGTTTTCTAAAAATATTTTTAAAAAAAAATTAACCTCTTAAAATTATTTATTAAATAATTTTTTACACATTTTTAATTTTTAAAAAATGTTTTTAAATTAATCTTCTTTTCATTTTCCAAACAAGTCACTTTTCTAACCTTTTTACAATGCAAAAGGAATGTTCTTTTTAACTTGTACGACATGTATAGAATTACCCACCATCATGGCCATTATTTCTTTGAATATTACTTTGAAAGTTTACAAGGTTATTTTTAAAGAATTTTTTTTGTAATATTTTTGAAATTATTATTTTTTAAAAGTTATTTTCAAGGAAAAAGATTTTAAAATTGTTTTATTCTTTAAATGGTGATTTTCAAAATAAAAAGGATATTTTCATCAAGAAAATTTTTAATGATATTTTTATTCATAAACAAAAAACCCTTTATTTTAAATAGATTCCATTAGGGGTATGTTTTATTGATACCATTATTATCCTTCCTCTAGATGGTTTATGATTACTTTGACCAAAGATAGTATTGATATTCACCTCCTTATTTCATTTTTTAGTCATTAACTTCCCCTTGAATTATTTACCCTTATGTGATAATTAGAGATTATATTTACCCTAAATATATATTTTTATTTCTTAATTTCTATATCATTTCTAAAAATAGGGTTGTGTATTGAAAGTTATTTATTTATCTGGGGAAATATTGATAAATCTGTATTCTTTACTCAATACAAATATTTGATGATAAGGAGCATTGTTTATGAATTAAATAGAATATTTGATATATGAGGAGTACTTTGGAAATGATATACTTGGGTGGGTCCTGGTTAATGATATCCTCTAGATGCATTGGTAGTCTCATAGGAAAAATCAGTTGTCTATCCTTAGTTGAATGGTTTTATACTCATCAGTTTTAAAAAATTTTGAGGATAGATCTTGATGGTAAAGGTATCATGTGACTAGGAAACATGACTTCCTATAATTGAGAATTTTCTTTATTAATAATTCAATGATTATTAACCATAATATTTTCATAATGATATTATCTCTAAATGCATTTCATTCTCAGTTTATTATTTAAATGTCATGTGTGTTCAGTTATTTAACTTGCCATATTGATTATACCTTATCTTGTAATGGTAGTCGGTTTATTTAAATGGCATATGTGTTCGGTTATTTAACTTTCTATATTGATTATTATCCATGATATTTTCACATTTATATTATCTCTAGATGCACTTAATTCTCATTTTATTAATTACATGGCATGTGTGTTCAGTTATTTATATTTCCATATTGATTATGATTATTGATTCATGATTCCTTCCACTATACTTATCCCTTAATGAGTATTTGAGTTGACCCTTATTTTTTCCTTTCCCAAGAATCCATAAAGTTTACTATGATTGATATTCAAGGATATGATAGGTTGAATAAAGTTATTCTAAAAAAAACTTATGTTGTAATTTTTATATTCAAATATAATATGGGAGTCATGTATGTATCTATTTTATCATGACTAATAAATTATTCAGTCATTCAGGTTGTGATTCATTGTATCTTATTCTAATGTAATAAAGCATAAATTGTCTCTAGACTACTGAGGTTATGTTCATTATAGATGGTATCAAATAAATTTTAGTAGAAACCTTGGAAACTAGATTTAGGAAAACATAGATTAGAGATCATAACCCTATGATATAATTTGAGGATAAGTATAAAAGAACATCATAAAGTTTTTGTAAGGAAAATATTATGTGGTTTTCTCTATAAATATATTCCTTTCTGGATACTATAAGTGG
Source organism: Viscum album (assembly GCA_963277665.1). Lineage (NCBI taxonomy): Eukaryota > Viridiplantae > Streptophyta > Magnoliopsida > Santalales > Viscaceae > Viscum > Viscum album. The sequence continues at coordinate 1,040,900,627 of OY728164.1, read as the reverse complement.
ATGTGGTTCTAGAATAGAGGTACTTAGGGGTAATAAATCCAAAAAGGGTGCATTGTGATTCACCCTATTATCACTTTGTGCATGACAATAGGCCTTACTGCACACCTAGTTTAACACTCTCGGGTGATATACTTGGGCATCTTTAATGGTAATGTGATATAATAGTATAAGTAAATAATTGTTTTATAAATTATTAGTTAAGTATTAATATTTTTTTCAAGTAAATAGGGATTTTACTTAAAAATTAAATTTCTTATATTTGGAAAATTATTTTCATAAAATGGAGTTCATTTTTGAATTTAGAACATCTATATTAGGTTAGGATGAATTTATGATATATTTATAAAATGCTTTGTTTTTCAATGAATAGTAAAAATAAAATTTTTGAGTTTTTGGTGTGTTTTATGACATCAAAATGATGTAATATGTAATTTAAGATACTATTATACTCATGTAAATTAAAATATTATATTAGGTGTACGTGGCCAAAAATGTGGGAAATACCATGGGAAAGACCATGGTTTTTCAAATACTACTGATGTGGTGTCCTCAGAAATTAATAAAAAACTCTCCCTCTGTTACTATAAATACCAAGCCATTACTTCATTTTATTTCATTCCAAAATCAACCCCCTAGAATCTCTGATATTATTACCTCCCATTGATTCCTCTCAAGGTTTCCTCAATACCTCAATGTTCTAATCCTAGAGTTTTAGAAGTTACTCTTCAAGGTAAAGGAATTCCCAACTTATTTTTCCTTTCAAGTTCTCTTTTATGTGGTATGTCTTTAAAATTTCCATAACATGTTCTTATTTCCTTTTTATTATAACACTATACTATATTATGTTTCTTTTAGGAATGTTTGAACCCATTCCCCTCTCTTTTTAATGTTTTATAAAACTATGTTTCGTACCCATTATGTTGCAGGAATTTTCATCTCAAAATTTATCTTCTTTTCTCAAGAAATTATTTTATTTTATTTATGTGATTACCCAAACCTATTTCATTTCTAGAGGTATTAATTAAGACATAAAAATTATTTATTTTATTTTATAATTGACATACATAAAATGCTCATTCCCTTTCAATGGGTTATAAATGAAAGAATGATTATGTTTGTAAGCACTTTTTAAAATGCTATGACTTTGATATGAAACCCATTTATTTTATTCTATGTGGGTTATTTATGAAATTTTTTATTATGATATATTTGGTTCACATAAAAATAAAGACATATTAAAAGTGTTCCCTAATATCACTTCAATTCATTGGGTGAATAAATTAATCTCAAGAGATAAAAATTTTCATGATACCTTGGTGAATAACCTTGGTAATTTTTATGACACCTTGAGGATAGACATTGGTGATATGCTTATGAATATTTAAATTAAATTTTTTATCCACATTTTTAATTTTTATTAAAGTTATTATTATTATTATATTCCTTTTTTAATTCTTTTACCATATTCCTTGTGTTCTTATAGATATCACTCTAGTTCACACGTAAACTATTTTTCTTGTTTTTCCCTTACTGGGCCTTCTTCTCACCCTCTCCTTTGATGTATGTCCCTAGGTTATGAGTTGGAGTAACTATACTTAGTATTAATAAATGAATAATCCTTTAAATTGGATTAAAATAATGTTATATGTTTTTATGTATTATGTACCCTTTTCCAAGAAACTAAACTTTAAAGATCCTCTGTATATAAAATGTAATGCAATGTTATGTAATAAAAAGGCAGGATGCCATATTTGGTATCAAAGGATAGTTTAGTTATTTTTGGAAATTAGGATGTGAAATATTTAGTAATAACCCTATAGAAAATTTTAAATATAAGAAAACTTCCTGGTATTTTGGTGAAATATTAAGTAAGTGGTTTTTGAACAAATAAATCTTTGTCTGGATACGAACAAGTGGATATGGCTTTAGCACAGATGTATCTAGGGGTAAAACCCAAAAACACTTGTTTGAGATAGACTCGAATGGGAACTGGTTCATGACAATGGGTCTTACTGTACTCCTGGTTTGACACCCTCAGGGGATATATTTGGTTAATCAGAAGCTTTTTATGAATCATTATGAAGTATTTATAGAGAAATGTAATTGTTGTTTAAACATGAAGTTTTAAGACATAAAAATTCTTTACAGATAAAAAAATCATAAATGAAATGAGTTTCTCACTGAGGTTTTATTCTTTTATAAAATGGTGGGAAATAGTAGGAACCGTGCAAATGGTGACCGCAATGAACCATTCACTAACAACCCTCTAATGGAAGCTGGATTAGAAACTTTAATGAGAATGATTAACTAACAGACTCAAGTTATGGGAAATAACTTGAATGAAGCTAAGATAATGACTTCACCATGAAGGTAATAGATTTCTGTTGAGTCTTTTATGCATTAATGACCACAAACCTTCAGGGAATCTACTAACCCATTTATTTTTGAACAGTGGATCATCTTTATCGAAAAGATCTTTTCTGTAATTCATAGTTCTGAACAAGAAAAATTCACCCTGGTTATTTACTGCTTAGAGAGAGAAGTTTATAATTGGTGGGAGATGATTAAAAACATGATACCAAGATGGGATATTGAAACTATGTAGTGGGAAGAGTTCATAGGGATCTTCTTCAATAAGTATTTCCATCATTCGATGAGAACAAAAATTGAGAAGGAATTTCGCAAGCTGAAGCAGAAGGAGAATGAATCTATGGGAAGCTATGAGATGAACTTCACAAGGCTTTCATGTTACACCTCTGGTTCTTTCATAGATCCTAATGGGAAGGTCGATAGATTCTTTGGTAGACTAAGACCTCATCTATGGAAGAATATAGCCAATCGAGACTATGATAGCTATGAGGAGATCGTGTGGAGTGCTATGAAAGTCGAACTAGAGTTCGGTGAGACACATCGATCTCAAAAATCCAATGAAAATAAGAGATTAATGGATTCAAGATTTTGTAGGATCTTTGATCAAGGAAGAGTAAGAAATAAAGTGAAATTTCCCACATGTAATAAATGTGGGAAGAATCATTTGGGGAACTTCCTGCTTGGGAGCGGTAAGTGCTACAAGTGTGGAAGAGATGGCCATATCATGTGTAATTGTCATAGTGAGGTGTAGCCTCAACTTCCCAACACTAAAAAAAATGGAAGATGGTGTAAACCCTACCTAAATTCCAATGATTCAAGTGTATATAGCTTGGAAAATTTTCCAATCACTGTTCAAATCTGTGGGTAGTGGAATAGAATCACCATCAGCCTCAAAAATTAAAAGGGAGTAAGGTTGTGCTTTTTATATCACGAAAGATGATGTTGAAGCTCAAAATGATGTGGTGTAATGTAATCTTATTGTTCTCTCAAAGCTATCAAGTACATTTTTTTATTATGGTTCTATGCATTCCTTTATTTCCTCCAAGTTTTCAAAGAATTTAGAATCAACCCCAGAATTTCTAAAAGTATAGTTATCAGTCAAGACTCCTAAAGGGATTATCCAAGCATCAATAGTTTTTAGAAACTCTAGTATTTACTTTAGTGAGCACAATATTATCTCAAATCTAGTATTCATTCTTATGTTATAATTTTACATTATACTAGGGATGGACTAGATCTCAAAGTATAATGATAAGATCAAATGCATAAGCAATAAAATATCAGTAGTCTTGAATGGAAAACCTATAGTTATCTTCCAAGGATTGATATCTCGACCTGAGTTTTGTATAGAAGAACCACCCACAGCCTTCTTTATGAAGTTGATTGGTGAAGATGAAGAATGAAATGAAAGTATATGAATAGAGGATTTCTCCATCATTCAGGAACACATTGATGTATTTCTTGAGGTGTTACCTAGACCTCCCCCATAAATAGAGGTAGACTTCTCTATTGAACTTGTACTAGGATCTCATCCGATATCAAATACCCCATATAGGATGGAAAATGTGGAGCTGGAGGAATTCAAGATACAACTCGAAAATCTTTTGGAGAAGTTGTTTATCTGGCTGAGTGTGTCTCTTGGGGAGAACATGTTGTCTTTGTAAAGAAGAAGAATGGATCAATGCGTCTATGCATTGATTATAGAGAACTGAATGGGATTACAGTGAAGAAAAAATACCCTCTTATAATAATTGATGACTTATTTGACCAACTTCATGGGGCTTAATTATTCTCCAAGATTGATCTTTGATCTGGTTATCATCAACAGAGAGTGAAGAAAAATATATTCCAAAAAATTCCTTCCGATCAAAATATAGGCATTATGATTTTGTTGTTATGCCCTTCAGACTGACTAATTAACCTAGTATTTTTATAGATTTGATGAATAGAGTCTTTAAGTACTACCTTGATAGTTTTTTGGTAGTTTTTATTGATGATATTCTGATATATTCTAAAATTCATGAGTATTATAAGGATCATATGAGGGTTATTTTGAAAACTCTATAGAAGGAGAGGCTTTTTGAAAAGTTCAGAAAATGTGAATTTTGGTTACAAAAAGTTTCATTTTTGGGGCACATTATAACCAATGAAGGAATATCAGTTGACCCTACAAAGAAAAAGGTTGTAGAGGAGTGGCCTCATCCTATAACAGTAACTGAGATTCGTAGTTTCCTTGGTTTATTAGGATATTATAGGAGGTTTGTGAAAAACTTTTCATGAATTTATAATCCATTAACCAAGTTAACTTGAAAAGGGGTCAAGTTCATCTGGACAAAGTAGTGTGAGGAAAGTTTCCAAGAGTTGAAGAAGATATTGGTTACTGCACTCATGTTAACTCTACCCTCAATCAAAGAATAATTCATTATTTTTAGTGATGCATATCTAAAAGGCCTTGATTTTTTCCTCATAAAAAAATGAAAAGGTCATTTATTATGTATCTCGATAGTTGAAGCCTCATGAGAAGAACTATCCTACCAATGATCTTGAGCTGGCTTCAGTTTTTTTTTTTTTCTCTGAAGATATGGAGGCAATATATTTATGGGGAGAAATGAGATATATACACAGACCATCAAAGTTTGAAGTATATTTTCACATAAAAGGAAGTGAATATGAGAAAGAGGAGATGGTGGGAACTTCTTAAAGACTACGATTGTTCAATTCAATATAACCTTGGAAGAGAAAACAAATTTGATGATGCATTAAGTAGTAAAGACCATATTGTTAGGTCAATGATGAGGATTTAAGGAGATCCCTTGGTAAAAGACCTAGTAAAATTGGACATGGGGATCATAAGGTAAGGTACATCATCAACCCTATCCCAAATTATTTCTCAACCATAATTACTAGAGAAGATAAAGAAATTTTAGAAAGAATATACTTTTTATAGAATAAGTTTGAGGCTGTGAAGGATGGGAAGTTTCCCAAGTTCAATATTGATCAAGAAGGTGTATTGAAATTTCATACAAGACTATGTGTTCCATCTATTTTGGAAATAAAGAATGAGTTAATGGATGAAGGTCATAGCTCTACATTCTCTATACATCCTAGAAGCACAAAAATGTATAGGGACCTTTGTGATCATTATTGGTGGAAGAATATTAAAGGGTGATTGCTGACTACACCACAAGGTGCCTGGTATGTCATTAAGTGAATACAGAGAAACAACTTCCTAAATGGATATTACAACCACTACCTATACCAGCATGGAAGTGGGACAATATCACTACGGACTTTGTCACTGGTCTCTCGATAACTTTCAAAGGAAACAATCCGATATGAGTTATAGTGGACCGTCTCACCAAGGCTGACAACTTTATCTCTATTCAGGAAGATTTATCTCTTGATCAACTTGCCCGGATTTATGTGAAGGAAGTGGTAATGCTGCATGGAGTTCCGCTTTCTATTATATTTGATCGTGGTCCAAGGTTCACATCAAAATTATGGAGAAGTATTTAACACGCTCTGTGTACTGAATTGAATTTAATAATGGCCTATCACCCCTAAACTGATGGTCAATCTGAAAAGACTATTTATACACTCAAGGATATGCTGAGAACGTGATTAATGAAATTTAAATCTGGATGGGATCAACATCTCCCATTACTTGAGTTCTCTTACAACAATATCTTCAAATCAAGCATTCAAATTACACCCTATTAAGCTCTATATGGGAAGCGATGTAGAAATCCTACTTTTTGGGATGAGGCTATTGAGAGAAAGCTTATTGGTCCTTATCTTGTATAAGATATGACAAAAAAGTTTTATGTTATCCGACAACACATAAAGGCTGCTCAGAGTCGGCAAAAGATTTTTGACGACAATCATCTAAGGGGCTTGGAGTTTGATGTTGGTGACATGGAATTTCTTCAAATTTCTCCATCGAAGAGAGTCATGAGTTTTGGGAAGAAATGGAAGCTCATCCCTAGTTACATTGGCCACTATGAAATCCTTGATCGCATGGGAGAAGTGGTCTATTGGCTTGCACTTCCTCCAAATCTAGTTCAAGTTCATGACGTATTCCATGTATCTCTCTTGAGGAAGTACATACCTGACCCTTCACATTTACTAAATCTAGAGGTTGTACAACTAGAACATGACCTCCCTTATAAGGAGTATCCTATGGAGATCTCAGATCATAGAGACAAGGTTCTCCGCAACAAGACTACCCACCTTGTTAAAGTGGTGTGGAGGAACCACAAAAATGAAGAAGCCACACGGGAACCATATGAGACTATGAGGCAGAAGTACCTACATCTTTTCTCTTCTGAGGGTATAAGATGAAATTTTGGGGATGAAATTTTTTAAGGGGGAATAATGTAACAACCCAAACTTTTGAATAATATTTTGTTTCCTAAAAATGTATGGTTTACTATTTCATAATCAATAAAAATATATAAGTTTTAATTGAAATGTAACCATCAATATTTTACCATTATATGACCATTGGTTAATATGAATTTTGGAAACAATAAAAAAAAAATTATGTTATAATTATTATTTATAAATAGAAATGATAATGGATAAATAATGCAGAAAGAAGAGTTGATGGCCTCTACCAGTATAATCATGCCACATGAAGCCCATTTGTCAGAGATTGGGAAGGAGGTAGCATCACTAGGCTTTTCTCTGGACCAAGAACAAGCTGAGATTCAACATGTTAAGATTGAATGAATTCACCTACAAGAGAAGTTCAAGTTGATAGAAATCACCACTCGGGAAATGTTGTCCGAGATACACAAAGATTCTATCACCATTGCACACCATTCTCTTAGGTCCTATACAAGTGTTATAAGGGGTTATGTAACAAGGCCTTAGTTACTTTGTGTAATCAATTTGTATAAATAAAAGTATTATTTCTAATTATGGTAAAATAACCATCTTTTTTTGAATTTCAAAATTCAAAATTAATCTATGATGAATTTTTAGTATTTTTTTAATAAGTTTCATATTATTGATGAATATTGAAAAAAGATTATTTTAAAATATTTTTTATACTTTAAATAATTGACATTGTGAAATGATTTTCGAAAAACAGACTTCTACAGTTGTGATCAGTAATAAATTTAGAGTCTATTAAGATCAGCTTAATTTTTGGTGAATAGTAACTTTTGAATAGTAATATTACCAATGTAATAGTAAAATCACCTAAGGAAGTATAAATGTAATGTATGCATCTTGAATGTTAATGTGATATAATAGTATAAGTAAATAACTGTTTTAGAAATTACTAGTTAAGTATTAGTATTTTTTTCAAGTAAATAGTGATTTTAGTTAAAAATTAAATTTCTTATATTTAGAAAATTATTTTCATAAAATTGAGTTCATTTTTTAATTTAGAACATTGATATTATGTTAGAGTGAATTTATTATATTTTTATAAAATTTTTTGTTTTTTGGTGAATAGTAAAAATACAGTTTTTGGGTTTTCGATGTGTTTTATGACATCATAAGGATGTAATATGTAATTTAGAATACTGTTAGACTCATCTAGATTAAAATATTATATTATGTGTCCCAAGTGGCCAAAACCATGGGCAAATACCATGGGAAAGCCCATGGTTTTGGAAATACCACCGATGAGGTGTCCTCGGAAATTAATAAAAAACTCTCTCTCTTTTACTATAAATTCCAAATCATTCCTTCATTTTATTTCATTAAAAAATCATACCCATACAATATATGATATTATAACCTCCAAAGTATTCCTCCTAAGGTTTCTTCAATCCCTCAAGGTCTCAATCCTAGAGTTTTAGAAGTTGCTCTTCAAAGTAAGGGAATTCCCAACTTCTTTTTCCCTTCATGTTCTCTTTTATGTGGTATGTCTTTAAAATTTCCATACCATGTTCTTATTTTCATTTTATTTAGTCCCTATACTGTATTATGAGTCTTTTATTAATGGTTTACCCATTTCCCCACTCTTTTTAATGTTTTATAAAACTATGTTTCATGCTCGTTATGCTGCAGAATTTTCATCTCAAAATCTCTCTCTTTTTCTCAAGAAATTATTTTATTTTATTTATGTTATTCCCCAAACCACTTTAATTTTCAGGGATATTAATCAAGACATAAAAACATTATTTATTTTATTCTATAATTTAAATACATAAAATTCTCATTCCCTTTGTGTGGGTTATAAATGACATAATGATCATGTTTTTAAGAACTTTCTAAAACGATGTGATTTTAATATGAAATCCATTTCTTTTTTATCTATGGTTTATTTATGAAATGTTTGATTATGATATATGTGTATCACATAAAAATAAATACATATTAAGGGTTCTCCCTTATATCTCTCTAATCCATTGGGTAAAGAAATTAATCTCTAGAGATGACAAGTTTTACAATACCTTGGTGAATAACCTTGGTAATTTTTATGACACCTTAGGAATGGACCTTGGTGATATGATTATGAAAGTATAAATTAAAATTTTTATCCAAATTTTCAAGTTATTATTCAAGTTATTATTATTATTATATTCCTATTTATCATTCATTTATGATATTCCTCATGTTCTTATAGATATCGCTCAAGTTCACATGTAAACTGTTTCTCTTGTTTTTCCCTTAATGGGACTTCTACTAACCCTTTCCTTTTATGTATATCCTCAGGTTATGATTTGGAGTAATTTTAATTATTATTAACAAATGAATAATCCCTTCAAGTTTATTAGAATAATGTTATATTTTTTCATGTATTATGTACCTTTTTCAAGACATTAAACTTTAAAGATCCTCTATTTTTAAAATGTAATGCAATATTATGTAATAAAAAGGAGAGATGCCATATAATCCTAGGAAATTCAGAAGTATTAGGCACAAGATAATTCCTATGAAGTAATCTTATTAAATCCAATATTATCAAGAACAAGCTAATTCCTAGGAGGTAATTCTAGGAAATCCATAAGTAACGGTCATAATCTAACTCCTATGAGGTAATCCTAGGAAATCTAGTAGTATTAGGAACAAGTCAATTCCTATAAGGTAATATTAGGAAATCCACCATTATCAGGCATGATATTATTCCTATGAGGTAATCCTAGGAAATCTATAGTATTAGGCCTAAATATGATTCTTAGGAGGTAATTCTAATTAATCAATTGTATCAGTAATAAAGATAGATTCAATGAGGTAATCCTAGAAAATACAGATAGACCTAGTGGAAAAATATTTAGTGATATATTAGGAATTAATTCATAAGTACTCTAGGATAGTGCATCCCACCCATAATATCTTACATTATCACTATATCCACGTCAAGATCACATTTTCAAACTTTGAATTCTAAGGTTTCACCATAATTTTAAAACATGTACTCTCATTAGCTAACCCCCACTAGGTCCCACATAATACTCAGTCACCCACCAAGGTCCCCCAGGTCTCATCATAATCTATACACCCTAAATGGGCCCCTCAAACTCTATCACCCATCACTTAGAGGGAATATTGTCCCTAAACTTCATTATAATCACTTTTCAACCTCATAGGCCTCTTAGGATAGGCCTCGCTATCATTACTCTTATTATATGGTGTAAAGACAATATCACTTCTTGAGTCATCCTAGGTTAATCCACTCACCCAACCTATCATCAATCTACCTAGGTTCTACCCACTCGGGTACTCATATATCCAAGGGGGGAGGAACTCTCACTCAAACCTCATACCAACAAGCTCAATGGCTACAAGGCACATCAAGGCTCGCATGGTCCACCCTCAAGTTCTAAGGTGACATGTGGGGTTAACCATACTTGTTCCATCACCACTCCCTACCTAGGGATAGCTAAAGTAACCTTTCACAAGGACTTCTAAGTCTCACTTATTTCATTCAATTAATACTCCTCTAGGGTCTAAGTCTCACATGGAATGCATTTATAAATAGGCCCTTGACTATTGGTGGTCAAGGCATCAAATAGGGTCCAAGGTTATATCATGGCACTTGACACATAGATTATATCCATAATAATTTTATTTTAATAACATAATTTATTTAAATAAATGGGTTTGATTACCCATGGGGGTGAGACTACATATCACATGCTACATAAACAAATCATAACACCAAAATGGGGTATGCTCAAGGATAACCTACCTCATAGATGGATCTATTTATTTTAATCATAGCCCGAAAACTCTTTCCCAAGATTTTCTATGCACGTATGATCTCCTGAGAACCTATATCAAGATATAACATCCAAATAATTAATCATTAAAATTTATAATTAATTAACCAATTTAATTTAAATATGAATAAATTCCTATAACTCACCAAAAATATTTTGCATCCTAAATCTCTAAGAAAAAGGGTGTGAACCACCCCCATTACCCATCAGTAGGTTTAGCACACTGAAACCCTAATTTATCATGTCAATAAAACCACCCATTTCACCCAAAAATCCAAAAACCCTAAATAAAAGTGTGGAAGTGACATACCTCTTAGAATCTGCTAGTGTGATCATCCTCTTAGGACCTCTTTTGGATAATCTAAGAAAAATAACCTTCTTTTAAGTTGATTCTACCATGATCTAGTGAAATTGTCACTCAAAATCATCACCTAACAATAACACATCAATGGTGAGGAAAAGGATAATAAACCATGGAAAATTTTATGTGGAGTGTTATATTTAACTCAATATTTTCTTTAAATAAAATAACACTTTCTTCCTATAATAATCCAGGGAGATAATCCCTTTGAATCAAATAGGGGTGAGATAACCATTTAGGACGAGCCCCCCCCCCCCCTGTGTACAGGTTGTAAAACACCCCAACACCCCTTTTCAATGTATTTTTTATATTTTATTTAATATTTTAAAAATTATGGAAATATTGTTCTTATAATGGTCACTGTGTAAGGGTCATATCACATAAGGATGAACCTGTAAGGGTCATCCACCATAAGGATGACTCATAAGTGTCATTAATGTAAGGATGACGCCATAAGGGTCATCATGTAAGGATGAACTAGTAAGGGTCATCTTATGCAAGGATGGACCATAAGGATCATCTATGTAAGGATAGCCTTATAAGGTCCATCATGTTAGGATGACCCCATAAGGTTCATCGTGTAAGGATAACCCTATAAGGTTCATCTGCTGTAAGGATTACCTCGTAAGGGTCATCCATGTATGGGTGAACCTATAAGGATTATTTGTAAGGATTATTCATGTATGAGTGACTCGCGTAAGGGTCAACATGTAGGGTTCTTCTAGGGGGGACTTTTCTTGTAATGGAATTTTCCAAATTTGGAAAAGCTTATGTCGTATAAGGGCATTACCTTTACATAAGTCCAGCCCATGACCTGACCTAAAATACCATTCTCAAGCACACGATTCACCACTTGAGCCTCAAAACATATCCAAAAACATCATTTGATGTTTTCCCAACACTCTAATTCTTGATCTAAATCTTAGTTCTAAAACAAAACTCCTCACTAGGAAAAAAATTCAAATTCTCCCGTAAATTCACAACCCAAAAATGCATGGGTATTTATATAAGGAATGTTGTATTTTTTGTTAAAAAAATTTTAGAATAATTAAAAAGTGATTGATAGTTTTTTTGAGTTAAATTGAGGTGTCTAAATTTGTTTGGAGATGAGTTGAGAAAGTTAGAGATAGTTCTGGGATTTTGAGTTGAGAATGAAATTTGAAAAGGTATTGATATACGTAAGAGTAACCTACTCATATGTAAGAATATATCTAATTTTTTCTTGGTATGTAATATCTTTGGAAGCATAAAAATGGAAAAGTAAAATATGTGATATTAACTCCTAGATATGTTATATCATTCCAAGTGAAAATTGGAAAAATAGTGTGGATTTTACACCATCTAACATAACATATAACAAATTATACATAAGTTTTATTGAATGATATGAAAGGTATTACAGAGAATGTGTAAGAATAACTCATAATTCTCAAGTAATGTGTAATATTTTCTCATACCATATGTAAGAGTGACATGGTGATAAATAAGATTAACTATGAAGTTTCATGGTTATATAAGATTGATTTGTTCACACATAAGATTTATCTAATGATTTGGAGGACATGTAATATTTTTTCGAGGATATATAATAATAAATTGTTGAGTTATAAGGTAAAGTGATATTTAAATATAATGATTATATACTTATATTCAATGTTTTAATTTCAAAATTCTAAATGATGAACCATGATTTAATAATTTAATGGTTTCTGGATTTAAAGAGGGATAATTCACCACGAGTTGGAGCTTTTCATCATAATTATTTTTTCATATGAGCATGCAGATGTAGAAAATGAATCTGTAGATTTTGTGGAAGTTTTAATGAGGTAGAAAGAAGAAAATGATATTTGAGTATAATTAAATAAAAATATCATGGAGATTTAAGAAGTGATTTAAATGATAATTTTGGATATTCCAAATTGAGTATTTGGACTCTATTTATAAAGATCAAAAATAGAATATTTCTCAAATGGATATTCGACTGATTTAAAATGTGAAGTTCACACTATTATTTTTCATGGGAGTTTCCATATTTAAAATATGGTAAATATCTATATGATTAGTGGTAATATTTAAAATAGAAGAAAATGAGTCAAACAAAGGGTTGATGAGAAATATTGAGTGAGGAAGACTAAAAATCTATAGTTTCTTGTTGAACCATCTAAATGTAAAAGTTCCTAAAGTTGGAGGGAGTTTAAGTTAGTTTTAAATATTCTAACGGCTCAAGATAATATCTTTATATTAGTGGTAAAGTATCCCAATGTATATTGAAAATCCTATCATTTTGGTTTTAATATTACTATACACTGGAGGGATCCTATATAAATAAAACTATCATGAGACAAATGATATTGAAAAAACAACTTTGGGTTGATGATGATACCTTCCCATATTGTAATCACTTTATGATATTAGTGATGCATCTATGTCTTGGACTTGACTCAAACACATCAAGGATGTGGTCACCCATATTGGGGTGAACCATGTAAAAATTTTGTGTGCCACATGTTCAAATTTCATTTTCTTCATAAAAGTGAGAGTGAATTTTTTAATATTGAGATGATCTCAACTTTAACTAGTAGTAGAAATTTATTTCAAAAGTAAATTATAAAAAGTGGATAATACTGATTGAATACCACTTTATTAGTTGTATATATTAGTTCATCTAGGAATTTTACCCTTTTTGATAAGGGAAGATCCTCTAATTATGGATATGGCAACCCCCTCAGTTGATGAACATTCCACACAATAATGTTTTGGTCCTCCATAGGGCTCAGTACCCCCTAAAGTTACAAGAATTTATTAGTGAGACATAGGTCCCCCATTAGGGTTCCATTAAGGTAATGTGGAAGTAACAATAGTTGGGAAATATGGTTGTTTCGATTATTATAGTTTTCCAGGTTTTCCAGGTTCTCTTAGGTATTTGATCTATAGAGATAAGCTATGAAGAATATATTTCTATTTTATACCTTGAACTTATTTCCCATGGTATAACTGATTTTTCTACTTGATCTAAATTGTTGTTTCATTTTACCTTTGTGTTTTGGGGTGTCTTACTGAGTATGTTTCTAATAATACTTTAATGGACCTTATGCCCACATGTGTTGTATTTTTGTAGACAATGCATAGTTCAGAGAAGACTTGGATGAGCATGAAGCTAGTGGAGTCAGAGCTTAGAGGTACTCAGTAATGATATCTAGTTTTTAAGTTATGTATTTATTGTGGGTTGATGGGACCTTGTATTTTCCCCTACTTTCAAGTAATGCATTCATCGTAAAATGTAGTTTTTTAGTGCGTGCTACTTGGATTTTATGTGGTTTTGTGCATGTTTATTAGTCAAAACTCTCCCATGTGTGTGTTATGTCTACTTGGTGCTAAACATCAGATCATGGTTTATTAGAAATGGACTTGGAGTGTCACACTCGGCCTTCTGCCACCCAAAAAGAGGTTCCAATGATTTGGGTAAGTAAAATTGAAGTTATGATTTAAAATTTATTTACCACATAAATAAAAAATTATACAAATATTTCCAAAACAAAGTATTTCCTGATTCTATTATTATTGTATTTTTAATTTGAAAATTCAATTAGTTTGAAATCCTGGAGAGGAAACAGAGGGGGAAAATCAAAAATTCATTTTTAAATTTTTTTTTTGGGTTTAGGTTAAATATATATACAAAAATTGGTCTTCGTAGCACCAATTGATTTGGTGCTCTTACCCAATTATTTTTTTATTATTTTAAAATTTGAAAATAGTTTTTTTTATTTTATAATTTTATAAATACTTAATTTATTTTATATTTTATTTTAATTCAAAAAAATAATATTTAAATATATTTTCACACACATATATTTTTATAATTAAATTAATATTTATTTTTATATTTTTAATTTATATCTAATAATAGAATATATGGGTTTTTATAATTGAATTAACATTTATTTGGGCTAGCCTCAAGCCTCAAGGTTGGTCCTTTTATACCGGGTGTATCACTAATCATAAATATGATTTTTTATTTTAAAAATATAAAAATGTGTTTTTGAATTTTTAATAGTATATATTATTTAAATTAAATTTAAAAATAATATGTATTAATATTTTATTTTTTAATTATACAACATAAATGTTCTATTATTTTTTATTGATTTTTATAATAAACCATGTTTTTTCATTTATAATAATGTTTACATTGGTATATTATTAAATAAGAAATAATTAGAGATTATATTTTTATTTCATTTGAATGAATCATATTTTAATTTTTTTAAAATTGAATACTTTAAATGATTAATTTTAAAAACCCCTAAAAACAATGAAATTGTTGAAATTATAATAGGTAAAAATAAAAGAAATGCGGGAACAAAAAATTTAAAATAATTACAACAAAATATACCAGTTGTAAACATATTTATAAATATATTTTGATCACTTGTTAATAGTATATTTAACCTTTATTCTCAAAAATCCTATTTTATTTAAAATATTTGAGGAAACTCCCCCTAACAAATTGGAGAAATCATCATATTCTCTATTATTTATTAGTATCAATAGAAATAAAAAAAATAAAAATTTCATAACAATAGATCTTTCAAAGTGAGATGACCCCATGGATGCATACATGCAATGAAAACACCATTGTTCTTACACAAAGATGAAGGTGAAACTCACCACCTTGATATACATGGAAATATATCATAGGTTGCAAGGTCTACCCTTTACTCAACTTATTCACATGATACAATTAAACCCTAACCCAAGCCTAAGATACTCATAAAGTTGTAGTGGTCCAACTCATCATTATAACTCACCCTTACCCAACAACCCCACCCACATCATATCAGAATAGACAAAACAATATTGTACACCATACATGGATTGAAGAAGATAGTGATGGTGATCACATTACATATCTCATTTATAGATATTGAATATGAACCATTTCTGAAATGGTATTATCCCCAGATCATGATGGAGGATTCTACAAGACACAGGAGGTAGTGTGGGGGGATATGCATTGGCCAATCATGTGACACTTGTTTGTGGGAGAGAAGGCATTTCCATCCCTCGGGGGGCTGAAGACCGTAAGAAGATACTAATCGGTTTAACATATGAAAATTGATTTATCTAAATTCTTAACCAATGTGTATTTCCTCTAAAAACATCATCCTATCACTTTGGTGCTAGTATCATGAGTGGGGGAACACCAAATGTTCTATAAATATTGGGTGATGAAAATATTAGGATCTTGGTGTATAAAATCTCTTAGATATTGTGAGACTGTAAATGATATTCCCAAGGTTGAATTTGGTATGCCTAAAATATCCTCCACATGGCCTTAAATATTCTAAAGTTCAAATAATCATATCCCTTATTCTACCCCATCCTGTACAACAAGAAGACAAATAGAAGCTCTATGATACAAAGTACCAAGAATCCTCAAATTCAAATAAGACACAAAAAAATGAAGGATCACAGTTATAGATATATATTCTAAAAATATATTTAATTAATTTATAAATTAAATATTTTTATATATATATAATGTTTTACACTGTAATAAATTAATGTAATCGCCTCTTTGTTTTGAAACTCGACGTATTAACCTTACAATCACTTTGGGTGTGACATATGTGATGCTCTGGTGTCCCAGCTATATGAGAAAGTTCTTCTTTGTTCCCTTACTCTACCGCAAAAGGGTGAAGATATAGTTGCAGCGTATCTACCTCAACATATTTTTCTACAGATATTGGAACCTCAATATATTGTGTTATTGGTGAATCCTCATACTGCTGAGTAGAGAACTGTCCAACATCATATGTGGATCCATGTGTCAACAAGTATAGGTTCCTAGTAGGATCCCCTAAATACACATCAAATAATTTACTATAGGAGAGATTGATGCTTGAGTAAAATAGAAACTATAATATCATAGCCAGTTCACATCCCTTCGGAGCTCCAAGTAGGTTATCTGAATAACATATATGAGATTAAGATTGTATCTCAGATGCATAAGTAAACATATGTAGTGTAGTATCCTCTCTCTATTGTGCAATATTCTTTTCTTTCTATATAGGATTCTCTCTCTATTGTGTAGGAGCCTATGTGGGAGCCTCTTTTAGGAATTGTTTTCCCTCTATTCATCTATGTCCTCACCACTATCCTCATTTATGTCCTCTTACCGGTGGTGGTGGTGGTGGTGGTGGTGTGTCGTCCTCGATGGGCTTAGTATGCACATCTGCATCCTCAAGTTCCTTATCTAGAGCATGTGGATCATGATATAATTGTTGATCCTCATTTTATACACTCTCATATATGATACTGAGAGGATCTTTGAGATCCAACAGGTGTATATGAACTAATCCCACCTAAAAATTTCCTCCTCCTGAGGATCAATGATTTTTATAAGTCATTCTATCATGTATGACTAAAAAACAAATAACATTAAAATTAATATGAAATGTGACATAAAAATATATAATAAAAGTTTATAAATATACCAACTAGTGAATTCCAATCCCATGACTCATAAAGTATGTGATAGTGTGACACTGGTATTAATATAAGTACTCTCCCTGATCATCTGGCTAAGGGAATATTGTGGGATATATGTGCTGAAAGATATTGAATTATGGATGCATGTCTCAACACTCAATGTAATAAGAATGATATCGTGGTCAATCATTCACATGCCAACCTATAATCATAATAGTATATAGTGCATAAACATATCATAGTGAAATAGAGATATGTTTCATGAATCCAAAAAATCACATGAATCGATATGGTTGGTGGCTCTCAATGATCTATATGTGAATGAGTGGAACCACTTCTCCACATTCTCAAACCATAACTATGCACTATAGTGGAAGTGACATGTATAAAAATCTAGTATATGAGGGACATGAAACCTAAAATTACAACTCAGAAAAGAATTCATTAATTAAAAAATAATATAACTAAGTTATCATTGTAATATATTATAAAATTAATAAAAAATTAATGTTTATTTAAATAGATTTAATGTTTAACATACATCATCTGCCTATAAAGAGTCAAAAATATGTTGAAGGTTATACACACTGTGCCCTAAGGTATATACATAACACTGAGTCTAACTCCACCTAGTTAGAAAAAAGTAATATATGATTATTTTATAAATTATATTAATAAATTTACAAAGAAACTCAAATTAATGGTGTAAGCATACCCATGTCCTTGAGGATAGTTATGTAAAAGGTATTGGGTAAGTTGTGTGATAAATCTAAGAGTGATGTGTGGAAAATGATCTAAGACTCATATCTGTTACAAAAACATACATCCTATAATCTATTGTTCCTCTTCTTGATATGTTGTACAAAGTAATCTATATATATGTGATAATATAGTTAACACCCAACTGTAGGTAAATGTCTATTCTAGATCTTCAAGTAATGATAAGTACATCATGTGTACTAATGTGGTAGGATATTCATCACACATTATTTCTCCAATCAACCACATAATATATGCATGTGTGTGTCAAATCGGAGTCAACTCATCAATGTAACATCTTGGTCTAGAGGCTACTCGACTAGTGCCCCATCTCAATTCTCCCCAAGACCTCAAGTGCACCTCCCTAAATACTAGAGGCTTCTAACTAGTAGCAAGGGACTATGTAGGTTTCATGGGAACACTATACCCCCTATATCAAAGTGTAAAATCATATAATAAATCACTAAATATCATAAACCACATATAAAAATCAGAGTATGTAGATAAATAGAACATCCAGCCAATAATAATATAAGGTAAGAACATGTATATAGTCATACAAGATGGATCTAACATTGGTACAATCACATATACAAGGTAAATAAAGAAATAAAAATAGAGTAATGGGTATCCTATGACCCCAATCCATACCTCATCCCAAAATTCCTTCACTCATCTAAGTTATACCACTTTATAAAACCTAGGCTTCATCCCAACCTGTGTCTGTAACCATGTGAAATCCCACTCTAGTACCCTAAGTGTCATGGCCTCTCAAGAAGGGTGTGCGTATATAACTCATTATGGAACCACCAACATGATTCCATACTATACCAGTAATGTATTAATATATTCATGTGACATGATTAGGATAAATAAATAAATAAACATAAAATAAAAATCAATCAATCAATGTAGATATTCATGTTTGGAACATTGATTGACCATACCTATTTTGACCAGTGTCGGAGTGTCTCTGAGCGCATCGCGATGACTATGCCTTCATATAAATACCAAATCCTGGGGGTGTAACCTAGAAATCCCTAATTATCAGGCTCAAACATACAACAAATCATCATGAAGGGATCCATGTCTAGATCCCAAATGTATTTGGAATCTCTCTAAACTCTAGTGAAATAAATTTCTCAAAGATGATTATTAGGTGTCTCGAGAAATCACTGAATCAAAACATACCCCAAGTCACCATGTCTGGCAGCTGAATCCCAAGAATCTTAGGCATCCCAATTAGGTGTGAGTAATTTCATAAGGATCCAGTGGTCAGATCCTAGGGTTGACCTGGACATCTCATATCAATCATGGTGATGATGATGATGATGATAATAATAATAATCCCATGAAGTCTACATGGATGGATCCTATTCAGACTAAACATCCTAAGTACCCATGGCATCTAAGGGGTACCATACAAACCCAAGGTCAAATATTAGCATCTTGGTCATTCTTCACATGGATCAATAGCTGGATCCTAATATACACACTAAGAATCCTTAGCAACATCCTCACATCCAATCCGTATCACATCAATATCATAATAGGCCCAAGTCCATATCACAAGAAGTGCCTATAGGAATCCACCATACCATCATTACATCATGCCAATAGGTTGGGTCTGAGGAAGTAAAATAGGGTTCCCATATCTGCATCAAAATATATAAGTGAAAGCATAAATAAAATATAGGGGATGGATAAAAACCCAATCCCTTTACCATAGTCTACAACCCCATGGACTCGCATATACAGTGTGGGTTCTAAGGTGACACCCACTACCCTCTCTACCCAATCCCAAACACACTCACTCAGGGTCAGTAAGTCATTGAGCACCCACTAGGGTCCCCTAGGTCATTTCATAAGAGATGAATCCTACTTGGGTTCCTCTTGGTAAACACAGGGGTAGAGGCATCCAACATAGATCCTCGGTATCAATTAATTTACTTTGGTCATAACTTTTAACATGAAGTATTTCATGGTCCTCTACAATGTCATAACATAACACAACCTCATGGGCTCAAGGTTATACCACATAGTCAACCCATGGAAGATATGGCCTAAAACTCATTTCAAACTCCATTGTTTCTCAAGGTCGATCACTCACCCAACCCATGGTCATGATATGACCCACTAGGTTCAACCAATACCTATTCATCATGTTCCTTCATAGGGAAGGTTTAAGTTCACCTACACCGGGGCCTCTAAACCTAAAATCACTTAATTTTATTTAATCTTTCCCCTCTCAGGGGTCTCAACATCCTAGGTTAGTCAACATTCTAGGAATCATCTATAAAATTTCTAGGCATAAGGACTAACATGGATGTAGAGAATTGTTTGATTTAGGGTATTTTAATTCATTAAATAATTTAATTAATAATTAAAAATTTTAAATTTAATAGGACAACACCCTTGGGGGTGTGACTTCATGTTCTGTGCATCATAAAAAATCATAAAATCCATAAGGTTAGTAATTGGACCACCTACCTCAAACCAAATCCATTTCCATTTAATCCCCAGCCCATCATTTCACTGCCTAAGATCATATCAACTCCGATGATCACTACCCACACTCCAGGGAACCTATCCCATTCCAAGGTGAAAGAGCACTGTCGTGGGTGCCCTCAAATGATTAGTGTGATTTTGGGGTACTTGGGTGCAGTAGAGTGGCTGACCAAGGTCGTCTCTCAAAGGAGGAAGTGAATTAAAACAAATTTTTAGAGGTATTATAAAAATAAAATAAAAGAGAATGAAAAAAATACTTGAAAGGATGGGGTTGGTTATATTTTATAAATCTAGAAGAAGTTTTCTGGAAGAAGATTGTATTTTTTTTAGTTTTGAAATGAATTTCGATTAAAATGACACAACAAGAAGATGTTTTTTTAGACAATATTTAAAAGATGTAATCGATCTAACTCTACCTATTCAATCAATTATTTATCATTATCATTTAAATTAACATCCACTTAATTATGATTCCTTAACTTTTTAGCTCCCAAACCCTATGATAATTAACCTTACCACAAAGATGAAGTGAATTTAACCCTAGGCTAACTTCAGAACATGCAATCGCAACACCCTGCTTTGATTGATATTATAAGATTGGATTATGGTCAGTGGTAAACTAAGGCACATTTCCCCTTTGGAAATTAGAATTAATTTAGTTTAGGTATTATATTTGAACACTAAAAATTTATCCCGTGTGGTTTTTTATAACCTATTAAGTTCTCACTCTCACAATTTACACAAAATCTCATCCTCGCGTGTTTTTGTGTAAATTGTTCGATTGCTTTCTTAGTTTCAATTAAATTAAAAACTCAATTAATTGATCATATTATTTGAATTAAATTATATCATTGATTCAAAATAAATTAATGTATAAGGTAAGAGATAGATCGATTACTAAAAGACTACTCTTCCATGGGTGGCGTAATCATCGTAGAAGCGAATTGCATTTGCAACGGTTTATAATGGGTATAACCCAATAATGCTTCCACTCAAGAATTCCAGCCCAAAGAGGAATATTAAGATAAGAATAAATTTTAATAAAACATAAGAAAAGATAATAAGTAAACGAAGAACAATGAATTTTAAAACACAAATGAAAATATTACAACATGAAGAAGAGAAGGAGGCTTCGATGAGGGGATCCTTGCTTCAAGAGATACCCCTCTTACAATGGTTGGATAATTTGGGTGAAACCAATTCTCTTCTGCCTCAAATCTCCTAATTCACGTCCCCAGCCTCTCCAAATGATAAAAACACTAATTTATAGAGTGGAGGGGAGGCTAGGTTTAAAGAGGTTTCAAGTGTGAATGGGAAATCTCGGCCAAATATTTTTATATAATTTTCACCGCCCATTTGACCTCCAAAACGCGTTAAAAATCTCTCCATCCATAAGGATGATTTGTGAGAAAATGAATCCCAGATCTCCTCTCAAAATTTTGGCCTAATCCAAGCATTGAGGAAGAAGTTATGGCCCAAATATCGAACCTATGTCCATTCTGGCGATTCCAGCCCAACTTTGACTTCATGGCCCATTTTCAACAACCAAACGCACTCTTTATCTCTAGTGTCCTGAATAAAAGTTGTATAAAATTAATTTATAAACACTGTTAAAAAATTTCAAGTTCAAATAATAAATATAAAAATATTTATTTTCGAAATACTAGAGTGCACTATAAAGGGTAAAATTGGAATTTTCACCAAATTTTCAAATGAATGATAAAATCCCAAATATTTTATAAATAAACATATTTAACACAATTTGAGGAAATTATTTAATTTATTATCAATAAAATATTCAAAAAAATATTGTTTTATCAACTCCCTCACACTTACCCTTTTGCACTCCTGGGCAAAACCTCATATCAAGTATACATCAATATCAAATCAAAACAAATTTTAAAACACATATCCTTAAGATCCAACAATTACACACCAAGAAACAAAAGATATCATGCCTCATAAAAAATAATTATTTAAAGTTCTCTATTTATATCATTCAATATATTTCCACTTCGTTTATCCTCCCATGCACAAAACACTTACCTCGCTTGAATTTTCTCTTATCACACAAATATCATTTTTTTGCAATGTCTTTCTCATCCAAACTCATAAAAGGGTCATCATAGGCTTGATAAATTCCTACATCACCACTTGATGTGATTCAAAGACATATGTTTATCATGGGGACTTTTTAGGGTTGTTCTGTGGATTTCGGTTGGTAGGATTAAGGTGTGAAAAATTCTGAGGCTGAATGAGGAGGGCTTGACTCTTTTTGAAGAAAAATTGCATTAATCTAATTTT
This sequence comes from Viscum album, assembly GCA_963277665.1. Lineage (NCBI taxonomy): Eukaryota > Viridiplantae > Streptophyta > Magnoliopsida > Santalales > Viscaceae > Viscum > Viscum album. The sequence continues at coordinate 1,040,877,653 of OY728164.1, read as the reverse complement.
CACTTAAATATGGTCTTATCCTCAATCCCCATAGTATCAATTCAGATCCATCATCATGAAAAGTCATGGAAAGTTTACACCATTCATCATTTCAGCATCAAAAATGTCAATCTTCTCAAACATGATTTTCTTGAGAGCTCCAGATAGGCATAGCTTTCCACCTCAATTAGAAGCTCCAGAAAAGGCACAGATTTCAATATAATGATTTTCTTCAGCAGCAAACACATCTCTTCAGAATTTAATTTTCCACCCAAAGTATCACAAAATGTGGTATCACAACACAAGATAGTTTCCCCCACACTTAATCTCAACTAGATTATGCAATTTCACTTCAAGAGTTGGTTGGATAGGGAAAATTGGTTTGTAATGTGGCTAACCTAATAGGTTGTGCATGGATTTTAAGGGATAAAAGGATTAAATGTTCAAGGTAGGCCATTATAAAAAAGGATTCTTTGAAATAGGGGCTTTAATACCAAACAAATTCCTCAATCATTTAAACATAAGTACCTCAAACCCTCAAGTTTTGACAGAAATAAATCAAATTTTGGTTAAATCAAGCGTGGTTTGGTTCTCTCAAGAAGTGGGTTGAATGTAAATAATATGAAAATAATGGTTTATAAGCCTCACAAGAAAGTGGTTTCAAATATAAAGACAATGAGATGTGGCATGGGATTCAAAATTCAATTTACTTTTCATGAAATTACTAAATATTTGAACTTGAAATAAAGTCATTTTTAGCATTCATTTAAGCTCAGTTTCATGGGATAAATTGTTTCACTCATTGATATGAATTTAAAAATTGTGATGAGAATAATTTCAGCTCAAAAATTCCAAAAACACAAAGAAAATTGAAAAATAAACACACAAAATTTGAAAAACACACATTTTTTTTGTTTTGTTTTTTTTTAAACAGGAAAACAATTGAAATTACTAAACTAAAAGGTTCCCTCCCTCACACTTAAAATATTGCATTGTCCTCAATGTAAACCCATGAGATGATATATGCACATGAAATGCAGAATTTTTAAATAGGACAAATAATATAAAAGTGAAAGGGTTAGGAACAGCCTGATGGGCTCAAGTGATGATGGGGTCATGCAGTGTGATAAAATCCACTACATCAGTAGGAAGTCCCTCAATGTATCTCTTCAAACATTTCCCATTGACTATAAATCTTCTTCCAGTTTCCTCTTGTGTGATCTCCACTGAACCATAAGGAAAAACATTAGATACAATATAAGGACCTAACCATCTAGAACGCAACTTACCAGGCATCAACTTCAGTCGTGAACTGTAGAGAAGGACTTTCTCTCCAACATGAAACTCCTTTTGTTGGATCATTCTATCATGATATTCTTTTGATTTTTTCTTATGAAGCCTTGAGTTCTCATATGAAGACAATCGAATCTCCTCAAGCTCCTGAATTTGCAGCTTCCTTTGGATTACAGCTTGGGCCAAATCCATGTTGAATTTTTTTATAGCCCAATGCTCAACCTCCACGGGGAGATGACATGCTTTCCCAAAAACAATCTGAAATGGGGACATACCAATGGGTATCTTGTATGTTGTCCTATAATCCCACAATGCATCATCCAAGAGCTTCCTCTAATCCTTCCTATTTGGTTGCACGGTTTTCTCTAAAATCTGATTCAACTCACGATTTGAAACCTCAGCCTGGCCATTTGTTTGGGGGTGGTATGGTGTTGATGTTTTGCGTGTCACCCCGTACTTCTGAAGGAGGGAATCCAAATTCTAATTACATAAGTGTGTCCCTTGATCATTAATGATGGCCTTCGGTACTCCAAACCTAAAAAAAATTCATTTTGAAAAAGTCCACAATAACATGAGAATCATCAGCCCTGGTGGCCTTAGCCTCCACTCATTTACTCACATAATCAATAGCAACCAAAATGTACAAAAAACCAAAGGAACTAGGAAAAGGACCCATAAAATAGATGCCCCATACATCAAAAATCTCACAGAATAGTATGGGTTGTTGGGGCATCTCATGTCTCCTAGAAATGTTCCCAGTGTGTTGGCAACGAGAGCATGACTTACAAAACACATGGGCATCATGGAATAAGCTAGGACAATATAATCCATAGTCCAAAACTTTTCTAGCTGTCCTTTGGATTCCAAAGTGTCCACCACAAGCAAGTGTATGACAAAAATGTAAAACATACTCCAACTCATGATCAGGAACACACCTCCTAATAACTTTATCACTACACATGCGCCAGAGGTATGGATCATCCCAAACATAATACCGAGACTCACTTTTTAATTTTTGGACTTGATGTTTCTTTAAATTTGCAGGGATTTTAGAGGCAATAAGGTAGTTAACTAAATCTGCATACCAAGGATGCGTACCTGAGATTGAATAAAGATGCTCATTGGGGAAAGTGTCCCAAAGTGGTACCTGGTCCAAAGTGTCATCCTCTAGTGTGTGAGTAAGCCTACTCATGTGGTCCGCCACCAAGTTTTCTGACCCCTTTTTTTCCTTTATCTCAATATCAAATTCCTGAAGAAGGAGCATCCATCGGATCAGCCTGGGCTTTGCATCTGGATTCTTCAAGAGGTACCTCAGAGCTGCATGGTCAGAAAAAACAACTACTTTAGAGCCCAATAAATATGAACAAAATTTATCTAAAGCGAATATAACATCAAGAAAATACTTTTATGTGGTTCTGTAATTTTATTGGGATGAATCTAGTGTCCTTGATGCATAGGCGATCACATGTGAACATCCCTCCACCCTCTGAGATAAGACGGATCCAATCGGGAAGTTGGAGGTGTCACACATAATCTCAAAAGGAATCTCCCACCGTGGGGGCTATATGATCGGTGGAGTGGTCAGAAAATTCTTTAGCTCATTAAATGAAGTCCTGTAAGAATCATCAAACACAAAATTAGAATCCTTTTGAAGTAATCGTGACATAGGAAGAGCAATCTTACTAAAATCTTTGATGAAGCGCTGATAAAATCATGCATGCCCTAGGAAAGATCTAACATCACGCACACATCAAGGGTAGGGTGTGGATGAAATAATGTCTACCTTAGATCTATCAACCTCTATCCCATGTTTTTACAGTACGTGCCCTAAGACAATGTCATGCTCTACCATAAAATGACACTTTTCAAAGTTCAGGACCATATTCTTCTCAATACAATGATTCAACACCTTTCCCAAAATACTTAGACATTCATCAAATGAAGACCCATACACTATAAAATCATTAATAAATACCTCCATGAAGGTCTCAATAAAATCAGAAAAAATACTCACCATGCATCTTTGGAAGGTACCTGGGGCGTTGCAAAGTCCAAATGGCATCCTCTGGTAGGAAAATGTGCCAAAGGGACAGGTGAATGTAGTATTCTCCTGATCCTCCGGAGCTATAGGAACCTAAAAATATCCAGAAAATCCATCCAAGAAACAATAGTGTATCTTCCCAGCTAGTCTCTCAAGCATATGATCTATAAATGGGAGGGGAAAATGGTCTTTGCGAGTGAAATGATTTAGTTTTCTATAATCAATACACACACGCCAACTTTTTTGTACCCTCATTGGAACTAACTCATATTTCTCATTTTTAACAATAGTAACACCACTTTTCTTAGGCACAACCTGAATAAGACTTACCCACTGAGAATCTGAAATGGGATAGATTATACCTGACTCGAGAAATTTTTCAACTTCTTTTTTAACAACCTCCAAAAGTTCTGGATTGAGTCTCCTTTGTGGTTGCCTCACCGGTTTAGCCCCATACTCCAAGAGAATCCTATAAATGCAAATGGAGGGGCTAATACCTGATATGTCTGCCAATGTCCAACCAATTTCCCTAATGTTATCTCTCAAAAGATTCAAAAAAAAATTCTTCATGTTCAAAAGAGAGATTGTTAGTAATGATAACAGGTAATCTATCACAACTCAGAAAGTATGAATATTTAAGATTTGGGGGCAATGGCTTGAGTTCTAATGTAGGGGGGTAATGTATGGATGGAGAAATTGATGCAACAGACATATCTTCATAATGAACATCAGTATCAGAATAAAAATCATCAAAATTAGAAAATAATGCATCAAATCCTTCAGCATACTCAACAGCCATGTCATAATCAGAGTTTATATGATCAGAATTTGAAACCATATCAAAATAAAATTCAATAGAGGTTTTTCCATCAAAAACAGGTGTGGAAGTACTCTTAGACATCAAACTAGAACCAATACTCATAATTTCACTAAGAATAGGACAATCAAATTCCATGTGGTTTTTACTTAGTGGTTCAAAATGGGAGATAACAAATGCAAAATGATCCTATGAGAGGTACTTCATTGAATCCATAACATTAAATATCACAACTTCATCTCCAAATTCCATGGAAAGTGTACCCTTGTTGACATTTATGATAGTTTTTATAGTTTTGAGGAAGGGTCTCCCTAAGATAATGGGGGCATGAGAACTTACCTGATCATCCTCCATGTTAAGCATGTAGAAATATGCTAGAAATATCATGTATCTTACTTGGACAAGTACATCCTCAAGGGCTCCCACTGGATATTTCATAGCTCTATTCACCAATTGCACCACTACTCTCATCAACTTCAACTCACCAACCTATAAAGAAGAGAATACAAAGTGAGGCATCACATTTATTGAAGCTTCTAAATCACAAAGAGCATCAGAGAAGTGCAACTCCCCTATGGTACATGGGATGGTGAATGTCCCGGGATCCTTACACTTTTTTGGAATTGCTAGATTTGGTGTAATGAGTGTTGAGACATTCCTTCCAAGGATGATCCTCTCATTTCCCTTGAGACCTCTTCGATTGGTGTAGAGCTCTTTTAATAATTTGGCATACCTTGGGATTTGTTTGATAGCTTCAAGTAGAGGGATGTTGATCTCAACATGCTTGAATGTGTATAAAAACTCTTTTTGCATCACCTCTTCAGCCATCTTCTTGTTTTGAACAACCCTATTTGGAAAGGGAATAGGTTTAGGAGGAACATCATCAATATTTTTCTTACCTTTATATTTCTCCTTGGGTTCTCATCATTTGGTATGTAATGGGGCTTCTTCGGAGTTTAGGTGAATCCCAGTGGAATGATAGGTGAAGAAGCATCAGTTGTTTGCTTCTCGCTTCTCAATGTAATGGCACTAACATTCCCCTTTGGATTGGGAGTAGGTTGGGAAGAAAGATTTCCAGAATTCTTACTTACCAGTTCATGGAGGGCAGTGGCAATCTGGATCATTTGAGTCTTCAACTCCCTCAACTCAGAACCTTGAATATTCATCTCATTCTATTGATTAAGAAAATTTTGTTTCAAAAAATCATCAGTGTTAGAGTATACCTTGTGTTGTAGATTCCCTTGTTGCTGACTTGTTGATGTTTGAGCTTAGAATCTCCTTTGGGGTTGTTGGAAACCCTATTGGTAAGGTGGAGGCTTTTGGAAGTTTGGTTGAAAAGGGGGCCTTTGTTGTTGCCCAGATCTATACCTCATGTCTGATTAATCCTTCCACCCTTGGTTGAATGTTGGTGCAAAGGAGTCATACTTCTTTTGGGGATGTGGTTGTTGTTGTTGCTGATATGGTCTCCCAGGTAATACTACTACACAATCTTCTGTTTCTTGTAGTTAGGGGAAACAGTTAGTTGGGTGGCTTGTCTCAGTTAAAATGCCACAAGGCATTGAAGGAGTGGGTTGGGATGTCTTTTGAGCCAAAGCAATCTACCTCACCATAGTGGTCAATTCTTCCAACTTGGTATCAATCAAATGACTTTCAATAGAAGAATGACTTACCTGATGTACTCCCCTGACATGTGGTGTACCTCTATCGCCAAATTGTTAGGAGTTTTGGGCCATCTTTTCGATCAATGCATGTGTGGATACTGGTGTATTGTCCACCAATGATCCTCCAACTGCAGCATCCACCATTCTACTCTCCATAGGTGTGAGTCCTTCATAGAAGTATTGGATGAGGAGTTACTCACTGATTTGGTGATGTGGGCAGCTTGCACACAACTTCTTGAATCGTTCCCAGTACTTATACATTGACTCCCCTTGGGTTTTCTTGATCCCTGAGATATCCTTTTGAATGGAAGTGGTCCTTGATGTTGGAAAAAATCTCTACAAGAAAATACATTTCAAATCGTTCCAACAAGTTACATCTTCGGGTTGTAAATAATACATCCAGACTTTCACAGCTCCATCAATTGAGAATGGGAATGCTCTTAGTTTGATTTGATCTTCAGAAACATTTCTTGGTTTTAAGGTTGAGAAAACCACATTAAATTCTTTAAGGTGTTTATTGGGATCCTCACCAGAGAGGCCGTGAAATTTTGGAAGCAGGTGAATTAATCCAGATTTCAGTTCAAAGTCTGATTCAAGATTTGGGTATGCAATACAATTTGGTTGATAGTTAATATCAGGTGCATTCAATTATCAAATGGTTATATTAATATCATTTCCATTATTTTCAGACATTGGTTCTTGTTTTATGGTTGAATTTGAATTGCTTCCAATTTCAATGTTCTGATATTGGAGTAATTCTACAACTGGTTGAATGTTGAAACTTCCTGTAGAATAAGAATGTCTGATTTGTGCCCTAAGGTTAAGTTCAATCTCAGGGTCAAGATCTAAGAGATCTTTGGGATTAGTTCATATCATAAATAAAATAAAAATGAAAAGAAAGAAATTGGACCATAGTAAAATAGAAATAATAAGTTTGAGTTGATGGTCAAAAAAGAAGTAGAAGAAAATAAAAAAAGAAGAAGAAAAATCAGATTGGGTAAAGAAAGAAGAAAGAAGAGAGGAAGAGAATAAAATGTAAAATAAAATAAATAACTCTAATTGGTTGAAATAATTACTTGAATCCCCGACAATTATTCCAATTTGAAAGAGCACTACCGTGGGCACCCTCAAATGATTGGTGTGATTTTGGGGTACTTGGGTGAAGCAAAGTGGCTGACCAAGGTCGTCTCTCAAATGAGGAAGTGAATTAAAACAACTTTTTAGAGGTATTCTAAAAATAAAATAAAAGAGAATGAAAACAATACTTGAAAGGATGGGTGTTGGTTAAATTTTATAAATCTAGAAGAAGTTTGTTGGAAGAAGATTGTATATTTTTTTGTTTTTAGTTTTGAAATGAATTTAAATTAAAATGACACAACAAGAAGATGTTTTTTTAGACAATATTTAAAAGAAATAATCGATATAACTTTACCTCTTCAATCAATTATTTATCATTATCATTTAAATTAAAATTCACTTAATTATGATCTCTCAACTTGTTAACCCTCAAACCCTACTAGAATTAACCTTACCACAAAGATGAAGTGAATTTAACCCTAGGCTAATTTCAGAACATGCAATCGCAACACCCTTCTTTGATTGATGTTCTAAGATTATCTTATGGTCAGTGGTAAATTAAGACACGTTTGCCCTATGTAAATTAGAATAAATTGAGTTTATGGATTATATTTGAACACTAAAAATTGATCCCATGTGGTTTTTTATAACCGATTAAGTTCTCACTCTCACAATTTACACAAAATCTCATCCTCGCGTGTTTTTGTGTAAATTGTTCAATTTATATATTAGTTTCAATTAAATTAAAAACTCAATTAATTGATCATATTATGTGAATTATATTATATCATTGATTCAAAATAAATGAATGTATAAGGTAAGAGATAGATCTATTACTAAAAGACTACTCTTCTATGGGTGGCGTAATCATCGTAGAAGCGAATTGCATTTGCAACGATTTATAATGGGTATAACCCAATAACGCTTCTACTAAATAATTCCAGACCAAATAGGAAGATTAAGAGAAGAATAAATTTGAATAAAACATAAGAAAAGATAAGAAGTAAACTAAGAACAATGAAGTTTAAAACACAAATGAAAATTTTACAACATGAAGAAGAGAAGGAGGCTTCGATGAGGGGATCCTTGCTTCAAGAGCTACCCCTCTTACAATGGTTGGATAATTTGGGTGAAACTAATTATTATCTGCCTCCAATATCCTAATGCACATCCCCAACCCCACCAAATGATAAAAACACTAATTTATAGAGTGTAGAGGATGCTAGGTTTAAAGAGTTTTCAAGTATGAATGGGAAATCTTGGCCAAATATTTTAATACAACTTTCACTGCCCATTTGACCTCCAAAACTCGTGAACCAGATCTCCTTACATAATGATGATTTGTGCGAAAATGAATTCCCGAGATACTCTCAAACTTTGGGCCTAATCCAAGCACGGATCAAGAATTTATGTCCCAAATACAGAACCTATGTCCATTCTGGCGAGTCCATCCCAACTTTGACTTCATATCCCATTTTCAACAACCAAATGCACTCTTTATCTCTAGTGTCCTGAATAAAAGTTTTATAAAATTAAGTTAGGAACACTTTTACAAAATTTAAAGTTCAAATAATAAATATAAAAAAATTTATCTTTGAAATACTACAGTGCACTATAAAGGTTAAAACTGGAATTTTCACCAAATCTTCAAATGAATGATCAAAGCCCAAATATTTTATAAATAAACATATTTAACAAAATGTGAGGAAATTATGTCATTTATTATCAATAAAATATTCAACAAAATAGTGTTTTATCACAAGGCATCACAAAAACCGATTATAAACAATTATTATTAATTATACCATTTTTTAAAGATGTAATAATCAATAAAATCTTATTGAAAGGTCTCATTACATTGAAATCATAGCTATAAACCCATGGGAGGTTTGTAGTGGGCCCCCAAAATCACCCTAGGAAAAATCCATAACAAATAACACTCATTCCATAAGTATTTCAAATTAATTTTCAAGGAAACCTATTTAAAAAATCTCATAATGATGTACCTTCTTCGAATTAGGAATATGTTATAGGTAGACTTCATCTTGGGATGTTCTATTCCTAGGATACATGAAATCCCCATCAAAATCGGATGATTTCACCATTCTCTAATGAAATATCCATTTTGAACCAAAATTGAAACAATTCCAAATCAGTGTGAAAGAGTTAAGAGATGGAACTAAGAATTAAGAGGATCTTGTGCCTTGATATACTATAGAAAACTCCCAAGAATTTCTTCACAACCAATGGTAGAAAAAGGGTGAAATAGAGGGAGGTAATCCATGCTTAAATGGGGGAGAAAATGGGGTTTTCCACTTTTTAATTTTGCATGGGAAAATAGTAAAATAAAAAAAATCAAGTTTGGGAAGGTTAAATGCTTTGGTCACATAGTTTAAAAAAATGTGAACCAACCATGATTTAGTCATTTTTTAAGAAAACCCACCTCACACAATTTGGCTGCATGGTTTACTAACCATGTAGAACATATTTGGAATTTATTCAAAACCTATCACATGCTTTTTCTGCTAATTTGAACCAATTTTCTAGATCAAATCAAGCCACACAATTTCCCCTTGGAATTTTCATGGTTTCCTCTAAACCATGCTCTAACTATTAAGGCAAGACATTATCCATATAAAATGAACTGGAAACTTTCTGAGGTTTAGGGTGTTGCATGGTTTCACCTAAATCATGTTCCCCAAACCATTTTCCCTAGGTAGATTCCTCCAAAAACTCTTGAAATCTCACCCTAATATTTCGAGACTCACCCAAACACCCAAAATACCTTTCAATCCTCAAACTGTAACACCATAGAATGTTAAATATTTACAAGATTAAATTTTACTACCCATGTCAACAAGGTGGACCTTTCTTTTCAATCACCTAACTAAGTATAACTCCATAATTAAAGAGGTTTGTCCTAGAGTAGTGATCAGGATGGGTGACCTTCTTGGAAGTTTCCTAGGATGTGTGCGAGTGAGGAAAAAGAATATTAGAAAGAACATATGTTGGCCTATGGGAATATTCATTAGTCTGGTGAACCATTTGGGCATGTGGGCGGGTCCTAGGGAGGGGATAACATGTGTCTATGGTACAAATAAGGTGCCTATAAGGCTCAGTTGTTACATTTGTATCAAAGAAGAAACCCAGCCAAAATTGTAGTGGCACTGCCTGGGTTGGGATGTAGGGTCCACAATGAGGATTTTTTCTCTAAAGGGTGGGAATGTAACACTCCATAATGTTAAAGGATTAAAATATTAAATGTTACTACTCATTTCAACAAGGTCACCTTTCTTTTTTGGGAGCCTATCTAATTATAATCCATAATTAAATAGGTTTGGCTTGGATTAGTGATCAAGATGGGTAACCACCTGGGAAGTTTCTTAGGGTGTGTGAGAATGAGGATGTGAGAATGAGGATAAATCACATTGGAAATAATATGTGTTGGCCTGTGGGTACATCCATTAGTTTAATGACCCATTTGAGTGTGTGGGTGGGCCCTAGAGAGAGTAAAACATGTGTCTAGGGGGAAATAGGGTGCCCATAGGGGATATTTGTTACAAAAACCTTATCCAAAAACATCACTTTAAGAATTATTAACTCTCATAATTATATTCTAAATCCCAATTGAAAATTCAGACCATCCACTAATTCAAAAATTTAAAAACCTTATGAAATTTTCAACTTGTATAAACATGAGATCTCACAACCTCCCCACCATAACAATTCTTTTCAAGAAAACCATCACCATTATCAACCTACCTGGGCCATAAAATCCCAATTAAAAATTCATGTTCTATCCAGGAATTCCCAAGTGAATTTCTAAATCATTGCTTAAGTTCTAAGGCACTCAACCACCAAAACATGAACCATTGTTCAAGTTCATTTTCTAAAACACTAAGATCGTGCTCCATGGAACCCATCCAACCAGAGAAACCCTTGTTCCATCATCCACTTGACCATTGGACTTATGGTTCTCCCCACCATAAGCTTCAAGTTTTAATATCAAAATCCCAAATATTTTGTGCTTCATCATTGAATTTTCCTTTTTTTTTAACTCATTATATCCAAAATAGTGCATATGATGCGGTTTTCAGCTCACAGCATCTAATTTTCACATGAAAAACTAGTCAGTCCTCCTCTGATCATCTCTCCTCAAAAATGTTAAATCTATATTGTTGATGCACTATCCATTTACTAGATCTTGATGCCTTTATTTCTAAAGGAACCTCAAGATCATCCTAAAACATCTCCTAAAGTCCCAACCCTACTTCTAGTGTAATCACATTCATACCATTTCAAAATTACCCCAAGACTAAACCCAATGTTCATACTCTATCTGATAACACATCTGAGTCTATACTTAACATTCCCTGAAGAATCCATTTGTATTCATATTTATTTATCCACTAGAATACAAGAACCCTAATGATCATTCAATGATTGATCCCATGTTATGATGACCCTTACAACATGAGGGTATTACCACTCATGACCGACATCACACTCTACACCATATTAATGGCCTTATCATCACATCACTAGATAAAAAATATGATCACCATGGCCCATGCCTTGTTCATCACCAAACTCAATGATTGGATGTGGTCCAACCCACTCATATCTGAGTGTCAACCTAAAATTCCATTTTCACCTATTCCCAACCCATAAGAACTCCATCCATGTTCTTCACTAAATTTCAATGCATAATGATGGCACCACCCTCAATCATCCACTTTTTCACTCTTTACCACATGTATTTACCTTATACAGCTCCTTGAGTGCAACCTCAATAGGTTCCCCTATTGTGTGTGTGTCTCTCCTCTTGAGCCACATTCCTCTATCCTAGATAACACTTTTCTGGGATCAACCTGGGTCGATCATGCCACCACACCTAACCCATTCTTGATGTCTCCTCTACCATGAAGGTAAATTTAAAATTGACATCACAACTTCTAAGAAACCATGCATTCAACATCTCATCAATTCTCTTTGGTCATCGGTTTCCCTTGGGCATCACCAATCTAAATTTCACCAGGTACCACGTATAAAATATGTTCATTATCTCAATATCATCTGAAAAAATGATAGTCATACACTCTAGAACTACTCAATGTGAAAACCCAAATCACACTCTTGTGAGTTTCACATCACCAAAATTATAAATTTGTGCCTAAACACAAACCATGTTACTTGGTATATCCATTTTTACCTGAACAGAGCATCCTTGGAACTCCTCTTCAAAATCGAGAACTTCACTTGTGCCATGATTTACCTCAAAATCACCTATTTAATGGGTTTCATTTATAAACCATGGTAATCCACCCATGATATGAGGCATACCTATATCATCCATACACTTAGTCACAACCCATCACTATAATAAAACCAAAAAAATCTACCCATGCTTGCACCGTATTTTTAAAAATCATCTGTCCTACCCTAGAACCCCAACCTCTATACTGAGTCACTCCATGTGCCTAAAATTACAAAGTTATATAAATAAAATTTATTATTACATAAAGGGTACTAATTAATCACCATGCATGTACCGTAAACCCTCAAGCATGTTTCGTGCATCGATCTCAAACAAAAATACTTACCCATACTTTCACTTATAAACAACTCAAAAGTCCATGACAACCCCTCTCATGAGTTCAACCCACATACAACACCGTGAACCAACACAATAATACACTATTGTGTGTCTCAAGACTTAATAGGTCCTCCCACTTATCCCAAAATTTCAAAACTCATAGAAGGTCACAACTCATGCGGTGTCGTCCATGCTCTCATCTCATAATCCCACAGTAACACGCATGCCAAAAACCCACTCATGGGTCTCACATACACCTATAACAGGCATCATATTCCAAAACATCATCCTAATAGGGTTCCAATTCTCACCAATTATACACATACAGGATTGTTCCCTCAAGAATCCCAACTCACCAATCATCACTTTCATAACCAACAACATTGTACTAGATGATATATATCAAGGAAAACACAAACACTAGATCAGTTAAGTAGAATTTCATTCTAATATATATAGTAAAACTCTATATAGGTTGTTACTTACACTTTAAGTAACTGAATTGAAACATTAATGACCCATAAGGGGTTTCCCACTAAGGAAACATGTGCCTTTACTAATAAGCATAGGTCACTACATGTCCACTCATAGAGGGACTATTTCATCATCTTCACCAAGAATCTCATTATATATCCACATTACTTGACATAATAATAAAATACATACATATAATTTGGCTCAAATTAGTATAATTTCACTGAGTAATTATATAGGAAAACATCATATGAGCAGTTTTTGTCACTTTAAACATTTTATCCTCTCATAATTGATAAAAATTACACACATGTAGGTATAAATTTAATGAATATCCTATGTTTCTAATCATGATTCATTATACACCTATTCCCTCTATGGGATAAGATTCAAATCTGAAGAACTGGTTTCTTTCCAATGGGACAAGATCTAGAAATCCAAAAAAAATCATAAATCTCAAACCAAATATACGTTACACAAGGTGAAAATCATATCAACTATAACACAATATACCAAGAACAATAATACAATCCTTATAAACTCATACTTCTTACCAGAATAGGTGTTCATGATGCACCAGCCTGGTATCCATCATAGGCTCCAACACATTCTTATATCTCCCAACTACCTTACCCCAAATCATGAGACAAATAAAACACCCCTCTAATACCACTTTGTAATGTCCCGATCCATAGTCCACTCAACTGGTTCCTCAGCCCGATTCACCATAAGACCTCATGTGAACCTCCCCGAACACTAGAGATCATTGACTAGTAGCAGTGGTTTATAGAGGTTTCATGGGGAGACTATACCCCTATATCAAAGTTCTCAATCATTTAATAAATCACTAAATATCATACATCACAGATAACCATTAGTGTACATAGATAAATATAATATCAAACAAATAATAAAATGAGGTAATATTATGCATACAGTCATACAATATGGATCACCCTCTAGTCTAATAAAATATAAAAGGTAAATAAGGAAGTAAAAATAGAGAAATGGACCACCTACAACCCTAAGTTTTACCTCATCCCAAACTTCATGCACTCTTCTGATCTATCCTACTCAATCAAAATCGGTCCTTATACCAACCTGTTCTTTCAACCAAGTGAGATCATGCTCAGTTTCCCCAAGTGCTAGGACCGCCTGAGTAGATTGTGAGTATATAACTCAGTAGGGATCCACCAATGTGGTCTCGTACTATACCATAAATTTAGTGATATTTTCATGTGGAATGCTCAAAATAAATAAATAAATAAACTAGAGAATAAATAAATAAATAAATAAACCAATATAGATATTCGGGTCTGGGACCTTGATCAACCATACCTACTTCAGACAATGTAGGGGTGTCTCTAAGAACATCACAATGATCATTCCTTCATATAAATATTGGATACTAGGTATGTAACCTAGTAACACATAATGATTAGGCTCAAATGGATAAATACTCATCATGAATAGCTCCACAGAAAGATCCCAAACATTCTGTGAATCTCTCTAAACTCCGAAAAAATAAGTGGCTTGAAACCGAATCCTGGGTGTCATGGTAAATCAATAAATCAAAACATACCCTAAGCTACCGTACCCAATGACCGGGTCCTAGGAATCCTTGGCATCCTAATAAAGTGTAAGCAATTCCATCAAGATCAACTGGACAGATCCTATGGGTGACCTAGGAATCTAATAAAAATTATGGTAATTATTATTATTATTATTATTATTATTATAGTAATCCTTTGAATACAACACATCAAGATCCTAGTCAGGATAGGAATCCTAAGGACTCGTGGCATCTAGGGAATCCCATATAGGCCTGAGGTCGAATCTCGGCATCCCGATCATTCTTCACATTGATCAATAGTCATATCCTAGGATACACATCAGGCATCCTCGGTGATATCATCACATCCAATTTGTATTATATCAATATCACATTAGTCCCAAGGTCGGATCCCATAACGTACCTCTAGGCATCCAACATACCATCATCTTATCAAGCTCACAGCCTAAGTTTCAAGAATTATGTCTTGGTGTCCATATCTACATAAAAAATATATAATTTAAAGTATAAATAAAATATAGGGGTTAGTTCGATGCATAATCCCATTTCCATAGTCCACATTCCCAAGGGCTCACATGTTTGGTTCATATTCTAAGGTGACACCCACTACCCTATATACCCTATCCAAAACACACTCACTAAGGATCAGTTATTCATCAAGAACCCACTAGGGTACCCTAGTTTATTGCATAATAGAGGAAACCTACTTGGGTTACTCTTGGTAAACACAAGGGAAGAGGAAACCCACTTGATTCCTCAGTCTCTGTCAAGTCACTCGAGTCATAACCCATCACATGAAAGATTCCACAATCCTCAGTAACTTCATAACATAACATGAACTCATGGGCCTCATGGTTCTACCTCATAGTCAACCAACATAAGAGATGGCCTAAATCCTATATCAAACTCAATAGTCACTCAAGGTCAATCACTCACCCAACCCATGGTCATGTTATGACCCACTAGGGTCAAAAAATATCAATTAACCGCCTTCCTCCCTAGGGAAGATCCAAGGGAACCTACACTAGGGCCTATAATCCTAAAATCAATTTATTTTTTAAAATATTACATCTTCTATGGGTCTTAACATCCTAAGGAAATCAAAATTTGAGGCATCAATCATAAAAAATCAAGGCATAAGGTCATTACACAAGGCCCAACATGTCCTTGGTGCTTTATTCAATTTAGGGCATGTCAATTCATTTAACAATTTAATTAATCATTAAAAATTTTAAATTTAACAATCAAACACCTCGGTGTCATGAAATCATGTTCAATGCATCATAAAAAATTAATAAACTCCATAGGACTAGTACGAGGACTACCTATCTCAAACAGAATTCTTTTCTATTTAATACTCAGCCTTTTATCTCACTACCCAATCTCATCTCGGCTCCAACGGTCATCTCCCAAACTCTGAGGAACCTATACCATGACAATAAATCACAAAAAAACTAATTATAAACGACTATAATTAATTATACCATTTATTTAAAGATGTAATAATCACTGAAATATCACTAGAAGGCCTTTTTATGCTGGAATTGTGACCAACAACTCGCAGGAGGTCTGTAGTGGGCCCCCAACATCACCCTGGGAAAAGGCCCTAAAAACATCACTGATTCCATAAGAATTTAAATTTAATTTTCAATGAAAACCATATAAAAAATCTCTATGTTACATGCCTTCATCAAATCAATGAGTGGAGATAGGTGAGCATCATCTTAGGACATCCTATTCCTGGTATGTATTAAAGCCCTATCAAAATCAGGCGATTTCACCATTCTCTAGTGAAATCTCCATTTCTGACCTAAACCAAAACATTTCCAAATCAGTTCAATAGAGGTAGGAGATGGAACGGATAAAGGACGGGATCTCTTACCTCAATCCATTGAAGAAAATTCCCAAGAACACCACCCCAAACCAAGGGGGGAGAAATAGGAGAAGGGGGAATGGAAGTTGGCCATGCGTGTGTGAAGTGGAAGAAAGGGGGTTTACACCTTTTAAATTTTTTAGGGGTAAATGCTAAAATATAAGGTTTTCAATTTATAGAAGTATGTTTTTTTTTTGTGGTTTAACAAACCATGATCCAACTGTGTACTAGTCATTATCCAAGAAAGCCCACCTCACATGGTTTGGATGCATGGTTTATTAACCATACACCAACCATGAGGAACATCTCTAGAATCCCTTTGAAACCTATTGCATGGTTTTTTTGAAACTGTGTGTAAACCATGTGTCAAGCTTCTATCCCAAACCAAGTTTCATGGTTTCCCCTGGAATTTTCATGGTTTCCTACAAATCATGTGCTAACCAATCAAGAAAGTCATGATCCATATAAAATGAATTGTAAACTCCATAAGGTTCAAGGTTCCACATAGTTTCATCTAAACCATACACCACAAATAATTCTCCCTATGTAGATTCCTTTAAAAACTTCTAAAACATCACCTGAATCTTCTAAGACTTTCCCAAGAACTTGATCAACCTTTCAATCCTTAAATATTATCCAAAAACATAACTTTAGGATTTCTCAACTCTCATAATTTCATTCCAAATCCTGATTCAAAATCTGTATCATCCATCAATTCAAAAATTCAAAATACTTCTAGAATTTTCAACATGTACGAACATAGGATCTTGTGATCAGAACCATCAGGAATCACTAAAAAATCACATAAATTCATCCCATTCTTAATTATGAACCCCAGAATACATGTACTTAATCAACGATGTCAATGAATAATAAAAATTGTATGGAATCACATATGTCTCCCTAGTCTCACCTGTATCAATCTAGACATAGATAGGTAGACCTAGAATGTGGGATACATCCAGTAAAGTAATCATCATCTCCCCCTCAAGGAGATGGAGTGTGTGTGTCTTTGGTCACCTTCTCTCAACTAGTGAAATAATCAAATGATGATCAATTGTATTAAAGTTTCACATAGAGACTCCATAAAATCTATCACATATAAGGTATTGAATCATGGTTTTTGGAGGCGCATCATGGTGAAAATAGTGTGCTCTCTAAATAGTAAGATATTGAAAAAAAATTCTCTAACACATCATGTGATACATGAGACTGTTGGACCTATAATTGATTATCCTTCATCTAAATGTTTTTAAATTAATACATTAGTAGTTAAAACTATTTAATTTTAATAGTATGTTATGTTATAACTAAAAAATTAAGTTTTTCACATGATAATATGGTTGAAGGGTTGATAATAAAATAATATAAAATCTATATTTCCAATAAAATTACAATCATTTAATGCAAATAATTTTCCATTAATCATTATAATACATCAATCATGTGGATTTTTTAATGATTACACTATGAACCTAGGGAAACATGTGTGCATGTGACCTTCCTGGCTATATAAACCACACCTTTGTGCAGATTCCCATTTATTGGGTCTATCCATCACATTTCGAATACAAGTTGAATTCAACCTCCCTCTTGGTCACAACCTACTCATATTTGGTAGAATCATAGACACATCAAGAGATAGAGTGGAGTTTTGATATTCACCTATAGGAATCCATGGATAAATGTATCATTCATTAATATTCTATAGTATATACACTGGATCAACAAATTTCTCCCAAGATAATCACATAGAAGTGCATGATACAATCACATGTATATAAGGATACCATAATACTTAGAAGTTACCACAATCAAAGTAACATTGATCTAGTAAAATGAAAATAAAATGACCACTGCTACAAGTCAAAGGATTATAGAACTCAGTTATCTCAAAAATAAACCCAGCGTGGTCAAATGAACGAACATGAAATTTGGTAGAATTTTATAGAATCCTATCAATATCACACTAGAAATGGTGACTATATAACATCCCTTTGTTTAGAACCTCTTAGACCTGCTTTCTTATTTCCATGATATAATTCACTGTATGATAGAATGTTTCCTACACTGAACCTGTAATTTAAATTTAAAACATTATATTTTAAATATGTATATTTTAGTTAAAAATCTCTAAAAATATTTCTTAGTGTGATTATAGTGGAGTAAACACTATACATACTATTCATCTTAGTCAAAGAAAAATCCCTATATTTCTATAGAAGAGGTCTGAAGTGATGCCCCACTACCCAGAGTTCTCACACCAAATGATTCTAAAGAAACTATTATTCAAAAAAATGTTTAAAATTACTATATAATCTAATATTCATAATTAATTGTTATGGAAATATTTAAAACTATCTTGAAGACTCTATTTATGAATTCTATGATATTGGTCTCCATATACCCATATCACCTTCCATAATTATATGCTAGTGACCATTTATCCTTTGGAATTTGCATCATGTAGGTGTATTCTTCCTTATTATCTCTGAAAATAACTTTGAAACAATCCTCCATCCTCTGATGTTGAGGATTGTATAAAAAATGAGAACTAATAAGAACACATGTGACATTATTTATTTCAATGATTTTTTCAAAAAAAACATATACATACTAAGGTTTATGATTACTTTATTCATAGATTTATCCTTGAACTTATTTCATACATTTCTTGAAATGTTTAAAATTCATTATCGATGATGGGAATGATGAGGTCTCCATGAAAGACCATTCTATTGTGTTGCCTATTTAATCACTCTATTTCAATTATAAATCGAACAAATTCTTTCCATGACTATAAAAAACTCTTGAAGGAAATCCAAGAACCAACTCTAAGATGAGAAGTTCTCATTCTCAACAATATAAAATGGAAAATGTATAGGGGAATGATTACCATCCTATTTTGTGGAAATAAATAATGTTCTATTATAATTTCTATTTATAAATGTCTCATCAATCTGAATAAATTTCTTATAATGTCTAAAAGTATCCACATAAGGTAGTAATGTCCAAAATAATCTATCAAACACTACCTTCAAATAAAAAACTTGGTTCTATTGGTTAAAATATTCAATAATATGTAATCAATAGATTACCTAATTTTTTTGATGAAAAATCTCCATAAGTTGTAAAACTCAATAAGATTCATCCCAATCACCATAAAATTTTACAACAGCCTTTTTTCATGTTGTCCTTGTCTTTCTGTAAGAAAAATCATACCTAAAATATTTATTTGATTCTCTCCACCACCAAGACTATAGGAGTATCTTGATATACTCTTATCATTTAAACAAAAAATAGCTGAAATGAGTTCAGTATCTATGGTCCTATAATTCTATGATAGGTTTGGGTTTGCACACGTGTGCATAGTAAATATAAAGATATCCCAATAGTGAAAATTGTTATCAAGTATAACTCACCAACACATCTGTAATTATAAATCAAACTAGTCACAATAAATCATATAATTATCTCTCCTTGACTCTTCTATGAAATAACTACAATTTCATTTAATGTGATATTGTTTTATCATAGTCTCCATCACTTTTTTACTATTAAACTTGTCACGACCCGTCCTCGGGGCCCGTGCCGTGACTACCCCAAGACCGCCTTCCATAGGCCAGGGGATGGCGACTAGCACCAAAGGCGTAAATCCCGATAACTGGGAAGGCATTGCCTTTATAAAAGTAAACAAACACGACAGAGTATAAGCGGAAGTAAACACTAAGTACAAAGAGAAGTGCAAAAAGGAAAAATGGGCCAGAATACAAACCCAAAAGAAAGTACAACTACAACTGAACAAAGTACAACAGAAAAAGACAAAAACTGGTGGGACAGAAGCGGCTCCTGGGTCGTCCTCCTCGGATCCTACCTGAAGGGTAGGTACAGTTGGCACAGCTCCTGGATCATCCACCACGGATCCTACCTGAAGGGTAGGTACAGATATCCTCCACAACGCTCTCGCCCGCCAACCACCTCTGAGTGTCATCTCGCCGTGAAGTCCACCTCCGGATACTGACTCGTCGAGTAGTCCACCTCCGGGTACCGTCCAGTCCTCGAACACTCGGCCTCCGTCAGCACTGCCCGTCGTCTGCAACCAACACAATGAGGTGCGGGCATAGCCCGTGTAGGGGTGAGTATAACTTTACTCAGTAGGGACCCCGAGACCCTCAAGGTCTCACTAAACCGACAAGGATAACCACAAAGAAAATCTCAACAGATAACCTCTACTTAGGTATATGCCCATACATATACCTCATTTATCAAGTAACCCATCTCAATCATGAGGAAACACAAGGATTGTGAAATCAACGGATAACCACTACCCAGGTATATGCCCATACATATACCTAAGTTAGAAAGTGACCCATCTCAATCATGAGGTAAACACAAGGTCAAAAGTCTCAGCTCAAACCAGGATTTTCATTATCGAAACCGTAACTGCTGAAGATCTCCGTCTCTGGAGTGTACAGTGGTCCTGTCACGACTCCGAGGTACTGCTCACTAACCTAAGACTGCTGAAGTAATCCTCCAGTCGAGTACCGCGGATCAGCCACCCAGACACAGTAGTGCTTCCCGCCGAGGTATGTCACCCAAACACAGTAGTGCACACCCCCTAGTAGCCTGTTGAGGTACTCTCCAGACGAGTACCGCGGGTCTGCACTGTCACACAGGTAGTGCTCCATCCGCCATGGGTCTGCACCTCAGAAAGTAGTGCTTCGTCCACTGGGCTAGTCGACTCACTCCAAGTCGAGTCGGTCAAGCAGTCTTCAGGTCTCAGCCAGTTACACGGTCTCCGTACTCCGCACGCTCATCACTGGGAGGGTCCGCTCCACGAGCTACAGGTCGATACTCCAAGTATCTCAAAGTCCCATGAAGAAATATCTCAAAGGACCGCCTCGTCATAGGGGTCTCAACACAACAGACGACGCGTCAATCGGACGTCCGGTCTGTGAGTTATTAGCCTTTTCGTCTCAGGGGCCCGGTTGGTTTCGTGAGCGAACCAAACCCGGTCGTATCTCAACTGTACCCCGAACTCTCATAGGGTATACTCATAGATACCGTTTCTCAACGAGATCACCAACGCCGCTGACGGTTCGTCAAACGGACGTTCTGTCAGAAAGGTATCATCTTTTCCGTTCCAGGGGCCCGGTTGGATTTCTGTGCGATCCAACCCGGCCACTATCCATCTGCATCCAAATCTCGGGCGGAGAATGCCAAAAGTTCCATATCGTCAACAGGAACTCAACGCAACAGACGGCGCGTCAATCGGACGCCCGGTCTGAGAGTTATTGGCTTTTTCGTTCCAGGGGCCCGGTTGGTTTTTAAGGCAAAACCAACCCGACCGTACTCCACCTGGGTCCGAACCTTGGGCGGAGTATGCCAAAAGATCCGTCTCATCAATAGGAATTCAAAAAAACAGACGGCGCGTAAATCGGACGCCCGGTCTATTAGTTATTGGCCTTTCCGTCTCACACCCACCATGGGAAACTTCCCAGGAGGTCACCCATCCTGATCACTACTCTAAGCCAAGCATGCTTAACTATGGAGTTTTAACCACGTAGGCTCCCGAAAAGGAAGGTGCACCTTGAGTATAGTATACCGAAATGACCGTCTCGATCCAAGGATCGCGTTGCAGCTGACGGCGAGTCGTTTGGAGGACCGTAGCCCAAGATACGGGCATTTGACCAAAAGTGGTCCGAAACTGGGGTTCTGGGCCCGGGCCGACCTGGCCCGACGCTCCCCCTGGATCGGCCGACCCGGGTCGACCCGGCCCGGGCGGCGACCAGGCCCGACGACCCAGACCGGCGCGGCGGCGCGGGCCGGTGCGGCGGCGTGGTCCGGCGCGGCGGCGCGGACCGGCACGGCGGCGCGGACCAGCACGGCAGCGCGGCCGGGGCGCCGTTCGGGTGCCGCGCGCGGGGGGAAAGCCCCCCCTCCCTTTGAGAACCGCGGCCCCTTAATTGGGGCCGCTTTTGAGACCCGGCCGGGGGAAATTAATTCCCCCGGTCTCCACTGCCCGGCCGGCCCGCACTGGCCGGCCGGTTTCGCCAGCAAGGACCGGCGACGGCCGGTCCTTCCTTCGCCGACACCGGCGGCCCGGTGCCGGCCGCCGGTCATCTTGCTCCGCCGCGGCCCGGAACCGACCGCGGCCTATGCCGTTCGGCGCGATGCGACGGCATCGCTTCCCTCCGCCGCGGCCCCACTCCGGCCGCGGCGCCTTTGACTTTCTTCGACGTGACGTGACGGCGTCGCGTTCTTGGATTTCTTTCCACGGCGCGGCGTGACGGCGCCGCGCGTATCTTCCGCAATAAATCGCGTGGTGCGACGGCACCACGTTTTCTCGTATCATTCTCAAGAAACCATCACGAAAAACAAAGGAGGAGGGTCGGCCGTGTTTGTGCGGTCCGACCCCCTCGCGTTATTCGATAACAAAAAGGGTTTTAATCCACGATCATCACCAAGTTTGTATTCACGAACAATTAAATAAATAAAAACCCTCAATCATCAACCGCTTGATCGGACGATCCGCGGATCAACCCGGTATTGGTTGGTCCGCGCTCGTCATTTTTTTCTCAAAAGATAAGATAATTCTAAAATAAATTCCCCTACCTCGGCTTCAAGAACGGAGTTCTTCAACGACCCGCGGAAGACAAGCGTCGCGGAGGTTGGGCGTCGTTCCGTCTAGGTTGGTGGGAGAAGAGCTCGGTGAAGTCGAGCTGAGACGTCACCCTCTGTATACTTTGTAGGCGGCGGTGCTTCCCTTCCTTACTCCGGTTGAAGATGGTTGGAGGTGTTGCTTCACGTTCTTCGGAAACGTGGAACGTTCTTCCTTGAGAGGTTGGTGATATTCCAAGAGTTCTTCTCCTCTCCTTAGTTCTCCCCACAAGGTTTATGCCAACCCAAAAAGAAGAATATAATCTCTCTTTTTAATGTTGGCAAAATGAATTCAAAAGAATTCAAACACTCAAAATAATTAATTAAGTTGGTTAATTAATTAATTGCAAAGTGTTGGCAAGAATTTCAAAAGATTTAAATTCAAATAAACCATACTTAACTCACCTCATTAATTAATCAATTTGTCAAATATTAAATAATGTGAGTTAATGGGGAGTTGGAATGTGAGGGGTTAAGAGGGTTAGGGAGTTTAAGGAATTTGAAAAGGTGGGGGGGTCGTGTGGGCCCCACCCTTTCAAATATCCACAGATGAGAAGTTGGATGGATGTGGGCCCACCACCAACTTCCCATGGGAGAAGTTAACCACTTAACTTTGTTAAAATTTGATTTAACAATTTTATTCACTTTTTTAATTAAGCCCCAAAAATTAACTTCTCCTCCCACACAAACGCAACTACGGTAAAGGTTCTCTTAAGCGATTACCGGCATTGCGAGTTCATCGGTGCAATCGGATTTCAATTCCGAGCACCGGTTCAAAAGATAGAAATTCCCGCTCGCTCGTTCACTGAACGTACCCGAGCCAAACTTCGGAAATTAATTCCGGGCACACCGGGCCTCGGAATCAGGCGCCGTCAGAAACTGCGTTCTTGTAAAATTCCAAAGAAAATTAAGAAAAAAAATTCCTTGAAATTTCCGGGTCTTTACATTACTCCCACCTCAGGGCTTTACGTCCCCGTAAAGCTTCAACACAAACTAGGGTCACAAAAGCGGTACAGAGCACGCATCTGAGCCTTCCATTCCCATGTGCTTACCTGGAGGTTCCGTACTGCCAAAGAAAGTGCACCCGAGGAATCGATCGTCCTCGTAGGATCTGCTCCTGTCGATCCTCGATCCCCACTGGAACCTCCGTGAAAGACACCCCATCGCCATCGTCCAGCTCCTCATGGTCGATGGTATGCGAAGGGTCGAGCACGTATCTCCTCAGTTGAGATACGTGGAAGTCATCGTGCACCTGGTGCAACTGCGGTGAATGGTTCAAGCGGTAAACCACCCCGCCTACCCAGATGGGGACCTAAGAAGGTCCACTGAACCTTGGAGATAACTTGCCGCCTTGGCCACATCTCCGTAAACCTCATCGAGGTGAGACCCATATAAGAACGTGGTCTCCATCCTCAAACTCCATAGGTTTCCAATTCCTGTTAGAACTGGAACTCAAACGACTGCTGCCACGAGGGTAAGGTTGGCCGATTCAAGAGTGATCGGTCACACCCTCCCGTGAAAGAGTTTATCCCGTGCTGCTTGGGGTTTCCTTTTCGCCGACCAAGGAAAACCCATCCCGACGTTTTCCTAAAACCGTCAATTTGAGTATGAACAGTTATTTCCCATTCCATACTCAAACTAACGTCGTAAGGCCTCGACGCTGTCACCAAGAGATTCCAACCGAAACTCTCATCTCGAGGGTCTGACCACACCATCGGCGTAAGTGTGATTATCGAGTCTCCTCCCAAGGTATCTCCAGACGTGAGGGTCAAGTCCACGGCTTACCGGAAACTCTAGGTCTGGAACAAGATTTGTGAAAGAAAGAAATGATTCACATCGACGTCCGTTACTACAGCAGCTAGTAGTGGACACAGACTTTCCCTTGAATCATTTATAGAGGCATTGGGTCACACTCCTTGACCGCATATAGCCGCACTCTTCCTCCGCCCTCCAGCTCCCTGAGCCTGGCGGGAATAACTAAGGAGGGTGGTTGTACCATGATAGGATGTACACCACCTCATGCTGCTCTCCTAGCTCTGACTCCACGTCTGCTGCTTCGTAGACCCATCTCTCCTATAAGATTTCTCTTCTTTAACATTTAACATGCCCGATTCTCTAAGACTGGCACCGGTTTCCTGTTTCTTACTGCACTGTGCAGTCTTCATCCTCTCTTGGATGTCCTGGACCTCCTTTAGTCTCACAAGAGCTGCTATGATTTCTTCTTTTCCGATAAGAGAAAACCGGTCTCATCCCCTAGATGAACCACATTCGTTGCCTAATACATTCAATCCCAACATGAACGATGCATTCATGCCATGGATGACGTCGTAAGGCCTCGACGTAACTACTAAGAGATCCAACTGTCACTCTCGCCTCCAAGGGTCGAGTCACACTGTCGGCATCAGTGTGAGGTCACTGGGTCCCCTCCAGTAGAAATCTCGAAAGTGAGGGTCAAGTCAACAGTTTAACCGGGACCACTCAGTATCAACCAAACAAAAGGACAGGAAAGAAAACATCTCAAAGATAAGTGTCTTTTTATTATTGCAGCTCATAGTACAAAGACACGAATACAAAAGCAACATGGAACTAGAAGTACAAAGGACGTATCCACTAGTTCCTCTCCTGTCCACCTGTTCCCGGAGCTCTACTGCCTTGTCCACTGCTTGGCTGTTGCTCAAGCACCAGCCGCTGCTTCTGTCTCGGTGGCTCCTCCAACACCCGCTGATCAACCGTACGAGGAGTCAGACATTCACGTACCAGGTGACCCTTCCCGCCGTAGGAGTAACATTGTCTGTTTCTGGCACGCCTGGCTCTGACCCCACCTCGGGTGCCCCACACCATCGGTCCTAAAACCCGAGATCGTCCAACTGCTATTCTGGTCCTCCTGGACCTCTGCATCATCTGTCTACTGCCCACAGATGACTCGGCTACTGATCGAAAAACACGCGGCAAAGGCAGAAGCTCCTGTACACGCTCGGGGTGTAGAGCTGCTGGCACAAACTCCACCCTGAAGAAGGTCTTGAAGTCTTCCCATGCGAAGGTCATCCCGTCGCAAAACTGAAACAAGTGGCTCCACCACCTGCCTGCTGCTGCCTGAAGGAGGCTGGCAGTAAAGATCACCATAAAGTCTATCGGCGTCCCCACTAGCCTGAAGACTCTCACCACAGCCTCCAGCCAAACCTCAGCCGCCTGCAGGTCCGTCTCTCCCCGGAACCTGGGTGGCCTCTGGCGCTGGAACTCGTGCAGTGCGCTCAAGCGTCATGCATCGCCTACTGCTGGGGCTGGTGGCATCGGTGGCCCAACGTATGGTAGTACCGCTGGTGCCTCCGCTGGTGCCTCAACTGCAAGAGGGCCCTGCACCGAAGCCTCGTCGCTCGACAGGCTGTCAGCACGCACATCCCTCTGGGCTCTAGCTGGTCATCCATGAAAAGGCATCCTGAAAGAAACATCGTGACACGGTCAAACGTTTATACCTGGTGATCTGACCTGGTTTGAGCTGTTTTAAGGGAAAACCTTTAAAAACATACACGCAATTAGTGTTTTCATGCACAAAGTCGGAAATCAGCTGTCAGGGTCCTGGTGTATGGATACGTCGGCCGCCCGCACCAACACTGGACTCCCTGAACTGAAATCCACACTCGGTACTCTTAACACTATTGCTTCATAGAAAGAAAAAGTCAGAGTCATAAGTTCTGCGGTAGAACTGAACTCCTCTGATACCAATTTTGTCACGACCCGTCCTCGGGGCCCGTGCCATGACTACCCCAAGCCCGCCTTCCATAGGCCATGGGTTGGCGACTAGCACCAAAGGCATAAATCCCGATAACTGGGAAGGCATTACCTTTATAAAAGTAAACAAACACGACAGAGTATAAGCGGAAGTAAAAACTAAGTACAAAGAGAAGTGCAAAAAAGGAAAAATGGGCCAGAATACAAACCCAAAAGAAAGTACAACTACAACTGAACAAAGTACAACAGAAAAAAGACAACAGCTGGTGGGACGGAAGCGGCTCCTGGGTCATCCTCCTCGGATCCTACCTGAAGGGTAGGTACAGTTGGCGCAGCTCCTGGATCATCCACCACGGATCCTACCTGAAGGGTAGGTACAGATATCCTCCACAACGCTCTCGCCCTCCAACCACCTCTGAGTGTCGTCTCTCCGTGAAGTCCACCTCCGGATACTGACTCGTCGAGTAGTCCACCTCCGGGTACCGTCCAGTCCTCGAACACTCGGCCTCCGTCAACACTGCCTGTCGTCTGCAACCAACACAACGAGGTGCGGGCATAGCCCATGCAGGGGTGAGTATAACGTTACTCAGTAGGGACCCCGAGACCCTCAAGGTCTCACTAAACCAACAAGGATAACCACAAAGAAAATCTCAACAGATAACCTCTACTTAGGTATATGCCCATACATATACCTAAGTTATCAAGTAACCCATCTCAATCATGAAGAAACACAAGGATTGTGAAATCAATGGATAACCACTACCCAGGTATATGCCCATACATATACCTAAGTTAGCAAGTGACCCATCTCAATCATGAGGTAAACACAAGGTCAAAAGTCTCAGCTCAAACCAGGATTTTCATTATCGAAACCATAACTGCTGAAGAGCTCCGTCTCTGGAGTGTACAGTGGTCCTATCACGACTCCGAGGTACTGCTCACTAACCTAAGACTGCTGAAGTACTCCTCCTGTCGAGTACCGCGGGTCAGCCACCCAGACACAGTAGTGCTTCCCACCGAGGTATGTCACCCAAACACAGTAGTGCACACCCCCTAGTAGCCTGATGAGGTACTCTCCGGAAGAGTACCGCGGGTCTGCACTGTCACACAGGTAGTGCTCCGTCCGCCATGGGTATGCACCTCAGAAAGTAGTGCTCCGTCCACTGGGCTAGTCGACTCAGTCCAAGTCGAGTCGGTCAAGCAGTCGTCAAGTCTCAGCCAGTTACACGGTCTCCGTACTCCGCACGCTCGTCACTGGGAGGGTCCGCTCCACGAGCTACAGGTCGATACTCCAAGTATCTCAAAGTCCCACGAAGAAGTATCTCAAAGGACCGCCTCTTCATAGGGGTCTCAACACAACAGATGGTGCGTCAATCGGACGCCCGGTCTGTGAGTTATTAGCCTTTTCGTCCCAGGGGCCCGGTTGGTTTCGTGAGCGAACCAAACCCGATCGTATCTCAACTGTACCCCGAACTCTCATAGGGTATACTCATAGGGACCGTTTCTCAACGAGATCACCAACACCGCTGACGGTTCGTCAAACGGATGTTCTGTCAGAAAGGTATCAACTTTTCCGTTCCAGGGGCCCGGTTGGATTTCTGTGCGATCCAACCCGGCCACTATCCATCTGCATCCAAATCTCGGGCGGAGAATGTCAAAAGTTCTGTATCGTCAACAGGAACTCAACGCAACAGACGGCGCGTCAATCAGACGCCCGGTCTGAGAGTTATTGACTTTTTCGTTCCAAGGGCCCGGTTGGTTTTTAAGGCAAAACCCACCCGACCGTACTCCACCTGCGTCCGAACCTCGGGAGGATTATGCCAAAAGATCCGTCTCATCAAGAGGAATTCAACAAAACAGACGGCGCGTAAATCGGACGCCCGGTCTGTTAGTTATTGGCCTTTCCGTCTCACACCCACCCTAGGAAACTTCCCAGGAGGTCACCCATCCTGATCACTACTCTAGGCCAAGCACGCTTAACTATGGAGTTTTAACCACGTAGGCTCCCGAAAAGGAAGGTGCACCTTGAGTATAGTATACCGAAACAACCGTCTCGATCCAAAGATCGTGTTGCCGCTGACGGCGAGTCGTTTGGAGGCTCGTAGCCCAAGATACGGGCATTTGACCAAAAGTGGTCCGAAACTGGGGGTCTGGGCCCGGGCCGACCCGGCCCGGCTCAGAAAAAATCCCGGCTCAGCGCGGCGGCGCGGGCCAATGCGGCGGCGCGGACCGGCGCGGCGGCGCGGCCTGGGCGCCATTTGGGTGCCGCGCGCGGGGGGAAAGCCCCCCCCCCCCCTTTGAGAACCGCGGCCCCTTAATTGGGGCCACTTTTGAGACCCGGCTGGGGGAAATTAATTCCCCCGGTCTCCACTGCCCGGCCGGCCCGCACTGGCCGGCCGGTTTTTCCAGCAAGGACCGGCCACGGCCGGTCCTTCCTTCGCCGACACCGGCGGCCCGGTGCCGGCCGCCGGTCATCTTGCTCCGCCGCGGCCCGGAACCGGCCGCGGCCTATGCCGTTCGGCGCGATGCGACGGCATCGCTTCCCTCCGCCGCGGCCCCGCTCCGGCCGCGGAGCCTTTGACTTTCTTCGACGCGACGCGACGGCGTCGCGTTCTTGGATTTCTTTCCACGGCGCCGCGCGACGGCGCCGCGCGTATCTTCCGCAATAAATCGCATGGTGCGACGGCACCACGTTTTCTCGTATCATCCTCAAGAAACCATCACGAAAAACAAAGGAGGAGGGTCGGCTGTGTTTGTGCGGTCCGACCCCCTCGCGTTATTCGATAACAAAAAGGGTTTTAATCCACGATCATCACCAAGTTTGTATTCACGAACAATTAAATAAATAAAAACCCTCAATCATCAACCGCTTGATCGGACGATCCGCGGATCAACCCAGTATTGGTTGGTCCGCACTCGTTGTTTTTTTCTCAAAAGATAAGAGAATTCCAAAATAAATTCCCCTACCTCGGCTTCAAGAACGGAGTTCTTCAACGACCCACGGAAGACAAGCGTCGCGGAGGTCGGGCGTCGTTCCGTCTAGGTTGGTGGGAGAAGAGCTCGGTGAAGTCGAGCCGAGACGTCACCCTCTGTATACTTTGTAGGCGGCGGTGCTTCCCTTCCTTACTCTGGTTGAAGATGGTCGGAGGTGTTGCTTCATGTTCTTCAGAAACGTGGAACGTTCTTCCTCGAGAGGTTGGTGATCTTCCAAGAGTTCTTCTCCTCTCCTTAGTTCTCCCCCACAAGGTTTATGTCAACCCAAAAAGAAGAATATAATCTCTCTTTTTAATGTTGGCAAAATGAATTCAAAAGAATTCAAAAACTCAAAATAATTAATTAAGTTGGTTAATTAATTAATTGTAAAGTGTTGGCAAGAATTTCAAAAGATTGAAATTCAAATAAACCATACTTAACTCACCTCATTAATTAATCAAGTTGTCAAATATTAAAGAATGTGAGTTAATGGGGAGTTGGAATGTTAGGGGTTAAGAGGGTTAGGGAGTTTAAGGAATTTGAAAAGGTGGGGGGGTTCGTGTGGGCCCCACCCTTTCAAATATCCACACATGGGAAGTTGGATGGATGTGGGACCACCACCAACTTCCCATGGGAGAAGTTAACCACTTAACTTTGTTAAAATTTGATTTAACAATTTTATTCACTTTTTTAATTAAACCCCAAAAATTAACTTCTCCTCCCGCACAAACGCAAATACGGTAAAGGTTCTCTTAAGAGATTACCGGCGTTACGAGTTCATCGGTGCAATTGGATTTCAATTCCGAGCACCGGTTCAAAAGATAGAAATTCTCGCTCGCTCGTTCACTGAACGTACCCGAGCCAAACTTCGAAAATTAATTCCGGGCACACCGGGCCTCGGAATCAGGCGCCGTCAGAAACTGCGTTCTTGTAAAATTCCAAAGAAAATTAAGAAAAAAATTTCCTTGAAATTTCCGGGACTTTACAAAACTCTCTTCTAATATATAGAATACCTTCATCAAACACTCAATTCGTGCCACCAATAATTACAATAAATTATATAATGGTAGTAATAATTGACCAATAAAATTGTGGTAAGTGTGTTATACCTTCCATTGACCATGATTTTAATGGTGGAGGATGATTCAAATGTTGATGTGACATCACAGGGGGGCGCAAAATATTCTTTGGCATTTTCTTCTAGTTCTACATCCTTATCATCATCTTAATTTTCTAAATTTTCATCATCTTAAAAATTATCTAACATCAAATATGTGGAGGAATATCCTTAAAAACTCTACTTTCTCTATAATATGTCATAGCCTGAGGATATGACATTGTATCCTGAAGCTATGATAGACCAACTTCCAATGTTGATTGAACTTCTTCTAAAGTAGATATAGTGACATAAAAATCTATCATTTTATCTTCAAATTGGTTCTTAACTAATGATAATATATGTTCCCAGTCTCATTGTTACTCAATGGACAATCCATATACCATAACCTATCTTTTTATTATAGATGTTTGTGTATGATGGATTGCATAAATTTTTTAACCATGGGTTTAAACTGTCGATGAATTTTTCTCTGAACGACTTTCAAAGTTATACAATCCTTAATTATTTAAACTCTTTCTACTTGTTTACTATAACTAGATACATTTTCAATGTCAATTATTTTAACATTGTAATAAATATATTCAGACATATTTTTATCTATAACAATACTTTGTTATTAATTATATTTGATCAAAGAAACGTAATATGATTTTAAAATATTTAAATATTTTCCTTTTAATCATGGGTATTCTAAATAACACTATGAAAAGTTATTACTTAGTGTGAGTCTAGTTAAATAAACACTAGACATCCCAACTGAGACACCCACAGACCCACATTATGGTTTATAAACAGCATTTAAAGCATCCAAAACATATATCTTAGGATTATCAAACTAGGTGTGTATTTAGACTCACTTGTTGTGCACCAAGTGAAGATTTTTTTAGTGCCCAGCTAACCCTTTTCAGGGATTATTACCCCTCAGTGCATCTATGTCAAAGCCTGAATCAACTTGTTTTTATCCATATAGAGATGTAATTATTAGGAAATTTCATGGCCCAACCCAATGGAGCACAAGTCGTAACTACCCCAATCTTGCCTCCATAGGCTAAGGGATGGAGACAAGTTCAAAAAGGCATAACTAATATGGGAGGCCTTTACCTAATGTACTTGTACATGTGCACCCAACCATCTTCATACATATTTATAGAGGAATAATAATAAAAGATTCATCATTTAGATAATAAACCATGCATGTAAAACCTCTAGGTAAGAACAAGAGTGTGATAGTGTAAACTAAAAAGTAAAGGGGAAAAATACACACCCAAAAAAAGATGTACCAACCTGAAAAAAAAACTATAAAAGTAAAATTTGAGAAAACCCATCTCTAGATCTCTAATCCCCAACCACCGTACTTGGTCTAGTGCACTAGGTTATCTCTATTATCCTATTTTGTTATCATTGATCTATCTGTCATATGAATAAGACATGACACATGTGGCCAAATCCCATGAAGGGGTGAGTATATACATACCCATTAGAACACCCCAAAATATGAAGGGGGAAGTAAGACGCATGATAAAAGAAAACAACTCAACCCATAGTAGGAGAGAAATGAAATAAAAACAACATGGATGTGTGTGTGTGTGTTATTATAAAAGAAACCCAGATGAGATATAAAGGGGATATCCATCTCACAACCCAACCTAGAAAAAGAGTCTATCGTCATTTCCATAAGTCCATCAATGATGCCCAACATATCAGGCCTCTGTCTGAAGAAGCATCCATGTCAAGCCACACCTTGTCATTATTCTGCATAATTGAGGGGATATAATCTCAAAGTAGAGGACCCAATCCCTATTATAATAGGAGGGTTCCACTCTATAGATAGATATATGAATCATTCCCTATCCTAGTAGGAGGGTTATTCTCTAATGGTCAAGGACCCATGCCCTAACTCTACAAGAGGGTTCCACTTAGATAGTAGAGGACCCATGCCCTAACTCTATAGGAGGGTTCCACTCAGATGGTCAAGGACCAATGATATGACTCTACAAGAGGGTGTTGCTTTGATGGTCTAGGGCCCATGCCCTGACTTTGAAAGAGGGTTTCACTCAGTAGATATATAGTGGAATCATGTCCTGTCCTGACAGGAGTTTTCCACTCTTATGGTCAATAGAGGACCCATGCCATGCTCCAATAGAAGGGTGACACTCTGTGGATGGATATAGGACCCATGCCATGTCCTAACAGGATGGTTCCTGTTGGGAAAAAATCACTCAAGGTAACATTGTAGTATTTTTTGGTTGATTGTGTTTGTTGACAAAGTAGGTTTCCATGGAGAATTGTCGAGTTCCAGAGAATTTTTTGACAATCCATGTTGACAAAGAACGATGACAAAGGAAAGGACGATCTGGAGGCGGTACAAAAGAGCAGTACAAGGTGATGTCGTTTCCCAGTGTTTGCCAAATTTTTGGGGTCCAAAATTTGGAGTTTGGTGAGCATCGCGAAAATAGGATTTCCATGAAGATCATATTTTTATATGGAAAAGGCATGAATTTAAGGAAGAGAGGATGCATGGATTGGATTTCACGATGACCAGACAAATGGAGGTGGTGATGCTTCGTGATTACGTAAAAGCTTCACGAACGGCAGAATTGTAGGGAATTGCGGCAGTGAAGGGATTTGCGAGGGAGCTTCACGGCGAAGGTGCGAAGGAATGTTGATGGTAATACTCCGCGGTTACGACGAGCTCCGTGATCGGAAAATTGCCGTGGTGCTTCGCGATTTAGACAGAATTCCGGAAGAAACTTCGGAGCTTCACGATTTGAGATGACGTTGTGTTGACTTCACGCGGAAAGTTCAAGGGTCGGTGGAATCGCCTATAAATAGAGACCGACCCCCTTGAGAGAAGTAGAGATAATTTTCAGAGAAAATCATTTGCTCTTGGTTCGCGAAGGTGGTTCGTGTAACCAGTGTGCTTCGTGAAAGAGGAGCTTCACGGCGGCTATAGTATCTCCGTGAAAGTTGCAAGCTCCGCGTTGACTCAGTGAGCTTCGCTAGGGAAGTTGCTCTGCAATGACTTGAGCTTCGCGGTAGTGCTTCGCAGTAGTGCTTCGTGAGAGTGCTTCGCGAAAAGGCAGAATCTTCGCGAAGGCTTGTTTGAGCTTCGTGAAATTGGGAGCCTCGCGAAGTAGGGTGCTTTGCGAAGGTGTTTCCAAAGGTAGTTGCCTAGTGTTCAGAGGCAAAGTGGTATTCATCATTGGATGAAAGTAGGACTTAAATAGAGCATCTATCTATAGTAGAAGATGCATCCTTTCATGAAAATGAAGAGACCTGCAGGTCTATAAATTGTGAGTGCATCCCTTCCAAGAGTAGTGAGCTTAGGAAGAGAAAGAAGGTGATCCTCTCCACTAGCAGTGATCCAGAGAGAGAGAAACAGAGAGTGACCCTTGGGAAAGTAGTGAGCTGACCCTAAACTTTGTAAAGGTAGTGATCATGGGCATAGAAGTGATCTAGCCCGAACCTTGTATCCACATCTAGTGAAGAATAGTGGAATTTGGTATGACTGGAAACTTGTTGGAGTATGCTCCTTGGACGTAGCCCAGTGAGGGTGAAGCAAGTAAAAATCTCTGTGTCTTCCTGCTTACTTCCCTACATTGCATTTAAAGCATCATCATCAGATAAAGAAGGAAATAAGTGATCACAGAAACCACACAAGTGCAAACAAAGTGACTCTTGTAATAAAGAGGTCAAGATCCAGTGGGGTAGGAAGAATTTTGAAAATAATATTCATACCCTGATTCACCCCCCCCCCCCCTCTCAGGGTATATAGGCCCCTATTGGTCCCAACAATTGGTATCAGAGGGAAGGTTGTTGTTATCAGAATTGTTTGCTCTAACTTGGTGGAGTCGACCTGTGTGGTTAACGAATCAATCTGTTTTAATCTCGGTGTGCCATGGCAAAGGGAAAAACATCAAAGAAGAAGCAGAAGTCATGTGGTATTCCTCAGTGTGGAAGTGTGTATGGAAAAACTGTGATTCAATTAAAAGAATCAAACAGCTTACTGAAGGAAGGTCTGGATGAATCTGATAGGGAAAAGATTGATTCACTCAAGCATGATGCAGGAATGAGTGAAGTACATGAACTTCAAAGTGATATTGAAACAAATGATGATGAAGAAGAAATAATTGAAGTAAGAATAGATATGCAAGTTGAGTTAGAGGATGCTCTTGAAGAGATAGATGTTTGGAGAGCCAAAACCAAGAAAGCTAACAAAGTGGTTTGTGATGTCAAACTCTATATGCAGCAGTAGGAAGAAGAGAAGTCTGAGTTGATGGATAAAATTGTGAAACTCAAGTTATCAGCACCAGAAAACTCAGAATCAGTTGGTGAGTATAAGCTTAATATTGAAGAACAGAAAAGGGAGATCGATGGCCTAAATATAAAAGTGAAAGATCAAGTCAAGTGCATCTAAGAACCTGATATTCCAAGTGACGTTGGAAACACCGATGAAATTAAATCTAAAGATATTATGATCCAAGCACTGAGAACTGAGATCAACAAGCTAAGAGGCTTGAATCAAAGTCTTATTGATGTAGCTACTGATCTGAGGGAGAAAAATGATTCTCAAGATGAAGAATTGAGAAAGAGATCTGAAAATGTGGAAAAATCAAAAGCTGGTGACAAGGAGAAGAATTTGAACTCATATGAGATTCAAAATTTGAAATCTAAAAATGTGAATCTAACTACAGAGCTATCCGAACTACTTCAGAAGAATAAAATTCTATAACAAGAGAATGCATGTTGTTCTAATTCTGTTGCTCAAGAAAGATTGAAATTAAAGGATCGGAGTGACAAGGTAGAAAAGCTCACACGAGAACTAGAAAATGAGATGAGTTGTGGAAATGATCTCAGAAGAGAACTCAATGCCCAACTTGAATCAAGTGATATGAAGATTCAGATGTTGGAAGAAGAGCTAGAGTCATTGAATAAGGAAGTGGAGAAATCCAATACTAGAAGAAAACCTAAGATGAAGGATGCACTGCACTTACTATTCGATTATCCTTCGAAAAGTGATGATAAAATGAAAAGGAAGTATGAGATTTCTGAAGAGAAACAACAAAATATTTTCTCAGCTCAGAGACCATATAATTTGGGAAAAACCGGTATTGTATTTGATGAATCCCCTCCCGTGAAGGATAGAAATAGAGCCGTGAATAACTCCAGAAATGGAGAAAATCATGTAGGTGCTGGAGATAGGCCTAAGAGGATAGATACAAGAAGAAGTGATGGCATGTGCTATTTCTATAGGATTCATGGCCACACATCAAGCTTCTGTTTAGAGGCTCTGGAATACATTTCAGGCTATGGAAACAGAATCTGTAATAAATCTGAGAATAAGAATAAGCATCATGAGAAATCCAAGAGAAGAGTCTCTCAGAGGAAATCACTTATTAGATGCTTTTACTGTGGAAGAATGGGACATACCATGAGTATGTGTCAGGAAGATCAGGAGCACAATGTTAGAAGAAGAACTCAAGATGCATCAACATCTCGACAGAGAAATGATGAAATGAGGTATGCCTTTGGTGTAAAATGTTTTATATGTTCTGATTATGGGCATTTGGCAAGACAATGTAGCAATAAGAAAGCAGGAAAGGAAAAGGAACTCGAAAAGAGATTCTCAACTCCAGGTTTGCATGATAAGAAATTATGCACTGGAAGAAAAAGTGAACATCTCTCATGGAGAGAATGTGAACAAACCCGGAAGATTAATAGGAGATCTACTTCAGCTGTGAGTAAGAAGAATTAATGTCCAATGGAGGACTCGCCACTAGTGAAAAAGAGTGTGGCGACTCCAAAATCTGATAAAAGAATGATGAACAAAGAATGTATTGAAAAATTCTCATGTCGTATTCCACAGCGAGAAGTGGAGGAAAGAGAAAAATACTTGCAATGTCGAAAGAGGCAAGGGAATATGGAAAGAAAAGAGATTCCTACTCAGAGAAATAATCAAGGAAAATGGAATTTTGGGGGAACATAAAAGAAGTAAATGTGTACTGGTGGGTTTAAACCCCAAATGGTGAGAAAGGCCAAGCCTACAGAATCTACATATCAGAAAAAGGCTCAGCATATGGGTAATGAATGCTTAGTCATATGGCCAGAGTAGTTAAAGTTGGCTAGGAAGCTAGAAGAAGCTAGGAAAGAGTGTGATGCTCTCCAAGAAAAAATCAAAGGGTTGACCCATCGGGATCAACCACAATCCTCTTCTTGAGGATTCCAGAATAATCCCCTCTCCCTACATATATAAATTCTATTAACTGATGATTCATGTGTTTCAGGTTCTAGGGAGATACAATCCAAGGGGAAGTGTCATCTAAGGATGCGAAGTGGAGAAGTGATATGATCTACAGTTCCAATTGATTCAAATTAGGTACAACAGTTGAAGAAGAAAGGGAGCAACAGAGCACAATAAGAAGTGATTGTGTTATTAACTTTATCTCTTGTTTCCTACATCGAGTTTCAACTCAGTAGGCTTAGAGATTTTGTTAATGGATCAACTCTGAGTGGAAGATGAGAACAAATGATGCAGGAGGAAAAGACTAGTTATGGGTCTAAATGAAGCCACTGAAGAATGAGTCAGTGAAAAATTTCCTGAAGAATGTGTTGAGGAAGAAAGAAACACAAGGAGAGAAGAAGTGGCTGATACTGATTCATAAGAAGAAACTGATGATGATCAAGAAAGTGTCAAGTCTATGTCTACAAGGAATCCAAAGAGCTGAGATGAAATTGATAGACATAATATCATTGGTGATCAGTCGGATTCAGTTCAGACAAGGAAAATGAAATCACTACAGCAGGAATCTTTTCTATCTCAGGTTGAGATGAAATGCTTTGCTGATTCAGCTGAAGATGAAAATTGCGTTCAGGCTATGAATGAAGAGCTAGATCAGAATTGAGAAGAATCAGACGTGGGAGATTGTTTCGAGGCCAGAAGATAAAAACGTCATCAGGACTAAATGGGTCTATTAAGACAAGATGAATAAATATGGCACAGTGATTCAGAACAAAGCATGACTGATGTTCAAAGGAGACTCCCAGATGGAGGGAATAGATGGTGATGAGACATTTGCACCGATTGAAAGGCATAAGACAATCAGATTATTTTTGGCCATAGCAGTGCAAAGAAAGTTCAAAGTGTTCCAGATGGATGTCAAATCTACATTTCTAAATGGGGTTCTGGAAGAAGAGGTGTACATTGAGCAGCCAGATGGTTTTCTCATCCATGAGGATGAGAACAATGTTTTTAGGCTAAAGAAGGCGTTGTATGGGTTGAAACAAGCACCAAGAGAATGGTACTCAAGGATTCATTAGTACTTGAAGAAGCTTAGCTTCCAGCATGGTGGAGTTGATTACAATATCTATTTCAACAACAATAGTCATCAAAGGATGATTGTGTTGGTCTATGTCGATGGCATAATATTTGGTGGATCAGATGAAGCTCAGAGCAGACAGTTTTCCGAATTCATGAAACATAAATTTGAAATATCTATGATTAGTGAGCTGATGTTTTTCCTTGGTCTACAGGTGACACAGGGAAGGAATGGAACATTCATTTCTCAATCTGGATATGTCAAGGAGGTCTTGGAAAGATTTGGATTGGAAAATTCAAAGGAGATGAAGGCTCCGGTTGATACCCGGATGAAACTATCCAAAGATGAGGATGTCAAGGTAATTAATATCACAGAATATAGGAAAATTATTAGAAGTTTGTTGTACTTGACTGCAACAAGGCCTGATATTGTTTTCACCACATGCCAAGTAGTGAGATATCAAAGTAATCCCAAAGAAAACCACATTCTTGCAGTTAGAAGAATACCTTGGTATATCAAAGGCACTGTGGATTTAGGTCTGATGTATAATGACAAATCTCAATCAGTGTTATTGGGTTACACAGATGCAGATTGGGCTGGATCAGCAGATGACAGAAAATCAATGTCAGGAGGTGCATTCTATCTTGGTGGATTGTGTATTTCTTGGCTGAGCAAGAAGCAAGATTTAATTTCATTGAGCACCACGGAAGCTGAGTATATTGTGGCCACTCAAGCATGCACACAGTTATTGTGGATGAAGCAGCAGCTTGAAGATATGGTAGTTGAAGTGAAGTCTCCGATCGGAATCCAGTGTGATAACTCAAGTGCTATAAATCTCAGAAAAAATACCGTCCATCACTCAAGGAAAAATAACATTGAGATAAAGTATCATTTCATCAAGTAGAAGGTGGAGAAAGGCATTGTGAAGTTGGAGTATGTTCCTACAGAGCTACAGGTTGCAGACATTATGACAAAGGCCTTACCCGAGGAAGCTTTTGAGAGACATAGACTGGCTTTGGGAGTTCAATCGACTCCCCGCACTTAAAATAGTGTGGATGGGGACACCCCCTCTCCTCGAGGTAAGATGTGTTTTTACCTAATGTGCTCATATGTGTTCTCTACTCTGTTACAGACTACAAAGGAGTGACCTTTGGGTTCGTTGACAAAGGGGGAGAAAATAGTGATTTTTCAAGGGGGAGACAGTGTGGCAATTTGATAAATCATGATTGATGCGGGGAGAAGCTGACCAGTGGAGTAGCCAGATAGGGGGATAAATGAGCAAGGGGGAGAGTTTTAAATCTGACGATGCTAGAAGTGATCGATCAAAGAATAGATATCATGACAGCTGAGGATCGTGATAAAAGTAGAACAGTGGTGTTGGAAAGGTGAGAGAAGGTATCCAGCTATCACCAATTGGGATCAGTGTGGTTCAACAATTGGTATCAATTTAAGAATTAGTGTCAGGTTGGAATCGACAATTGGTGTTTGACATGAAGTGATTCATTGATGAACTTTTCATACTACTCTTGTTTCTCACGCCGAGCATTGCTCATGTGGTCTTAGAGTACGTGTTAAGTGAATCCTTGAACGCTATCAGAATCGCAAGAGGCGAATGGTGGTAGCGGCTGGAAGAAGACTCAGTGAGGTATCAATGTGCAGAAAATCATTCTGAGAAGAGTTATGAAGAATTGTCAACAAACCCAAAGGGGGAGATTGTTGGGAAAAAATCCCTCAAGGTAACATTGCAGTATTTTTGGGTTGATTGTGTTTGTTGAAAAAGCAGGTTTCCATGGAGAATTGTCGAGTTCCAGAGAATTTGTTGACAATCCATGTTGACAAATAACGATGACAAAGGAAAGGACGATCTGGAGGCGGTACAAAAGAGCAGTACAAAGTGATGTCGTTTCCCAGTGTTTGCCAAATTTTTGGGGTCCAAAATTTGGAGTTTGGTGAGCATCGCGAAAATAGGATTTTCATGAAGATCATATTTTTATATGGAAAAGGCATGAATTTCTCTAAGAGAGGATGCATGGATTGGATTTCGTGATGACCAGACAAATGGAGGCGGTGATGCTTCGCGATTACATCAAAGCTTCACGAACGGCAGAATTGAAGGGCATCATGGCGGTGAAGGGATTTGCGAGGGAGCTTCGCGGTGAAGGTGCGAAGGAATGTTGACGGTAATACTCTGTGATTACGACGAGCTCCACGATCGGAAAATTTCTGTGGTGCTTCACTATTTAGACAGAATTCTGGCAGAAACTTCGGAGCTTCGCGATTTGAGATGACGTGGCGTTGACTTCGCGCAGAAAGTTTGAGGGTCGGTAGAATCGCCTATAAATAGAGAACGACCCCCTTGAGAGAAGTAGAGATAATTTTCAGAGAAAATAATTTTCTCTTGGTTCACGAAGGTGGTTCGTGTAGCCAGTGTGCTTCGCAAAAGAGGAGCTTCGTGGCGGCTATAGTAGCTCCGTGAAAGTTTCGAGCTTCACGTTGGCTCAGTGAGCTTCGCGAGGGAAGTTGCTCTGCAACTACTTGAGCTTTGCGGTAGTGCTTCGCAGTAGTGCTTCGCGATAGTGCTTCGCGAAAAGGTAGAAGCTTCGCGAAGGCTTGTTTGAGCTTCGCAAAATTGGGAGCCTCGCGAAGTAGGGTGCTTTGTGAAGGTGTTTCCAAAGGTAGTTGCCTGGTGTTCAGAAGCAAAGTGGTATTCATCAGTGGATGAATTTAGGACTTAAATAGAGCATCTATCTATAGTTGAAGATTCATTCTTTCATGCAAATGAATAGACCTACAGGTCTATAAACTGTGAGTGCATCCCTTCCAAGAGCAGTGAGCTTAGGAAGAGAAAGAAGGTGATCCTCTCCACCGGCAGTGAGCCAGAGAGAGAAAAACAGGGAGTGACCCTTGGGAAAGCAGTGAGCTGACCCTAAACTTTGTAAAGGTTGTGAGCCTGGGCATAGAAGTGATCTAGCCCGAACCTTGTATCCACATCTAGTGAAGAATAGTGCAATTTGGTACGACTCACAACTTATCGGCGTATGCTCCTTGGACGTAGCCCAATGAGGGTGAACCAAGTAAAAATCTATGTGTCTACCTGCTTACTTCCCTGCATTTCATTTAAAGCATCATCATCAGATAAAGAAGGAAATAA
Source organism: Viscum album (assembly GCA_963277665.1). NCBI lineage: Eukaryota > Viridiplantae > Streptophyta > Magnoliopsida > Santalales > Viscaceae > Viscum > Viscum album. Next base: position 1,040,836,320 of record OY728164.1, on the reverse strand, counting down.
TTGATCACAGTAACCACACAAGTGCAAAAAAAGTGACTCTTGTAATAAAGAGGTCAAGATCTAGTGGGGTAGGAAGAATTTTGAAAATAATATCCATACCCTGATTCACCCCCCCCCCCCTCTCAGGGTATATAGGCCCCTTTGGTCCCAACAGTTCCACTCTGATGGTCATAGAGGACCCATTACCTACCCCATAAGGAGGGTTCCACTATACGGATCTATAGATGACCCATTCCATGTCCAAGTAGTATGGTTTCACTCTAATATCTCTGATGATCATGCCTGATCACTATCATTGTTGAGTGCAACCAAAAGAAACATCACACCTGGAGCATCTCGTATCATATCTCAAGATCCACAATGAGGATGAAACCATGTTCTATGAGGAAAAAAACTTAGGATAGGCTACTCATGGGAAGAAATATGAGTCCAAACAAAGGAAATACAAGATGTAGAAGTTTCCTAAAAAAGGAGGGTAAACAGCGCGTAATGGGACCCATAAGGCATGTGGTCCCATCCTTCTATCTGGTCATGTCCCCACCAATACATGGATTACTTCCCATGTAACCCTACATAGCATGGATCATCTACCAATTGTCTTACTCGTGCTCCTAGTCATGTCCGTGTACACTGGTTGTGTACTTTTTTTGTGTTAGTGTACACTGGTTGTGTGCCTGATCATGCCTGTGTACTCTGATACATGGCGTTTCCTCCCACATAGGGTCTTTCCCATGTACTTTTTTCACATGGCATGTCTACCCAAGGAGGGTCACATGGCATGTGTTCTAGCCACATGGCATGTGATCCTTATATTTTCCAAAACCCTAGCGTCGCAGTCGTAGGGTTACTACGTGACATGTGTTCATCCCAGTACATGTCGTGTAGTCATATTTTTTTCAAAAATTCTAGATCTGCTTTGCGTGTTCCCTGTCTATTCCTGCCTCCAAGAATCCAACTATTTGAACACCTGATAATGGTGTAAAACTCCTCCAATCATTGATTTTGACCCTCAAGTGACTAGAAATCAGATTCTAATCATTCACTCGAAGCCCGTACAAACTCACCACGCATCGCCTTGTCCCCGACCATCACCTACTACCTCACCGTATTCTTGATCCATGGTAGAATCACCCACATCCCTAAATCTATCTGAATTCATCCCAGATTCAGCAATCCATTCATCACACGTGAATCATCCACTAATATAGTGGTCATATCCTGCTCGATCCCACCCGACAATGTCAAATCATGGTCCCTACAGGACAATGGTGAATATCATGAAGAATAATGGAGGAAAATCACATAAATATGGGTGAAATAATCATTTTCCAAAAATTATTGGCCAACTAACTAGATAAGAGATAGTTTGGGTGAGAAAAAATGGCACGAAAATGATTAATTTAATAATCAATTAAAAACTGGTACACTGGCGCATGAAAAGGCTCAATTTAACACAGATCAAAGAGAATGAATTGATCATGTTCAATATTTTAATAATAAGGAGAATAATCTAAAAATTATGATTCCTACCTCGATATTGGATCATTTTATGATGATGAATGATGCTTCCAACAAAGGAGGAAGATTTTTTACATTCACTACACCTTGATTCGCTTGGATATGGAAGCTCATCATCATCTGATCTCGATCTTCCAATGAAGAATGGTATCTCCTCCTCTAAATGGTCCCTGGATTATACGTCTAACCCTATAAATCTTCCATAATGATGTATTTATATAGGTTTTAGTATTAGTTCATTTAAATTAAATAATTAAATTAATCAATTAATTTAATTTAAATGCACCCGTCAATGGTCTCTCTATCAGAACATCCTGGGCCGACCAACTTTAGGTCATGCCTAAGGTAAACCTCACATTATTAATTCAACCATGGCCTCAGATTTTTTATCTAAGACTTTTTTTAAGAGTTATCCAATTATTTCTAAAAACATGTGCATGTGTAATATAAAAATATATTTAATATTTTTATAAAATTAATTTTGGAAAAATTGGGCCTCTAAATCATGCGTCATCTCAATGTCTAGATCTAAAATATTTCTAGAAATATTTCAAAGTCTTAAAAGAAAAAAATAGGGTCTATACATTATTCCCTCCATTAATATTTTTTTCCTTGAAAAGAAAAACTAAACAAAAAGATCAGGATATTGAGCCCACATCTGGCTCTCCCGCTCCTAGGAGCTCTTCTGCATGCTCCTGTACTACCACAACACACGAACCAAGGGGATGGTATATCCATACATGATACTCTCCTGATGATCCCCAATCGCCACTGGGTGATCCACTAAATTGGCTCTATCTTTTATGTCCATCTCACCACAGTCGATAACGTGCATGGGGTCATGCATGTATCTGCTCAATTGTGATACGTGGAAGACATCATGAACCTGCTCCAACTGTGGTGGAAAAGATGGTGGTAATCAACCTCACCAACCCTCTGTAAAATCTTAAACGACTCAATGAACCTTAAGGATAGCTTTCCTCTCTGACCTAACTTCCATAATCCTCATCATGGATAGAATCTCAAGAAAACGCAGTATCCCTAATTGAACCCCAAGGGCCTATGACTTAAATATGCATAAGATTTTTGCCTACTATGGGATGTCCTCATATGATCATGGATCACCTAGACCTTTTCCACCATCACCTATACCATATTTAACCTAAAAAGAGATGTCTCTCTGATCTCAATCCAGAATAAGGGTGACCTATAGGGTCTCATTTATAGGGCCTTGAAATATTTCATGTCGATAGTAGAGTGGTATCTATTATTATATAAAAAAACTCTACCAATTTAAATTGATCCTCTTAGCTCTGATCGGATTCTAATAGGAAATCCCTCGGCATATCCTCTAGCACATAGATAGTGCACTCAGTCTGCCCATTTGTCTGGGGGTGGAAGGTTGTACTCATCCGTATCTGGATCCTGAATGCCTCCTATAAGCCTATCCACAACCGTGACTTGAACCACGCATCACGATCAAAGATAATTGTTAAGGAAACCCCATGAAGTATATTGATCTCTTGTATGAATAACTGCTCCAAAATCTCCACCAAACTATGTTCCCTGATTGTAAGGAAGTGTGTCGACTTCATAAGTTGATCAATTATCACCCAGATAATGTCATGGTCTCTTGCTATCCGTGGAATCCATGTCACAAAATCCATGGATATGACATCCCATTTCCACTCTGGGACCTCAATAGTTCTGTAACAAACCTTCCAAAACCTAGTGCTCATACTTTACATACTGAAATGTGAAGTACTGAGAGATGAGCTCAGCCATGCTCTACCTCATGTCATCCCACACTAGTACAGAAAGTATTTTTCACGTCAGTATTATCTCATCAGTTATTCATTACCAGCGTGACAAAGTCATTTAACTGGATTTTTCACATCGGTTATTATATAACCAATGTGAAAAATAGATTTACATTATTTTTAACATCAATTTATTATGTAACTACTATGAAAAATAAAGATATGTTTCCTTTTCATGTAGATTTTATAATAACTGATGTGATAAAGGACGTTTCCCTGGTTTATCACATTGGTTATTATATAATCGATGCAATAAAGCATTTTTCATTACTTTTCCATGTAGTTTATATAATAATCAATGTGAAAACCTAAATTTATCATGTTAATTACATAATAACCGATATGAGAAATTATTTAAAATTTTATGAATTCTCTTTTGAATCATTTTGGTGTTATTCTTATCACGTGAAAGCCAACTCATTTCTCTTATGTAGAATACCTAACTTTTATTTCTTTGATCCAATGGACTCGAATCTCAATTTTCCATATTCTTAGATCCTCAGGCTTCATTAGCCTCATTTTCGTGCATTCGATCTTCCCCACTCTCAGATAAAACTCACTTATCAATCCTCTATTTTGTTTGTTTAATGGAATTAAAGCCCTAACTTTTGTTTTTTTATTCTGTGTACTCAAATTTTGCATTTACATATTCTTAAACCATTGGATTTCGTTATTCTCATCATTGTGTGTTCATATATAGATCTACAAGTTCCTAATTGGTGTCAATTTATAGCTTTGTTTCATATATTCATAAGGCATACATTATTGAAGCTTTTATGGTATATATGATGCTTATGGTTGGGATGTACTATTTAATCAAAGTGGAATTATAGTACAATTATAGCTAATAAATTTAGAAAGAAATAAATACTTAATAGATAGTTTATATTTCTAATTAGTTAACCCCAGTTCAGTCATTTTTTATATATCATGATCATTAGCACTTGAGGTTCTTCATACTCCCAATTTATAAGGAAACTTCAAAGTTAATCATTTAATTGAATTACCATCTTCTTAAACCATCAGATTTCATTAGTATTATCATTTTGTGTTCTTATATAGATTTTATCATCTCAAATATAAAATTATCATCTTCATATACCTTAATTATGCGATGATTTAAGTAAAAAATTGTATTAATTGCATTATATTTTAATGTTGTGGTGTTTATTTTAAATGGAAAGGCATTTTCACTAAAAAATTCACAGATGTTTATACTGCATCCCATATTAAATTTCTGTATTGAATCTCAAAATGTTTCTTATTTGGATGATGTTTGTGAATCATTCATTGTTTATGCATACACTACCATGTATATGGATAAATTTCAATTACCATTATAAACTTATTAGTGAATTAGTAATCTTAAAGTGTAATATATACATACATTGAAATGTGAATATAGTTTAATATACAATATCATATAACTAGTGTATATACATATCAACACTTTTCTTTTCATGTGAGCATATTTTTACCTTGAAAATCATATATTAAATATGCAGTCTAGATATTATGAGTTACTGTCAATATAACAATGACATTATTGGTGAATACATTATAGTAACTATCAATTGGTTCCTTTATATATCATGTTATATTCTGATAGATATATTTTCATATAATTACACATGCATCACATGGTATCCACACTGAAATCATTTTTATTCCCATAAATTTGGATTTTTATTGTATCAAATGAAGTAGAGTATAATATTTAAAATGTGGGTTATTAGTGTGTTATATTCAAATAAAACATGTTTTCATAGAATACATTATACGTAATATGATTTTCACAATTTGTATAATACACAAGACATAAATAATATCTAATATTAATTCTATATATATATATATACCACATTACAAATTCATTATCATGTTGTTTGAACTCTACTATATGATTATATTATATTATAAATTAATGCATCAATTATTAATTGTTGGATATTTTATGAAAAAAAATCTTATAAATTCGATAATAAAGATACTAATCAAAATAGAAAATGTGCAATTGATTTTGATTCTGTTCAATAATATTCAATTTCAAGTTTCATTTAATTAATTCATAAGAAAATGAAACATGATAGAATGTTTTAACTATATTTTCTTTTGTAAATTAATTCCATGCATATATTTTTATAATTTAACATTTATATTTAAACTTATCACCCATTATTGTATAGAATTTATTATTATATTTTTCAAATACACATATTTTTTTTTTATATTTCAAAACTGTGTTACTTTAAAATTATGGAATATTTCATATAATTTTAAAATTGGATTATCTTGACAAGATATATATTTTTTATATTTGTTATAGATAATAATGGGTTGAATTTTGATTGCAACACTTCAAATTAGTGATGAATATGAGGAAGGTGTTGATGCTTTTTTGGAATTTTCTAAACAAAATGTTCCAAACAATGGCATGTTTTTCTATCAATGCATAAAATGTTTAAACATAAAGAAGTTGAAAAGTGTAAAGATTAAAGAAAATTTAATTTTTCATGGTTTTAATCCGAGTTATAACTCTTGGATTTGGCATGGTGAAACTGGGAAGAATTTCAGATTTCTTGATGATGATTATTTGCAAGATGATAATTCTAATCAAATTGAAGAACAGATTCGTGATATTGAAGTAGAGGAAATTGAGAAAGAGTCGAAAATTGATAATCTATATAGTGATGTCAAAAACCCATCGTATCTAGGTTGTATAGAATTTATGGTTTTATCGATGGTGTTAAGATTGATTAACTTGAAGTCGAAACATGTATGGAGTGACAAGAGTTTTACAGAGTTGTTATAATTGTTGAAAATATTCTTCCTAAAGAAAATGATCTTCTAGATTCAAATTATAAAGTGAAAAAATAATATTCCCAATGGTATTAGGGTACAAAAAAATACATGCCTACTTGAATAAATTTGTGTGATATAGGAAGGAATACAAATTTATTTCATGGTATCCTAAATGTGGGATGTCATGGTATAAGTTGAAAGAAAAATAAAAAACTGATTTATCAGTTATAGAGACCCCTTCTAAGTCATTTTGGTAACTTCATATAATTCCTCATTTGAAATGTTTATTTTCAGATGACGTAAAAAGGTTAAGATGGAATTAAGATGAGTGGATATATGATGAAAAATTATGGCATCCAGTTGATTGTCCACAGTGGAAGAAAATTGATCACCAGTTTCCAACATTCGTAAATGAAGTTAGAAATATCAGACTTAGATTGTGAATAGATGGAATGAATACATATTTAAGACTCAATAAAACACATAGTTCATGGCCTATTTTATTGGTAATTTATAACTTGTCTCCTAAATTTTGTATGAAGAGAAAATATGTCATATTGAGTTTAATGATCTCTAGACCAAAATAACATGGAAATGATATTGACATTTTTTATCACCGTTAATTGATGATTTGAAACTATTATAGTAGGAAGGTATAAGGGTGTATGATTCTTATAAAATGGAATAATTTTAACTGTATTCAATTATTATGTTCCCTTTAAATGACTTCTCAGTATATAGAAATTTGTGTAGATATAGTGTTAAGGGGAATAAAGATTGTCCAATTTTTGAATAATAGACTTCATATTATCAACTAAATCATAGGAGAAAAATAGTATACATGATTCATAGAATGTTTTTGGATATTGATCACTCTTATATAACATTAAAAAAGGATTTAAATGGATCACATGAATTTTAAATTTCTCCAAAACCTTTATCCACTAATCATTATTTTGAGAGGGTGAAAAACATTGATGTGACATTCAGAAAGACATATAAATATGGTAATGATAGAAATATTTGGAAGAAATGGTCAATATTTTTTGAGCTACCATATTGGAGATATCATGAAGTAAAACATAAAATTGATGTCATGCATGTGGAGAAGAATATCTATGATATCTTTATTGGAACATTGTTAGATATTAAAGGATAGACTAAATATGGGTTGAATCCAATATTGGACTTACTCTCAATGGGAATATGTTTGTAGTTGGATCCCACTCTTGATGGAAGGTGAACATTCCTTCCTCTGTATTGTCATACATTATCAAAGAGGGATAAAATTATCTTTTATCAATGTCTTCATGCTATCAAAGTGCCCCATCATTATTCTTCAAGTGTAAAAAATTTGTTTCTTTAAAGGATTTGAAGTTCACAGGTATGAAATCTCATGATTGTCACATCATGATGGAATAGATACTACTAGTTTCATTGCGTAGAATATTTCCCTTCCATTTTAGAATGACTATCATAAAGGTGTGATATTTTTTCAATTCAATTTTTAATAAGGTGATTGATTTTAATTCTTTGAACACATTGGAGAACTAAGCAGTTTCTATACTTTGTCAATTGGAAATGTATTTTCCTTCATCTTTTTTTGATATCATGGTGCATTTAATGGTTCACTTGGTGTGAGAAATAAATATTTTTGGACCTATATATCTATGTTGGATGTATCCTTTTAAAAGATATATGAAGATATTTAAGGGATATGTTAAGAATCCATATTGACCTGAAGCATCCATTTTTTAGAACTATATTTATGAGGAGGTTATAGAGTTTTTTACAAGCTATTTTTCTATAGTAGAGCACATTGATTTACCTACATCTCTCCATGAACGAGTTAATTATGGGGGAAATGGGATCCAGGGATTTAAATTCAAATATTTGATAGGTGAATAGATAAATAAGGTTCATTTATACATATTTAATAGCATATATGATTCTCATCCATATATAACATTCCATATTAATGTGTTGAAACAATGTTATCCAAAGAAGAAAGATATGTGGATTTTCAATGAGCATAACAAAACTTTGTTTCTATGGTTTAAAGAGACCATGATTAGTAGATTAAATGCATCATAAATATTGATATGGTTAGTGGGAGGTCCAAGTTTAAATTTGATAACATGGTTTGGGCATGACATTAAAGGCTATACATTTCATATGAAAGATCGGGACAACAGAAGTGCGGTTCAGAATAGTGGTGTATTGGTGTTTTCATAAGCAATACATTTTTTGAGTGCCAAATACAAAACCCTAATCTTTGCATCAGCTGCATATCATAGAGTCATTCAAGAAATATGGGAGGTTTATTATATTAAATTTCAACTTCCAGCGTTTAACTGCAAATGGTTTATTGGTAACAACAGTTTCATACATGATGAATTTGGAATGAAACTAATAAATATGAATAAATTAGAATACATAGTTAATTTTTTTATCATGGTAACACATAAAAAACAAATTTTCTAGGTTCTTGATCAATCAGATATGCAGTGGTCAATTGTTTTACCAGGAAAAAATAGTGTGTTGGCGATGATAAACTTGACGAATATGCTAATTTATATGAGATCCCTACTTCCATGGAAATATTAACAAATAATATTGATGTGGATATTGTATAACTGGTTTTTTTATATGGAATAATCATGTTGAAGGAATTTTGGGGAAAAAATACTTTAGTTCATTCCTAATATTATAGGTATCATATGTTTACTTCTAGTTTACTATTTTAAATTTCATAAGTTTTTAGATAAATTAATTTGATTTTCTTTATTAAAACATGTGTTATAATTAATAAGTTAAATTGTTTGTTTATATTAGTTTAGTTTTTTTAGTTTACCATGTTTATCCTTATGTAACTTATCTATTAATTGATTTTGTTGAAACCCAATTATTTTAAATTTAATATTTTAAATAAAAACAAAAAATATTGTATAAGAGTATATTATAAAAAAAATATTTTTTGTAGAAATGATTTATTAGGTTGGAGAATTTTTACTATAGGCACACCATTTTTGGATTTGTATTTATTCATTTATTTCATTTTATCTCTCATTAATATTGTTAGAATTTTAGTTAACTATAAAAAAATGAATAAAAATGTGTTAAGTTTAGTTTAATTTTTGTTTGGTAATTTTTCATTTTTTATTTACATTTGTGTGTAATAGTTGGATTTGTATATTTTTGTACTAATTTTTGTTGCTTTGATTTATAGAATAATGAAAAATCAATCATCTGATCTACCACATGATTCTAGAGATGATCATGCTCATACCTTTGGGGAGGAACGTGCACAGGCTCCTCTTGATGAGCCTCATCCCTCTTTACAAGATATATATACTCTCACAGAGCCAAAGAAGAGTTTGAGGGTTGGTAAATGTGGTAGCACATGTTTACAAAAATTATCAGTTTCCCATAGTCAGGACCAGAGGATACTAGTAGACTTTGATGATAATGATATTCCAAGAGGTCCTAATTCAAAATAATTCAAGAGTTTTATATTAGTTTAGGCTAAAAGAAAAGTCAGTATTTTTATTGATGATTGGAGAAGTGTTGAAAAATTGACACTATATCACTTGTGGTAGACCATTTTGGTAAGATTTTTTGTTATTATTTTACTTATCTTGAAATTTTTATAGTAATATATGTTTTACCCCTTCTTATCAGATGAAATGTGATATACCTAACATCGAAGGAGTCTGGGAGAAATGTTTATAATTGGATGCTAGAAGATGGAGGGATTTTAAATCAACCCTCAGATCAAATTTCATTTTTTATAGGAAACGTTAAAATCCATGTGATATATATCCCTTTATAGATGAAGATGAATGGAAGAAATTTTTTGAAAGTAGAAGATAAGAAGAATTTATGGTAAGTGCAATGTTATCTTTTAGAATTTTTTTATATTAATGATCTTATTCATGATTAATTAATGATTTCTTTATTTTTAATTTATAGTAATAAAGTAGATCTCATTAGGAGATCCAATCTAGAAATGTATACCCTTATACTTTATCTCAGGGAGGGTATACATTATCGGAAGAAAAAATGATGGCTGAAAATTTTCAAAAATTGAGAGTTAATTCTTCAAGCTCTATATAGGTTTCCCCTCCACCCCCCCCCCCCCCAGATAGAAATGAAAAATGGAAGAGGTCTCATTTGAGAAAAAATGACAATATCTTATGGAAGATTCGAGGGTTTTAGCTAAAAGGATTATAAGATGTTTACCTTATTTATTTATTTAAGTTAATTCAATTATTTATATATTTTCATTCATTATGGAATTTTTCAAATTATTCATATAGGATTCTCTTGAGGATCATATCACACATGGGGCCTTTTTAGCTGAGGGTAAGTAGGATATTTTAGCTACAGTATTAGAAAAGCTCGAACACCTGGGTCATGTACAAGGATACATGGAGGGTGTATCAGTGAAAAAAGTGTTTCTACATTCCTTAGATTCTGTAATATAGGGTGTTTATAAAAAAATATAATCTTTGGAGGAACAAGTTCAGGATATTCATGTGACAATAGAGGATAGGATCAAAGTATTGGTATAGTTGATTTTTGTAGACATGAAAATAAAATTTCAGACTAGAGATCCCACTCATCCACCTTCACTAGTAGCTCCAACTCCTCCTACTGATCCACCTCATACATATCCTCCTACTGATCCTACTCATACATTTCCTCCCAGAGACCCCACTCCTTCTTATCCTACCCCTAAACCCCCTCCTCCACAGCTTCCCAGTTGTTGTGAGTTATATATTGATGATCCCCATCAAATTGTTGCATATGAGATGATATTTTATATCGATGATACCATTCATCATCAACAGATAGATAGATATTATAATAAGGTCATTGTAATGGCCCAGACCCTCCTAGTCCATTACCTTTCCAAATTTCTAGTGTTTGGGGTGTCCTGGGGACCATCGGTGACTGATTAAGAAGTTTTCCAAAAACTCAGTTTCACCAAATGGTCCCACCAAAATGGTGGCACCGATCACAGTGGCACCGGTCATGGCAGCACCTTGAAGGTGGAACCGTAGCGGTCGCACTGTCACAGTCACACACCAAAATAGTGGCACCATTACAGTGGCACTATAGTAGTCTCATTGTCACGATCACACAACAAAATAGTGTAACCGCTTACGGTGTTCCACCGAACCAGTGGCACCGTTAAGGTGTCTCACCAAACGGTGTCCCACCCTTTGTTTTTGTCTAGTTTCTGACTTTTTCCAATTCTGCTCTCGTAATGTATCTTTTGACATAAAAGTGTTTTAATACCCCTTTTAAAGCCATTTAAAGCCCATAAATGATATCTAAAATACCCCAAGATTTGGTAGACCCTTGACTTACCAAAACATGTGTCTTTTTCCTTTGTGTCACACCCTTTCCCATGTTTCCAACTTCTCCCCTATTGCATGGGTTTTTTTCTGTTTAAAGGAAACCCTTTAACTCACAGTCATTATCACCACCTCTTCAATGAGAATTATTAAATAACAATTAATTCCATATTGTGTATCCTTCCAATCACATGTTGGAACCACGATCCACCTTTAAATATGTTCAATATTTTATATCCCGTAACTTTAGGATCTCTCTTTTTATCGCACGGTGTTTATTTATTCTTCCTGGCTAGTCTCTTTTCCTTCCCTTGGTGCGTTTGGAGTCCCACTTCTTGAGGTTAGTTGTGCACCCATGCTGGAGCCTTTCCTATAAACTCTTGGAGTCCTTGGAGTTCTTTCCCTACAATTCACGCATCCCCAGTTCTTGGAGCAAGGAGAAAACTTAGAACGTTGATCATCCAAGTAGGGTCTTACTTCATCTCTTCTTACTGTGTATCATGCAGGGTGGGTATGATAATGTTTCCTTTGGGCATGGATGAAACACAACCTTAACGAATATAATAAATAGTTTCTAAATAATGAAGGGGTGTTTGACGATGATATTTTACTCTTTTATCTTCCTTCATATGTTGTGAATTGTATGGATTATGCCCACTGAAAATAGTAGTCATTGGTGGTCCTTTCTTGCACACTAATAAACCTCTGTTTTTTTTTGTATAAGCTTGTGATTGAATGGATATAACATGGAAACTGGTTAATCGCATAAACTCAGTTGATTAAATGTATTCCCAATGAACAATAATCCTTGAGTGATCACCTCGGTTAACCAAATGGAAATATGAAACTTGATAAATGGTGTGGTTAAATTTGAAAACTCCATTGTTTTATTCTGCTAATAAGAATGAATTTTCTTGTGGGGTGATGTGAATGGGGATGGGATCCCATGTTTTCCAGTTGTTGTTTTGTGGATCTAAGACCATGTGGGGCCATATTTTGGGGCCTGTTTTAGTTCCAGTACTTCGAGGTATCTCACGGATCCCTTTTCTTTTTGTAACTTTACAAGAGAACCGGGTGTGAATACTTAAATTATTACTTGGCTATTTTTCCTTGGCTTGTGGCTATGCCTGTCAGTTGCGCGGTAGTGAAGAATTATTTAAATGGAATCACTTGAATATGATAACAAGAATGGATTTAATGGGTAATTATTTTCCAAGAATGAGTTCTTCTCTGGTTGTGGTTATTGTGCTTTTGTATAAATGAATAGTAATGAGGGTGTTTGTGTATGGGATGGTTTTAGAACCCTTAGGTTGCGATGAGTGCTTGTCTACCTATGTGTATAAATTTAGTTCTTGTGTTTCTTATTCGCACCCCACCCACGTTGAGCACTTCATTCCGAACACCCTCATTTCATGGGGGAGGGTGTTTTCCCAACACTCCTACGAGTGGCTGGTTATTATCTCCTTTTATGCTCCCTATCCCATGTAAACCAAGACTCTTTGGGAATTTTGTGATGGCCTGAGGTCCATTATAGCCCAATATTCTTCAGGCAAGGTACGTTGTGGTGGTTGGCCCAGGTGTGTGCGAACAGGATTGTTTCCCAAGTGTCTTTGGGATGAGGCCCATGTGTCTTTGAGCATGGATGTGGTTGTTGTGGCCCAGGTGTCTGCAGGAGGGGATGTGTGTGGTTGTTGTGTCCCAGGTGTCTGTGGGCGGGATGTGTGGTTGTGGTGGCCCAAAAGGTTTTCGTTGGGGCGGCAATGGGTCTACATTAAAAAATGGCGGGGGAGGTCTAACGTGTAGGATGTATTTATAACCAATGGGAAAGTGGTGTAGGGTACCCAAACATCGATGTGTTATTACTAATACTTTACATGACTTGCATTATTTTGGGAGTGTTCCTTGATGGGGTTTGGGTGGATAGTTTCCTTGTTAGGCGCTTTGGTTATATCATTTCCTCATGGGGCATTAGAATGCCTCCCCACTTGTGCACGAGAGATTTTGTTTTCCCTACTAAGTATACATGTACGCTCACCCTACATATATAAAACTATTTTCAGGTTTCCTAGAGGAATTCAGGGACCGTGTAGGACCGTACTAGCTCGGACGTCGAGACAATTTCCTTTGATGTTTCTTTTCTTTTGGTACTTTCCCTTTGTATTTTTCTTATACCTTGTTTGGGTTTATCTTTGAAAATTCATATGGGAATGGGTTTTGACTTTACTTTTACCTTCAGTTTTTGGATTTTTTTAGGTTTTCACCATCGTATCTTCCGATCCTACTAAATAAAAAGGGTAATGCCTTCAATATTACATGTGATTCTATACCCTTTGTGTTATTCACCACTCCAGGGCCTATTAAAGGCGGGACTCGCGGTTCATAATCTCTCCTTCAACTTGAGGAAGGAAGGGTTTGGTAGTTTGTTGCCCCTTCCCTCATCTTGGTAAAGGCGAGTCGTGATAGAATGGTATCAGAGGTGATGGTTGAGAGATGGGAAGGAGTTAAGAGTTAGGAATATTAAGGATTTCATGGGATGGTAGGGAAATAGTGTTAGGAAATCTTGGTGCGTGAAATAGGCTTGGTAAGACTGGCTAGGACACGGGATTTTAAATCCCCTCGTGATCTGATGCAAGGAATATGGACCTACCGAACGACCAAGTGAGGATACACTAATTGCAAGCTAGAGACCCTAGTAAAGGTACATGCATCATAATGACTTGTGTTTCTTGTGTGTTCTGGGTGTTCTTGGAATTTAAATAAAAAACAAGTTTAAGCAAAATTTAAAAGAAATCTTCTACACTACACGGGTTTAGGAATTCCTTGTTTACCTTGCAGCTATGGTACCCGGACGATGTCCATGAGTAGTATAGGAGATTGAGGCTGAGGAGGCTAATTTGGTTGATTAGCAGAGGATTGATTGAGAAGAGGTGGATGACCAGTGGTTGAAGATGATTTGTGCCTTTCAACGGCAGAACCTTGGAAAGTAAGAGGGTTATACATGGAGACTGAAATCTAGCTCAAGGATTTGGTGATAGCATTCATATTGATCCAGGCTCTGATAGAGTATTGGGTTCCTCTGGCCATAATCCAGATGTAGGGAGTGACGCATCAGTGGTGGAAATTTTATCTCGGGGAGAAGAGGGAGTCTAAGTTTTTGTGGACTGACTTTGAGAGGGAGTTCCGAGCAAAATTCCTTTCTTCCATAATGAAGGCTGAGAACAGGAAAGAGCTACTCTCCCTTCAGCAGGAGAGTATGTCAATAAGGGATATGGGGATCAATTTCAAGGATCTCCTTCATTTTTCTCCGAACCTCTTTCCGGATGATGAGTCTCAGGCAATACGTTTAGAGGAGGCACTCCAACCTTGTCTTCAATGTGTTGTTACTCCATTCACTCTACTGAAGTACTTGGAGGTCTAGAAGAAGGATGAAGTGGTGGAGAGGATGAACACACTGGGAGGTTTACCATGAGAGGAGAGACATTTGGTCTCATTAAAGGGGAAGGTTTTCAGTAGCAGGCCTCCAACGTCAGGGCCTTCTATGTTTCATCCAATGGAGAGCAGGCCCCAGTAGTTCTAGTTCCAATCTCCCGGTCCTCACTCTTTATTTTAAGGCTTAGGACAGAGATGCTTTATCTGTGGCAGTCATGGGAACCTTATAAATCAATTCCCAGACTGAGTGTAGTATAGTGGGGGTAGGCAGGTTCATATCCCACCTCAGCAGTAGCATTTTCCAGTCAAGCCCTTTCAGCAGCAACAGAAAGGATAACGAGCTCCTGATCCTCCGAGAGTAGACGTTGCAGGAGGAGTTTGACCTTATGACACTCCTCAAGGACCTCAACCAGGGTGTGGTTGGGGAGGCGGACGATAGTTGAGGGGCAGAGGAGCTGGACGTGGGTAGTTTCACACTGTAGAGGTAGCAGTTCCAGCAGGGCCAGAAGTCATTCGAGGTATGATCATATTGTTTAGCACTCTTGTCTGTGCCTTGTTTGATTCAAGGAGCTTCACACTCCTTTGTTTCACCTAGTCTATCCCATTCTCTAGGTCTAGATGCAGAGAGAATTTTCATTCCCCTGGTTTTGAATACACCATTCGGAGGTCAGACCGAATTGTCTTATGTTTTCTGGGGATGCAGACTAATGTTGGGGCCACATCAGTCCAGTGGGGACCTTCTTTTGCTGCAAATTTAGCTGTATGATGTAATTTTAGGCAATGATTGTCTATTATCTATGTGTTCCTTTATTGAATGCTTCTGAATAAAGGTTTTGTTTTCAGATATGGGCAGACAATTTGTGACTTTCTTCGGTGAGCGGGGTTTCTAGGAGGGAAGCTGGTGATTAGAGCCCCTCCTTTCCTTGTTAGTTGAGCTGTCAGTGGAGTTGGTAGATGCAGATATAGTGGAAGTCCCAAGGGTCATCATTGAGTTCCTAAACGCCTTACCTGTAGAGGTGGTGACTCTACCCCCTCTACGCGATGTTGAGTTCGGGATAGACTTGCAACCCAGTGCTCGTCCAATTTTAATGGCTCCCTATCAGATGGTGCCTTCTAAGTTGTGGGAGTTATGGATTCAAATTGATGATCTAATGAAGAAAGGTTTTATCCGACCAAGCGCTCCACTATGGGGTGCTCTAGTCTTGTTCTCAAAGAAGTCAGACAATGGTATCAAGCTGTGTATAGACTACCAAAGGCTGAATCAGGTTACGGTCAAGAAATGTTTCCCCTCCTGAGGATCAATGACCTTTTTGACCAATTGAAGGGAGTAGGTTGGTTATCTAAGATCGACCTGCGATCAAGATATCACCATTTGAGGGTGAAGGAGGTTGATATCTCAAAGAATACTTTCAGGTGAAGATATGGGAACTTTGAGTTTGTGGTCATGTCGTTTGGCATTACAAACACACCAGCTGGGTTCATAGGGCTCATGAACTTAGTTTTCCATGAGTATCTGGATCGGTTCATATTTGTGTTTATCGACAACATCCTGATCTACTCAAGATTAAAGGAGGATCATGCCGAGCATCTGAGGACAGTTTTATGGGTCCTTTGAAAGCACCAGCTCTATGAGAAGTTGTCCAAGTTCAAGTTCTGTACATGAGAGGTGCACTTCCTAGGACACGTGGTGTCCCAGTTGGGAATTGCAGTGGACCCATCAAAGTTCGAGGCAGTTTTTTCTTGGGAAGCACCCAAGAATATAGAAGAGGTTCGTAGTTTCTTATGTCTAACAGGTTACTACCGGAGGTTCATTACCAACTTCTCTTGAGTTGCAGAACCTTTTACAGCCTTGACCAAGAAAAACTAAGCTTTTGTATGGAGTGAGATGTGCCAGGAAGCCTTCAGCTATCTAAATGGGAAGTTGGTCAGTGCCCCAGTGCTGAGGTTTCCAGAAGAAGGGGTAGCGTTTGAAGTGTTCTGCGATGCTTCAGGCCTAGTATTAGGGAGTGTGTTGATGCAGCAGTGGGGAGTTATCTCTTATGGGTCTAGACAGTTACATCCTCACAAACTTAACTATTCCACCCATGACCTAGAGCTTTAATTTGTAGTGTTCGTGCTGAAGTTGTGGCGGAATTACCTCATCGGGGAGTGCTTCGTGGTTTTCACAGATCACAAGAGCTTGAGGTATATCTTATCCCCACATGACCTGAACTTGTGATAGTGAAGGTAAATATATTTACTTCAGGACTACGACTTCAAGATTTTCTACACCTTAGGGAAGGGGAACATGGTGGCTAATTCCCTGAGTAGGAAGTCGCAGAAGGATGCAGTTCAAGAATCAATAGATTCTTGGAAGGAGACGGGGGAGTTAACTACCTTGAACCTAGATGCAAGGGTGGAGAATGATAGGGGATGCCTATTCCAGATGAAGGTGCAGTCTTACTTAGTACATCAGGTGTAGGACTCTAAGTTAGGGGACTTAGAGGCTGAAGTGATGCGTGATTGTGTTAGCCAGGGCAATGCTCCGGAGGGATGGTCGGAAGACGGATAGAATCAGATGTTGTTTCATGGAAAGTTGTTCATCCTGATGGAAATGTGTGAGAGAGTTCTTGGTGAGTTCCACAACTCACCCCTGGCGGTACACCTAGGAGTTTCCAAGATGTACTGGGTCTTGAGGGGTCAGTTTGGTGGCCCGGGGTGAAGCGGGTAGTGGTAGAGTTTGTGGTGAAGTGCCTCATGTGTCAGCTATTGAAGGCTGAACAACACGCCCCAAGAGGTCTATTACAGCCTTTAGATGTCCCTGAGTGGAATTGGTATGGCATCTCGATGGATTTCGTCATGGAACTACCCAGGGTTCAAGGAGGCAATGATGCTATTTGGGTAGTGGTGGGTCGGCTAACGAAATTAGCTCACTTCCTGGAAATCAAGGAGTTGAGTGCAATGGATGCCTTATCAAAGAGGTATGTGGATGAGGTGGTGTGGTTTCATGTATTTATGAGTTCCATAGTCTCATATTTGGATACACTATTTACCTCATGAATCTATAAAGGATTGCAACATGCTTTTTCCACCCAGCTATGCCTCAGCACATCTTTCCACCCCCAGACAGATGGGTAGACAAAGAAGACCATCTATACATTGGAGGATATGCTACAGGCATGTGTTTTGGACTTCGAGGGATCATGGGTGTGACACTTGACTCTTATAGAGTTTGCTTACAACAATAGTCATGGCTCCATTTGAAGCCTTGTACGAGAGACCGTGTTGCTCACCCGTGTGCTGGATAGAGGTCGTGGAAGTAAGTTTTCTTGGCCCGAAGGTGGTGCGGAGAATGATGGAGAAGGTTTAGCTTATACGGGAGAGGATGAAGGTGGGTCAGGACCTGCATAATTTGTATGCCAATCATAGGTGGAAACCCTTGGAGTTCAAGGTTGGGGACCACGTTTTCTTGAAGGTCTCCCCTCGGCATGGGAAATGGAGGATCGATAGTGGTAGTAAGCTCTCTCCCAGGTTTTTTAGACCCTTTGAGGTGTTGCGGTAGGTTGGTGAAGTGGTTTATCAACTAGCACTACCATCGTTGATACTGAGGGTGCATGAAGTCTTCCATGTGTCTCTGCTCCGTCGGTATCTACACGATGATTCACACGTTCTCAACTGGGGAGAGCTGGATATCAAGGATAATGAAATGTTCGTGCAGTGACCGGTGAGGATTGAATATCATGAGGATAAGGTGCTCTATGGGTGAACCATTCCCTTGGTTTTTGTGTTACGGAGTTATGGTGGCCTCAAGGAGAGTACCTAGGAATGGGAGGTACATATGCACGCCCAGTACCTAGAGCTATTTTGAGTTTTGTTATATGTTTTTTTGTTCTTGATTGTGATGTAATGCTTAACCTTGTTAACTGTGAGATGGGTTGTTTCCCTTGTTATCGAAATGTGTGTGAAGATTCATGATTGTGGTTAGGGGAGGACCATATCCCTAATCAAGATGAATTAAAGTGGATGTGAATGAATCCATGTGGGTGAGTCAGTTCCACCCAAAGCAGATAGTATATTGACATGGAGGAAGGGACTCCCTAATCTATGTGACTGGACAGTATGACCTTTACATGTTTAATGGTTTCTTAAGGGAGGGGAGCGGTAGTTCCTCTACAGTTGATCAGTATGAGGGAGAGGTGTTCCTATATGTCAAGGAGGTTTACTCCTGAGAGGTATCTTACAAGGTGGTTGTTCGTACCCCTCTCTTTTCTTCGGGTTTACTCTTGGATTATTGAAGACAAGAATAGTTTGAGGGGTATCTGATGTAATGGGATGGAACCTCCTGGTCCATTACTTTTCCAAATTTCTGGTGTTTGGGGTTTCTTGGGGACCATAGGTGACTCATTAAGAAGTTTTCCAAAAACTCGGTTCCACCGAAACGATGGCACTGGTCACATAGGAACCATAACGGTGGCATCAGTCACAGTGTCACTGTGACGGTGGAACCTTGATGGTGGCACTGTAGCGGTCTCACCGTCACGGTTGCACACTGAAATGGTGTCACCGCTTACGGTGTTCCACCGAACCGGTGGCACCATGACCGTGGCACTGTTACGGTGTCTCACCAAACAGTGTCTCACCCTTTGTTTTTTTCAAGTTTCTGACTTTTTCCAATTCCTCTCCCATAATGTATCTTTTGATGTAAAAGTGTTTTAATACCCCTTTAAAATCCATTTAAAGCCCATAAATAATATCTAAAATCCCCTAAGATCTGGGTGACTCTTGACTTACCAAAACATGTTTATTTTTCCTCAGTTTCACACCCTTTCCTGTGTTTTCAGCTCCACCCCTGTTATGTGGGGTTTTCTGTTTAAAGGAAACACTTTAACTCACAACTGTTATCGCCGCCTCTCTGATGAGAAATATTAAATAACATTTAATTCCATCGTGTGTAATTGTACAATCACGTGGTGAAACCACGATCCACCATTAAATCCATTCAATATTTCATATCCCGTAACTAAAGGATCTCGCCTTTTATCACACGGAGTTTCTTTCTTCTTCCTGGATGGTCTATTTTCTTTAACTTGGTGTATTTGGAGTCCCTCTTCTAGAGGTTAGTTGTGTGCCTGTGCTGGAGCCTTTCCTACACACTCTTGGAGTCCTTGGAGTTCTTCCCCTGCAAGTCGCGCATCCCCAGTTCTTGGTACGAGGAGAAAACTTTGATCATTGATCATCCAGGTAGGTTATTCCTCCGTCTCTCTTTATTGTGTATCATGAAGGGTGGGTATGATAATGTTTCCTCAGGGCATGGATAAAACCCAACCTTAACAAAGATAATAAATGGTTTCTAAAGAATTAAGGGGGGTTTTGATGATGATGTTGTACTATTTTATTTTCCTTCATATGTTGTGAATTGTATGGATTATACCCACTGAAAATAGTGGCCATTGGTGGCCCTTTCTTGCGCACTAATAAACCTCTATTTTTTTATATAAGCTTTTGATTGAATGGATGTAACATGGAAACTGGTTAATCACGTAAACTCGATTGATTAAATGGATTCCCAATGAACAAGAATCAGTGTGTGATCACCCTAGTTAACCAAACATAAAGACAAAACTTGATAAATGGTGTGGTTAAATATGAATACTCCCTTGTTTTGTTCTACTAATAAGAATGAATGTTCTGCTTGATTATTTTGGGGTGATTTGAATGGGGATGGGATCCCCTATTGTCCAGTTTTTGGTTTGTGGATCTGAGACCATGTGGGGCTGTATGTTGGGGCCTGTTTTGGTTCTAGTACTTCTAAGGATCTCATGGATCCCTTTTGTTTTTGTAACTTTACAATAGAACTGGGTGTGAATGCTTAAATTACTGCTTAGCTGTTTTTCCATCCTTGGCTTGTGGCTATGTCTGTCAGTTTTCTGGTAGTGAAGAATTATTTAAATGGAATCACTTGAATATGATAACAAGAATGGGTTCAATGGGAAATTGTTTTCTAGGAATGAGTTCTGCTCTGGTTGTGGTTGTTGTGATTTTGTATGAATGAATAGTAATGAGGGTGTTTGTGGATGGGCTGGTTTTGGAACCATTAGGTTGGGATGAGTGATTTTCTACTTATTTATATAAATTTAGTTATTGTTTTCTTATTCTCACCCCAACCACATTGATCACTTCATGAAAAACACCCCCATTTCATGGGGGAGGGTGTTTTTTCTAACATTCCTACCAGTGGATGGTTATTAACTCCTTTTCTTCTCCCTATCCCAAGTATCCCAAGACTCTTAGGGTAGGTTGTGATGGACTGAGGTTCATTATATCCCAAGATTATTTGGGTAGGGTACGTTGTGGTGGTTGGCCCAGGTGTGTGCAAGCCAGATTATTTCCCAAGTGTCTTCGGGATGAGGCCCAGGTGTCTTCGGTCGTGGCAATGGTTGTTGTGGCCTAGGTGTCTATGGTAGGGGATGTGTGTGGTTGTTGTGTCCTAGGTTTCTACGGGCGGGATACATTGTTTTGGTGTCTCAAAAGGTTGTCATTGGGGAAGTAGTGAGATTGCAGTGAAAAATGGCAGGGGAGGTCTGACACATAGGATGTCTTCAATAACCAGTGGAAAAGTGGTGCGGGGTACCCAAACATCGATGTGTTGTTACTACTACTTTACATGAATTTCATTATTTGGGTAGTGTGACTTGGTGAGGTTTGGGTGGATAGTTTCCTTGTTAGGTGCTTTGGTTATCTTCTTTCCTCACGAGGAATTTGAATGTCTCCCCACTTATGCACGAGAGCTTTTGGTTTTCCCTACTGAGTATACTTGTATACTCACCCTACGTATATAAAACTATTTTCAGGTTTCCAGGAGGACTTCGGGGACTGTGTAGGACCGTACTAGTTCGGACGTCAGGATAATTGTCGTTGATGTTTATTTTCTTTTGGTACTTTCCCTTTGGAATTTTCTTGTACCTTGTTTGGGTTTATCTTTGAACATGCATATGGGAATGGGTTTTGACTTTACTTTTACCTTTAGTTTTTGGATTTGTTTGGTTTTTTACCATAGTATCTCCCGATCCTACTAAATAAAAAGGGTAATGTCTTCCATATTATGTGTGATTCTATACCCTTGGTGTTAGTCGCCACTCCGGGGCCTATTGAAGGTGGGACTCAGGGGTCATTATCTCTCCTTCAACTTGAGGAAGGAAGGGACTGGCGGTTTGTTTCCCCTTCCATAATCTTGGTGAAGGTGGTTCGTGACAGTCACAATATAGGATATTATAGATAGATCAGAAAAAATACCATGTTCTACAGATAAGGTGAGTATAGTTGTACAAATTATCGATCATTTTTTAGTTTGGACATCTACATTACTTCAGCATATTACCATATAGGTATGTATATATTTTATCTTTTATTTCATTTTTCTATTAAATTTGTTTTATCATTTTAAAGTTTATATATTTATCTAATTTTTTACAAGAATAATTTAAAGTTAGAGAAAGTTTGTATAAAAAACATAAAATACAAAGTGTTATATCTTCATATACAGAAGCTACTAGTCTTGATAGATTGTCTGCATATTCAAATTTTTTTATTGGATGTATATGAGATTCTAATTGAAGTTGTTTTTTGTGGGTGTACGATGACTATGAGGCTTTTGAGAAGTGATATCATGGAGCTTGTAGTGGGGAATCAGTTGGTCATCAACACGATGCAAATTTTTTCCATGTAAGTCAATTAACAAATTTTTTTGTTCATTTAATTTATTAAAAATTTATAATTATGTTTGTTTTGTATTAGGTATCTTCATAAAATTTGTACATATCATGAGAATATAGATGTATATGGATTTATGGACCCATAGTTTATTTATACTATAGCTAGGACAATGACTGATGCAGAAAGAATGGTTTATATTTTTGAAACATTTCATAATCATGCAATTATTTAGTGTTGGATGTTTCCATATATTCAAGAGTATGAAAAATATTTATTATAACACCCCAAGAATTTATAAATAAATTTAATATAGAATTCATGAAACACTGATCCTCTATAAAAAACACTTTGTTATAACCTAGCCAATAAATATAATTTTGTCACTTCTGTTATTAGAATTTCGAAAAATTGACATACACGGTTACATTCAGTAAGATATTTAGAGTCTGATAGGTTCAAATTATTTTTTTGGTTAATATTAACTTGAACCTTATGAATATTAATGTACCCTTATGAATATAAATGTTACCCTTATTAATAGTAATTTGAGCCATATGAATAGAAACCGCATCCATGAAAGTATAAATAAAATTTAGGCACCTTATAAATGAAATGGAATTAATAATTAAGTGTTGGTATTTTTTGTAAGTAATAAATATTTAATTACAATTTTGAATTAATAAATTGATTTAAAATAAAATTTATTTTCATAAAATATATTCCTAAATAAATATTTTGTTGCCCTATTATTTTGGTATAATTTAATAAGACATTAGTTAATTTTTTAGGGTATTATAAAATTAGTTTTAGTTTTTTAAGAAAAGTATTTTTCGAGTAAATGGTGATTTTATTTAAAAATGAAATTTAATATATTTAGGAAATTATTTTGATAAAATGGATTCCATATTTTAATTATACACTTTGAAAAATGGTTGGAGTGAATTTTTTGGATTTTTCTAAAATACTTGAATTTTTGGTGAATAGTAAAATATGATAATTTATGATAAATGCTAAATACATGATTTATTAAGTCATAGGTGATGTAAGGCTGATGTAAGAACACTTGGTTCTAACTCACATTCACCTATTACTATTTTTGGTCGTAATAATCAACACTATTTCTTGTCTTGAGTAAAATAATAAAATAATGATAAGATATTCAAAAATCACCCCCTATCCTCCACTATAAAACCACCCCTCACTCCCTCTTCTATTCAATCCTATAATCATTTAATATTCTCAAATTTATGCCCAAATACTCTTTATTAATCCCTCCCCACGTCCAGGAGCTCGTGGTCTTTCCAAAAGACCAAAACCCCTTCCCTTAAGGATGTTCTCAAGGAGGAGTACTAGAGAGGTAAAATCCTCTTCCTTTTTCCTTTTAATTTCTTTTAAGTTTCTTATTTTATTAGTATCTCCTCACCTCCTCTATCCAAATTATCATGATAAATCCGTTATCATATATATAATATAATTATATTATGTTAATGGAACATTCATCGTCAATATTTTTACTCTATCTCTTTTATTTTAAAAATGATATCATCGTCCGAGAGGTGCCGATTTACAACCTTTGTGGATGAAGAACCTTTGTTCTTCAATTTATCCTGAAATTTTGGTCATGAAACCATTTTTATGGTTTAACAAAACTATAATATATGTATTATAACCTATTTAATATTCTATAACTAGTATATATACATAATATTAATTCATACGACAAAACTAGTTCGTAATAATCAAAATATCGCCAAAATGATCTTCATTAATGTTTCATCTAATAACTCAAATACATACCATATAAAAAAATAAATTATATGAAAATTTAATATCCTTAATGTTAATTAGTATCATATAAAATCAATTCTAGAGAATTATATCCATTCCACATGAACTCTATTACTTATAAACAAGCAAACCGATTATGAAAACCAAGAAAACAAACACTCCAGAATGACAGAATTCAATCTTATAACTTATCAATAAGGACATAAATGAAATTAAAAAAAACTATAATGAATAAAATATATGCATATAAGGTTATTAATTTATTAATTAATGGATTTAATTTTATTATCCAGGAAATTAAGATCAAAAACAGAATACATTCGGATATAAGGTTAGAGTTTCCTCATCTCACTTCCATTTTTGTGAGATTTCCATTATTCACCACTTATTTCTTGTATGTGGTGTATTTATACTACAATTTGATATATTATATCATGAATATATTTATCCTAATGGTATTAAATTATTCATTTGATAATTATTAGTTTTTTTTCATACTCTTCGATTGATTACAAAGTGGTAAGGGTTTCCTCATCTCACTTCCATTTTTGTGAGATATTCCTTATTCACCACTATTTATTATGTATGGTGTATGTATATTGACCATTAATGTATCATATAATGCATATATTTATTTCATTATATTAAATGTATCATTTTATGATTATTGATTTTGGGGCATATGTTTCGATTGATTACAAATTAGTAAGGGATTCCACCCAAACCTTCATTCTAGACAGGGATTTATTTGTTCAGAAACCACTTACTTATTATTTCACCAAAATACCAGGAAGTTTTACTATATTTAAAATTTTCTATAGGGTTCTTCCTAAATTTTTCAGATACTAATTTTCACAAATAACTAAACTATCCTTTGATATCAACTATGACATCCTTCCTTTTTATTACATAACATTGCATTACATTTTACAAACATAGGATCTTTAAAGTTTAGTGTCTTGGAAAAAAGGTACATAAAACATGAAGACTAATCCACTTGAAAGGATTCTTCATTTTTTAATCCTAAGTAAAATTACTCCAACTCATAACCTGGGGACATACATCACAGGAAAGGATGAGTAGAAGACCCAGTAAGGAAAACAAGTGAAACAGATTACATGTGAACTTGAGAGATATCAATAAGAACATGAGGAATAGCATAAAGGAATGATAAATAAAAATATAATAATGATGATAACTTGATTCATAACTTGAAAATTTGGCTACAACATTTAATTTATACATTCATAAGCATATCACCAAGGTTCATCCCCAGGGTTTCATAAAAATTACCAAGGTTCTTCACCAAGGTATCGTAAAACTTGTCATCTCTAGAGATTAATTTATTTACCAAATGCATTGGAGCGCTATCATGGTGCACCCTTAATATGTCTTTATTTTAATTTTATATGCATATATATTAATCAAACATTTCATAAATAATCCAAAGAGAATAAAATAAATGGGTTTCATATCAAAATCATGACATTTTAGAAAGTGATTAAAAACATGATCATTGTGTCATTTATAACCCACAGAAAGGGAATGAAGGTTTTATATATGTAAATTCCATAATAAAATATTTAATTTTTATGTATTTATTAATACCCCTATAAATTAAATAGTTTTGGGTATTCACATAAATAAAATAAGATAATTTCTTGAGAAGAAGAGAGATATTTTGAGACGAAAATTCTACAGCATAACGGCTATGCAACATGGTTTTATAAAACATTAAAAAGAGAGGGGACATGGGTCACCCATTCATAAAATAATCATAATATAGTATAGGGATGAAATAAAATGGAAATAATAACATGGTATGGAAACTTTAACAACATACCACATAAAAGAGAATTTGAATTAAAAAAAGAGAAGTTGAGAATTCCCTTACCTTGAAGAGTAACTTCTAAAACTCTAGGATCAGGACCTTGAGGGCTTAAGGAAACTTTGGGAGGACTCCTTGGGAGGTAAAACTATTAGATATTATAGGGTAATGAATTTTTAATTAGATAAAATGAAGTAATGACTTGGTATTTATAGTAAAAGAGAGGGAGTTTTTTTATTAATTTCTGAGGACACCTCATCAGTGGTATTTGAAAAACCATGGGCTTGACCATGGTATTTCCCATGTTTTTTCCCACTTGGGACACCTCATATAATAATTTAATTAAAATTAGTTGACCATCATTTTAAATTACATATTACAACATTATGATGTCATAAAACACGCTGAAAACTCAAAAACTATATTTTTACTATTCACTGAAAAACAAAACATTTTATAAAAATATCATAAATTCACCCTAACCTAATATAAATGTTCTAAATTCAAAAATTAACTCCATTTTATGAAAAAATATATAAATATGCGAAATTTAATTTTTAATAAAATCACTATTTACTCGAAAAAATACTAATACTTAACTAATAATTTCTAAAACAGTTGTTTACTTATACTATTGTATCACATTATCATTCAAGATTCCTAAATTACATTTATAATTCCTTAGGTTAGGTTAATATTCCATTGGTCATATTACTATTCATAACGGTAATATTATTATTCATGAGTTACTATTCAACAAAAATTAAGTTGATCTTATCAGACTCTAAATTTCTTACTGATCACAACCGTATATGTCTGTTTTTTGAAAATTATTTTAGAGTATCAATTATTTAAAGTATAGAAAAAATTAAAATACTCTCTTTTTTTAATATTCATCAATAATATGAAACTTCTTAGAAAAAAACTAAAAATTCATCCTATATTTATTTTTACATTTAAAATTAAAAAATGATGGTTATTTTACCATAATAAGAAATAACAATTTTATTTAAACAAATGGATTACACAAAGTAACTAAGGCCTCATTACATATCCCCTTATAACACCTTCATATGACCTAAGAGTAATGTGTGCAATGGTGATAGAATTTTGGGGCGGATCGGACAACATTACTCGAGTGATGATTTATATCAACTTGAACTTCTCTCGTAGGTGATTTCATTCAATCTTAACATGTTGAAGCTCAGCTTGGGGTTGGTCCAGAGTAAATCCCAGTAACGCTATCTCCTTTCCAAGCTCCAAAAAAATGGTCTTTATATGGCACTATTCTACTAGTAGAGGTCATCGACTCTTCTTTCTGCATTAATCATCCATTATCATTTCTATTTATAAAAATTATTATAAAATTAAAAATTATTATTATTTCCAATGGTCATATTAACCAATGGTCATATAGTGGTCAAAACTTGATGGTTACATTTTAATTATACTTATATAGTTTT
The DNA here is from genome assembly GCA_963277665.1 of Viscum album. Lineage (NCBI taxonomy): Eukaryota > Viridiplantae > Streptophyta > Magnoliopsida > Santalales > Viscaceae > Viscum > Viscum album. The sequence continues at coordinate 1,040,808,617 of OY728164.1, read as the reverse complement.
ATTGATTATGACATAGTAAACTATACATTTTTAAGAAACAAAATATTGTTCAAAAGTTCGGGTCATTACAATAAGTCTACCACAAACCTCTTGTAGTACCCAGTCAAGCTAAGAAAGCTTTGCACCTCTAACACGCTCTCGGGTGGCTCCCAAGAAAGAACTGCATCGATCTTTACTGAGTCTATGGCTAAACCATGCTCAGAAATGACATTCCCCAGAAAGTGAACCTCATGAATCCAGAATTGGAACTTTGAGAGTTTCCCATAAAATTGTGTAGGATCGAAATAATGATGTAGATGCTCAATATACAAGAGGGGGTGAATTGTATACTTTAAAAATTCCTTTGGAACTTTTAAAGTTAGTTATGAATAACTATGTTTTCCTTAAGAGAAGGAAAGGGCTAAGTTTAACAAAGTTAAACTAAGTAAATTCACAACACCTCTAACACCGAATACAAACTTGGAATAAGATTCCGAAAGTGGGTTCCGGAAAAATGGTTCCGGAAATTGAAACTTAACAGAAGTTACAATATGAGATTCTACCTTAAAGCGTATAGAATCTAAATGAATCAGAGTAAGTAAGGAAGTATAAGAAAGTTATACTTTCCTTAAGATACAAATTGTAGCGGAAATAGAACAAGTAGTTAAACTATAAGTAACAAGATAATAGTCTTTTAACCCAAAGAGAAGGGTATCCAACAACCTTGGATAAATATCCCTTGATTTATACTTTCAAGCAAGTCTGTCTTACCCACACCAGGGTAAGCCCTCGATACGAAGATCGGAGTCTCTGTCTTGCTATCCCCGCAAGCCCTCAACTTCAAGGTAGTTGGCAACCTCTGTCTTCCTCAGCAAGGAAGCCCTCGAACTTCAAGGTAGTCGGCACCTCTGTCTTCCTATCCTCGGAAGTCATCGAATGTAATCACCAACATTCGGAGTCGCACGAAGCTTTGAGAGTTAATAAGAGCCTCTCTCTCTAGAAATCACTTCAAGCATGTAATCACATGAGTCGAAGATCTGTCAGCCTTTCAGCACTTGCAACAGCTCCGAGCTCTTTCAAATGAGCTCCTATTTATAGGTAAGGTCGGCTCCTCCTCCAACGGTCATATTTTCCTTAAAGATCGGAGGGACCTGTACACGTGTCACATAGACAACGGTTAGTTTATAACAAAATAGACGACATCGTTTTATAACAAAACAAGTGTAACAGAATGTACGACATCATTTTAAAATCTAACAAAAAAGTTCGGAATGAAAGATTCGGAGTGAAGGTTCGGAGTGTAATGGAAATAATAAAGAGTAGACAGATTATAGAAATGTAAGCAGAATAAAAGTTCGGAGTTTAACCAAAATATTTTTCGGAGTCTGAATTAATTCAGAGTGTATAAAACAAAGATGATCAGATTCTGTTTAATAGGTGAATTCGGAATGAGAATTCATCATCAGAATTCGTAATGAGAATTCATCATTAAAATTCATAATGAGAATTCATTATTAGAATTCATAATGAGAATTCGTCATCAGAATTCGTAATGAAAATTCATTATTAGAATTCGTAATGAGAATTCATTATTAGAATTCGTAATGAGAATTTGTCATCGAACTTCATAAGAATTCGTTATCCTGAATCTGGAGTAGAACTTAATCAGAGTTCGTATCCGGAATTCGGAATGAAACTTTATCACAGTTCTCATTCTGGATTTTGGAGTGAAACTTTATTACAGTTCTTGTCTAGAGTTCGGATCCTAAAACAGAATACTTCATATCAAAGTTTCAAGTAAATCCGAGAAAATAAAAGTGAATCCGAATCTCATACTTAAGAAAAATATGGATGAAAATATGATAAGAATAATTTTTCTTACAAAATATATTTTCCTTATAAAAGCAATTTTTCTTATAAAAGAAATTTTCCTTAAGAGAAGGTGTTTGTGATTTTCAAAACAAGAAGGAATGGAAAAGTCATAAGGAAAACCTTATTGACTCAACAATCTCCCCCTTTTTGGAAACCACAAACATTCTTACGAAAAAGAAATTCTAAGAAGAAAGAAAAACATTAAGGCTTATCTCCCTTTGCTTTAAGGATATTGATGAATACGACTAACTCCCCCTTAGGCTTTGAAACTCTAAGGATCGTATTCAGATTTCCGGAGTGATAGATAAGAATTTCTTCTTTAATGAAAAAGCTCCCCCTTAAACAAAATCTTATTTAGAGTTTTTCTTTTTCTTAAGGATCTTTTTCTTCCCCTTTGATAAACTCTTATTAGAGTTCTTCTTTTTCTTAAGGATCTTTTCCTTCTCCCCCTTTGTGATTTTCAAAGAGAATTGGAGGGAATGGAAAAAAAATAACAAAGTACCTGAAAATTTGTAATGACAACAATAGAAACGACAAGCACAACTTTCATTAAATTTGAAATCTCAGCAAAAAAAAGAATACAACAAAAAGATCGGATTTGGTTATTTCGGATCTTTTTTCTTCGACATGAGCCCCTTTAGAATAGTCTTGATCTTCTTTAGGTCTTTATGATCTTCTTCAGCTTGCTTCTCTAAGACAACTATTCTTGCGGATTGAGCTTCAATTTTTTCTTCCTGGGATTTCAGCTTTTCTTCCTGAGCTTTGATCTTTTCTTTCTGAGCCTTCATCCTTTCTTCAAAATCAATCCGATGATCCCTTTCAAACTTCCAGTTTTGAGAAACGGAATTCAGCTTCCCATTCAGATCTCTCACTTCTTGAATCCGGAAGTTCTTTTCTTCTGTCAACTTCTCTTCAAAGGATGAAGTCAGGTCATTTATCTTCCTGTCCTCAGTCTCGAAGGCATCTTTAACATTATCTTGAAACTCATCGAATAACCTCATCTCTTCAACAGTCTTCTTCGACCAGTTTGTCATCTTCTTGCAAGATTTTCTATGAGCTTCGTAGCCAACAAAGAAGGTTTTGAACTGGGCCTCAATCTCAACGCACTTGTCCATAACCATAGATACGGAGTCAGTTTTCTGATTCAATGCATGTTGGAGCATCTGGCACCTTGAGTCAATACTTGAGAAGGTCGGAATGGATCCCACCAACTTCTTTAAAGACTAGACAACAAAATCATGCCCCACAGAGGATGACTCCGAATCTGAAACTTTGCTTGGATAAATTTCTTCTTCAATAAGGTCAAGCTTTCTTTTCCTTACTGTCTTAGAGGATTCCGGATCAGCATCTTTCGGAACTGTTTCTCCCTGAGCAGGTAAATCAATAAACTGTCCAGACTCTTTGTCAAAAGCTACAAGCATTCTCTTAAGAGTACCATCGCTCACTAGCATAATCTTGCAAACTCTGGGCTTAGATTTGCAAGCCTCTTTGAAAGACTCTAGGCACCGAACTATCAACTTCGAGAGAATTGCTGGATACATGATAATCTGAGCTCTCAGATTTCCTTTCTTCAAATTTTCAAGAGTGATAAGAATGTACTTCATCAAGTTAAACTTCCTCAGATTTATCAGAAAATCTAGGATGTAGATCTCACTCTTCTTCAAGCTGTCTTTATCACCTTTCCTCGGTACGATAAGCCCTTGTACCCATAGCTCTAGAATCCGGAAATTTGTGGATAGACTTGCAATCTTCGGAGCCTTGTCATCAGCCAGTCCGAGAGTTTCTAAAGCTTTTTCCTTGTCGAATCTACCTTTAGAATCTGGAAATACATGAGAAACAAACTCAGCTTCACCTTCATTCTTTAGGCCTACCAAGCTAGCTGCCTTGGCATATGAAAGTTTATAATTCTTCCCATAAGACTTAAAAGACAATTTGTCCTTACCATCTTCTTGAAGAAAAGAAATTGTCTCATAGAATTCAACAAGTAAGTCTGAATACACTTCATCTTGGTTCCCGGGTTTTGACACCGCAACATCTTCCCAACCATTAAGCTTGATATTCTTAGAAATAAGAGAATCATACTTGTTGAAGAAATCCGGATGAACCAGCCTCTCTCTATAAACTAACCACTTTGAGATCGGCTTAGTTGAAGACATATCTTGAGAAGCTACTTCCACAGACATTCGAATTTGAAAACCTTTGAGAAGATCGGAACGGAGACAACTGAAGTTCGGAACGGCCTAAAAATAGAGAGGCAGAGATTCGAGACGCGAGAGCTTGAGAACCGATGTGGGATGAGTATTTGGGTCCCCTTTATATAGGCAACGAAATGACGGTTCACCTTCCACAATTGATTTAACGGTTGGGAGAAACTGAGATCAGATCTGACTGTTGAAAACTTGAATCCGATCTTTCTGAGGTTTTTATTAAAACAAGAAATTAAAAAAACTATAATCCGAAAACATAATACAAGAAAATGCCAGCAAGTAAAATATGACTACGAAAACTTGAGTAAGGTAATCATATTTTTCGGATTAGCTTTGGAGGATTATTCGTAATAGATAATATAAAATAAATACGAGAAAAAAAAAATTTATAATGAAAAGACAGAGTTCGCAAAAGCTTTGCTATAGAAAATAAACTTAGTATAGGAAAACCCAGTACGGAAAACCTCATTACAGAACTCAGTACGGAAAACCTCATTACGGAAACTTGAGTACGAAAAACAAATTCCAAAAAAAACTTATTTCAGTACGAAATTTCCATTATGAAAATACCAGTACGAAATTTTCATTCCGGATGTTTTCAATACAAACCCTTCCAAATTAGAAGTATTTTGTACGAAAATATCCTTTCTGAAAAATTGTAGTTCCGGAAATTTCATTCCGGAAATCTTTGTTCTGAAAAGTTTGAAAAAAAACTTTGAAAAACTTTGTTAAACTAACAAACAAATGTACTCCCCCTATGAAAAAGAGTTTATTGCTGTAAGGAGACTTTTTGAACAGAAAGTTAATTAAGAATGATTACCTTATGGTTATCATTCCTAACTTCTGTTTAATATATTCAAATCTATCAGAAGGCAAAGATTTTGTGAAAATATCAGCAAGTTGTTCTTGTGTTCCGATAAATTGAAGAATAATATCTCCTTTAAGTGTGTGATCCCTAAGAAAGTGATGTCTAATATCTATGTGTTTTGCACGAGAGTGTTGTGCAGGGTTCTTACTAAGGGAAATGGCACTTGTGTTATCACACAAAATTTGAGTTTTGGTAAAACTCAAGCCATAGTCTGTGAGTGTGTGTTTCATCCACAACACTTGAGCACAACAACTTCCAGCTGCTACATATTCAGCTTTAGCAGTGGAGAGTGCTACAGAATGTTGCTTCTTACAGGACCAAGAAACTAAAGAATCTCCTAAGAAATGACAAGTTCCGGATGTACTTTTTCTATCCATTCTACATCCACCAAAGTCAGCATCAGAAAAGATTTTTAGAACAAAATCATTTCCAGAAGTATAAAATAATCCTAGATCCATGGTTCCCTTAAGGTAGCAAAAAATTCTTTTTACTGCCTTTAAGTGAGATTCCTTAGGATTGGATTGATATCTTGCACATAAGCATACTGAAAACATTAAGTCTGGTCGACTAGCTGTTAAGTAAAGTAAACTTCCTATCATACCTCTAAAAGATGTTTGATCTACTGGTTTCCCAGCTTCATCAAGATCTAAAGATTTTGAGGTACCAATGGGAGTACTTATACTCTTAGTGTTGTCATAACCATACTTTTTCAGAAGATCTTTAATATACTTATGTTGGGATATGTACGTTCCTTCTGGTTTTTGAGAAATTTGAAAACCAAGGAAAAATGTTAACTCACCCATCATACTCATTTCAAACTCAGATTTCATTAGACTTGCAAAAGAGTCATTCAAAGATTGCTGAGTTGAACCAAATATGATGTCATCAACATAAATTTGAACAATCAAAACATTTTTGTTGTCTTTATTTATAAAAAGAGTTGGATCTGCATTTCCCTTAACATAGTTATTTTGAAGCAAAAATCCAGTAAGTCTATCATACCATGCTCGTGGGGCTTGTTTAAGTCCATACAAAGCTTTGGTAAGTCTAAAAACATGATCAGGATATTTTGTATCTTCAAAACCAGGAGGTTTTTCAACAAAGACTTCCTATTGAACATAACCGTTAAGAAAAGCACATTTCACATCCATTTGAAAAAGTTTGAAATTAAAGAATGTTGCAAAGGCAAGTAGAATACGGATAGATTCAAGTCTAGCTACTGGAGCATAGGTTTCTTCATAGTCTATTCCTTCTTGCTGATTATAGCCTTTAGCAACAAGTCTAGCTTTATTTCTTACTATGATTCCATTTTCATCACATTTATTTCTGAAAACCCATTTTACTCCAATAACAGAAGTTTCCTTAGGTCTTTCAACCAAGGTCCAGACTTTATTCCTTTCGAATTCATTTAGTTCATCTTTCATGGCTTTAATCCAATCATCATCACCTAAAGCTTCATCAGTGCTTTTAGGTTCTAATTGGGAAAGGAATGCTAGATGTTCTACTTCATTTCTTAAGGAACTTCTAGTCCTTACAGGTTGATTTACATCACCAATGATACTATAACTGGGATTATTCTTAAGAAACACCTGATTTGGGTTTTGTAAAACCTGTTTATCAACATAGGGTAGAAAGTCTTCTGGGTTAAATGTTTCAGAATTTATCTTCTTGAACAATTTCCTTATCATAAGGTTCTTCTATCAAAGGTTGACAATCAGTTTTTGAAAACACATCCGAGGAAGAAGGTAGGGTTGGTTTAAAAACAAAAGGATCTGACTCATCAAATTTTACATGTACTGTTTCTTCAACAGTACAAGTGTTTTTATTAAAAACTCTATAAGCCTTAGAGGTTGTGGAATATCCTAAGAAAATCCCTTCATCAGATTTTGGTGCAAATTTATGTAGATTATCTTTAGTATTCAAAATGAATACTTTGCAACCAAAAACCTTGAAGTAGGATAGTCTTGGTTTTCTACCATTCCATAACTCATAAGGAGTTTTATTAAGAAAAGGTCTAATCAAAACTCGATTTATAGTATAGAAAGAAGTACTTACAGCTTCAGCCCAAAAATGTCTAGCAATAGAATATTCACTCAACATGGTTCTAGTTATCTCTTGAAGAATTCTATTTCTTCTTTCAACTACACCATTCTGTTGAGGAGTTTTAGGTGCTGAAAAATTGTGAGTAATACCTTTCTTACTACAAAAAGTTTCAAAATCAGAATTTTGAAATTCTCCTCCATGATCACTATGAATAGTTTTCAATGGAAGGTTTTTCTCATTTTTAACTTGAGCTCTAAAACTTTTGAAATAGGAAAAAGCTTCATATTTCTTTGCTAGAAAATAGACCCAAGTAAATCTAGTGTAATCATCAACTAGAACAAACACATAGTATTTGCCTCCAATACTTCCAGTTTGTGTTGGACCAAAAAGATCCATGTGCACTAACTGTAATGCATCGGTTGTTGAGACTTCACCAATCGATTTAAAACTAGATTTATGTTGCTTACCATATTGGAAAGGATCACAAACTTTAGAAGAATCAAATCTAAGCTCCAGTAGATCCTTAACTAGTTTCTTCTTAGAGAGTTTACATAGGTTCCTAAGGTTACAGTGACCTAGTCTTCTATGCCATAACCAGGAATGATCTTCCATTGCACTTAGGCAAGGTAAATCTTGGCTCCTGAGGTCTTCTAAGTTTAAAGTGTAGACATTCTCTTGCATGTTGGCTGAGAGAATAAACTCTTCCTTGGAATTGTGAACTAAGCACTTATCATTCCTAAAATTCACAAGGTAACCTTCATCACATAACTGACTTATGCTAATGAGGTTGTTCTTAAGACCTTTAACAAAAAGAACATTTGAAATCAAGGTTTTACCAAGAAGAACAATATTACCAATACCAACAATCTCTCCCTTAGCATTATCTCCAAAAGTTACCTTTCCTCCTTTCATTTTGATAATCTTTTCGAAAAAGATTTTGTTACCAGTCATGTGTCGGGAACATCCACTATCAATGTACCATGTATTGTTGCTGGTACTCTCTTTGTTTTCCTGAAATTAATAAGAAAATTATATTTTCGGAATCCAAACTTATTTGGATCCGAGATTTCCAGACAATAAAATTTTAGGTACCCACGTTTTCTTAGAAAAGTAAGCTTTGTGAAATCCTAAAGATTGGGTTTTGTTTAAGAAACAATTCTTTGCCCAGTGACCACCACATTGACACTTGGTACAAAATGGGGCACTTTGAGGAACAAAATAATTGTTACTGAAAATTGGTTTTGCATGGGTATAACCAAATCCAGATTTATTTCTTAAAGGTCGTATTTGAGAATACATTTTATCAAAATTTTCCTTACCATGGGTAAAGTTTGATAAACACTTCTTTAAGGAAAAAATTTTGGACTTGAGTTTTACAACCAAGTTTTTATCCTCAAAATCATTAGTTTTAGAACTAGAGTTAGGCTCGAAAACATTTTTATTAGAAATTACTTTTTCTAATTCTTTAGAAAGTTTGTTCTTCTCAGAACTTACTTCCTCAAGATTCTTTGAAATACTTTCAAAATCAACATTTTTCTTATCAAGATCTTTAGAAATATCTGATATCTCTTTTGTAAGAATAGAATTCCTAGAGTTTTCCTTATCAAGTTTCTTATTGAGTTTGGAATTCTCAATCTCAAGAAGTTCAGCAAATCTAGAGACTTCTTCATAAGTAGGTAGAGTATTTTCTTCATCAGAAGAAGATTCTTCATCAGAAGAGTTATAATACTTTCTATCATTAGAATTTAAAGAAACATTGGTCAATGATTCATCATTTCGTACCTTATCCATAAGAAAATGATTATCAATAGGTAATCTGGCTATAAGACCAAGATTCTTCTGTCCTGAAGATTCATAATCAGAAGATTCATCTGAAGAGTCACCACCACTGGAACTCCAGGTGTCATTGGCTTTCAAAACTTTCTTAGCATTAGCTTTGTAATACCTCTTTCTGTTCTTGTCTGAATGTCTTTCTTTTCTTTCTTTCTTTTTGAGCATAGGACAATCCGGTCTAATATGTCCAGCTCTCTTGCATTCATAACAAGTAACTTCTCCATATTTCTTATCTTTCCTTTCCTTTTTCTTATACTTGGATTGGAAATTCCTTTGGCCAGCTATCTTGTTCATCCTTCGAGCAAGATTTTCTAGTTCATTTTCTGAGACTTCACTCTAACTAGATTCGGACTGGAAAATAACTTTCTTAGACTTGGACCTGGTTACTCTCTCAGGAGTATTAGCTTTCATCTGATTTGAAGTTGTAGTAAAAGCAACAGTACCATTTCCATTCTTCTTCTTGATGTTGTCAGCATCTCTCTTCATTCTGGTTTCATGTTGTAGAAGAGTTCCAAAAAGCTCATCAAGAGAGATCTGAGTGACCTTCATGTTCTCATTTATAGCTGTTCTTTTGGATTCCCACTCATTGGGCATAATATCAATTATTTTATCCACAAGAGCTTCATCATCTAAACCTTTCTCTCCCATAGATTGTAGGCTGTTGACAATAGTCATAAATCTCTGTTGTACTTTACAGATAGGTTCTCCATAAGGAAAGTTGAAGCCATGATATTCAGCTCTAAGCATAGCTCTTCTAGTCTCAATCACTTTAGAAGTCCCAAAGTATGTAACCTCTAACTTCTTCCAGATACAGTTAGTTGCTTCACAAGAAGAAATTTGGCTATATATATTTCTAGTCATGGAACATAGTAGAGTATTGCGTACCTTATAGTTGAGTTGATATTCCTACTTTTCCTGGTTAGTAAAAGTTCTAACTTCCTTGTCAGGAATTTTATAATCACCAGTAAGCATAACAAAATTATCTACTCCAGTATTGATAACAAAAGTCTTCATTCGATCTCTCCAGTACTCATAATCATTACCATCAAAGATAGGTGGTCTTGTAGGATTTAGGTTATCAATCGAACCGACATTAATTCCTGCCATACTAGAAATAACCTTGTATACACAAACTTGTTAGTAGCAAGAGTTTCGTAATCACAAAGTTCGGATTAGGAAATTTCCGGAATAGAAAAGTTCGGAATGAGAAAATGAGCAAGAAAAACTTATTCGTAAGTATAAGTATTTCAGAGACCTGCTCTGATACCAATTGTAGGATCGAAATAATGATGTAGATGCTCAATATACAAGAGGGGGGGTGAATTGTATACTTTAAAAATTCCTTTGGAACTTTTAAAGTTAGTTATGAATAACTATGTTTTCCTTAAGAGAAGGAAATGGCTAAGTTTAACAAAGTTAAACTAAGTAAATTCACAACACCTCTAACACCGAATACAAACTTGGAATAAGATTCCGAAAGTGGGTTCCGGAAAAATGGTTCCGGAAATTGAAACTTAACAGAAGTTACAATATGAGATTCTACCTTAAAGCGTATAGAATCTAAATGAATCAGAGTAAGTAAGGAAGTATAAGAAAGTTATACTTTTCTTAAGATACAAATTGCAGTGGAAATAGAACAAGTAGTTAAACTACAAGTAACAAGATAATAGTCTTTTAACCCAAAGAGAAGGGTATCCAACAACCTTGGATAAAGGTCCCTTGATTTATACTTTCAAGCAAGTCTGTCTTACCCACACCAGGGTAAGCCCTCGATACGAAGATCGGAGTCTCTGTCTTGCTATCCCCGCAAGCCCTCAACTTCAAGGTAGTTGGCAACCTCTGTCTTCCTCAGCAAGGAAGCCCTCGAACTTCAAGGTAGTCGGCACCTCTGTCTTCCTATCCTCGGAAGTCCTCAAATGTAATCACCAACATTCGGAGTCGCACGAATCTTTGAGAGTTAATAAGAGCCTCTTTCTCTAGAAATCACTTCAAGCATGTAATCACATGAGTCGAAGATCTGTCAGCCTTTCAGCACTTGCAATAGCTCCGAGCTCTTTCAAATGAGCTCCTATTTATAGGTAAGGTCGGCTCCTCCTCCAACGGTCATATTTTCCTTAAAGATCGGAGGGACCTGTACACGTGTCACTTAGACAACGGTTAGTTTATAACAAAATAGATGACATCGTTTTATAACAAAACAAGTGTAACAGAATGTACGACATCGTTTTAAAATCTAACAAAAAAGTTCGGAATGAAAGCTTCGGAGTGAAGGTTCGGAGTGTAATGGAAATAATAAAGAGTAGACAGATTATAGAAATGTAAGCAGAATAAAAGTTCGGAGTTTAACCAAAATATTTTTCGGAGTCTGAATTAATTCAGAGTGTATAAAACAAAGATGATCAGATTCTGTTTAATAGGTGAATTCGGAATGAGAATTCATCATCAGAATTCGTAATGAGAATTCATCATTAAAATTCGTAATGAGAATTCATTATTAGAATTCATAATGAGAATTCGTCATCAGAATTCATAATGAAAATTCATTATTAGAATTCGTAATGAGAATTCATTATTAGAATTCGTAATGAGAATTCATCATAGAACTTCATAAGAATTCATTATCCTGAATCTGGAGTAGAACTTAATCAGAGTTCGTATCCAGAATTCGGAATGAAACTTTATCACAGTTCTCATTCTGGATTTCGGAGTGAAACTTTATTATAGTTCTTGTCTAGAGTTCGGATCCTAAAACAGAATACTTCATATCAAAGTTTCAATTAAATCCGAGAAAATAAAAGTGAATCCGAATCTCATACTTAAGAAAAATCTGGATGAAAATATGATAAGAATAATTTTTCTTAAAAAAGCGATTTTCCTTATAAAAGCAATTTTTCTTATAAAAGCAATTTTCCTTAAGATAAGGTGTTTGTGATTTTCAAAACAAGAAGGAATGGAAAAGTCATAAGGAAAACCTTATTGACTCAACAAATTGGTGTTCTCAAATAAAATATAGGACCATCCTCAAGTGCTCTACATGCTCATCCTATGAAGCAGAGTAGATGAGTATGTCATCGATGAATGCAAACACAAACTAGTTCAAGTATGGCTGGAATACTTGGTTTATAAAATCCATAAACATAGCGGGGGAATTCATTACACCAAAGGGCATCACTAGGAACTCATAGTGTCCATAGCGACATCAAAATTACAAATTTAGAATATTGGCCTTGCAAACCCTTAACTGGTGGTAATCAGACCTGAGATCAATCTTAGAGAACCATCTTGTGCCTCACAATTAGTCAAAGAGGTCTTCAATCCTCGGTAAGGGGTACTTGTTCTTTATCATGGCTTGGTTCGGGCAACAATAATCGATGCAAATCCGCAAGCACTCATCTGGATTTTTCATGAACAAGACTGGAGATACCCAGGGGTACACACTAGGTCTGATGAAACTCTTCTCTCGAAGGTCCTCCAATTGAAATCATAGCTCCTAAAGCTTAATAAGGGCTATCCAATATGCTGTAAAATATATCAGAGCGGTCCCAGGATGCAAGTAGATGCAAAACTCCATCTCCCACCTTAGAGGTAGTCCTGAAACATCATTGGAGAAGATGTCCATATGATCCTCCACAAATGAAGGAATAAAGATTCCTAAAGAACCTGATACACCAAGATCTATACTTTCCAACTGATGGGTGATGGGCTACAACCTCCTGCTTGTGGAACTCAGATTCCCTACCATGAGATCACTCTCACCAGAAAAGGAGAATCTTGTCTGATTAGTGCATAGGTATCTGAATTGTCTGCGGTGACAGTCAATCTGGGATCAGACCATAGACAACCAATCCATACCCAAGATGACATCATAGGGTTCCATCATGATGACTAAAAGGTCCCATGTGAACCTCCCTTCATCAAGTGATAGCTTGCACTACCGGCAGATGAATGATACAGAAGAAGAATCCCCTATAGGAACTTCAAGATGAAGCTATTGAGCTAGCACCTCAATTGGGAGCTCCAGCTCTCACATCAAGATTATAAAGATGAGAGAATGAATGGAACTTGTGTCTACTAATACTAAATTAAGAGTGAAATAAACACAAACCATACCTCTAATCATCTCTTGCATTGTAGGATCATAAACCTCCAAAGTCTGCAGTTATCTGTGGCCCCGGCTGCCAACTCCCTGAGCCTGACATGGGCCGCCTGGTGGGGGGGATCTCATAGCGTCGTCCACTACCCATAATTACTTCTTCTTCTCTGCCAGCTCTACCTCCCTGGGAACCACCCTATCCATTCCTGAGATATTCCTAACCAAATTTTTGCCTCTGCCGTGGTGGTCTGTCGGTTATATGTTTGTGATGCTCAACACGTCATGTCGGGCAGTCTTGCACTATGTGACCATGCCCGTCACAAGTGGAGCACCGCCCCTCTCCGTGCTTCCCTAGTCTTATGTGCTGCTCCTGACCACGTGCTTGAGTCTGATCATGAGGAGGTCTTCTGCATCGAGATCCTAGCACTTGGCATCTGCTAGCAGCTGCAGACGACTCATCCCTATGATGCCTACTGCCAGTTTCAACCATCTGGTGTCCCTATGAAAAAATTATCTTTGTCACTAGTGTCCTCTCAAGCACCCCCGCATAGGTGGGGATGCACAATGGCACAATGCTAGATTGGATCTCTCTACAGAGTCTTTGCTCGAACTTCCATGCCCTAAAGTAGTCATCCCATATCATGTCAAGGGAGTATCGGGTAAGGTCTGTGAACCTCGTTGCATACTCATCCACCATCATTCCTCCTTACTGCATCTTTAGAATATTTTGAATTTGGACTGAGCACAAACAGGAGGGGTAGTACTCCTCATAGAATAGCTGATGGAAGTCAGTCTACGAGAGTGTCGACTCATCATGTATATGTGTAATAAGGCTCCACTAGTGCCCAAATGCTCCATGGAAATGGCTAGATACTAGTGCAACCACCTGGTCTGTTTGTGTCTGGATGAGCTTGAAGACATAGACCACTGACTCTAGCCAATCCTCTATTGCCTGAGGATCTGGCTCACAGTGGAACCTTGGTGGTCTCTGGTGCTAGAACTCGCAGAGTGCTCTAAGCCTACGCACATCCTCAACATGCTCTGCTGGAATGATCTGCTACTCAATAGGTGGAGGTTCTACTACCTTCCTACCTGAAGGGAGAAGCTCATGGGATGGACCCTGAACTGAGGCATCATCACTCATCAGATCGTCATCATGATCCGGAATTGGTATCCTGGTCGGCTGTCGTCATTGAGGTATCCTAAGATTTATCAAGACGTACCACATTCAGATGAGCATATATATATATATCAACAATGGAGAGATGAATTGAGAAGGGCAGTCAAAGACTCAATCCTATATGATGCATGTACCATTAAACCCTGCAATCAATGTCTTAGTATGTTGAGTCGACAAACAGATAGTCAAGGTCCTGGTGAATGAATACATCGGTCGCCTGCACCACCACTAGATTCTCTGGACTGAGAGCTGAACTCGAGACATTTCAACATTGTTGTACTAAATCCAACCAAATCCTCGTAAGGGGACTAGTCCAAACAACATCTCAAGGAATGAACTGCTCTGATACCAATCTATCACGACCCAACCCAAGTCGGGGCTCGATCCGCAACTACCCCAAGCCCGCCTCCATGGACCAAGGGGTGGAGACCAACGCTAAAGGTATAACTAACACAGAGAGACCTTTTCCTAAGTACCTGTATGCACACACACAGTCATCTCAATGCAAAAGTGCAGAGGGAAAGAGTAAAAGATACAACATAGCTGGAAAGTAAACCAAGCATGCATAACCTCTAGGGTGTACTAGAGTATGATAGTGCAAACTAAAAAGTAAAGGGAAAAAATACATGCCCAACCAGAAATATGTCCCAACTTGACAAAATTAGAAAAGTAAACTACTGAGAGAGCTCAGCTCCTGAATCCCAAGCTGCGGCCATTGTGCACGGTCCAAAGTATCAGGTATCCCAAAGCTCCTCTGAAGTCACCATTGACCTATTCGCCGTCTACATAAGACACGACAAGTGTGGGAAAAGCCCATGCAGGGGTGAGTATATACATACCCAGTAGGACGCCCCGAAAGCTGATGGGGGAGCAGTAAAAGATACAACTGGAATAAAAAGACAGTAGATGCAAGATACAGTCAAAGAGAATATCTCAACCCAAATCAAGAGAGAGAGTAACCTCATCCAAGCACAAGGGGATTGACACGATAAGTTGGTGAACTACACATCGAGACTTCACCGCCTATAGCAAGAGAGTAGACTCATCCAACCACGAGAAGTTAAACACAGAAAGCATGTGGTATACCCTACACATCTTCACCTCTCATGGAAATAGAGTAACCAAATCCAAAGATATAGATACATATGAATATATATATATATATATATATATGCTTAGTCAAAATAAATTTAAATGAGAGAGAAAGTAGATTTTCATCTCACAACTCAGCCCAAAAAAGAAGAGTCACTAACAATTCCAAAAATCCATCAACGGTGCTCAACATCTCATGCGTCTACCCGGAAGTAACTGTGCAAGTCAAACCATGCCTCGTCACTGTGTCGCGCAGTCGAGGGGCCACAAACTCAAAGTAGAGGACTCGTGCCCTAGTACGTTGGGGGGGTTCCACTCTATAAGTATCCGTAGAGGAATCGTGTCCTAGTGCGTCAAGGGGGGTCCACTCTGGTGTCACGAGGACTCGCACCCTATCTGATAGGGGTTTCACTCAGTAGGTAGAGGACCTGCACCCAAGCTGATGGGAGGTTCCACTCTATTGGTCGAGGACCCACACCTTGGTGCGATAGGGGGTTCCACTCTAGTCATCGAGGACTCACGCCTTATCTGATAGGGGGTTCCACTCGGTATGAAGCTGCAGAGGACTCACATGATGGGGGGTTTCACTCTAGTGGTCGAGGACTCGTGCCCTGGAGCGACAGGGGGTTCCAATCTAGTCATCGAGGACCCGCGCTCATGCTGATGGGGGGGGGGGTACACTCGGAAGGTAGTTGTAGAGGACTCGCACCCATGCTGGTAGGGGGTTCTACTCTATAGGAAACCTCTGGTGATCTCGCATGATTACTGCCATTATTGAGCGTCGCCTCAGAAAGTGTTGTGCCCAAAACACTGCACATCGCAACTCGAAATCCACAACGGAGGGCACTATCGCATTATACGTGGAAAACGCTTAGGATAGGCTACTCCTAATCCAAAATCCGAATCAAAACGAAGAAGATACGAAACCTTGAAATTTCATAAAAAGGAACCAAGGGCTATAAGATGTGTGAGGGAACCCACACAAAATGTGTTCTCGCTCCACTGCTTGGTCGTGTCCCTGATCGGCACACGACTCTCAACCCATGTAGTAGTACACATCGTGCGGCTGGACTACACGGC
Source organism: Viscum album (assembly GCA_963277665.1). Classification (NCBI taxonomy): domain Eukaryota; kingdom Viridiplantae; phylum Streptophyta; class Magnoliopsida; order Santalales; family Viscaceae; genus Viscum; species Viscum album. The sequence goes on along the minus strand of OY728164.1, from coordinate 1,040,792,370 downwards.
GTGTCCAGACTAACCGGGATCGGGTCGTGTCCCTGTGGTTGTGTCTGTGTACATAACCATGTGTCGGTGTACTTTGATACAGATCATGTGTTTGGTCGTGTACTCCCACACCAAGTCATGCCTGCGTAATCCATTACACGACTTGCCCACCCAGGGATGAGGTACATGACATGTAGGAGGGCTACATGTCCTGTCATCCTTATAGATTTCTAAAACTCTAGTCGCCGCACTCAATGAGTTACACGTTGTGTGTTCATCCTTGTACACAATGTGTAGTCGGGTTTTTCACAGATTTCCAAATCCGCAGTCTACGCTTCATTTCAAACCGTTTCATTGTAGATCCTGCTTCGTTTCCACCCGAGATTAACAGCTTTAGTCGCCGCTCGTTGTTTTCGGCCGCTGTTCATCAGAAATTTGATCTGTCAACCCACGGGAGTGTCGTTGTGAGTTTTGCACGTCCCCAAACCTTCCGCCATTGAAGATCCAGTCTCCAATCGTTGATACGATTGCTCATGACTCACAAACCTATCTAGATTTTTGCTTGATTCATTGTTCCGCTTCTCGCACGCGATTCCCGTCGTGGTTTTGGGGGTCCGATCGGGCTTGGTACCGCCCGATAATGTCGAACCGACACCACGGGGCGTCCAACCAGTGAAGAATGTGAAACAATTGAGGGAGAAAAACACAAGAAAAAATGTTTAAACATCACTGGACAAAAGTGCTTGACCAATGATCAAGAACGAGGATCCGAGATTAGAAGACAACTGGAATAATCAAATTGATTGATACCCCAGACGCATGCAAATGCTGCAATTGACGCAGATCCAAGAATATTGATCGATATGCTCAATCTATCTAATCAAAAGGGCATAAAATCACCAATTGACGAGTCCTACTTAGAGATTGGATCGTTCGTCGTCAAAGAACGCGCTCGCCAATGATCGAAGGAAGTCGTTGTGTTCGTTACACTCCGATATTCTCTGATATGGCGTTTCATCGTCGTCTGAGGTGATTCGCCAACGAAGGAGGAAGGAGAAGCTCTGGAATTCTCTCAGAATTTATGCGACTAACCCTGGGAAATTCGCCATGACAATCAAGTTATAGACATTTAGTTGCGTTAAAATGAATGAATGAATGAATTAATCCACTGAATGTACCGCCAACAAGCGAGGTGTCTCAACACCCCACATCAACCTATTTTAGGTCGTGTTTAGGGTAAACACTGCGTTCCAAACTCAACCGTGGTTTTCGGATTTCTGATCCGAGTTTCTATTTAAGATTTATCTCATTTTCTTTAAGCAACTGCGCGTTCAATATTAAATATATTTAATATTTTATATAAAATTAATTATGGGCACACCGGGTCTCGGAATAACATGCAGTTTCAGCGCCTAGCTCTGGAAATATATACATAAATATTTCAAAATCTTACAAAATAAAAAAAGGATCTATATACTAGATTTTTCATTAATGCTTGGTGATACTAATTTCCATAAGTAATTAAACCTTGCTATGATACCAACTACAACGACCCGTTTCTTTCAAACATGATTATTACATCATTTTGAAGACAAAAATACAATAATAATACGATTCAGAATCGAAAGGATGCAATTTACTAATATTAAAAATGCAATTCAACAATAAAACATTTCAAATTATTAAATAAAACATTATGCTAATAATTGCAACATTAAACTAATAATTAAACATGAACCTTATGAAACAAACAATTTAACATTAATATATTATTATAACATATTATAATAATACCACAATATTACAACCAGTCATAAAAGATATCGGAAAACCACGTTAGCACTCACCATACCTTCTCCTCCCACCACTACGGGTATAATAGAGTCGTACGTCCCTAAGTAAATAATAATATCATAATTTTAAAAATCAGTAAAATATGACCTTGGCATTTTCCGTGGCAATTGACTAAAATGTCCGTTTCAGTTCCCTCGTTTTTCTTAATAGCGAAGCCGAGATTCACGGAAGCAAACCGTAAATAATAAATAAATAATACATGTAAAACACAGACATATATATATATATATATATATATATATATATATATATATATATATATATATATATATATCAATTTCTCGGACGGGGGCTTCGACTCCAAACCTCTCGATAGGTGGAGAGGAGAGGATGGATTTGCAGAGAGGAATCCCGTTATTGCGGCAGCAATATTGGGCGCTTCTCAACAAGAACTTGCTCCTCGCATGGCGGCACAAGGGAGCGACCTTCACCCAACTCTTCGCTTCCGTTTTCTTCATCTTCCTCATCTTCTGCATCCAGAAAGCCATCAACGCACGACTCTCCACCTCCACCGACTTTGAAAATGTCTTCGATCCCGCCCTCCTCCTTGCGCCTCCCATCCCTCCCTGCGAGGAAAAGTTTTATGTCAAGCTCCCTTGCTTCGATTTTGTGTGGAGTGGCAATGGCAGTGCCCGGGTGGCGAAGATCGTCACACGTATCATGGCTAACAATCCTGGAAGGCCCATTCCTTCCAACAAGGTGTGGCTGTCGAATTTAGGGCTTCGTTCATAAGCTATCCTCAGCATGTTTTCGCAAGCAATTTTGAAAATCGTATCATTCATATAATAGCTTTGACATATTGTTTCATCGTTTTGACCAGATTCTCTTATTCAATACATTCAAACAACTGTTGATATGTTGACAAGGCGTTGTGTAAATCGCATGCTTATATAAATTGTAATAACGAATGTCAACATTATTGAAGGACAGGACTAAAAAGAAGTAAAAAGAAAAAGAACATCTCTGTCCACGAATCCGATCGTCAAATGATGCATTAACTGAGTCGGAAAAAGATTGAATAGTTTCGCTTATACCACAATTTGAGATGATCCATATTCTCCAAACCTTTGGATTCATCAGTGATCCACTTCTGATGGATTTGCATGTTCCTGAAAAAAAGGAGTTCAGAGATAGCTTGGTATGGTTTGGATGGTGATGAGTTTTGTCCATCTTAAAACCTTCCCTTTCCTGCTTTTTGGTGCAGGTTGAATCATTTGGAACCACTAAGGAAGTAGATGCATGGCTTCTTAGTGACCCCATGCGCTGCCCAGGTGCTCTGCATTTCAGGGAAAGAAATGCTACAGTGTTAAGCTACGGCATCCAGACCAACTCCACTCCTGTTTCCAGACGAGGGAGAAGTGAAGACCCCACGTTCAAATTTCAAATTCCACTTCAACTTGCCGCAGAACGTGAAATTGCCAGGTCTCTTATTGGGGGTAGGGAACTAATCATTTTCGCTTGATTAGCGTGTCTAAATCACTCACCCAGACTCTTTTCTGTGTCCAGATCCCAACTTTAGCTGGGTTGTGGGATTTAAAGAATTTTCCCACCCTGCAATAGATCTTTTTTCTACTGTGGGTACAGTGGGGCCAACCTTTTTCCTTGCCATTGCCATGTTTGGCTTTGTTTTCCAAATGAGTTCTTTGGTTAAAGAAAAAGAACTTTACCTCCGACAGGTATTTAATTAGTTATGATCTCAGCTCTTTGAAATTAATCCACACCACACCCACACCCACACCCACTCCTATATATGGTTGCATTTTTGCACTGTTTCTTCATTTTTTTTTCTTTTCAAATCCTGACCAGTATTGTACTTCACAGGCAATGACCATGATGGGCCTTTATCAATCTGCCTATTGGTTGTCATGGCTTACATGGGAAGGAGTTTTAACCCTTCTGGCATCTCTTCTCACAGTTTTGTTTGGAATGATGTTCCAGTTTGATTTTTTCTTGAACAACAGTTTTTCTGTGGTGTTTCTTATGTTCTTTCTGTTCCAACTGAACATGGTAACTTTTATTTCAATGGTCCTTACAGGCCAGAATATCTGTGTTTGTTATAGGTGCATATTTTGTTTTTATATGTAGACTAAAATACCTCTTTCTCTTCTGATGGCAGACTGGCTTTGCCTTCATGTTATCTACTTTCATAAGCAAATCATCTTCCACCACAACTGTGGGCTTTTCTATCTTTATCATTGGCTTCCTTACTCAGGCATGATTCCTTCTTTAAGAATATGTTATAGAGCTTGTTGATGCAATCTCCGAAATAGTTATAGTTTTCTCACTGCTGTCAACATAATAAATATATTTTTTAAATTGCAGATTGTCACAGCTTTTGGATTTCCCTATGGAAAAAACTTCTCTAAAACTTATCAGATCATTTGGTCATTTTACCCACCAAATCTTCTCTCCAAGGCTCTGAAGCTGCTTGCAGATGCAACTGCCACTCATCAAGATGCTGGTATTAGCTGGCATAGACGGACGAAGTGTGCACCTAATGATTCAGAATGTGTGATAACAATTGTATGTCCATAGCTCAAAAAATTCTTAAGTTTAGTTTGATAAGTGGCAATTTAAATCACTCATAAAAACCAATTCGTGGTTAATTTCTTACTTTTTGCCAGAATGGCATCTATATCTGGCTTGCAGCAACATTCTTTCTTTGGTTTGTTTTGGCCGTCTACTTTGACAATATAACCCCAAACTCATCTGGTGTGAGGAAATCTGTTTTCTACTTTTTAAAGCTTGGATACTGGACTGGGAGTGGTGGAAATAAGGTGGAAGGTAATTGATTTTGAAATTCCTGTTCCCCTGTTCTGTTTTTCTCTTAGATGGTAATTGCCAAACACAGCCTTGTTTATATAATTTTATTGTCAGAGGGAGGCATCTTTAGTTGCAAGGGTTCCGCCCCACCGGCTGAGCATCTCTCTCCTGACGATGAAGATGTTCTTCAGGAAGAAAATGTTGTAAAGGGGCAAGTAACAGAAGGCATCATGGACCCAAATGTTGCAGTCCAGATATGTGGTCTTAGCAAGAATTATCTTGGGACAACAAAGATCTTCGCTTTCAAGAAAACCCCACCGTACCATGCTGTCAAGGTAACAGCAGTCTTCCCTGAAATTTGGAATTGACCACTATTTTTTGAGAGGAGAGAAAAGCCAACATGTTGAGAACTCGTTATTTGTAATTAGGGCTTGTGGGTGAACATTGCGAAAGATCAATTATTCTGTCTTCTTGGACCCAATGGAGCCGGGAAAACAACAGTGATTAATTGTTTGACGGGGATTGCTCCCGTGAATGAGGGAAATGGTAATTTTTTTCCATATGTTTTATCTATGTTTGTTGACACTTATTCATCACATTTCGTGCTTATATTGAGTGTTTTGAAAAACAAAATCTAGTGACATTTGTTTGGTTTTTGAAAAAAAATACTTAAATTTCTGAAGAAAGCCACTTACACTAATGACAACAAAACATGTTTTCAATAAGCAATATGACAATTCTTATATAAAAACATTCATTTTAAGTGTTTAGAGTGCTTTTTCTGTAAAACACAGCCTTCACTATATAGATTATTTATTTAGATGGTCTTGAGAAGCATATTGTTAAATGAAAAGTTTTGTTTTGGACAGCATTCATTTATGGAAATTCCATTCGAAGTTCCGTTGGCATGTCAAATGCTCAAAGATTGATTGGGGTTTGTCCCCAGGTGGGCCGATTCACACTTTTTTTTTGTTCTGGCTTCAATAGACATGATGTGATTATGTTTTAAAATCTTAACAATTATCCCTATAAATGACGGTGACCAGCATCCGTTCAATTTTTGTATTTTTTTTGGTAGTTTGATACTCTTTGGGATGCATTGTCTGGTCAAGAGCACCTCCACCTCTTTGCTTGTATTAAAGGCCTCCCCCCTGCTTCAATCAAATCAGTAAGTGATTCTCTACGCAGAAACAATAGCTTGTTATTTTTGATTCATTGAAATACTGGAAACCATCTGCCATCAGAACTGGATATCCATTTGTGATTATTATTATTAAATTTTGAGGATTCATATATGTCATTCCATATATGATGTCCTCGACTGGGGCTCACTTGAACTAGAGCTAGTTTGTTTAACATTTTTTTTTGACTAAAAATGGTTTTTTAGAAAGCAGAATCTAAAAAAATATATATTTTAGTTTTTTTTTGAAAATTAGCTTTCTAAAAGCTGATCCTGATGGTAAAAAAATGATTTTTTTTTTATGATGAAACATATTTTTTTCTGTTTTTTCTAAAATTACTTTTTAAAACTATCCTAGAATGGCTTATTTCTGAAGTTTAAAGAAACTGACTCTTGGAATCTGTTTTACAACACTTATTGAAAACTGGTTATAGCACTTATCACCTATGATGAGCAGTTTTAAAAATTAAGTGGCGTTTGTTCTATTTAAAAAAAAAACACTTCCACTTAAATTTTGAGAGAAAACCACTTAAAGAAGTGGCATAAAAGCAGTTTTTCAATAAGCAATCTGGAAATACTTCAACAGGCACACTTATCATAAGTGATATGCTATAAGCAGTTTTCACTTAGTGTCAAACAGAGCCTTAGCTGACATTCTTATGTACTCTTTCATACTTTATATAGACAGATACTTCTACATTTGGCAGCTTACTGAAAAATCATTAGCAGAAGTGAAACTCATGGAAGCTGCTAAAATGAGAACTGCGAGTTACAGTGGAGGAATGAAACGCCGGCTCAGTGTTGCGATAGCACTCATTGGTGACCCAAAGTTGGTCATCTTGGACGAGCCGGTAGGCCTGAGAATGATTTTTCTTAATATTTGATGCTTTCCTCTTCTTATTTGAGAATTATTGATCCATAGACTACCGGAATGGATCCAATAACAAGAAGGCATGTGTGGGACATAATAGAAGATGCAAAGAAAGGCCGAGCTATCATCCTTACGACACACTCAATGGAAGAGGCTGACATTTTAGGTGACCGTATCGGTATTATGGCAAAGGGTCGGCTACGCTGCATTGGAACCTCGATAAGGTTGAAATCTCGGTTTGGGACAGGCTTTGTTGTTAATTTGAGTTTCACCGGAACTATCAATGCGTCCAATGAGGATGCAACTGATATGACTCATCATGAGGCCGTCAAGCAGTTCTTTAAACATGTGAGATAAATAAGTGTTTTGATTGTTTCTTAAATATCACATGAACCGTCTGACATGGGGGGATATTTTGACAGCACTTGGGTGTCCTACCGAAAGAGGAAAGCATGGTTTTCTTGACTTTTGTTGTTCCTCTTGAAAAAGAGGCGCTTTTAACGGTAATGAACATCTTCCAGCCTTTTCATAACAGTTTATCATATAGAGCTTTAGGTTGCGTTTGATTTTAGAAAACGTTTTATTCCATTAGGAAACATGTTTCTGGAAAGTGGAGGGAAAACAGGTGTAAGGTTTTGTTTGGTTTTGAAAAATGTTTTTTATTTTCATTTTTCAAAAATGTATTAGAAAATATTCATGATAGTAGGAGAAAACAAGAAATAATTTGATTTACCTCTTCTTTCTTCTTGTTTTTTTTTTAAAATACGTTTTTTTTTTTTGTTTCCATTTTCAGTTTCTAAAAGATGCTTTCCATCTACATAATCTAATGCATTTTTAGAAAATGAAAAAAAAATGTTTTTCAATTTCAAAGCCAATGGTAGAGTTACTTATTGAAGTGTTTTATTTTTCTGAAAACAGGAAAAAAGGTTTTTTTTTTCGTTTTTGTTTTTAAAAAATCTACCATTAAATGTTTTCAAATACATTTAAATTCTGAATCCATCCTAAATATTTATCACTTCTGAAGTTTCTGTTGCACCATAATAATTCATTATTCCCTATGCTACCATCAATGAAAGTCATAGGAAATGTTCCCTATTTTTAGAATCAATGTTATCTGCAACAGACTGCTGGCAGAACCCTTTTTTATTCATAAACATAACTAAGGAGGCTTTTGAAAACTAATCTCTTCAGAGAAAATATGTCCAAATGGTGCCCTTTTCCAATCTCTTATGGGATTAAGGCTGTGTTTAACAACACTTATTGGAAGGTAGTTATATCACTTATCACTTATGATAAACAGTTTGAAAACTTGACTCTGTTCTGTTTCTGAAAAACTGCTTAAACTTAAATTCCTAAAGAAGACCACTTAGTGGGAAAAAAAGCACATTTTCAATAAGCATATGATACCTGCTGTAAAAGTGGTTTTCAATTAGTGCTGTCAACCTCAACCGAACTAGAAAATGCATATTTTACAATTCAAAGTTTTATGGTGTTTTCATTTGACATCACTTTCATTTTCCTGAACAGAACTTCTTTGACAAACTTCAAGAGATGCAAGTTGAATTTGGTATAGCAGACATCCAACTTGGTCTGACCAGTCTCGAAGAAGTTTTCTTGAACATTGCGAAACAAGCTGAGCTGGAAAATTCTTCTATGGCAGAGGAGGCCTCAACAACTCTAACTTTGCCATGGGGGACATCTGTTCAGGTAAGAGCGTTAGATTGGATGAAGTTATAGCCATCTCTTTAGCTTTGAGGGTCTGCTTGGGTTCCTAACATCATCTTAATTCTCATATTATTATTTGATTAAGTAGAAAATAACTGATAAACTGCTTATGTAAGCTGTTCTTAACTAGTGTTGTCAAATGAACCTTATGAATGACCAACAATGGTACTGCTACAGGAACAACATTGATATTGCCATTACATTTTTGCAATGTAGCTATCGATATTACATTCATTGATGTCACTACATTCTCTATTGATTGATTTTCAGATACCACTAGGAGCCAGGTTTGTTGGGATTCCGGGAATGGAATCTGCTGAGAATCCGACAGGTGTCATGGTAGAAGTATACTGGGAACAAGATGATTCTGGTGCCCTCTGTGTATCTGGCCACTCGTCTGAAACCCCAATACCCGCACACGTTCAACTGAGGGATTCATCAAACTCAACAACCTTTTGGCATCGTGTTATTGGCAGAAAGGGTCCGGTTCGTGGACTTGTTATTGATCCTAATCAGCTTGATCTTGCAAATTCAACCTGATCTTTTATGAATTGGGTTGCATTGTTGATGTGTGCATATTTGTTGCATCAATATCTAGGGGTATTTATGCATATTTGGACAACACTCATGCCAAGTTGTGTCGCGTTTTGTCCAAATCCATTCTTGTGTGTATACCATTCATGCGATCATTCAAATTTATTCTTGCATTGATTTGTAATTAATAATGATGTTGATGATGATTATTATGTGGTTTGAATTGATGTTTGGTTTTGACTATGTTGGCATCTACTTCTATAGTACGTCAAACTATTGTTTTTTAAGATGTTTATCATAATCAAAGTTATCTTGAATTTGTTAATGCACACACTCAAATGATAATTTAAGAGACATTGTATGATGTCATTTATAAGATACAACGCATATAATGAAATAGTGACTTCAATCACCATTGATATGAGATATCATTCGGTTATGCATATTTAATTCTTTCATGCACATTTCTTGAGTGAGGTGTGCACGTAAAAAGCCAAGGGTCAACCAAACACTATGAACATGTGGTGTTTCATCATTTAATGAAGCACTATATAAAGAAGTGATCACTGCCTCATTTACGCAAGGATCAATCCAAACAAGATCAAGTTGAAACTCTCTGTTCTTCTCTTTTTAACCCATGGGTGATGCTAGTGTGTCATTAGATCTAAAAGAGGTGGATATCTTAGGAGTCAAGAGGTGATTCCGTAAGTTGGTGGATATCTTAGGAGACAAGAGTAGGTTGATTCCTGGTGAGTGATCTCCATTCAACTCACTATTGTGGAAGATAAAGCTTGGATAGTGAGACATGCATTTATTGTTCTTCATTTATATGTTTGCATCATTTCTTATCGAAAGATCTTGGGTTATTGAGTTTCTTATGCTATATTTGAGCATTATGATATCCTTTAAAACTTAATAGTGGTATCAGAGTGATCCTGATGGTGAAATTATGCAAAACCATTCACTACATATTTGATATATATGAAGAACAACTTGACAAAAACAATGAAGTGTCTCATTCATTGCCTAATGTCAAGTGATTTTTTCTTGTGTTGTTTTGTGATGCAGGGGCCATAATGATAATGCTTCCATATAGAGAATCAAAAAACATTGAAAATTTCATTGAAACAGAGCATCACAATGCGACCTCATCATGCATAGTTCATTGCATGAATCATCAAAGGACAAAGTATAGTGAGTAGAACATTGTCCGTTATAGAAGTTTTCTACAATGCAAACAACTCTAAGAGTAGTACATTGTCCACGTCATGTTATGTTAAAAAAATATTATTTTATTAAAAACATTTGGTGGCGCAGGCACTTTTGGTCCTTGCTGAATTTACATGACTCTAGATTGTATCAAAAGTTGCCTTGATATAATTTATCATTGTCTAAAGTTGTAATACCTCATTATAAATATTTGAATTGTTCATTCATTTATTTAAAAACCTTATTTAATATTTTTGTATATAAATTGTTTATATTATGAATGTTGATATGCTTTAATCTAAAATGTTTAAATTGTTTCTTATAATTTTCATACCATGCATATAATGAGTTACATGCTAGATACGATATAATACTTAGTTTCATTCAATCAATACTATGACTTATGAATTTAATAATAAAGTTTGGTTATTATTTATACATATTAGATATTAGCGTTGTATTGGAATTAAGGTCTTTCTTGAGTATTGATTTATGGATAGTGTGACATTAGATTAAACTTCCCATTGGCCTGAGAACTTTGGCTTTGTTCTAGAAAGGTAAGGATTGGCTACCTGTTGCACTATACTTATTGTTGGGCAGATTTTGGTTTCATATGATTATAAACCTTTAGATGAAAAGGTTTTATGTACCTTATGCATGGGATGTATTTGGATATGTGTACATATATAATGTGATTAATGTGCGATGTGATATGCAGAATTTAATGTATTTAGATGGAAGGGTTTTATGTACAATATATAATGTGATTAATGTGCTATGAAATTTAATGTGACAGTTCTATTTCAATCAAAGGGTCGAGATATCAACTTCCATAAATATGGAAGGGACAAATCCTTACTCTACTTATTCATTAATAACATGTCATCTGTGACGCCCCCAATGTACCCTACTTCCCACAAACACATGACATCACAGTTTTGTTTAGTAAATCTAAGTGCACGAGTCATGACATGCATTATTAATAATCTTAAAGTCCAAGGATCATTACACATACTCGCAGATAGGAATATCCAATAACACATAAACGTACAAAATTCTTACTGATGAGTCTATTCTTATAATCTCCCATCTTGGAGATTACCAAGTGCGAATTTTAATGAGATTAAATCTCATCTGCTTATGAATACTTGCACCTGACAATCAACATACTATATATCCTAGGGGTGTCCAGATCCAACCCAACCCGATCGGGTCGGGTTGGGTTGGGTCAGGTTACGCGAAAAAATACTCAGGTTGGGTTTATGTTGGGTCGACCCATGCACGGGTTTGGTTGGGTCTCAGGTTGGCTACATATAGACCCAACCCGACCCGATGATCCGACGAGTGTACGAAAAAAAATCCTCATGGCCCGATCGATCGCCTCCTCATTCATTCCCTCCCTCCCTCGCTTGCGCCCACCTCCTCCTTCCCCCCCTGACCCTGACCTTCCCTTGCGCGGTAAAACCCTACTCCCTCCTTCCTCCCCCTCCTTCCCTCGCGAGTGACCGATGAAACGAAACCATACTCCCTCCCTCATCCTTCCCCAAGCTTCCCTCATGAGAAAACCCCTCGCCTTCTCTTCTCACTTCTCCTTCCCTTATGAGAAAACCCTCCTTCCATCCCCCTATCCTCCTACCTTCTTTTACACCTATGATAAATCACCCACCCACCCATAAAATCCCTCCTCGCTCGCCTCCTCCCCTGACACCTTCCCTCGCGAGCAATCGAGAGAAATCCCTCCTTGCTCGCCTTCTCCTGCTGTCATGCATGCGGTATGGTGTTAAGCAGTTATTTCTTTTTTAAAATGTTATTTCTTATTATCTTCCCCATTATGATGTTTTTCTGATGATAAGACCGCCATCACTCAAACCTGTTTCTTCGTTTTCTTCCAGGGGTGTGCCATAACAGACAGAATCTTGCTAGTGGGTTATGGGTGAGAGTATTTTGCAGACAACAATTATCCATTCATGAAAGGTGATACAACAAGAGGTTATAATCCTCCAATTTCCATAGGAACCCAAATTCATATGGGGTCTACTATAACTACACATTCAATTACAGAAATAGGAGGGGGGAGTAGTAGCATACCAATTAAAGAAACTGAGGGTAATAGGTATCCTAAAAAGGTAAAAAATCCTAAATCTCCTACTGGTTCTAGAGTTTCTCAATCTTGGGATCATTTTCATAAGAAAAATGGATGGGATGTTTTTAATTATTATGGAAAAGATTATGCTTGCATGTCTGACCAACATGGAACTAGTAATTTGAATAGACATTTGATAAGGTGCAACAAAAATCCTCACAAAAATATTGAGAAAAGTCAAACCAATATTGGTTTTAGAAAGAAGTGTGACGATGAGGATGATGAGACCGTTAAAATTTTAGTAGATCATTTTAACCAAGAAGAGTGGAGAATATCTCTTTCTAAAATGATAATCATTGACAAGTTATCATTTAAATATGTTGAGAATCAAGGTTTTGGAGAATTTATTGAAGTCGTTCAACCTCAATTTCAAGTTCCATATAGCCAAACAATTGCCAGGGATTGCTTGCAGTTATATTTTATTGAGAAAGAAAATTGAAGTCTATGTTTGATATGTTCTCTCATATGGTATGTCTTACCACCAACACATGGAATTTAATTCAGAATCTAAATTATATGTGTGTGACTGCACATTTTATTGATGATAATTGGATATTAAATAAAAAAAATTCAGTTTTGTCTTATTACAAATCATAAAGGGGAAATAATTGGTCGAGTATTAGAAAAAATATTGAAACAATGGGGGATTGAATGGATTAATATTGTTATAGTGAACAATGCTAGTTATAATAATAAAACGACCAGTTATTTGGTGAGGCGGGTTAAGGATTGGAATGGGTATATTCTTAAAGGAGAGTATATGCATATGAGATGTTGTGTACATATTTTAAACCTTATTGTTAGTGATGAGATAAAGGAAACATCAACATACATTGCTAGAATCAAGGTTTTTCTACAAATTTGTGAGAAGTTCACTTTCTAGATTGGCTCTTTTCAAGAGCATTGTCGATGGGTTAAAAATTCCTAGTAAACAAGCCATAATTATTGATGTGCCTACTAGGTGGAATTCTTGTTACTTTATGTTAGATGTTTCAAAGAAGTATGAGAAATTATTTATTCACCTTGAGGAGGATTCAAGTTTTAAGAGTGCTCTTGTTTATGAAGGTGGGGCTCCTACTACATATGATTGAGAGCTTGCTTGTGTATTTTTCAAGTTTTTTATAATATTTTATGATAGCACTGTTGAGTTTTATAGTTCTATGCATGTGACATGTCACACTTTCTTTCATACTCTTTGTAACATATATAGAAAAATCAAGAAATGGATGAAGAGTAATGATATTATTGTGAGCGCAATGGCTATTGAAATGAAGGTTAAGTTGGACAAGTATTGGGGTATTGGTTCCTATTTTAATTCTCTCATACTTGTGGAAGTTGTTCTTGATCCCCGATATAAATTAGAATATGTTTGGGATGGTTTTGAAATGATGTTTGATGATGAAGACAATAATGAATTGATTAGTAAATTAAAATAGGTTCTAAATAATCTCTTTGATTTTTACAAATGAAAATACCCCATCCCTGTTGATAAATGTGACTCAAGTTCTCATCAAGAGTCACATATTCATGATTATAGTACCGATGGTGAAGATGATGAGAAATGGAAATACGCATATATATCAAATAAAAGAAAAATACAATTGACACAACAAAGGAATGAACTAGAAAGATATCTAGAGATTGATTATTGTGAGGATGATTTCGATGGAGTTGATATTTTAAGTTAGTGGAAAGGAAAGGCAAGCAAGCATCTTGTTATCTCATGCATTTCCAGATATATTCTAGAAATTCCTTGAACTACATTATCTTTAGAGTCCACATTTAGTACATGAGGATGATTCCTTGATCCATTACATATTTGTTTGAATCCCAATACCTTTGAGGCATTAATTTTCTCACAAAATTAGTTTAAAAATTCTAAACCAATTGACATTTGAAAGAAAATAGAAGAAGTGGAATTGATTGAATCTGGTAACATTAAAAATATCATGATTTTTTATCATTTTACATTTATAAATTATAAACCTCTGTTTGAAAAAGAAAAATACCGAGTTGTTCTTTCTTCTGTTGTGTTTTTTAAGATATTCCATCATCCACAATTCATGATAAAAGTTTCACTATATAAAATAGAATAAGAAATGATGATGGATATCTCTTCATTAAGGTATAAATTTATGATTGTTTTAAAAATTATTTTTATAATACTATGATTGATTGATGGTATTCGAGTGTGATACACCTTCACTGTCCCATTAAGATAACTCATTTAGTGACCATCTACCATAATATCTACTCACCTCATATTTTCAAAGTATGACCACTACAATTTTGTTAACTAATATAGTTCTTATGTTCATGTATCCATGAAAAAAATTTCCCTTCAATTTTACTCTTTGTATATATTTTAAGGATCATCATTTGAGAAATTGGATCAACTAAATTTTTTCTAAATTATTAAAGGTATACTTGTCTGATTTTCTCATGAAACATGAGAACCTACAACCATGATTTTTTACTTTATAAGTTTAACACTACTCCTCTCTTCTATTTTATACCCATTTTTGATTCGAAATGGTGAGTGAAAATTCAAGTGCTATACATCCTTATTCATCATGATTTGATCCAACATGTGTCATTAGATTCAAACTGAACATTCAAACACTTGAAACCTCACTGGTCTCACACTTATGTGCATTACATTACATGATATCTAAATGGAAACTATCCTTAAATGAATTTCATTTCACCGTGATTCGCTATTTTATTTCACCCTCACACCATTGTATTAAACTAGTTTTGTATTGAGAATTATAAAATTAATAACAAATTTCACTTCATGTTTTATTCAACTATTTTGTATTTATCACTGTTAAAAAGGGAAATGTTACTTGTTTTGATAATTACATTGAAGGTGGAGATGAATTGGAGGGTCCATGACGAAGTTCAAGAGGAATGGGCCAAATTGTGTAGCATCCAATAACATCAGTGGACTAAACCTTATAACTCTACTAATTCGTGCATCCAATTGGGATGAGATTTTGTGGGAGGATCCAAAACTTAGCGATTTACAACTTTTCTGAAGGAACTAAATCCCAATACATCCACTAAGAGGCCCATCCGAACTGATCTATCCAGAGAATCAAATCTGTAGAAAGTCAAAAGTTGTGTTCTATATTTCGGACTTATCTAGAGATGTGGGCCTCATAATGATTCTAAATGTTTGGTGGAGACAATAAATAGAGTACCTTGGGCACCCCATTTGTATGTTCAACTAGGAGGAAAGGTGCTTCCATTTTTTAGTCCCAAAGGACTCCTCTCATCATCCCTAGAAGTTATGGAGTCTATGTGAAGTGCTACATAAACATATATTTCTTCTTCCCCTCCCATGGATTTCTAAACTCCTCATGATCACCCGGGGGGATGTGATGTAAATCTCAAGTTTTTTTTGTAATATTTGAATGGTCTTTTAAATTCCAGGTTTTTGTCTTTTTTTCATCATCCACTCTTCTTATTTTATTGAGTCATGCATTGGTATGTCATGATCAACTCATATGATCATGCTTGGGGGTACCCTTTCATGCGATGTTTCACACACCATTCACCATTTATTCTTCCCTCTTTTAATTATGGTGTTTGTGTGGTTCATATTGGTCAATTGAACTCACATAAACACTGACATGTCCATGTACTTTCATTTCATGGTAACACAAATAAATAACATACAAACCTGGACAACACATCGAGTTCTTCATGTGTTGCCTTGGCGAGTTTTAGTAATGAAGTCGAACACACTTTACCCAATCATCGACAATATTCAGTGAATCATTTTGTGTTTCCAACTGAACCCTAGGAGGTATACTAGTGTAAACTCAACAATATCCTAGTTTTAGGTTTTAAAAACTAGGTATTAAAAGATCATAACCCTATCTCTTGAAGCGATGAAGGATGAGAATCATGAGATTTCCCTGGGTTGATCACGCTTAATTAATTCTATTCATTTATACTTTTTTATTTATCATTTTACCTTTTCTATTGTATTCTTAAAATATAAAACCCCAAGTTTTCCAAATCCTATTTCCCTTTTATTTTTATAATAAAAAACCTTTTTCTTAAATTAATTATCTAAGTCTCTATCGAGAGACGACCTAGGGTTCCTGCTATACTGCATAAATTCTAGTAAAACTAAACATCTAATTTGATGTGCTCGACAACACAATAAAATTTTGGAACCATTGTCGGGGATCCAAGATTATTTTTTCCCTTTTACTCTTTTTTACTTCTTTAAATATCCCCATCCCTTTTGGTTGTTTTTTTGTTTGTGTTTTTGTTTGTTTTTGTGTTTTTTTACCTCTCTCTCTATCCTCCTCCTCATCTCTCTCTTTCTATAATTATACAATATAACATTATCTTTTCTTTTATCCTTTCACCCTTCTTAAGTGATTTTATTTTATCCATCCTCCATAAAAAAACATAAAAAAAAACAAAATTCACAACTTACTTTCATGACCCGATCAGAAAAGGAAACATTTCTTGAATTTGACCAAAAAATTGAAAAGAAAATTTACTAAAAAATTAGGTCATCTAGAGTAGGAAAATCAAGTAACACTAAGGAACACCTTGTGAAACCTCAATTGGTACTAAACCAATAAAAAATTGAAGTAAATCAAACCCAAGAAAACATGGCTGCAAATAACCGAACTTTAAAAGAACTGGAAACCCCGGATGTGGAGTACCAACCTGCATACATCCAATATCCTGAGGAAGCAACCAACATTGAGCTGAGATCAGGCCTCATACATCTTCTTCCTAAATTCCATGGTCTTCCTGGTGAGGAACCTCACAAATATCTTAAGGAGTTTCATATAGTGTGCTCTACCATGAAACCCCAAAATGTGTCCGAGGACCTCATTAAGTTTAGGGCCTTCCCTTTCTCCCTTGATGGTGTAGCAAAAAACTGGCTATACTATTTTCCTACCACAATTGGGGTCTATAATGAACTTAAAAGACTCTTTATAGATAATTTTTTCCCTGCCTCCCAAACTGTATCAATTAGAAAAGAAATTTGTAGAATTAGAAAATCACATGGAGAGAACCTTCATGAATATTAGGAAAGATTCAAAAGAATTTTCTCAAGTTGCCTCCACCACCAAATAAGTAAACAATTGTTAATTCAATACTTCTACGAGGTAATTATCACCATGGATTGTGGAATGATAGATTCCACAGCTGGTGGTTACCTTGTTGATAAATATCCTTCCACTGCTCGTGATTTAATAGCCAACATGGCTTAAAATGCACAATAATTTGGTACATGGGAAATTTCACCAACCCAAAGAGTTCATGAGGTAAGTCATTCATCCCTAGAAAAAAAGGTATATAATAAACTTGATGACATGAACACCCTTCTAAGGAAATTATCTCAAGTACAAGGTAATCCACACTCTACTACCATTCCATTACATTGTGGTATTTGTTCTGATAACACATTTTTTTGACCAGTTCCCATAACTTCAGGATTCATCTGAGTCTTGTGCAGCAATATTCTCTAGGCTTCCATTACAAAAATCACCACCCTTCAAGAAAGAACCATTTAGGCTAAATCCAAACCCCAGGTGGAAAACAAAACCATAATACCGAAAAGGATGCAACCCAATCTACCCCAAGAAGAATTGGTATCAAAAAGGCTAAGGTATGCAACCTTATTATCCCTCAACTTCTTGGAACAATCCTTCTCCTCCTCCTCCCAAATCTGAACCAATACTCAAGGATATAGTGAAGAAAATGGAAACCTAGAACCTATAGTTCCAACAGACCATAAAATCGACTATTCAAGACCTAAGAACTCAAGTGAGAAAATTACAAAACACCATAAGCGAGATAAATATGCAAGGTTATGGACTACTACCATCCCAACCTATTGATAATCCAAAAGACAAAGGTAATGTTTGTTCAATCACACTTCATAGTGGTAAAGAAGTTTCTTCATCCAATGATTTTAACCAATAGGTATGTACCCCTCTTGAAAATTATCTTTCCCAACCCTTAAATGTTTCAAGTAAAAAAAAAGACAAAAAGGGTAATCAAATTATCATTGAGGATTCCCATGAAAAATCCATTCCTCTTCCTTCCCCTCAAAGAATCTCTAAATCTAAGATTTTTTTTGATAATGATATTGATAAAGAAATAATGGATACATTTAAAAAGGTGTAAGTTAATATCCATTTATTGGATACAGTTCAAAAAATCCCATGTTATGCCAAATTTATTAAAGAGATTTACACCCATAGATGGAGAATGAAGGGGAATGAAAGAGTAAACCTGGGAAGGAATGTGTCAGACTTGATTCAACCACCAATTCCAACCAAATGCAAGGATCCAGGAACTTTCATGATACCTTGAACCATAGGAGAGACATTATTTTTAGATGATATGCTAGATTTAGGTGCTTCAATTAATGTAATGCCTTAATCTGTGTACACTTCTATATAGGTTTGATAGCTTCAAATGGTAGGAATCATAGTGTAACTTTCCAATCGGAGCACAACACACCCATCAGGAGTGGTCAAGGATGTCCTCATAAAAGTGAAGAATCTCATCTTCCCTGTCGACTTATACATTCTTGAGATGGAGGATACCCATACTCAAGGACATACCCCTCTCATATTTGGAAGTCCATTATTGAAAATAGAAAATGATATCATCAATGTCCACAAAGGTACACTTTCCATGGACTTCAGTGGATAAAAGGTAATTTTTAATATTCTTGATTCCATGAAACACCCTGTTGAAGAGAAATCCACTCTTCCTATCTATTCGATGGAAGTTCTATCTAGCGACACACACACACAATTCTCTCATCGACCCATACTCTAATTCATTTTACTCTTCGTCAAACTTGGATGATTTTAGTTTTGATTCATGTTTTGAGTGTTGTGTGGGTTTAGAAAAGTGTAAATTTTGTGGTTTAATTGACAAGTGTATTCATTCTTAGGTATCCATGACCATCGATGATTCTTCAAATCTCATTTCTATAGATTCTCTTTTCTTAGAGAATAAATATGAGCATATAGACAGTTTCATGGACCTCACTCCCCCCAAATCCCCTCCTTCAATCTAAAAACCGTCGATGTTGGAATTAAGACCACTTCATTCTAATTTAAAATATACCTATCTTGAGGATATTGACTAATTACCCGTCATTATTGCCAATAACCTCTCTCCACATTAGGAATCAAAACTGCTCAACCTTTTTAGAGAGTGTAAAAAGAAAATTGGATGGACATTGGATGATATTCCTGGTATTATCCCATGTATTTGTATGAACCATATACTTTTATATGATGAGGCTAAGCCCGTAAGAAAATATCAACGCTGGTTGAATACCACTCTCCTTAAAGTGGTAAAATTGGAATTTAGTAAATTACTTACTGTTGGGATCATTTATCCTATATATAATAGTAAATGGGTTAGCCTAGTGAAAATTGTTCCTAAAAAACTGGAATAATAGTAGTGTCTAATGAAAGGAATGAATTGGTTCCAACACATGTGCAAAACAGTTGGTGACTCTATATTGACTATTGTCGACTGAAACAAGCCACACAAAAGGACCACTTTCCTCTACCTTTCATTGACCAAATGTTAGAAAGACTGGATGGTAATACCCATTATTGTTTCCTTGATGTCCATTCATGTTATTTTCAAATCCATATAGCCCATGATGATCAAGAAAAGACAACATTTACCTGTCCATTTGGCACATTTTCATACAAAAAGATGCTTTTTGGTCTATGTAATGCTCCCAGTACTTTTCAACGATGTATGTTGAGTATTTTTTCTGAGTACCTAGAGAATTGCATGGAAGTTTTAATGGATTATTTTATGGTTTATGGAACTTCATTTTATGACTGTTCGACACAAATAGCTTCTTTCCTCCCCCATTTCATTGAAAAATATTTCATATTAAATTATGAGAAATGCCATTTCATGGTTGAGAGGGGGATAGTTCTTGGGAATGTTATTTCAAAAGAGGGAATTCAAGTGGATAAATAAAAAATTTAATTAATTTCAACCCTTCCATATCTAAAACATGTTCATGAGGTGCAATCTTTCTTGGTTCATGTTAGTTTTTACTGCCGATTCATTAAAGACTTCAGTAAGATCACACTTCCCCCTGTCTCAATTGTTACAAAAGGATTCTGAATTTGTATTTGATAAAAATTGTGAGGGTGCTTTCAATTAAATAAAAGGAGCCTCACATCACCTCCCATAATCCAACCAATAAGGTGGGATATTCCCTTTGAACTTATGTGTGACACCTCTAACTTTGTAGTTGGGGCAGTTTTATCACAAAGGGGTGAGAAGTCTTCTCTTGTCATTACATATGCCTTGAGTACCCTTGACCCTACCTAGAAAAACTACACCACCACTGAAAAATAACTCATTTATATCGTTTTTTCCTTGTAAAAATTCTATTCATATCTTATCGGGTAAAAATCATTGTCTTTTCTGATCATGCTGCCCTTTGTTTTCTCCTAAAGAAACCTGAAGCTAAGTCCCATCTCATTCGGTGGATACTCCTCCTCCAGGAGTTTGAACTTGATATTAGATATAAGAGAGGAGTGGAAAATGTGGTAGCTGACCACATTAGTAGAATTTACCAACCATTGAACCATCGTATTGACTCATCTATCCCCATTGGATAATTATTCCCTCATGATAACCTTTGTGATGTTGTGGACCTTACCCCTGGTATGTGGACACTGTGAATTTTATAACAACATCTAGGGTCCCCAATGATTTTATCACTTCACAATCCTAGAGACTTAATAATTATTATCGATGGTACATTTGGGATGAACCATATTTTTGTAGAATTTGTAGTGACCAAGTTGTTCATCGGTGTGCCCCTGACCATGAGTTCACCTCTGTTTTGACCTTCTTCCAGACTTTGGCTTGTGGGGGTCACTTTGGATCTCAATGTATAGCTCAAAAGGTCCTTAACTCATGAATTTATTGTCTAAAATTGGATAGAGATTCCCATAGGTTTTGTAATTCATGTACTCGATATCAATTCACAAGGAATATCTCCAATAGGAATGAAATTCCCCAACAACCCATGTTATTTTGTGAGATCTTCGATGCATGGGGAATTGAGGCCTTTTCCAAACTCATTTGGATTTTTTTACATCTTATTGGTTGTTGACTATGTTTCTAAATTGGTGCAATGAAAGGCTACTAGGAATAATGACTCTCGAGTTGTTGTTGATTTTGTGAGGTCCCAGATTTTCAGCAGGTTTGGTTTATCGAGATTCATCATTAGTGATTAGGGTTCACATTTCTACAATTGCAACATGAAAAATTTTCTTTGTAAGTATGGGGTTGTTCATAAAGTATCAAATTCATATCACCCCCAAACTAATGGAAAATCATAAATATCAAATCGGGAAGTTAAGAGAATCTTGAAAAAATGGTACAATCCAATAAGAAATATTGGAGTTTGTGCTTGGATGATGCACTTTGGGTGTATCGTATAACTTTTAAAACCATGATCAGAATGTAACCATATAGGATTGTGTTTGGAAAGGTTTTTCACCTCCTGATAGAGATAGAGAACAATACATATTGGGCTTTTAAACAATGTAATATGAATATCTCATATGTAGGCGAGCATAGGAAGTTGTAGATTCAGGAGTTGGAAAAATTTGGTGTGATGCATATGAGAACTCCTAAATCTATAAAGAGAAGACAAAAGCTATCCATGATGGGATGATTCATCAACGTAAGTTCTATATTGGTGAGAAGTTCCTCATGTACAATTATAGGATAAATCTACACCTAGGTAATCTTCATTCCCAATGGCTCAGTTCTTATACTGTTACTAATGTTTACCCTTTTGGTGTTATACAGGTTTTTCATGAGAAGAGTGGATAGAGGTTTAATATCAATGGACAGAGGATCAAACACTTCTATGAGGATTTTCTAAAGCATCTTGTGGAGGAAATCAAATTTATTGATGCCACATATGACACCACTTAGCAGGCTGTCCCTTCTCCCTACCTTTATTTACTTTTTTATTTATCTAAAATACTTTCATTGAGGACAATATAATTTTTAGGTGTGGGGAGGGTGACATGTCATAGTTAGGATTAAGAAAAAAAAAACAAAAAAAAAAAACAAAAAAAAAAAAAACAAAAAAAAATATGTTTTCATTTTTTATTTC
Organism: Viscum album; assembly: GCA_963277665.1. Taxonomy (NCBI): domain Eukaryota; kingdom Viridiplantae; phylum Streptophyta; class Magnoliopsida; order Santalales; family Viscaceae; genus Viscum; species Viscum album. The sequence continues at coordinate 1,040,769,932 of OY728164.1, read as the reverse complement.
TTTTTCTTTATTTTTTGTTTTTAGATAAACATCGATCTTAAAAGGAATATCCAAAATCATTTTTCATGCTTGAGTCGATTATGTGGAAAATTCCATTATTTTTGGATTTTTTTTTCAAATGAATGTTGATATGGAATCTTTTTCTAGAATTTGTATTTTAAAATCATTCTTAGGTGTTTAGTGGATTTTTGAAACCCATGCCTCATTAGCACTAACCAATATTTTAATCCCATACCCGGGAGACATTCTAAGCCTTTTTTTGCATATTTAGCCTTTTAATCACTTTATTTAGAGTCTTGGGTTATGTAGAGAAACTAGAACTTTCCTTGATTCTTTTTGAAGCCATAAGATTCGAGTATGCTACATTCATGATAGAGGCAATTATTCATTGAAAAGCCCTTTGTACAATTAGCCTCTATTTTCAACCACCTTGACATTTTACCCTTCTTAAGCCTTAGAGACCATGAAATTCCTATTAGGTAGACAAATTATAATACAATTTATCCCTAACTACCCATATATTGTGTATATTTTTTTTTATTTTCAGAAAGTATGGGTGGGAGGGTGTTTCCATGGGAATTTTTGGTAGAGAATAATTATTATGGGTTGGTATAAAGGGTTCCTACATTTTTCTTGGCTAGTGGGTTCACAATCCATATTGAATCATTATTTTACACATGTTTCCCTCTTTATATAAAAAAAATTTATATTAAAAAAATATAGATCTGTACATCAAAAAAAATATAATATAAGAAAAAAATAGATAAAAGAGGATGTTTACTCATTATTATTCACTAATTGGTTTTTAACCACGCAAATGGACAATTGGGATAATGAGTTGGAGGTGATACACTTTGTGAGTGGTTTAGTGTGTACATTCATTATGAACACTTGCTTAATTTTGATTTTTTTTATGTAATAGATTAAAAACTCTTCTTTTGCATCATATTTTTAAACATTAAATCCCACCAACCCTTGAACCTTAGAAAAATCTGTTAGAAGTCCTCTTGAGTAGCACACTAGTTTCTTCCAGTAGATAATTGAGAATCTTGGAAAGCATATGGTAAGATCACATAAACTCTAAGAAAATAGCATAACCCCACATTCATATGCTCCTTGAGTGAAGAGGTAAAATTTCTAGGTGAGTTAGGTTGCGACATGTTGCATGGGTGAATAAATGATGTTGAAAAAATTCAAATGTGAGAGAAGAAAAATTATAGGAAAATTGATTTCACAAATGAGATATGATGGATTTCATTTCAAAGAATATTGGAAGTTTTCTCACATTTGATCTAGGAATGGGCCTTGATTAGGATATAATACTTTTCCCAGGAGTGAAAATGTTTAGGTGTGAGGGTGTGATCACACCGTGATTCACTATTTTATTTCACCCTTACACCATTGTGTTAAACTAGTTTTGTATTGAAAATTATAAAATTAATAAAAAAAATTACTTCATATTTTATTCAACTATTTTGTATTTATCACTATTAAAAAGGGAAATGTTACTTGTTTTGATAATTACATTGAAGGTGGAGATGAATTGGAGGGCCCATGATGAAGTTAAAGAGGAATGAGAAAAACTGTGCAGGATCTAATAGCATCAGTGGACTAAACTGGACACTGCTACTAATCCATATATCCAATTGGGATGATAATTTTTGGGCGGATCCAAAACTTAGTGGGATACAAATTTTCTGAAGGAACTCAAGCCTAATTCATCAACTAAGAGGCCCATTCGAACTAATATTTCCAAGGAATTAAATCTATAGAAATTAAAAATTTGTGTTCTATATTTTAGATTTATCTAGAGTTGTGGGCTTCATAATGATGCCACATTTTCAGTGGATACAATAAAGATATTACCTTTGGAACACCATTTGTATGTTCAACCAGGAGGCAAGGTGATTCTATTTTGGAGTCCCAAAGGATTCCTATCACCATTCTTAGAAGTTATGGAGTCTATGTGAAGTGCAACATCAACATATCTTTCTTCATCCTCTCCCATGGATTTCTAAACTCCTCATGATCACCTAGGGGGATGTGATGTAAATCCTAAGTTTTTTTGTAATATTTGAATGGTATTTTAAATTCTAGGTTTGTGTGTTATTTTTCACCATCTACTCTTCTTAATTTATTGAGTTATTTACTGTTATGTCATGCTAAACTTATATGATCATGTTTGGGGGTACCCTTTCATGTGATGTTTCACACACCATCCACCATTTCTACTTATCTATTTTAATTGTAGTGTTTATGTTGTTCATATTGGTCAATTTAAATCACATAAACATTTAAACAACTATGTACTTTAATGTCATTGTAACATTGTTTCCAACGCTTTCGCCGGGGCGCGCGCGTCTGTCTGCTTGAGTGCGATGGGCGCAACTTTTGTTACCCCGCATTCCCGCTTTCCAAAGGTGGGTGACATTCTCTCCTTGTTCAGGGATGTTTTCTCCTTGATCGAAACGGGATGATGGGATGTCGGTTCTTCCTTCCATGGATTCCTCCTTGGAACTCGTCACCTAGTCCGAGTCTCCCTTATAGATTTAATACGTTGTTCGTGAAACTCTTCCCGACGCCATATCTTCATGGACGCCATTTAATTATGCTACTTCTGTTAGGAAATTCCAAAGGGTCCGGTTAGGGTAGAAACCTTTAGTTGGGGGAGTAGTCACGTTGAGGCATCACTGGAGTGTCTGGACACTGGGAAATTGGCGTGTCTGTCTTTTTTATCTTATTATAGGGCTTCTCGAGGGCGCAGAAGCCCGAGGAATCCCACATAGAACGCGGGGAATCATATTCCATAGGCATGTATCTGAGGTTTTCCTCAGCTTCCCATGTTCAACACAGGGTATGCCGCAAGTTTAATGTCCAGTGGAGATAGATCGGGCTTATCAGAACACTAGTTAGAGTGGATCAGATTGAAGAACCCCCTTGAGGGAACACCGATATTGGGGTCAACATGTGGGCGGCTTCCCGAGTACTGTGGAGGGAAATGAGGTGGCATGATCTCACCGGGATGTGGCAGACCGGGTAAGAATCAGGATGGATGATGGTTTTGGTCTTGATCCTCGAAGAGACTTCCTATGTACCATGCCTTAGCATGGATCAAAGTCCTCGTAGTTCGAGAATGGATGTCGGTGAACCGACATGAATGAGGACCTTGGTCCAATGGGTGATGGTCTTGAACCTCATGGAGGCTTCCTACGTACCATTCCTTGACATGGATCAAAGTACACGTAGTTCGGGAAGGGTTTCGTCAGTGAACCAATGTGAAGATGAACCCGGGGGTCTACTGGTGATGTATTGAACCTCAGGGAGGCTTCCTACATACCATGCCTTGACATGGATCAAAGTCCCCATAGTTCAAGTGGCATGTGTCGGCGAACCGATGTGAATAAGGACCTTGGTCCGATGGATATTGGGCTTGAACCTCAGGGAGGCTTTCTACATACCATGCTTTAACATGGATCAAAGTCCTCATAGTTCGGGTTGAAAAGGGGTTATTGAACCGACGTGAAGGGGTGTCGGAACAACTGGATGGTGGGATCGCAACGGCTTACCACTAGATTGGGATGCAGTTTAACGTCATGAGGGACAGAGTCATGTCAGAGAACCAACATGAAGAGGGACCTTGGTCCATGTGGATGGTGGGCTTGAACCTCAGGGAGGCTTCCTACGTACCATGCCTTAACATGGATCAAAGACCACGTAGTTTAGAATGGATGCCAGTGAACCGACGTGAAGAAGGACCTTGGTCCAATAGGTGTTGGGCTTGAACCTTAGGGAGGCTTCCTACATACCATGCCTTGACCCGGATCAAAGTCCACGTAGTTCAGATGAGTCATAATGGCTTACCGTTGGATTGGAATGCAGTTTAACGTCATGCGGGATGGGGCATTTGGGGATTACGCTCTGAGGTGGCCCAAGGTGTGTCATGGTCGGTGCTCACTCTAATATCAAGAAATTCATGCTCAGTGTGAGAAACAAGGGGTTGCAAGGACATGCCGATCACGTCACGAAGGGTGCGTCCGTGGGAAGCGAAGAGGGGCTTACGCATTGGGCGGACCATAGTGCTGGGACTTACTCCAAGATGGAGGCCCGTGAGGGTCGAGGATTACTCCAGGGTGGAGGCCCTTTTCCCGCGAACAAACACCACTCCCAAAAGGAGGATATCATCCCATGTAAAGACCAAGGGGCGTGGAGAATGTCCAAGGTGGGGGCACCCCGCACGAGAGGCATGAGGTGACATTATAGTTTAACGTCATGTGTTGAGGACAAGGGTGCTTGGCATTTTAACGTCCTGCAGCTCGGACGAGGTGGGTTTACTCCACTCCCCTAGGACTTACATAACCAGTACCCTCTGATCCTTGTGGGAGGGAAGGTACTGGAAATGCCGTATTGAAGGGGGGTCGTGGAGTGAAGCATCGAGGGGTCCACGTTAGCGTGGCTATGCGAAGAAGCAATAGCCATTAGCGTGCCTATGCGAAGAAGCATTAGGCAAAGCAACGCCACAGGCGGTATCGTCCGAGGGACTTTGAATTCACATCGTGAAAACCTGGAGGGTCGCACGGGAAAAGGAATTTCTAAGCAGAGGAGTCCATAGGCAGGGGCCTTGTGGAGCTCGGTTGCTCTGTGTGGTGAAGGGAACTTGCAAAGGGGTGTGCTTTGCGAAATGGGGTGCCTTAGCCTTATCATGGGGTGGAGGTGCACATGGGAGGTGCTTCGCAAAGTGGAAAGGTGTTCGCGGAGCACTGCCTCATGGAGCATAGACGCCTCGTGAAGCGGAGTGTCGTGAAGCAAGGTGCTTGGCGAAGTACAGTGATCCTGCCTTGGCATGTGGATCACATGTATGTGAGGGGTGTTTCGCGAAGCATAAACGCTCCATGACAACTCAGGTCCCCTTGGGTATCCCCTTCCTTCTAGAAGGACCTTAGGCTTCGCAAAAGGCATCCCTCTCGGAAGAGGGGATCAAAACGAGGCAAGGCGGAGGCATCTCATGAAGCAAAAATACCTCGCGTAGCTCATGATTTGTAGAGAAAAGGGTGCTTTGTGATTTGGGAGCTGAGAAGCCAAAAGGTTTGATTGTCCATCCTGAGGGCTCAGGGGGAGCTCGATATTTATATCCAAGAGGCACCAAGAAGAAGATCTTACGCGGCGCGAAGAGGGATTGGGTTGCTTCACGGCGGGTCACGAACGTCATGGGCGTTCGTGGAGGGTACCACCTTCTTTGCTTCATGGAGGGCTCGTGAACATCAGGGGCGTTCGCAGAGGGTACCACCTCCTTTGCTTCATGGAGGGATCGCGAATGTAAGGGGAATTCACGGAGGGTACAACCTCCTTTTCTTTGCGGCGGGCTCGCGAACGTCAGGGGCATTTGCGGAGGGTACCGCCTCCTTTGCTTCACGACGCCCACGTTGCCCGGGGGGACTCCGCGAAGTGGCTTCACGAAGCCAGCAGTGGGGCCTATTTCTCTTCTTTCTTTTCTTCCAAAATTTTGGCTCCAAAAATTCCCCCCCCCTTAGACTTGGAGCCGAAGAGGGATCAAGGGTCGAAGTCTGAGGTAAATCACCAAAATCATCGGCTGTTCGCGGTGCTCACTCGTAAAGAGGGTGCGCGCGGCAGATAGGGGCCGCGCGGGCCGGGCACGCCATGAAGATCCATGCGGATTGGACACGCCGCGAAGCTTCAAAGTCCGCTGCCTATAAATAGGGGGCCAACCACCTCTTTTGTACTTTCCCTTATCTGTGATTTTGTCTTTTTGCACTCTCGATTCACGAAGCTCCGCGTACTCCGTGCCTACTCTCTGCGAATAGGGCTTCGTGGCGAACCGCAAGTCTATGACTCCGTGACAGCGCCAAGTGAACGTACGGTTACAGGCTGAGGCCAGGCTCCGTGATTCGGCTTCGCGAATGGGATCCACCAATGAGCTCCGTGAAAAAGCTTCACGACCCAGCCTAAAATTTGTCCGATTTCTGAAACCCAATGGCCCATCAAGAAGCTGCGCTGGGGGTGCTTGTAGACACCACCCAGTGGGATGATATGGAAAATTGTCTGGGCCTAGGAGAGTTGGTCCATAGCCACTCGGACCATAATTCATTGATGGAGCTGCTATCAGAGAGCCAAAATAAATATCCGTTGTGCAAGAGGATGCCCTTGTATGGATTCAGGCTGAGGGATGACGTCTTCATTACTGAGGTGAGTAGGGACAAACCGGCTTACTGGTTCAGCAGCACGCCGTGCCAACGCCAATGGTTTAGGGCAGTTGATGGTCATGTGCGTGAGGACTTCACACCTGTCACCGCTGACTGCCTGTAAAATCATCTGAACAATTTTGATGGGAATCCATTGCAGCCGAAGATGTCCCCTCCCATGTACCACACAATACTGAAGGCAGCCTTGAGGGATTCAAAGAAGGGGTGGTCCGATGAGTGGGATCTGTGCCAGGGTGGAAACTTCACAAATGATTGGGCATGAGCCTACTGGGTAGGTGCCTCATGTGAGGAGTTTGGAGATAAGCTAAGGAGAGTGGGTTTGTATGAGGTGGCATGGGCCTCCCAATTCCACATTTATCAACCAAAATAGCTGATGCCAGAGTTGTTGAGCAGATGGTCATCTAGGACCAACACTTTTCACCTGCACCATGGGGAGGTTGGCATCAGTATGTGGGATGTTTATCAGATTTCAGGGGTCCCGATCTTGGGGGATATGTATGATGAGTTCCTCCCCATCATGAGTGCGTGGGAGGATTCGGAGCAGATTCCGTAGATGGCGCTGACACTGATGGGGCTGGTCCCTGGAGAAGATAAATAAGCAGTGAGGGATGTCCACTTCAAGAAGTGGTTCAAGTAGTTACTGAACTTCCCGAAGGATCGAGAGTTTCCCTCGAGGCCTCTAACTTTCTCGAAGGGGTCTCAAAAGGTCAATGATAATTCATATTGGTGGCTCTTGGAGGACAGCCAATGGAAGACCTGGGGTTTTAGTGTCAATACCAAATAGTAGCTGATAGTCATACTGGCGGCGTTTATCACAACCCTTATCTGTGGTTGGATCCTACCAGTGAGGGATACCAACATGGGGGTGTGGCCCAGATCATTTATCATGGCATCCGTGCTGGCCATAGGAGGGCAGGTCAATCTGGGGATTCCGATGCTCGCCAGATTATACAAGATGCTACGACATGTTAGCGAGGGCAAGAGGCCGCCGATGATATGCGAACCCTTCCATCTTCTGTATGGGTGGATCGTGGCGCACATCGGGGGGGGGGGGGGGGGGTTACAAATATCCGAACCCCATCTCGCCTCCGCGGTCAAACTTCCTCCCATCCATTCTGAATGCTGCTGGGAGCTTTCCATCCAAATTAACCATACCGTTGGTACTGAAGTGGGTGTGGAAGGCGGATGAGTTTAATTTCCACCCGTTTCCATTGCCAACGGGGGTACTCATCGACAATGGTCAAGGGGACGGAAGAGCATCAGGCCTATCTTCTGGCCTTCTGAGGTGGAGTCTTGGTGGCAAGGGTGGACCGCGAGCCTCTTTGCGATCCGTACACCCCACACCGATTTGTAAGGCAATTCTGATGCCTACAACGGCTGTCCCCGCAAGTCTAATGGGAGGTGCTCCATGAGGAGCACCCATGTGTGATGAAGAAATTGTGGCTCATGTTCACACGAGAATATGAAAAAATGCGAAATGCATTGCCTCTGCCTACTGCCGCCTTTGGACTGGTGAAGGAGTATGCCATAAGATGGGAGGCAGCTTATCTGGGGAAAATGCTGAAGCAGCCAACTATTCAAGCTGGTGATGGAGGGCCTCCCCTATCTCGAGGTTGGGGTCGGAAGGCGACAAGGGCCTCTCGCGGTGGCGGGGCTGCCATGGAGGCGCAACCTGCACCAGCTGAGGGTGAGGCAGCGGCGGTTGATCCAACAACGGCAGTGGACCCGGTGTTCCCAAGAGAGAAGAGCTATACGGAGGGGCAGCCACCGAGTGGATTCCGCAGGATATCCACTCAGGCCCCGGGGAAGCGGCTGCACCATATCGACATGCTAGAGGATGCTGTTTTCTCAGAGGCCTGGGACATTTGGGATGTCAACCGGCAATTCCTCAGCCCGCCCGAGATGTGGAAACACCTGAACCATCTCGGGATAGATTTACCGGGTATAGGCCCTATCTGGTCTGGTTTCACAGTGTCTCCGGCAGAGGAGGAGCAATATTTGGATGAGCTGGAGGACCTCGTGCATTCCAGGGGTGCCCCACATCCAATGACAGACTGGGTGAGGGTACTGCTAGATCAGACAGTTCCCCTATAGCTGTCGTCCACCGAGCTAAGAGAGCGCTTCCCCCTACCGGAAGAATCAGACGAATCCTCTTGGGGGGATGAGGCCGGTGGAGGGAGCCCGTTGGAGGAGGGCAAAGTCGGTGATCAAGACTCGGGTCTCGACGATTTTGCGGGGGATCTCGAGGTAACATCCCAAGTTTCTTTATTTGGGGTCTGATATCAGGTCATTATGGATTTATTACCAACATATGAACCGTGCAGGAGGACCTTGTGCACAGACCTCATTCTCACCCCTCGACGGGTGATGATGTAGGACCCTCAGAACCCGCACCTATGGCCGCGTCCAGTTCTGTGTCTGGCAGGGCTAGGACATCTGAGGTGGCTCTTCTAGAATCTCCAAAACTTCCGAAAATATACATAGGGCCATGCTTCGGGGTCCCATAAAAATTGACTCAGGAGCAACACCAGGAGTTTGATCTCTGTAAGTCCTCTCCACTAAATTCATTACTGCCACATGCTGATCGTGCCAACTGACGTCCATTCCCTTCTCTGTCATGTACAGTTCTTCGACTGGCATGGGCCGCTGCAGTGAGGTTGGTCGGTATTTCTGGCGGCGCCCCTCCTAGGGGCATGCCAGTAATCGTGGATATAGTTACCCAGCCCACCCGAGCTGTAGTGCTCCCTATCATTGATGGGACCACCAGCGGGGTTGTGCCTGAGGTCATTGAGGTGGGGTCTGACGATGAGGATCGATCGGTTGGCCCAAGTCCCACCACGCCTAATCCAATTCCAGATGCCGCACCTGATCCAATGCCAGACGCAGATCCCGCTGAATATTTCATGAGGGCGTATCCCGCATATGAGCCTGCCAACCGCGCAGACTAGGATGAGACGACCTCTGACAAAGAGGACAACGATATATTCCACCGCCGATCATGGAATCTGATCATGCGCTTTTTGGAAAAGACCCACTAGGAATTATGTCTAGACGAGATGGACAGACTTTGCTCGTGGCTGCGCGATCTGTCCGCTGGGGGAGTGGATGCCCAGCATCCTCATCTGCTCATCTGATATCTCATGGCAGAGAAGATCTGGGAGTATGATCGCGGCCTCAGTGTGGGCTAGCAGTGGAGGAAAGCGATGAACATCAAGAAACTCTGAGAGGATGAAGATGAAATCCAATGGCTACAGATCCAGGCGGATGATCACTCAAACCCTCTTAACGAACAATCAGAGATGATCTTGCAATCGAAGGCCCAGCTGGCAGAGGCAGAAGAGCGTATGAGGAAAGCTTCTGAAGAAATGGTCGTCATTCAGGATGACATAGAGTGGTCCTAAACTGAGGCTAATGAACTGCGCCCCATTACTGCTAAGGAGGAGTGGGAGTTGAGCCAGTGGAAACAACTTCTGGATGCCACAAGTTGAAGGTTGGCGGAACTGCAACTCTCTTTTGACAGGGTCAACCCATCCATGGGAGGGATAAACCCCCGAGTGTTGTAAGGGTCACAAACTCTCAAACGTATGTTTTGATTTATTTTATGTCATATCATGCATGGTTTTCATTATCAAGGTTGGCTTCATACACGTTTTTTATATTCGTGAAATGTCCAGTGGTCAGTCCCTAAGCTCATGCGGGTTGAGCCCAATGTGAGAAAAAAGGGGTGATCACCATGCTATTCCATATGAATATAATGCGTTGACCAAGATTCAGGTATACGGGGTTTAAGTAACCAATCCAGATCTTCTAGGAAGACATGGGAGAGGCTCGATCGGAGGATTAGGACCTCAGAAAAATCGATGAGCCGTTCTTCCGATGTGCTATGGTGCATGAATGGGGTAACGCCAGGGGCGTTGGGATTAGTCTGAATATAGGGAAGTGGAAGGTGTGAATCACGATACCCAAAAATATGGAATGCTATGGGGGTGGCATGACAATGAAGGATAACTGTTGACCATGTTTGAAACATAGTATCCTTATTGCGTTAGCCTGAAATGAGGATAACAGATGAGGGCCGACCGTTGACCATGTTCAAAACACGGGGCATGACTGAAAATGCTATCCATTAGTCTTCTGGAATGTTGGCCCAGGACAGTAGGTGGGCTATAGGCTGAGCATCCATACTGTTAGGGGGTCCCTCTAGACATTAAAGAGAAAGAGGGTCCAAATAAGGGGCACGCGAAGCGTGGAATGTGGAGTGAGGGTTTGTTCGAACAGAATCCAACACTTGAAATTATGCCACCGTGGCAGAAGCACACTGGATGGGCGCATCGGTTTGATCATGGATCATTCCTTCTTTCAGAAAGGACCTCTCTGGCAAGGGAGCCGTCTCATCCCAATGTCATCTTGGGGCATCCTAGACTTGTTCGGGGTACAGTTGTAGTTACATGGTCCCTCATGAGGGGTTAGGCCATGGGCCATAAATGGGGAGGAATAGGATCTTACGATTCCTGAGGCTGGACCCTAGGAAAAATACCAGGGTGTCCCTACATATCCCATGAGGATGGGAATCAAGCCGTACGAAGTTCTGGAAGTGCAGTGTAGTCATAGACCAACACTGACAGGTGAAATCCTCTCTGACAGAGGCTCTGGTGCATCCCATGACTAACATGGGGCATCCTGAACTTGTTCAGGGTAGAACCGCAGTTTAGTGTCATGCGTTGAGGACATATGGACTCTTGTAGTTTAACTTCATACGATAGGACATGAAAGGGGAGAGCCCAGGGAGCATGTGGTGCGGTAGCTATGAAACCGACATGAATGGGGACATGATCCCACATCACACCACGTACCCCTGGAGGAAACTCTTCAGGTTGAGGGACCAAGAGTGAGAATTAGGCTGGGCCCGAAGTAGAGTGGTCGGGCATTCCTACGTATCCCATGAGGATGGGAATCAATCCATACGTAGTTCTGAGAGAGCATTTTAATGTCATGAGGGACGATGAGAAGCATGGCCGTGTCGGTACACATCCTACCAAAACTACTAAGCCCACGCGAGTCGTTCTCGGTGTGGGAAACAAGAAGTAATGGTGGGAATTTTCCGACACAGGAAGAGGCATGTTAGGACGAAGGGAGACTCGGTAAATATTGGCCTAATGATTCTAACTCATCCATGAAGTGCACCTAGATGCATGAAGAGATAGATCTGAGTATGTTATAATTCTACTTGAACATGAGAGAGTGGAAATGTGTGAATCATGAAGCTCGAAATTTGGACCACAATGATGGTGGTGTGATGATGGAGTATAACCGTTAACAGTGGAGGAAACACAGCATCCACACATCGTGTTAGCCTGGAATGGGGATAGACAGACGAGGGTTGACTATTGACCATGTTCGAAACACGGGACCTATCACAAATGTCGTCAAATATCCTTAAGGGTGTTGGCCCAAAACGGTAGGAGATCCCTTAGGCCTAGCATCCATGGAGAGCCCTTAGGCCTAAAATCCATATCGTTCGAGGGTCCTTTTAGATGTGGAAGAGGATGAGGATCCAAATAGAGAGCTCACAAATCTTGGTCATGGAATGAGGGGAATGTCCCTATTAAAATTCCACACTTTGGGATCTCTGTAAAAACACATCTGAATACGACAACAAGACATATTAGATAGAGGGAGTAGAGTCCCTTCAAATAGAGAGATCTTAGTTTAGGGTTGTATAACTCACACCATAGGTGGTAGGAAACACGGGAGACTCATGGTGAGTAATTACAAAAACCTGACATGAATGGGAACCGAGGTTCCAACCACCACATGTTCCTTGGAGAGGTTTTAGGTCAAGGGACCAAAAACGAGAGTTGAGCTGGGCTTGCTGCAAAGTGCACAGGAGTTCCTACGTACCCCATGAGGATGGGGATCGAGATGCACGTAGTTATGAAAATGGGGTACGGTGAGGTACCAGTGCCAGGGAAAAAGGGGTTTGCGGGCGTGGCCCTCACACTAAAAGAAGCGGTATTTGATAAATCTTGTTTGTCCTTTAAGGTGAGTGGTTTTTTTGTGAAGCGACAGGCCTAGGGTAGCAGGCCCTGGCATCACCACAAGAATCAAGTCATAGTAGGCATTGAAAGATGGTATGGCGAATGACCAATACCCAATGTGATGTCCTCTATGATGAGGTCATCATAATGTAGTGCCGTTTTTCGTCATGTGGCCGGGATGATAATATCAAAATTTAGGGTCATGTGGTGGGACCAAGCATGCATTTTATCATCGTGAAACGCAGACATAACAGAGATGATGCTAGGTGGGGAATGTATACTGTGCAATGAAACATAACTGACGTGAATGGGGACATGATCCCACATCTCACCGTATGCAATTCCAAGAGGAGAACCTCGGGCCAAGGGGGCCAGATAGGGGTGAGAGAAAAAAAGGGGTTGGAGAAACCAGCTCCCAGCTGAGCTCGACCAAAAAATGAGATGTCCGGGTGATCCTACGTATCCCATAAGGATGGGAATCAAGCCACACGTAGGTCTGGAGGATGCCTTTTAATGTCATGCGGGACAAGCGAGACATGAAACAGGAGGGATAATTTTTAGAACGGGGTGCACATGGTGTGACTATTGCAAACTTAACGTGAATGAGGACATAATCCCATACCACACCATGCGGTCCTATAGTCAAAGTCCAGAAGGTGGGACAGAAAAGAAAAATTAGCAAAACTCAGGCTGGACCCAAAAACAAGAGGCCTGGGCGTTCCTACGTATCCCATGAGTATGAGAATCAAGCCAAACGTAGTTTTGATGAGATCTTAGTTTACGGTCTTAGAGCTCGGACCAAGGAGGTGTGTAAACCTTCCAAGTAAGCGAAGACCTCGACCTGATCCCTAAGCCCACGTGAGTCAAACTCAGTGTGGGAAACAAGGGAGGAAGATTCCTATTGCAACACATGGAACACACACCAAAGGGAAATCGGTGCGGAGCCCCTATCGCGGCTCTGGTCCTCCTAACGCGCAGATGTGCACTGAGGAATAGTACCAAGAGTTTCAAAGTTCTACTTGGACATGATGAGGTGGAGAAGGATGTGAATCATGTAAATGACATTTTGGTCTTAATGGGGTTGGCGTGGTGATGGAGGATAATTGTTAACTATGGCGTAAATACAGTATCCACATTGCGTTAGCCTGAAATGGGAACAACAAATGAGCATCAACCACTGACCATATTCACAACGTGAGATTTGTATCGATTTATTGTCCGCGACCTTCAGGGGTGTTGGCCCGTAATGGTAGGAGAGCCCTTAGGCCTAACATCCATGCCACTCGGGGGTCCCTTTAGGTGTGAAAGGTGATGGAATCCCTAATGAAGAGAAACATAAAGCCTGAAAAGTGGGTGGAAGCATGTTCGAGTAGTGTCCGACATTCCAGGTACTAAACCAGAGTACCCTTAAGCACATTGGTGAACCACCGAATAGGGTCGACGAAGGTGTCCAGGAAGGAGAGGGTAGGACAAGGGGCCAATGTGAAATGGAGATTTCTGATAGATGGGGTTGGACCCGAAGTCTATACATTCGGGTGGTCCTACATATCCCATAAGGATGGGAATCAAGCCATATGTAGTTCTTGAAGATACCCGGGAGGGCAGGATACCCTAACGAGAAATTGTACGACGTGGAGAGTAACCTAACATGAATTAGGATATAATACCAAACCACACCGCATAATCCCATAAGAGAGAACCTGGGCCAGGGGCCTAAAAAGGCCAAGGGGCCTTGGTCTGGAAGGCCTGACCAGCTTGCAGTTTAACGTCTTGCAGTGAGGACGAGGGAGGAGGTAAGGTATCTCATCCAGGGATGTGTACGACACGAAGAGCAACCCAATGTGAAGGAGGACATAATCCCATACCATATCGTACAATAACATAAGAGAGAACCTGGGCCAGGGGCCTGAAAAGGCCAAGGGGCCTGAGGGTTGGCATCACCCAGAGGAAGTTCGTCGCTTGGAGATACAACGGGGCGGAATGAACCACTACACTGAAGTACCCAGGGACACCTTGAGAGGGGAGGGGTGAATCAGGGTGACAAATTTTTCTTTTAATGTGATGGATCTTGTTCCCACGTTGGTAGGAACTTGTTAAACCTGTATGATGAATATGATCAGAAATCAAACATTCATACACACAGAGATGACACAACACTTTTTACTTAGTTCACCACTAAGGGCTATGTCCAAGGAGCATACGCCGACAAGTTGTCGGTCGTACCAAATTCCACTAATCTTCACTAGCTATGGATTACAAAAGTTCAGGCATAGTCACTCTGTCCCAGGATCACTGCCTTTAAAAAGGTTTAGGGATAGCTCACCGCTTCCCTCGGGTCACTCCCGTTGACTCCCCCTGGCTCACTGCCCTTGGTGAAGACACACTCAGTTTATAGACGTGAAGGTATCTTCACCATTTCATAAGAATACATCCTCCGTTGTATGTAGATGCTCTATTGAAGTCCAATTCTCACCAGAAGATGAATCTCACTTTGAGCTGAGGGTACCAGGAAATCTTCCAGATTTCGTGTAGCTTCAAGAGGACAGATATACTTTAACAACCCTGGCGCACTTCTCCAAGCCCGGCACGCAAGTTTCAATCCCGGCGCGCAAGTCACTTGTGCGTTACAAATTTGGCGCACAGGTGACACCAACCTACTTGCACGAAACCACCTCTTTCAACTCTGAACTTGCGCGATGTTGTGCCTTTAACTCCCCAACCACCTTGGTCATGCAACCAACAATCGGCGCACAACCTCTACATGCGCGACCCAACAACCACTTGCGTGACTCAACTACTTGCTTGACGAGAGCTTGAAAAATCTCTAATAATTGAACCCCGTTGAAAATGAGGAGGAGGGGGGGTCCTCTATTTATAGACAAACTAGACCCCCTGTACGGCGGCGCGCAAGTCTTCCCTCAGCGCGCAGGTTACGACGTGTAGCTCATCCTCCCTAGCCTCTGTCGTGCTACTCACTTGCACAACCACACAAATACTTACGCAACCACACAAATACTTGCGCGACCTTATTTCCTTTGACATATTTTGAAGTTATGATCTTTAAAAACAATAGGCGCGCAAGTTTCCAGTCCTCCTAGGCATTGGCGCGCAAGTCTCTTCATGGCGCGCAGGTCACTTGCGCGACCAGCCCAAAAATTGCACGACCCTTATCCCTTTTCAATTTCCCATGTTCTAATATTGAAAAACATATGGCGCGCAAGTTTCCTATTCATCAATTACACGGCGCGCAAGTGTCTTTTTCCAAAAACACTTTTCTCCATTTGTCGATTTTCAGGCCCAAAAATTTGGAAAACACTGGGAAACGGTGCCACCTTCAATACTGTTGTCTGCTTGAACTGTATGATATCTTTGTTGGTACACATTCTGAACTTCCACTGAGGATTGACAACAAACACAAATCACACTCCAAATCATGCAAATAAGACCATGGTTCCAACAATATCCCCCTTTGGGTTTGTTGGCAATCAGAAAATAAATTCAATAGATCTGCATCCATGTGCAAAACAAAAACACAAGAATCAACTCAGCCAACACTCTAAGTCTACGTGATCAATACTCGGTGTAGAAAATAAGAGAGGAAGCTTGAATTGGGTTCCGGGTTTTAATTCTCAATGATGCCCAAGAATCATTACATGATCAATGAAATCCTTCTTATCCTTCTTATCCTATCAGTGACACTGAATTCGCATTGTGTCATAGGAGAATTATATGCCTGAAAATTCCTGAATTTATTCCTTTCTCCCCCATTTATAATAAACCCAAAGATTGGTTATTTGTTCATTGTTCATATCAAACCATACTCCCCCTGTATAGTATCTCCCCCACAAACCTTCATCACATCCATAAACAGATAAAAACAGTTATCATAATCAAGGAGAGGGGTATTGCGTAACCTTCTTATGCACTGGGAGGTGGCTGAACACTGAGGTTCAACCGATGCTTCTCAAACACAGCTGCAGACAGTGGCTTGGTCAGGATATCATCCACTTTCTCATCAGTTCCCACATGATCCATTCTAATCTTTCCTTGTTCAACTTTTTCTTTGATAAAGTGATACCTGATTTCAATATGTTTCGTACGGGAATGCTGAACAGGATTCTTCGTAAGATCAATTGTGCTCTTTTTATCACAGTAAATAACCATTGGTTGATTTAACTCAACACCAATATCTGTTAATTGTTGCTTCATCCATAGCAGTTGAGTGCATGCCTTTGTGGTAGAGATATACTCAGCTTCAGCAGTACTAAGAGAAGTACTTTCTTGTTTCTTGCTCAACCAGCCAACACATTTCTGCCCAATATAGAAGGCTCCACCACTAGTGGACTTTCTGTCTACTACATCACCAGCCCATTCAACATCAGAAAATGCTGATAATTCACTGTCCCTACCTGCAGCAAAAAATAACCCAAAGTTATGTGTACCTTGAATGTACCTCATGATTCTTTTTACTACCGCCATATGTTCCTCCTTTGGATTAATCTGAAAGTAGGCCGCAAGGCATGTGGCAAAGACAATATCTGGTCGTGTCGCTGTCAGGTACAATAGGCTCCCAATGATCCTCCTGTACATGGTGGGATCAACAGAGTCCCCATCCTCATGCTTTCCAAGTTTAGTTCCAACTATAATTGGAGTTGACATTGGTTTGGAGTCTTGAATATTAAACTTCTTCAGCAGCTCTCTTGCATATTTTTCCTGATAAATGAAAGTGTATTCCTTCTTTTTAATCACCTGAATCCCCAAGAAATATGTAAGCTCCCCAATCATAGACATTTCAAATTCTGATTTCATGTGGTTGGCAAATTCGTCCACTGATTTCTTCCTGTTGCCACCAAATATGATATCATCAACGTAGACTAGAACCATGAATTGATCTTTTGGAGAATTATTCACATAGAGATTGTGATCTAATCCTCCTCTTTTGAATTCTAGATTCTTGAGATATGAATCTAGCCATGAGTACCATGACCGTGGTGCCTTCTTCAAACCATATAGAGATTTCTTCAGTTTGCAGACCTTTGTTTCATCAGTACCTAAAACAAAGCCCACTGGTTGTTCAATGTAGACTTCTTCTTCGAGTACACCATTCAAGAATTCTGTCTTGACATCCATTTGATATAATTTATATCCTCTTTGGAGTTCCATGGTAAGGAAAAGTCTGATTGACTCCAGTCTAGCCACTGGTGCAAAGGTTTCTTCAACATCAATGCCTTCAATCTGGGAGTATCCTTTACATACCAGTCGTGCCTTGTTTCTGATGACACTTCCATGCTCATCAAACTTCTTTTTGAAGATCCATTTGGTACCAATCACATTGTGACCTTCGAGTCTCTAGACAAGATCCCATGTCTGATTCTTGTCAATCTGATCTAATTAATCATTCATGGATTTCACCCAAGATTCATCATTTGTAGCTTCTTCGAATGAGGATGGCTCTACAACTGACAGAAATGAAGATTGCGTGTTATTCCTCATCCTTCTTGTTTAAGTGGGTTCACTCCTGTCCCCAATTATGTTGGATGGATCAATCTCATCTCTTCAATTTCTCCTGTGAGGTTCAGTTACATTCTCTTCAGCCACATTTTCTTCTTCAGATTCCTCTTCTGAGTTAACATCCTGATGTGACTGATGAATGTTTTGTATAACTTTCTCTATTTCTACATTTGTATTTTCTTCACGTTCACTTTCTTCCTGACCTTATATCATATCATCATATAATGTCCTTGAAGCATTTGTGGTTTTCTCTTCAATTATCTTAACATCACTTCTTTCCACAATCCTTCCTAAACGCTCGTTGAAACATTTGTAGGCTTTGCTGTTCATTGAGTAACTGAGGAAAATTCCTTCATCTGCATTGTCGCCATACTTCCCTTGTTTTCCTTCTTTGTTCCTAATGAAGCATTTACTTCCAAAGACACAAAAGTATTTTAAAGAGGGATTCCGTTCATGCCACAATTCATATGGTGTTTTCGTCTCACCCATGTAAAGTCTTGTTCGATTTTGAATGTACACTACAGCTTGAACATCCTCTTTCCAGTAATGTTGTGGAATACGACTCTCAATCAGCATAGTTCGTGCCATGTTGTTCACCTGTCAATTCCTACTTTCAACAACTCCATTTTGTTGTGGAGTTCTCACAGCAGATACCTCATGCTGTATCCCATGCTTCTCTAGATAATTTTTAAATTCAATGGACGTGTATTCTCCTCCATTGTCAGATCGCAACACTTTGATTATTCGTCCAATATCATTCTCGGCGATTCGCCAATATGTTTTCATGCAGTCAAGGACTTGTCGTTTTCTATGGATGACCATCACACATGCCATTCTACTATAATCATCTATAAAAAGGACAAAGTACCTTTCTCCATGAGTTCCAGCAACATTTATCGGCCCACATACATCTGTATGAATCAAATCAAGAAGGTGAGATTCCCTTTTCTTCTTTGGCCGATATGAACTGCAGACCAGCTTCCCACGAATGAAAGCATCACAAGATTTTTCACGCTCACGCTTCAGGTTGGGAATGTCCATGGAAATTCTCAAATTTTTATATTTTCTCCATGTCTTGTTGATTGATGTGTCCCAGTCTCCGATGCCAAAAATTGTTTTCTTCTTCAATAGTCATGTAACAGACATTTTCTTCACTATCAACCTGATACAAGTTGCCTTCTGTTATGCATCCCTTCATAAGTGAATTTTCTATCTTTACCTTGATAGTACAACCTTTCTGATTAAAAGTAAATATAAGTCCCGAGTCACAGAGTTGACTCACGCTGAGGAGATTATGACATAGTCCATCTACGTAAAGGACTTCAGTCTTCTTTAGTTCTCCATTAGCTAATTTTGTACTTCCACTCCCTTTGATTTTTAGAGCTCCATCATTACCAAATCATACTATACCATCAACCTTCCTTTTGATATCCATTAACAGGCCGACATTACCTGTCATATGATATGAACAACCGCTATCTAGAATCCAGGTACTGTTGTTCTTTGTAGCTTTGAGGGCCACCTCTAAAAGGTTGGATTTCTCAATCTTCTTCCTTTCCTTCCATGAGACATTGGATTGAGTATATAGTACTGATGGCCTTTCAATTATCTCTTACGCATACCCAGGTTCTTCATAGTAGAAATCTTCTTTGAGAGGAGAGAACCTGTTTGAGAGAGCAACACTGTCTTGCTGTCGAGACTTGACTTGTCTTGAACTTCGGTATAAGGTGTACATGTCCCTTCTCTACCTGCAATTAGAAGCCTTATGACCAAAGATAGAACAATGATAACAATATCCATAGAAATTATTTCTTCTATAAGAATTAGGATATGAATTTTTTCTCCTTTGTTGAACTTCTATATCTTATCCATTCAGATAGCTTCTTGCCTCTTCGCAATAAGACATGGTATGACCCAGATAGCCACAGAACTGACACTTCATGAGAGGAAATGTCTTCTCACTTGAATTTATCCCCATGTCTTCTTCCTTGGGAGAATACTTAGACTGTCTGTCATTTATGAATGTTTGAGGATAATTTTCAGTTCTCCTTTTAGTTTGGATTGATGGTTCCTTTTCAGCACTTTAGGCAACATTTCAACATGTTCAACTTTCATCTTATCTTTCTTTTGGATCTTTTCACTTTCAGTAGCTGATGTATCAGCTTCACAGCCAATTCCACTCCTTCCCATGCAAGCGAGTCTTTGATCACTCAAGATTTTTCCAACCCCATCTGAACCACACTTGGCTCTTTCCAGTAATTCTGCATCTGAGAATCTTCCAAACTGTATTTTCTTCCTCGATTCTTTTGGAATTGATTCAGTCTCCAGTTTACTCCTTAGAGTAACAACTTCCACCTCAAGACCCTCAGCAGTCTTGGATTTTTCATCTAGTCTAGAGGTGAGGTCATTGATGACCTTTGCCTGCTCTTCAATTCTCAGCTTCAGATCCACTAAATCATCATTACTTTCAATTATTTTAGACTTTACCTTCACAAATTCTTCCAGTAGTTCAATTTCAGCTTCAAGTTGATCAACGTATTCAGTTGATTCTTCTACAATTGATTTCCACTTATTGCAACTCTTACATTTAGTCTTAAGCTTATTAACCGCATCCTTAAGTTTCATCTCGGGATTTACACAAGTTCTCACACTACTAGAAAAATAGGTATTTGCGACGGGGCATTTGCGACGGGATCCCGTCGCAAATGGATTTTTTTGACGGGGGCCCGTCGCAAATAGCCCGTTGCTGAAAACGGCGTCGCAACAACACTTATTTGCGACGGGCCCGTTGCTAAATCCGTTTTTTTGCGACGGTCATTCTCCCTGTCGCAAATAGTACTCTGTATTTTTGTAAAAAACTTTTAAAATAGTTTTTGCGACGGGACCCGTCGCAAATACCTTTTGCGACGGTACCGTCGCAAATACCTTTTGCGACGGTACCGTCGCAAAAACTATTTTTTTAAAAAAATAAAAAACTATTAATAATACTAGTATTTGCGACGGGCATAGTATCCCGTTGCAAATACTATAAATAGTTTTTGCGACGGGACCCATCGCAAAAACTATTTTTTTAAAAAAATAAAAAACTATTAATAATACTAGTATTTGCGACGGGCATAGTATCCCGTCGCAAATACTATAAAAAAAATAAAAAAAATAAATTATTAATAAATTATTTTCATTAATATAATAATAGAATTATAATTCACAAATAAAAATAATAAATTATTAATAAATTATTTTAATTAATATAATAATAATAGAATTATAATTCAAAAATAAAAAATAATAGAATATTAATAAATGATTTAATTAATATAATAATATTAGAATTATAATTCATAAATAAAAAAAATATTAATAATTTATTTTAATTAATATAAAAATAATAGAATTATTTTACATTCAAATATTAAAATAATTCAAGTATTACAAAAAATATAATTAAATTATAATATTATAAAATTTTAATATATATATAAAATTTAATATTATAAAATATAAATAATATTATTATTCATATTAATATTGTTATTTAAAAATATAATATTATTAATATTTTATAATGAGACAGAAACTACGAATAGAAAAAAAATAATAATTTGATTTCACAAATTTTATAACATAAGTACAATCTCTAATCTGAAGGAGGGGGGGGGGAGGTGGGGGATCTGTAGATGGTGGTGGAGGAAACTCCATCCCTAAATCATGAGTGAGTCGGCGCATGTACTCCATCTGCTCCTGATGCTGCTGCTGCCACCGACTCGCCTGCTCCTCGTACAGCTGCTGCTGGCATCGACGCTCCTCCTCATGCTACTGACGCATCTGCTCTTGCTCCTGTCAGAGACTCTCTATCTGTGCAGTCTGAGATCGCAACTGATCCTCATACTGTGTAGTAGAAGAAGATGCACGAGCTCCTCTCGAGCTGGACGCCGACATCGCAACAATGCCATAATAATCTCTGGGAGTCAGTCGAGAGCCGATACCAACTACCCGACCCTTCTCGAAGGCATACTGGGTGGCCTGCATCCATGCCGCTTCATCAAACTGATGGGCAGTGGTCTGATCTGATGACTCGGCCTGACTCTCAGGCCGGGCCTGTGATGCTGCGGCCTCATATGACTCCTATAGTTGCAATTTAAAATTAAAATTGTGAATATATTATATGCAGTTAATTTTTAAACTTGAAAACAAATAATACTGACCACGATGTGATGCTGACGATCACCTCTGAGCTCCCCAGTAGCAGGATCACTATACATCCTCCGATATACGTCGTACTCTGTAATATCGGGGTGCTCGACAGCCTATAAGAATAAAAAATAAACTGTTAATATTTATAGTTATATAAAATATTTATAAATAATGTACGTACTAGATGCTGTCTATGAGTACTGAAAGAACGACTCCCAGCTCGATGAGTCACCTCCTGTCTCCCCCGATTCTGCCTCCCCACTGATGATCTCCTCTGAAAGGCACCACTCAACCAGTGCGCACATAATCCATCCCATACATGGGATGAAATATACTCTGGTCGGTGTGCTCTACATGACTCGTCAAAATCTGACACTCCTGCTTTCTTCATCGCAGATTTTCTTAAATTGTGCAAAAACTGAAGAAGGCAATCACGCATGGCCACCTCCCATACCTCGTGGATGGCGTCACGCATGGTATCCTCGATCGGATACCATAAACCCTACAAATAAATCAAAATATCAAGTTATAAATGAAATAATTTTCAAAATAAAAATTATTTATTTACGTACGTAACAACCAATGGCCGAACATGGCCTGCTGCACATCAATGGGAATCTACTCCCATGTGGTCCACGACTGAGAGAAATAGTTGCGCAAAATAACGCTGCCCTGTCCGACTGCTATATGCGGAAAACTAAAAAAATAATAAACATTTATTATGTGAATAGATTAATGAAATCTTAGTCAAATCCACAGGTTATCACACAGGTTATCACACCTCAGTGTGCGTGGATCAAACCCAAGACGTGGACGTCGCTCGGGGACGGGGTCAGGAATCATCAATCGTGCAAGACCGCGCCCCCTCCGCGTACTCCCTGGAGCGCCTGCAGGCTGAGGGTCATCTGTCAGCAACTCATCTGCATCGAAAGTCAGGTCAGCATCCGCCAACTCACGAAATGTGGCGTCGTCCATCTGAAACAGAAAATATTAATGTTAGAAAATAATTGATAATTACTATTATATATACATATATACATATTATGATTGTATATAAATACCATGAAATGCTATCAGTGTTCATCTTCATCATCATATTCATATATGTCAATGTCATCTTCATATTCCTCCTCAACATCATCGATATCCATTCGAGTTATAGTTGCTTCATCTCTTACCATTTCAAATTCATATGTGACATCATTAACATCATCGTCATCACCGACTCTTAAATGTGGGGTGTCGTCATCGATACTCATGTCTCTTTGTAAAAAAGATTGATTTTGAGTACTCTCTTGAAAAACTTCAATTCTTTGCACATCAGTGAAAGCACATTCACTTTGACTAAACTGATTGTCTCGAATTTTGATTTTTATTACACTCCACCAATCAGTCAATTCTCTTGATGTTGCACAGTACTTTGCGTAATAAACTTGATATGCCTGTTGATCCAATAAGAATGGTTCATTTACTGCGAGAACACTTTTACATTTAATATCGATGATTCCATGAGTCAGATAAACACGCACGCCTCTCTCTGTATCCAACCACCGACATTTGAACATGGTTATGTAATGTTGTCCAAGATAACAGAGTTCAATGACTTCATCAAGTATGCCATAAAAGTCAACTTCATTTTCTCGATGATGAGATCCTCTCAAGCTAACTCCACTATTCATTGTTTTTTTCGATTCCCCATATGCATGTGTGCGGAATCGAAATCCATTCACCACATATGCATTATAAGTTTTAACAAGTTTGGAAGGTGGGTTACTCAATACACACAGCCGTGTGTCAATTTTATCAGCATGTCAAGACACCTGAAAATTTGTGAAATAATTATCAATATAGTAAACTATACATTGAATGAGTTTCTAAAAGATAAAGAATTTATGTTACCAGTTTTTGAAACCACTGAGAGAAATTTTTCAGTCGACGTTCTTCGAGAGCAGCTGCTGTAATTTGTGGAATTTGTTTCTTGATATGATTATCATACAACCTATAAAAACCAAAGTTATTTACTGTAACATAAATGATAGAATAAGTGATATAAACACTTACAGTACAACTGATGTCATCTCTTCACAGTTGAGCAGAACATACGTATGAGCTCTCTGATGTTCATCATCTGAAAGCCAGCGTTCATAAACTCCACCGAAACCAAGATCTGACTGGTTGAAAATAGATAATTGATTGTCGATTTCATCAATATTCCTCTCGTTCCATCCCATTCGGTTGTGTTTTGAAGGATACTCAGATTCAAAATAATGGGAGCAGAAAAAAGATATTTCCTCTTGCAAATAAACTTCTGCAATAGATCCTTCAACAGATGCTTTGTTACGTACTTTTCTTTTCAATTTTTTCATGCATATTTCAAATGGGTACATCCATCAAAACTGTACCGGACCTCCACATTTGGCTTTATATGGAAAATGTAACATCTAATGTTCCATTGAGTCGAAGAAAGATGGCGGAAATATTTTTTCCAGTTTACATATAATTACAACAACATCTTTTTCAAGTTTTCCTAGAGCATCATAATCTGCCGTAGCTGCACAAATTTCCCGAAAAAAATGAGACATGTCTGTTATGGAATCCCAAATCACAGAATTCAACAGACCTCTTAATCCAATGGGTAGAAGTCTCTCCATTATAACATGACAATCATGACTTTTTAATCCAGTAATATGACCATTCTTTACACATCTACCCAAATTAGAAGCACAGCCATCTGGAAGTATCAAATCTGCAATCCACTGAAAAAATAATAAACGATTTTCTTTAGACAGTGTATAAGCTGCTTTTGGTTTCAGTAACCTTTCTGTTATGACATTCTCAAATAGTTCCAATTCTGGACGCCTGCAAATTTGGGCAAGATCTAAACGTGCATTTACATTGTCTTTGCTCTTTCCTGGTGTATCCAAAACTGTATGAAACAAATTATCAAAACAGTTCTTCTCAATATGCATGACATCTAACATGTGTCGGACCAACAGATCAGACCAATATGGAAAATCCCAAAATATGCTACGTTTAATCCAATTGTGTTCTTTCCCAAAACCAGAAATTTTCTGTTGGTTTATTGTGGGACCAAAAGTGATGGGGGGTAATGAAAATACAACTGATTTTAACTCCGAACCTGATAGCATTTTTGGAGGTCCATCCCTTTCAACTGTTCCTTTTCTGAAATGAGATCTGTTTCTGCGAAAAGGATGATCAGCTGGAAGAAATCTGCGATGACAGTCAAAATAACAAGGTTTCTTTCCATGAATGAGCATAAATGCTTTGTTCTCTCCTATACAGTAAGGACATGATTTATGACCATGTGTACTCCAGCCAGATAACATCCCATAAGCCGGGAAGTCACTTATTGTCCACATCAATGCTACTCTCAGTATGAAATTCTGTTTCGTTGCAACATCATATGTACTGACACCAGTACTCCACAATAAATTTAATTCATCAATCAATGGCTTCAAATAAATATCAATATTTTTCTTCGGATGTCCTGGAATTAGTAAAGTCAAAAATATATATGGCTCCTTCATCAACATCCATGGAGGTAAATTGTACGGAGTTAAAAAAACAGGCCAACATGAATATTGACTACCATAAGATCCAAACGGACAGAAACCATCAGTGGAAAGGCCCAGTCGAACATTTCTAGCTTCTAAAGCAAATGATGGATGCACTCTATCAAAATGTTTCCATGAATCACCATCGGCTGGATGATTCAAGCTTTTATAGGTTGAAATATTCTCTTTATGCCATGACATCATTGTCGCTGTATTCTTAGACATGAATAAATGCTGAAGTCTGGATGTAAGCGGAAAATATCTCAACTATTTTACAGGAATCAAACCAGACTTCCCGTGTTGTCCTTCTTTATATCTCAGTTGCCCACATGTAGGACAACTATCCAACGACTCATTTTCCCCAGAATATAAAATGCAGTCATTTGAACATGCATGAATCTTCTAACAAGTAAGTCCCAAATTTCGAACCAGCCTCTTACTCTCATAGTAATTTGCAGGTAAAACATTTTCTTCGGGTAACAGTGTTTTCAGCAAAGAAAATATCTGGTCAAAACAGGTGTTTGACATTCCGTTATCTGATTTGATAGCCATAAATTTTGCAACTACTTCTAATTTTCTCATCTTGCAGCCAGGATATAATGCATCCTCAGCAGATTTCAACAACTCATAAAATTCAGATGGTGCCAACTCAGGATTTGAAGCTATATCAGCCGGAGTTTCTGTATGTTGAACAGATGAACCTGCAACATCATGTACTAAATCTTGAAACCGGGATGGATCCAGAATCAAGTTGGTATCACCTGCTCTGGAACTGCGTTCACCGTGTTGATACCAAAAAACATAATCTGGTTGAAAACCAAAACGCAAGAGATGTTCTCCCACTTTGTCAAACGTGTCAAACGTTCTCAATGCACATTTTCTGCAAGGGCATTTTATTTTGCCTTCTGAAACAAATTCTGAATTTGATGCCGCAAATGATAAAAAAGTCTCCATACCCTCAACATATACTAGATTTAAACCAGAACCGTTTGGATTTCTACGTTGATTTATCCATATGCGGTCACCTAATAATGATTGTTGACGACCTCGTTGTTCCATATTTCTCTATAAAATATAAAAGCATTACTGGTTTTGAATAATTTGTTAGAAAAAACACTCAAGTAAAGATTGAATATATTGAGAATAAAGCAAAACATGTTACAAATATTGATAATTTTAATATTATATTGATTTTTTATTATTTTAATAATACTAATATAATTTTTTCATAAACATTAATTATATAATAATAAAATTATTACATTATTAGTATATTTTATTATTAATACTAAAATAACATAATTTTTTATATTATATACAATTCTCCTTTCATCTGTGTGTTTAACATTCTGTCTCCACATGTAATATTTGCATTCACTTTCACCTCTCCATTGGCGAGTAGGTTGATAATTTTGAAAAAGAATGCGAATATTACATGTGGAGACAGAAAACACACAGATGAAAAGAGAATTGTATACAATATAGAAAATTATATTATTTTAATATTAATAATAAAATATACAAATAATGTACTAATTATTGGTAATTATTACTAATTATTACTAATTATTGGTAATTATTACTAATTATTGGTAATTATTACTAATTATTGGTAATTAATACTAATTATTGGTAATTAATACTAATTATTGGTAATTATTACTAATTATTGTTAATTATTACTAATTATTGGTAATTATTACTAATTATTGGTAATTATTACTAATTATTGGTAATTATTACTAATTATTGGTAATTATTACTAATTATTGGTAATTATTACTAATTATTGGTAATTATTACTAATTATTGGTAATTAATACTAATTATTGGTAATTAATACTAATTATTGGTAATTAATACTAATTATTGGTAATAAATACTAATTATTGGTAATTAATACTAATTATTGGTAATTATTGGTAATTATTGTTAATTATTAGTAATTATTACTAATTATTGGTAATTATTGCTAATTATTACTAATTATTACTAATTATTGGTAATTATTACTAATTATTGGTAATTATTACTAATTATTGGTAATTAATACTAATTATTGGTAATTAATACTAATTAATACTAATTATTGTTAATTATTACTAATTATTACTAATTATTGGTAATTATTGTTAATTATTACTAATTATTGGTAATTATTACTAATTATTGGTAATTATTACGAATTATTGGTAATTATTACTAATTATTACTAATTATTACTAATTATTACTAATTATTGGTAATTATTACTAATTATTGGTAATTATTACTAATTATTGGTAATTATTCCTAATTATTGGTAATTATTACTAATTATTGGTAATTATTACTAATTATTACTAATTATTGGTAATTAATACTAATTATTGGTAATTAATACTAATTATTGGTAATTAATACTAATTATTGGTAATTAATACTAATTATTGGTAATTAATACTAATTATTGGTAATTAATACTAATTATTACTAATTATTGGTAATTATTGATAATTATTACTACTTATTGGTAATTATTGATAATTATTACCACTTATTGGTAATTATTACTAATTATTGGTAATTATTACTAATTATTGGTAATTATTACTAATTATTGGTAATTATTACTAATTATTGGTAATTATTACTAATTATTGGTAATTATTACTAATTATTGGTAATTATTACTAATTATTGGTAATTATTGATAATTATTGGTAATTGTTCCTAATTATTGGTAATTATTACTAATTATTGGTAATTAATACTAATTATTGGTAATAAATACTAATAATTGGTAATAAATACTAATTATTGGTAATTAATACTAATTATTGGTAATTATTGGTAATTATTGTTAATTATTGGTAATTATTACTAATTATTGGTAATTATTGCTAATTATTACTAATTATTACTAATTATTGGTAATTATTACTAATTATTGGTAATTATTACTAATTATTGGTAATTAATACTAATTAATACTAATTATTACTAATTATTACTAATTATTACTAATTATTGGTAATTATTGTTAATTATTACTAATTATTGGTAATTATTACTAATTATTGGTAATTATTACTAATTATTGGTAATTATTACTAATTATTGGTAATTATTATTAATTATTACTAATTATTAATAATTATTACTAATTATTGGTAATTATTATTAATTATTACCAATTATTACTAATTATTGGTAATTATTATTAATTATTACCAATTATTGGTAATTATTGATAATTATTACTAATCATTGGTAATTATTGGTAATTATTGGTAATTATTGGTAAATATTGGTAAATATTGGTAATTATTGATAAATATTGGTAATTATTGGTAATTATTGGTAATTATTACTAATTATTGGTAATTATTACTAATTATTGGTAATTAATACTAATTAATACTAATTATTACTAATTATTGGTAATTATTCCTAATTTTTATTAATTATTACTAATTATTACTAATTATTACCAATTATTACTAATTATTGGCAATTATTACTAATTATTACTAATTATTACTAATTATTACTAATTATTGGTAATTATTACTAATTATTACTAATTATTACTAATTATTAGTAATTATTATGAATTATTACTAATTATTGGTAATTATTCCTAATTATTACTAATTATTACTATTTATTACTATTTACCGGTAATTATTGGTAATTATTGGTAATTATTCCTAATTATTGGTAATTATTACTAATTATTGGTAATTATTAGTAATTATTGGTAATTAATACTAATTATTGGTAATTAATACTAATTATTGGTAATTAATACTAATTATTGGTAATTAATACTAATTATTACTAATTATTGGTAATTATTGATAATTATTACTACTTATTGGTAATTATTACTAATTATTGGTAATTATTACTACTTATTGGTAATTATTACTAATTATTGGTAATTATTACTAATTATTGGTAATTATTACTAATTATTGGTAATTATTACTAATTATTGGTAATTATTACTAATTATTCCTAATTATTGATAATTATTGGTAATTGTTCCTAATTATTAGTAATTAAATGAATAATTACTAATAATTAGGAATAATTACCAATAATTACAAATAATAACATTATTAGTATATTTTATTATTAATATTAAAATAATATAATTTTCTAATTTATATACAATTTTCCTTTCATCTGTGCGTTTTCTATCTCCACATACAAATAATACATGTGAAGACAGCAAACACACAGATGAAAAGAGAACTGTATATATATAAAAAATTATATTATTTTAATATTAATAATAAAATAGAACAATAATGTAATAATGTTATTATCCCTAATTATTGGTATTTATTACTAATTATTAATATTTATTCTTAATTATTAAAAATTATTACTAATTATTCCTAATTACCATTAACTATGAACAATACTAATAATTTAAATTTATTAAGTAATAAAACAATATAAACATAATTAAATTACAACTAATTAAGAATAATTGAAACTAATAAAAAATTAAAAATAATATTAAATTAAATTGAACATAAATACCTTGAAAATTGATCTGCTCTGATCGTTCTTCAAAACTTTAATATCAGCTCCGGAGAAAAAAATTAAACTGAAGAAAAACTGAACTTTAGAAATATAACTTTGAGAGAAGAAGAAGATGGAATTTGAGAATGTTTTGAAAAAAACGGATGGGGGTATTTATAGGTTAGATTATTTGCGACGGGTCCCGTCGCAAATACCTTAGCCGACATTTATCACGGTCAACGGGTAAATAGTTATTTGCGACGGGTCCCGTCGCAAATAACCACCCGC
Source organism: Viscum album (assembly GCA_963277665.1). Classification (NCBI taxonomy): domain Eukaryota; kingdom Viridiplantae; phylum Streptophyta; class Magnoliopsida; order Santalales; family Viscaceae; genus Viscum; species Viscum album. The sequence goes on along the minus strand of OY728164.1, from coordinate 1,040,739,590 downwards.
CGACATACTATTTGCGACGGGGGAATATTCCCGCCGCAAATACCTTTTACCGCCGCCGGTTATTTGCGACGGGAATATTCCCCCGTCGCAAATAGTTTTCCCGCGAAGTGGCGCGCAACGCGCGCCAGTTCTTTTGCGACGGGGAAAGCAATCCCGTCGCAAAAGCCTACTTATTTGCGACGGGTAAATATCCCCGTCGCAAATAAGTTTTTAACAGGACTATTTGCGACGGGATCTATTCCCGTCGCAAATAACCCGTCGCAATTGCTCATTTTTCCCGTAGTGTCAGTTGTTTTTCTCCACCAGTATCTTCTGACTTTTCAACAGTGGCCATCATGGAAGCATGGTTCTCAGTTTTGAATTCTGGTTCTTCTTCATCACAGAATTCATTATCATCTTCTTCCTCTTCACAGACAAAACTCTTCCTTTGCATTTTCTTTCCAGATTTGAAGTCTCCATTTTTGAAGAACCTTCTATAAGGATTCTCGAAGCTTTCATCTTCACTATCATCATCATTGATCTTTCTTATGCACTGAGAGGCAATGTTCCCAACTTTTCCACAATGAAAACATGCGAGTGGTAACTTCCCTTTGAATTTCCCTTTTCCCTTCTGGAACTTCTTTGCAATGAGAGAAAGAATTTATTTTTCTTCGTCATCTTCACCACTACTATATTTTGAGATTTTTAGTTTATCCATGGCCTTGAATGCCATTTCCTTTCTCACACGAGTCGTAGCATCTTCTGGTTTGACTCTCATTTCATATGCTACCAAGCTGCTCAGTAGATCATCCAGAGAAAGTTTGGAAAGATCTCTTTCCTCAAGAGCTGACACCTTTGCATTGTACAGAGGTGGAAGTTTTCTTAATATTTTCTTTACAATATCAATGTCTTTTATTTCTTCTCCTAGACCCCGAATTGCTCCAACCACTTCAGTAATTCGATTGAAGAATGAGTCTGCATTCTCATCTGGATGCATCTTTAGATCATCAAACTAATTGTGCAGCACTTGTAGTTTCACCTCCTTCACTTTGCTATTTACTTCATAAATATTCTTGAGTTTATCCCACATGGATTTTGCTGAGGTGAAATTCATCACCTTTAGGTAGATCTGATCATAAAGGGCTACAGTGAGTGCATTTTGTGCTTTAGCATATGCATCAAGAATTTTCCTGTCTGTTTCAGTCATAGCCAGGCCTATTGGATCAGTGACTTTTATTCCTTGCATAGTATAAAAAAGAACTTCTATTCCAAGATATATTAGATGAGATATCATTCTGTTCTTCCAGATTTGGAAATTACTTCCATCGAAGTGAGGGACTCCCCTGACATTGACTGCATTCTCCATGACGAAAAAGGACAGATTCAACACCAGCAACCTTTACCCTCTGATACCACTTGAAGGACCCAGGGACACCCTGAGAGGGGAGGGGTGAATCAGGGTGATAACTTTTTCTTTTAATGTGATGGATCTTCTTCCCACGTTGGTAGGAACTTGTTGAACCTGTATGATGAATATGATTAGAAAGAAAACATTCACATGCACAGAGATGACACAACACTTTTTACTTGGTTCACCACTAAGGGCTACGTCCAAGGAGCATACATTGAAAAGTTGTCGGTCATACCAAATTCCACTAATCTTCACTAGATTTGGATTACAAAGGTTCGGGCACAGTCACTCTGTCCCAGGCTCACTACCTTTACAAAGGTTCAGGGATAGCTCACTGCTTCCCTCAGGTCACTCCCGTTGACTCCCCCTAGCTCACTGCCCTTGGTGAAGACACACTCAGTTTATAGACGTGAAAGTCTCTTCACCATTTCATAAGAATGCATCCTCTGTTGTATGTAGATGCTCTATTGAAGTCCAATTCTTACCAGAAGATGAATCTCACTTTGCGATGAGGGTACCAGGCGATCTTCCAGCTTTCATGCAGCTTCAAGAGGACAAATGTACTTTAACAACCCCGGCGTGCTTCTCCAAGCCCGACGTGCAAGTTTCAATCCCGGCGTGCAAGTCACTTGCGCGTTACAAATTCGGCGCACAGGTGACACCAAACCACTTGCGCGACACTACCTCTTTCAACTCTGAACTTGTACGATGTTGCGCCTTTAACTCCCCAACCGCCTTGGTCACACAACCAACAACCGGCGCACAACCTCTACATGCGCGACCAAAAAACCACTTGCGCGACTCAACTACTTGCACGGCGAGAGATCGAAAAATCTATAAGACTTGAACTCCATTGAAAATGAAGAGGAGGGGGGGGGTCCTCTATTTATAGGCAAACTGGACCCCCTGTGCGGTGGCGCGCAAGTCTTCCCTCGACGTGCAGGTTACGGCGCGCAGCTCATCCTCCCTAGCCTCTGTCGCGCTACTCACTTGCGAGACCACACAAATACTTGCGCGAACTTCTTTCATTTGCCATATTTTGAAGTTATGATCTTGAAAAACAATAGGCGTGCAAGTTTCCAGTCCTCCTAGGCATTGGCGCGCAAGTCTCTTCACGGTGCGCAGGTCACTTGCGCGACCAGCCCAAAAATTGCACGACCTTTATCCCTTTTCAATTTCCCATGTTCTAATATTGAAAAACATATTTCCTATTCATCAAGTACACGGCGCGCAAGTGTCTTTTTCCAAAAACACTTTTCTCCATTTGTCGATTTTCAGGCCCAAAAATTTGGCAAACACTGGGAAACGGCGCCACCTTCAATACTGTTGTCTGCTTGAACTGTATGATCTCTTTGTTGGTACACATTATGAACTTCCACTAAAAATTGACAACAAACACAAATCATACTCCAAATCATTAAAAGAAGACCATGGTTCCAACATACACTCAATGTTTGGGACATCTTGGTGCAGACCTAACGATCCAGGATAGCTGTTGACCATGTTCGAAACACAGTGTCAGGAGCAACAAATGAGAATCGACCGCTGACCATATTCAAAATGCGGGATTTGTATCAATTTGTTGCTCGACATCCTCAAGGGCATTGGCCCGAATTGGTAAGAGATAGCCCTTAGGCCTAGCATTCATACCATTCAGGGGCCCTTCCAGATGGGGAAGGTGACAGAATCCTAGTCAAGGAGCGGGTGAAGCATATCTGTACCCATATCTCAAAGAGGAGAACGTCTCCAGGGAGTGGGATGTATGGACAGATCGAGGTTAGCTCGACATGAATTGGGAAAAAAGTTAACCCTCACCATATATCTTAACCCAGGGGGAAGATTCTGGCGTTTGGGCTGGGCCAACGGACGAAATGTACGGGCATTCCTACATATCCCATAAGGATGGGAATCAAGCCACACGTAGTTCTGGAAGTCCATGCAGTTTAACGTCGTGCGGTGAAGATGTGGGAGGATAGAAGAATAGGAGCGAGCACAAGGTGCGATCCTTATAATCCTTGTATGAGTGGGGATAAGGAAGCCCACACCATATCATGCGAGGATACTCCGAGAAAACTATACCCAGGGGGGATAGTCGAAGAGAACAGTTTGGGGATGGGCTCAAAATGAAGCGTTTGAGTGTTCCTACGTATCCCATGAGGATGGGAATCAAGCCACACGTAGTTCTAAAAATTCAGTTTAATGTCATGCAGGATGATGCATAGTTTAAAGTCATGCAGGACTGTCCAGTTTAAGGTCATTCAGGACTGTACAATTTATGGTCATGCTGGACCGTACAGTTTAAGGTCATGCAGGACCGTACAGTTTAAGGTCATGTAGGACCGTACAGTTTAAGGTCATTCAGGATCGCAGGGATCGGGCAAAGTATTGCTTGAGTAACTTGGCATTGGTGGGAGGAGTTAGGCGCTCACCATCCATGGTCACCAAGGAGTATGCTCCATTGGGGTCAACCTTATGAATGATGTAAGGTCCTTCCCATTTGGGATCCAACTTGGGTGGTTTCCTGCTGGGGATCATTTGCGCTTGGAGGGCCAATACCAGGTCTCCTTGTAGAAAAGATTGGAGGCAAACCTTCTTGTTGAAGGCTCTAGTTATCTTATTCTGATTCCTTTATAGACTGTGTAGGGCACGAAGCCTACTCTCATCGAGTGCTTCCAATTCAGCTAGATGGATTTTTTCCACCTTATCTAGCGCCTGCTGGTCATAGAATACAGTGCGTAACGATGACAGCTGGATCTCGATGGTCAGGACGGCCTTGTCCCCATACACCAGGGAGTATGGGGTCACCTGGGTGGAATTGCGAGTTGTCGTCCGATAAGCCCAGAGGGCGTTGGGGAGATTTTTCGACCAACTCTTCTTGTTCTGGACAACCATTTTCTGCAAAATGTTAGAGAGGGTTTTTTTGAATGCCTCGATCTTCCCGTTTTCCTGCGCATGATAGCGGGAGGTATGGTTGGATTGAATGTTGTACTTGGCGTAAAATTTATTTAGCTCAGCTGCTCGTAAGTTAGTGCCGTTATCTGTGAGGACAACGTGAGGGACTCCAAATTGGTAGATGATGTTGGAGCTCACAAAATCAAAAATGGATCGAGCCTTGACTTCCTTGAGTGGGACCACTTCTGCCCACTTGGAGAAGAAATCCGTAGTGGTCAGGATAAACCTGAATTGGTGAGATGTCACCGGTGGATAGGGCCCATGACATCAAGTCCCCACACCGCAAATGGCCAAGAATACTTGGTGGAGTGGAGCGGCTCTGGCGGCCGATGCAGGAATTAGCATGCTCTTGGCATGCGTGAAATATCTTGTCGAACCCGATACAATCATGTATTATAGAGGGCCAAAAGTACCCTAGTCTCAGGATCTAATGGGACAGCTTTGGACCAACCTGGTGGGCACCACAGGATCCGACATGAACCTCTTGCATGACCTGATAAATCTCGACTCATTGAATGCAACGGAGGAGAACACCATCAAAACCGCCCTTGTAGAGAATTTTACCAAGGTTGGGACCACTCTGGAGGGTAAACTACAGCGTGCGACGTCGGATTCTCTCGCGCTTGGCCCGATCAACTGGGAGGCCACCATTTTGGAGATACTCGACAAAAGGTGCTCTCCAGTCAGGAGTCATTTCAACCACCACATCTAAAGAACATGGGGCTCCTGATGTGGAGGATCCGGCCGTAATATGGATTATTCGTAGGCCATTATCATCCTATGGGGTGATGGGAGCAATGACTCTCCGGTGTGCTACATGTATAATAAGATCATCTTGCTCGGGTTCTGCAAGTGATGCAGCTAAGCCGTCCAAAGCGTCCACTCGACCATTCTGTGACTGAGGGACATGGGTAACCTCCGGTCGAGAAGGTAACTGGGCCATTAGATGGAGGGTTCACTCCAAAAATGGCATGAGCTCTGGCTTCCTGACAATATAGTCGCCATTGACTTTCTTGATGACTAGTTCTGAATCCCCTTTCACATGAAAATGGGGAACATTGATCTTAAGGGCTATCTCAAGGCCAATGATGAGAGCCTGATACTCTGCCTCGTTGTTGGTGTAGCCTTCTAACAACAAGAATGAGTATAGAATAATGGATTGCACCGAGGTGATGAAGACGATACCCAGGCCCACTCTATTGAGCTTAGGATCGTTGAGCCTTCTACCAGTGGGACTCCGGGAGGCACCGTCGAAGTGCATTTTCCAACACGGGACAACATGGTCGACTGAGAGGATTGCCTCATCAGGAAAATCTAGGTCTAGGGATTGATCCGCGGAGGTTGGATGGGAAGCTAGGAAGTCTTCCAAAGCCTGCCCCTTGATAGCCTTCTGAGGCACGAACCTGATGTCAAACTGTTGGAGAATTACCGCCCACTGCGCTAGTCGGCCAGTCAACATGGGGCGGTTCAGGATGTACTTCAGCGGGTCTACCTAAGAGAACAACTATACCTCATGGTGATGCAGGTAGTGTCGCAACTTCTGTACAACAAATACGAGCGCAAGGCAGCTCTTCTCGATAGGGTAGTATCTAGTCTCCGTATTGAGGAGCATGCAGCTGAGATAGTAGAGGCTATTCTCTGTCCCTTCATTATTATTCTGGGTGAGAAGGGCACCAAGAGACTGATCCAGGGCAGTGACATAGAGAATTAGTGGCTTCCCGGAGATAGGTGTCATCAGGACTGGAGGCTGGAGCAAATACTGCTTGACTTCCTCGAATGCGGTTTGACACTCTTCATCCCATTCATAGGCGCTTCCCTTCTTCATGATCCGAGAAAAGGGATTACACTTTCTGGATAGGTTCACGATGAATTGGCGTATGTAGGCTAGGTGGCCTTGAAAACCTCAAAGCTCTCGAATATTGCTCAGGGGAGGCATCTGGATAATGTCCTTGATCTTCTCAGGGTCGATCTCGATGCCTCAGTACCTAACAACAAATCCAAGAAACTTCCCGGAAGTGACCCAAAGGAACACTTCAACGGGTTCATCTTCAGGTGGTGGGAATAGAGGAAACCGAACACTTTCTCAAGGTCCTTGAGATGGTCCTAGGGCTGGCGATATTTGACCACTAGATCATCCACATAGCACTCCATCAACGTTCCCAGGATTGGCTTGAATATGTGATGCATGGACCGCTGATAGGTGGCACCTACATTTTTTAGGCCGAAGGGCATAACCTGGTAAAAGAAAGTACCTTGGGGGGCTCTAAAAGTGGTGGACTCCTCGTCTTCGGGGGCCATTCGGATATGGTTGTATCCAGAGTACCCATCCATGAAGAAGAGGGCTTAGAACTTGGCCGTAGCATCAATCAATAATTATGTCACTAGAAGGGTGAAATCATCCTTCAGACAATGGCGGTTGAGATCATGGAAGTCGATGAAGAATCTGATCTGCCCATTCTTCTTCCTAACCAGAATAATGTTGGCTAGCCACTTGGGGTACTGGACTTCCTTTATAAAGTTTTCTCTGATGAGCTTGTCAACTTTGGCCTCAACCATAGCACCATGAGAAGGGTGCATCTTTCTGGGAGGCTGCTTGAACCCACGATGGTTTGTCGGGAGACCGAGGTGGTGGATGACTACCTGGGGATCTAGTCCTGGCCTCTAACCATAACTCCAGGAGAACAAATCACGGTGTTGTTTAAGAAAGTCCACGTACTGCTGTTTCTCCTCGAGGGACATGGCAGCACTGATCAACGTGGGTCTTGGGTCTGCCTCGCTACCAAGGTTCACATGTACCAGTTCATCGACTGTGGTAGAGACGCCTTCTTCAAAGGTAGGGGGAGAATCCTCTAGATCCTCTTCTATGATTACAGAGGGATCTTACATAGGGTGAGTCACTTCTGAGACACCAGACTTTGATGGGAGGCTGGTGCCGGATTGAGAGGTAGTGGTTAGCACATTAGGAGATTCATGCGCCACTGAGACCATGAAGATGAAGGCAGTTGATCCAATCCCATCTGGTCTTCAGCCTAGAGGGCCACGCTTGATGATGTCAAAGTAATAGTGGCGTGTCATCTTGATTCGGTTAATCACAACCTAGAAAAACAGACACGTATGATGTATTTTCGTTGCCATGGGGTGGACATCTCGATACCGTACAGGGGTAGGAGGTTTCGGGATCACCCGATCCTGGTTCACGTAGGAGTACGAGGTGATTTTTCACCATCGCTTGGATATGGGAATATTCCATCCTCTCATACCCAAAACAACAAAACACTACCCCATTTCGGGGGTCATGGCCTCCAGTCGATGGATTGGGAAAACATAAGCGTCATCCAGACCTACCCAGGGATCACTTGCGATCGGGGTGGGTTCAACCTCACTTTCCAGAATCTGCTTATCCTTACTCTTGTAATAGTTAGCATCTAGATAAAGAGCTTCATAAGAGGAGAAAAGAGATGCATCTCCTTGGAGCACGCCTACTCGACCATTGAGGGAGTATTTGAGGCATTGGTGATACGATGAAGGGACTGCTGCATGCAGGTGGAGCCATGGACTTCCCATCAATGCGTTGTACGTGGTATCATGGGAGACAACCATGAATTTGGTACTGGAAACTAGGCCACCAAACTGGGTCTTTAAATGGATCTTTCCAACCAGGGTCTTCTCGGTCCTATCGTATCCCTAAATTCTTAGGTCGGAGGGAGTTAAATCATCCTCAGACAACCCCAACCTCTGCAGTGTCTGAGTCAGGATTAGGTTAATCCCAGATCCTGTGTCAAAAATACAACGATGGAATTCCACACCATTGAACTGGATAGTGATGTACAGTGGATGAATGTGCCCCTGTATGGGAGGGTCTCTGTCTTCACCAGAGAACGATATAACTGCCTGGTATTCAGCATTCTCAATTGCCTCAGTGTGGAAGGCTTCTGCAGCTGCTACTTCCATCTCAAACTGGAGGGGGCTCCTTAGGGGCTCGACAATCACCTCACGCATGTCTATTGACAGGAAAAGAGTCTCAAGAATAGAAAGCCTCACTGGAATTCCGACAAGGTGCTTGAGGACATCATACTTTCATGCCAAGCGCGAGCTTCTGCTTACAGGAGGCCGCTTTGCGATTGGAGGCACGACAGGCCCTGCCAGCTGGACCGGCGGCTGGCTAGTGCTAGGAACATCCTGTTGATCACTAGTCAAGGACTGAAGAGCAGCTGATGAATGAGGATTAGACAACTGAGATTGGACTATAGTAGGGAAAGATTAGCCGCGGTACGGACGAGGCAGCTCTGCCTGATCTAGTAGCACAAACGGCGGTGGAGGTAGATCTGAGGACACCAGATGAGGAGGTTGCGCGTGCTAAGATCTGCGCTGGGCCTGTTTTCTGGTCTCAGTGGCATGTACGGCCAGGCTGAAAGAACTAGCTGATGTGCCTTGACGACCCATATGGACGTGGTTTTGCTGACGTTGGCATTGGCTGGGGACGTTGGGGAGGTTCGCCTGGCGTTCCCCCTCATCGGGAGTCATATAGAGATTTACCAACTCCACGGTATTAACCGAAGCGTACCCTTGACTTTTGCTTGACGAATCATCCGCCACTGGGTGGATTATGGGAGGGATCCACATCTCAGGTTGCATGAAGTCACCGAGAGTGTGAGATGACGACGACATTGGTGGAGCACGCTACTTCTTCTTACGCCGCCGATGCTTGCTCTTCTGGGAAGAGGCTGGATGAGATGATGACGCAAAGGCGCTAGTTGTAGATTCTAAAGGCTCCGGATAATTCAGGCGTGCCCAAATAATACCATGGGTGCAGGAGACTATTTTATAGGCCATCTAGTTGTACTTCTGGGATCCGTGGCTGGGAACCCACTGCCACTCACCTTCATCGTCGCTACTGCTTTCTAACCTCACAAAGAAACCCGCCACTTGTGCCAGGGCCGGGACCAACCTGACTATGTTATTATAGACATGGTCTTGGAGACAGTATTTAAAAAAATAGAACTGCTTGAGGGTGTGGCCCAGAATCTGATGATAGGGGAAGTAGTTGGGGAGATCAGTGAGATTCTCCTCTACCATCCTTCTGCACTCAGGTAAGCGCACAATCCCCTGCTCTAGGGCACTATAGAAGTAACCGGGGACCTGATCCTTGCTAAATGAGTAAGTCTGATGTCTTTTCTCTGGATAGGGGGCTCTGGGAGCCTGGCCCTGACGAGGGGCCGAAGGAGCCTACTGAGGAGGCGGAGCCTGATTATCTCTCCTAGGCGGTGGTGACGCATTGCACGGGAGAACCTACCAATTCTGAGGCGGTCGCTGCTGGGCAGGAGGATATGCCTGAGGTGGAGGGCCTCTGCGAGGTTGTGGAGCCGGTGCTACTGGAAGCAATTCTAGATGCATGGGGGCTTCTATTTGGTCCACCGCGGAGGGCTCGGATCTATAATCCCTCTTTGCTGGGATCACTGGGGGCAGCAGACGCGCCTGACTTTCCTGTTGCATAGCTTCCTCGAGGCGCCGGGCCTTATCTGAGAAGTCTCAGAACCCTCCGGGGTAGTTCTAAGTGATCAGGGAAGGAACCAGTTCTGTTTTGACATTCCCCATGTACATCGTCAGTAATTGATCCTGAGTCATTGGCATGTCGAGGGAGTATGTGAGCCCCTTCCACCGGGCGATGAAGTCCACGACTCGCTCATCGGGCCTTTGCTTGCACTTGAAGAGGTATACGATGATGGTCTTTCGTGTGGTGGAGCTAAACTGCTATAGTAATTTCTGGCAAAGATCCTCCCAGCCGGTTACCGATCCAATGGGGAGCTGGCTATACTAGAAAAACACAGGGCCTTCCAATGTCTGCACAAAACATCGGAGTTTGGCGACTTCCTGTTGTGCTGGAGTCCCCAACATGGGGCCATACCTGGAAGAAAAGTGTTCCAGGTGTTGCGACGGGTCCCCTATCCCATTAAAGGGTGAGAAAGTGGGATTTCCGAAACCCAGGGGTGCAGGCATATCATCCACCCACGTTGGATACAACTTTCCATCTAGTGAGACTACCACCTACCGCGTTTCCAACACCTCAAGGCGGGCGATGAGTGCCGCCATTGGATCGTCCGGGCGGGGGTCCCTGTCTTGATGGGGATCCCTAAACACGAATGCATTGCCGGGATCTTCAACACGGTAGACGGGTTTAGTGGCTCGTGGAGCGACTGGTGGAGTGGCCTACGAGGCAGCTGGGGGAACCCAGACTGGATTCCTCGTATTGTCGCGCCGTTCAGGAGGGTTTGGTGAGACGTATCGCTCCCTCTTTCTATGAGTTTTAGATTCAACCCTGTCCACGGGAGTGGTATGATCAGGGTTTTTAGAAGGTATATTTATGGGAGGGAGTTGTTCCTACCCCTGCTGCCCCGGCCTAGGATTGTCGTATTCGGGTCGTCGTTCTATAGCGTGTTCGGCCAGGAGTTCGTCGACCAGCCTCTTCTGCTCAACAAGTTTCTAGTGCAGCGCAGCCTTCTCGGGGTCTTCCTCCATCTTCTGCACTGAGGCGGATGGGTCGAAGTGCTTGATAGCTCTGACATTCTCTTTACCCTTACCGACATTCCGAATGAGTACCAATGATTCAGTGGGCGTAGGGAGACCTAAAAGGTTCCTCTGCTGGTGAGTAATCCTCCCTGATGGGTCCAACAATGGTGGCACATCCTCAGGGTGGGTAAGTCTCCATCAAGAAATTCCAGGTCATCCTCCTTGTCCACGACATCAGCCATATAGACCGTGACCCTTCCCGGGGGCATGTCTTCAATATCGCATATCGAGTCAGGCTACCATCAAATAGGGTTGAAGAGAAGGGCAATGTACTTCTTCCATCCATGGACTTGCATGTGGGGGGTAGCCTCCTTGATTATTTTGCGGAGTACCTTGAAACTATGAACGCATTTTTGTTGGACAATCCTCTGGTGACCTGGTGACTCAGGGCACTAGGCCATGGGGAGTGCGGCCAAATAAACCAGATGATATTGCTCGCCGATTTCCTCAAAGTTCACTTGGATCCTAGGGTACACCACCCAATGATAATGAAGACGGAAGTGTGTAGCCCATAAGTTTTGGAAGAAGCACTCGACTTCCTCTAGGGTGATGGATTCCGACATACAGAAGTTCGATGCTGCTGCCGGACAGAACTTATCCGAGAAGTGATCCACCGCAAGAATGTTTCAGAAGCTCCTGGGATCGGATTCAGGGTCTGGCCCCGTATTTCCCCACTCATCAGCTGAAGGCAGCTAAGGAATCGGTAGCAGTACTAAGATGGACCACTGAAACAGTAAACTGGGTGGTGGAGAATATGGATAACGAGCCGAATGGCCGCCGAATTCCAGGCCATACTCTGAGGAGTGCGGTGATCTGACCACGATATCATGATACGACAGGCTGGAAGCCATAGCTTCTGGTGGAGGGATAGAGGTTACCGGCGATGGGTCGCGCCATTGGTCAACCACCATCAGTCCCCAAAATATCTCTCCATGATCTCTGGCCAAGGTAGAGGGTGCTCCTAGTGATGATGGTGGTGACTGCAGGATTGGAACCTGTGGGACTCCCAAAATTTCCTCCTCTAGGATGTACCTACGAAGAGAGGTGAGAATCCAGTGGACTTCACACTCTGGAAGGATGAGGCTGATACGCCTTGTTCCTACCCCGGTCCTTGACACAGAGGACTGAGGGGAGGGCTCCACCGCTGAGTCATGATCTACTTTAGAATTTAAGAAACATACCGGTTTGATCTCAGTCTGAAGCTTTTTGGTATTCTTCTTACGTCAGCGACGACCCGCCTGCCCACCCCGAGATGGCTCTTTGGGGAAGGGAAAATTCGCGGCACGAGAAGGTCCTTCGAACATACCAGTGTTGGGGCGGGGAGTACTTCCGCCTAAGTGGGCTGGGGTGCGAGGAACACTGGGGAAGATGTCAAAGGGGACACGGGGAGGACCTCCATGCTGGATGCTGGTACGGGTGGGACCCCCGCTGGAACTGACGGGAGCACGGGTAGGACCTCCATGCCTAGTTCCTTTGGTGACATCAGTGTGAGGCGAGTCCCCATACTGATTGGACCGTACATGAGTAGGACCTCCGTGTTGGGTACTGGAGAAGTGAATTTGATCTCCACCCCTTTGGTTAATAAGATTAATAAGACCTCCTTCGGCTGCTATAAGGATGTGAGGAAGGTCCTCACATTGGAGAGTGACTGGATATGCAACGTTCCCACCCCGGTGGTTCGCGGAAGAAGGGACGACTCCATACCCAGTGTAATGAGCGCGGGAGAGGCTCCCATATGAGGTGTTACTACCACGGGGAAGGCCCTTATTCGGGTCGAAGGTGGAATGGGGCATATGTAACACCCCGACCCCAGTTACCCAGAGCCGGTGCATTATTACATAACATTGGAATGATCACAAGAAAGATCAAATCTCGAAAGACCGATTAGTTTAGTAGCCTTGGAAACACTAGATATATTCATAAAGTTTTACATTACATCATAAAAATGAAAACTACAACAACATAGTCTCTATAGTTCACACTCTTATCCCCTCATACTATCCCTGTAGGTCATTCATAATTTACTTCTTCACATCCTGGGAAAAATAAAACATAGAAAAGGGGTGAGCTCAAATGCCCAGTAAGGATAAAAATATAGCGGACACTTTCATAAATAATAATAAACATTTAAGGAAATGTATAACTAAAACAAAAGCCTTTTAAACTTTAACTTCAACATGGAATGAAAAAAATAAAATGAAATAATGCCATTTACTTATTCACATGGATATTCTACTAATCGAATAATCACATGCAATATTAATAACCACTTTCATAATAATGGAATACATAATGCTAGACTATCATAACCACACAGCCAAGGCCTTGTGCCAAGACTAAAAATAATATTTTTCCAAGGCCTTGTGCCAAGACACTAGTTTGTCTCATGAGACCTACCAATGCATCGAGGAGCTATAACAGGCTCCACCCGTCACATATTAAGTCCAATGCATTCCCATATGAAAAGGTTTAAACATAACATAAACATTCGCATTAAAAATAGCATACGAAATGTAACTACTTCATCCATAAACCATGAATGATATAAAAATAACACATCCATAGTCAAACATATCACAAAAACTTTAATACAATATAGAATTTTTGTATCATAATAAATTAACTTCAAATAAGCATAAAATCCATCAAAGGATGTTGACATAGATGAAATCGAAACTCTTTTTAGAGAAATATCTCTTTCTATTTTGAAATCATTTAAGAGTCATACATTTATAAAATAAAAAATTTTCTTTTAAAATATTCTTATAATCTTTTAAGGTAAGCTTCGACGATTTTATAACGGCGGAAAATAGCCACACCCGCCGTATAAGTTAAAAAAAACATTCTTACCTTAATTCTGTCAAAAAGGTTAAAAAGGACCTTGTTTGGAAAACGACAAAAAGATTCCTTTATAAACCACTTATAAAAGTCAACAAGGGTATAAATGACTTTAACCCATATTCCAGTAAATAGTAATTTTTTTTGAAATACATTTTTAAGAAACATGGATGTAGATGATAATGAAATCCCAATAGATAATCATGTATAAACAACCTCAGATAATGAAGAGATTGTGAAATAAACCTTACCTTATACTTTTCCTTGGTTGGGGTAGGTTAACCTCCTATATAATGGTGAAATAATTGTTATTAAATTATACAAGAATCATATATATTAATATGATATCATATATGATCTTTTAGCATTGCTTTATTAATAATATCTTAGTATTATCGTTGTTTCGGGTGTTAACTTACTTGTTTTCTTTTATATGTTTTGTTACGAAAGCCTTGTTTGTCATGGATAGGTTGTATCTTATTCATATCCAGAATGATATCAAGTATTTAGATTAATCATCAAATGATAATTAGACTTGAATGGATACGACGAAGAATGAATCTCATCGCGTTCGTGGAGACGGTAGTCCGTACGTACGCACGAGCGAAAATATCATTCTTTTGATATTAAAATAATATTTAATTGGATGGTATATCATATATACAGAATCATTATCATGTTATATTTATTATTTACATTAATTACACATCATTATTATACCCATCCAAATAATAATTTATTGAATAACAATTACACCACGACGTGGAGACGGTAAGCCGTACGTACGCATGTATGGTGACATGTCATTCAAAGGATGGATAGAATACTGAATATGGTTGTACCATATTTATAATAATATCACAGTATATATAAGATACTGGAGTTATTATTTTAGAATGGTAATAACAAATATAGAAGAAGTGGAAGAAGAAAGGAACTTGAAAAGGGGTGGTGAAATCATTACCTCTTCTTCGGGTTATTTCTTTTGATTTGATCAAAAGGGCTCCTTAGGTTATCTTTATGACTAAAGGAAGGCCTCTAGGATGAATTTAGGGAAGTTGAGAGAGTATTTGGGCAGGGTTTGGCCAAACCAAAAGGCTTTGAAGGTGTGAAATAATGAGAATGGGGAGTGCCCTTTTATAAGAGGGGTGAGGGGCACCTTTGGAAAAGCTAGAAATATTATTTTATAATAAATTCATATTCAGTTTCTAATGGCTCCAAAATAGATTATTTAAAGGTTAAGGTGGAGATAGGTTGAAAACCACTCAACCAATAGGATTTAGACAGGTTTGGGTTACTATATTAACCTTATCTTTAAGTATTAACTCTTAGTTAATTAGTTTCACTTTTACAATGTCTCTTTGTATTTTTATATTATATGGTTAATAAACTTACTATATATATCCAAGCGACCCACAAATGGTCCATTAATGATACACCTATCATGATATAAGTCTATTGGCCTAATATTATATTTTTAGGAATTTAATATCAATTAATAATATAATATTTGTTTTAAAAACTATTTTATGTCAATTTTGACACTATTCAATAATTGATTTTTATAAAAATCATTACAGAATTATTAATTCAAAAAACGTTAATTAAATCAATCCTAACATGTCATATTATCTTATAAAATTATTTTTATTTATGAAAAGTCTCATATTACATTTATTTGGGTATTTATAATATCAATTATTCTAATTTTTCATTAATTAGGTAATTATTGCATCACCACTGTGTCATAAATAAATTAAATTATATAATGTCTAAAAATTATAAATAAAATACCATTATGTAGGAAATATTTTTAAATTTATAATGAATATTTATAGTTGAAAATCCAACATATATAATCCTATGTAATTTTTTTTTCTAAAAGATATATTCTTATGTCATTTTTGTATTTATTTTAACTTAATTAAAATAAAGTGTCCCTATCACCTACAAGTTGCTCCATGGGGTCCCAAAATAAACCCAAAGATGCCCATGGTCAGACATGTATCCACCAATAAGGTTAGGACACGTTTTAGGATAATTTAGTATTATTATAATATTATTTGTTAACCCTTATTTACCAGATTTACCCTTTAACCATGGTAAATAAAATATTTACCGAAGTAATTATTCAAAATTTCTAAAAATAAAAGATACCTATTTAAATAATTTGGACATCCTGATTCCAAATATGAAATCCATTTTTCCAAATTCAAAACACAGAAGTGGCAGAAATTAATTTAAAATTAATTCTCACTGTCAAAACAAAAAGCGTGTTTTTAAGATATAATAACTATCAAAAGATTGATACTTGTTTATGTCCGGTTTAATTGTGAAATTATGTCCAATGACCAAAATTGTATTAAATAGTAAAAATATATTCTAAATATACTTTAAAACCTCTCAAATTCATAATTTATCACTATTAATTATTTTGATTAAAAAAAAGTTGTTTTTAATTAAAATTTAGTAATTTTCACTATTCATAAAAATATTAAAGTTATCCGAAAAGTACCAAAATTTCACCTTAGGCTAAATTCGATACTATGAATCCAAAAATGAAGTCCATTTTGAGAGATAAAATTTATAAAATTTTAAAAAGTAGGTATTACTATTCATAACGGCTAGTTTGATTGGTTGTGGTGTGTGTTAGAACTCGATGTTGTGTACAACACACACTATTGCATTATTCAAAGAGAAGTGTACCGTAGAAGCTTGGGGTGTTACATTCTCCCCTCCTTAAAATAATTTCTTCCTAGAAATTTCTAGAATACTACCGCATAAAAAGACTCGGGTGGTTCTTCATCATAAGTTCCTCGGGTTCCCACGTTGCCTCTTCCATCTTATGGTTTCTTCACAAGACTTTTACCAGACGAGTCGTCCGGTTTCTCAGTACTTGTTCTCTCGTATCAAGAATATTGACGGGATCTTCGCAATAAGAAATATCGGGTTCTAGTTCTAATTCCTCATAGGTGAGTATATGCGTTGGGTCAGGCATGTATTTCCTCAACAGAGATATGTGGAACACATCGTGAACTTTGGAGAGACTTGGCGGCATTGCCAATCGGTAAGCTACAACCCCAATTCGTTCTAGAATTTCGAAAGGTCCGATGTACCTGCGACTCAATTTACCTTTCTTTCCAAAATGTATGACTCCCTTCCATGGAGATACCTTCAGGAAAACATGATCACCGACTTGAAATTCCAAATCCTTCCTTCGATTATCGGCATAGCTCTTCTACCTACTTTGAGCTTCTTTGATATGGTTTTGGATTACCTTAACCTTTTCCATCGTTTCTTCCACTAGTTCTGGGCCTACAAGTTTTCTTTCACCAACGTCATCCCAACAGGTTGGTGTGCGACATCTCTTTCCGTATAACGCTTCATATGGTGCCATTTGAATACTCGAATGAAAGCTATTGTTATAGGAAAATTCTACCATAGGTAAATATTGATCCCACATACCCTGAAAGTCAAGTGAGAAGGATCTCAACATGTCTTCTAAGGTTTGAATAGTTCATTCTGATTGTCCATCTGTTTGAGGGTGGTAGGCAGTGCTCAAATGAAGTTCAGTATCCAAGGATTTCTGAAGACTTTTCTAGAATCTTGACGTAAAACGGGGATCACGATCAGAAAAAATCGATAGGGGTACTCCATGAAGTCTCACAACTTCATTAATACATAGTCTTTCTAGATGTTCTAGTAGTAGATCTTCTCTTATAGCAAGAAAATGTGCTGACTTGGTAAGACGATCAACAATAACCCATATTGCATCGTTCCTTCTAGGAGTCTTTGGTAGTCCCATGACAAAGTCCATCGTGATATTATCCCATTTCCACTCCGGTATGGGAAGAGGTTGCATGACTCCTCGAGGCTGTTTCCTTCCAGCTTTCACTTGTTGACAAACCATACATCTTGACACAAAATCAGCAATCTCCCTCTTCATGTTTTCTCACAAAAAATTTTCCTTCAAGTCTATATACATTTTGGTGCTCTCAGGGTGTATAGAGAAATTGGAACTATGAGAATCATCCAGCAATTCCCTTTTTATATCAGGTATATCGGGAACACAAAGTCTCTTCCCAAATTTCAAAATTCCTTCTTCATACACAAAGTCTCTCAATCTCCCATCATTCACATCTTTAATCTTTTTTTGAAATTATTCATCATCGGTCTGAGAACTCTTAATCCTTTCTAGTAAATATGGTTTGGAAACCATTTGAAAAAGCTTTGATGTTTCACCTTCCCTGGTTATTACCATGTCCATCTTCACAAGATCCATAAAAATTGGATCCCTTTCAATTCTCACATTGTTTAAAACTCCATGGTCTTTTCTGCTCAAAGCATCTGCCACCTTGTTTGCTTTCCCCGGGTGGTAGTGTATCATACAATCATAATCCTTGAGTAATTCAAGCCATCTCCTTTGACTCATGTTGAGTTCTTTTTGTGAGAAAATATACTTCAAACTCTTGTGATCAGTATAAATCTCACATTTTCACCATAGAGGTAGTGCCTCCATATCTTCAAAGCGAAGATCACAACTGATAACTCAAGATCATGAGTAGGATAGTTTTGTTCATGAATTTTCAACTATCGTGATGCATAGGCAATAACCCTATCATTCTGTATAAGGACACAACCAAGTCCTTTCTTCAATGCATCACTATAAATAACGAACCCATCATTCCCTGATGGTAGAGTCAATATAGGAGCATTGACTAATATTATCTTCAGTTCTTCAAAAAATTCTTCACACTCTTTTGTCCAAAAAAATTCGACCCCTTTACGTGTGAGCTTTGTTAATGGGTTAGCCAATCGGGCAAAATTTTGGACGAAACGTCGATAATAACCTACCAAACCAATAAAACTACGTACCTCAGTTATACTCGTAGGTGCTGGACATTCTTGGATTGCCTTAGTCTTAGAAGGATCAATATAGATTCCATTTTTAGAGACAATATGGACAAGAAAAGAAATCTCCTGAAGCCAGAATTCACACTTGCTAAACTTCCCATATAATTCATGTCTTCTCAGAGTCTTCAGGATAATGCGCAAGTGATTTTCATGATCTTCGTAGCTTTTGGAGTATACCAAGATATCAACAATAAATACCACAAAAAATTCATCAAGATATTCCTTGAAAACTCTATTAATTAGATCCATGAATACAGAGGGTGCATTAGTCAATCCAAAAGGCATTACTGTAAACTCGTAATGCCCATACCTGGTTCGAAATGATGTCTTCAGAATGTCTTCCTTCTTCACACACAACTAATGGTATCCAGATCGAACATCAATCTTTGAAAAGTATTGAGCTCCATGCAGTTGATAAAATAAATCATCAATGCAAGGTAGGGGATACTTGTTCTTTATCGTTATAGCATTGATCTCCCTGTAGTCGATACATAACCTCATAGATCCATCTTTCTTTTTAACAAAGAGAACATGGGCTCCCCATAGAGAAATACTATGGAGAATAAATCCCTTATTACTCAATTCCTCTAGTTGTTTCTTTAGTTCAACTAATTCTACAATGGCCATTCTATAAGGGGTCTTCGATATAGGCCTTGATCCAGGAATTAAATCAATGAAAAAATCAACTTCTCATTCTGGAGGATGTCCAGGTAAATCTTTTGGAAACAAATATACATATTCATTCACAACAGGTACATACTCTATTTGAACATTCCTTTCCTCACCCACAATCATTTCATTCTCTTCCTCCCCAATAATTGAATTTAGTTGAGCTACTGGGGGTGGATCTAGATAAGAATTAGGTGGTGACGATTCTGCTCTAAAGATAAGGTGTTCCTTATAATCATCATCAAAAATAGCAACCTCCTTCTTCTTACAATAAATATTTGCATCATGGTACGAAATCCAATACATACCGAGGATTATATCAAACTCAATCATAGGTATAATGATGAGATCAGCGGATAAAGAACATTTATGTGCTCTAATGGGGACTGATTCACAAAACTTTGTTGCAATGATACTTCCCTTAAGAGTTTTAACTGACAAATCCCTTGTTAAATCAAATTGGAAATATCTAATTTTCTTAGAAAACTGGGAAGATATGAAACAATATGATGATCTGGAATCAAATAATGCATTTTCTAAACTTGAGGAAACCATTAAATTACCTGCCACCACGTCTTTCGGAGCTTCTACCTCAGCAGTAGTGATAACATAATCTTGGCCTTGATCCCTTTTCCTTTTCTGAGGTAAGTTCCCCTGATGCTTAGGAAAGTCAGTTGAATAATGTCCCATATCCCTACAATTGTAGCATTGGACATCAGTAGCTTCCTTCTTCCCCTTGCAATCACGAGCTTGGTGGCCTTTTTCACCACACTTGTAATAGACTCCCGTTCCTTTTAAGCAAGTACCGGGGTGTTTCTTCCCACATTTACCACATGATAGATAATCAACTTTTCCCTTCTTCCCTTTATTTCCATTCCTATATTGATCAGCATATCTCTTCTTCTCTTGCTTTACTTTAAAGTCATATGACTTAGAGAATTCCTTTTCTATCTTGATAGCACATGAGACAATGTCTTCGTATGACGAGAAGGATTGTGAGACTAATGCTCGATGGAGAAATGGTTTTAACCCATCAAAGAAATGATCAATCTTACTTCTTGGGTTACGTATATAATCTCCAGCATACCTTGCTAACCTTGTAAAGTTAGCCTCATACTTTGCGACATTCTCATCCTCCTTTTGTCTCAGACTCAAAAATTGACTTTCCATATCTGCTCGATGGTCACGAGGAAAGTATTTTTCTAAAAACAGATCTTTGAACTCCCTCCATTCCATATTTGATACTTCATCATATTCCTTCATGTTTTTAATCAATGACCACCATTGATCAGCATCTCCAGTGAGGCGGTAAACTTCCATGATAACTTTTTCCCTTTCACTACTTCCCAAAGCCTGAAATATTTTCGCTAGGGAACTTATCCATTGCTCAGCTACTAAGGGATTTTTACTACAATTGAACATTGGTGGTTGTTACCTCATGAAGCGATCTAACATTGATCCTCCACGCTGCGGATCAGGGTGCTCCATACGGGTAAGTTTATTATTCATAACCTGAGTGAGTTGTCCCAGTATGGTGATTAGCTGATCGGCACCAGTTGCATCACCAGCTCCACTATAATTATCTTGAGCAGGAGGGAAATCCCTATATGGAGTGCGTGCATTGATACGGTTTTCCATTTCTTCCACTAGGCACCATTTCGAAACAATGGCATAAACTAGATTAGTTTATGAATCAAAATACATAATTCCATACTTATAAAACACTTAACATAAATCAAACTATTTATGGATATAATCCATAATCATAAAAATGTTTTATTTGAGGAAGTATATACTCATAAACCCTTCATAATGATTTGTAAATAAAATGAGAGTTATCCTAAGAATATCCCCCAGGAGTGTCGTAACCAAGAGTGCAGTAAGGCCCGTTGTCGTGCACCAGTTCCCATTCGAGTCTAGCTCAAAGCGGTGTTTTTGGGTTTTACCCCTAGGTACATCTATGCCAGAGCCACCTCTACCTGCTCGTATCCAAACAGGGATGTATTTCTTAGAAAACTTACAAAATCTCTACAATACCAAAATTCTAGGAAGTTATTCTATACTAATCCTCAAAGTCCATCTTAGGTCTATGTGCTCTAATCAGAGTTTATCTAAATCTAGCTTCCAAGGTTTGTACTAAACTTCCTCTGATACCAACTGTAACGCCCTGACCCTAGTTACCCAGATCCAGTGCATTATTACATAACATTGGCATTATCACAAGAAATATCAAATCTCGAAAGACCGATTAGTTTAGTAGCCTTGGAAACACTAGATATATTCATAAAGTTTTACATTACATCATAAAAATGAAAACTACAACAACATAGTCTCCATAGTCCAAAATTTTATCCCCTTATACTATCCCTGCAGGTCATTCATAATTTACTTCTTCACATCCTGGGAAAAATAAAACATAGAAAAGGGGTGAGCTCAAATGCCCAGTAAGGATAACAATATAGCGGAAACTTTCATAAATAAGAATAAACATTTAAGGCAATGTATAAATAAAACAAAATCCTTTTAAACCTGAACTTCAACATGTAGTGGTAAAAATAAAATGAAATAATTCCATTTAATTATTCACATGGATATTCTACTAATCGAATAATCACATGCAATATCAATAACCACTTTCATAATGATGGAATGAATAATGCTAGACTATCATAACCACATAGACAAGGCCTCGTGCCAAGAATACAAATAATATTTTGCTAAGGCCTTGTGCCAAGACACTAGTTTGTCTCATGAGACCTACTGATGCATCGAGGAGCTATAGCGGGCTCCACCCGTCACATATTAAGTCCAATGCATTCCCATATGAAAAGGTTTAAACATAACATAAACATTCGTATTAAAACTAGCATACGAAATGTAAATACTTCATCCATAAACCATGAATGGTATAAAAATAACACATCCACAGTCAAACATATCATAAAACCTTCAATACAATATATAAGTTTTGTATCATAATAAATTAACTTCAAATAAGCGTAAAATCCATCAAAGGATGTTGATATAGATGAAATCAAAACTCTTTTTAGAGAAATATCTATTTCTATTTTGAAATAATTTAAGAGTCATATATTTATAAAATAAAACATTTTCTTTGAAAATATTCTTATAAGCTTGTAAGGGAAGCTTTGAAGATTTTATAATGGCGGAAAATAGCCGGACCCGCCGTATAAGTTAAAAAAAACATTCTTACCTTAATTCTGTCGAAAAGGTTAAAAAGGACCTTGTTTGGAAAATGACGGAAATATTCCTTTATAAAACACTTATAAAAGTCAACAAGGGTATAAATGAATTTAACCCATATTTCAGTAAATAGTAAAAAATGTTTTGAAATACATTTTTAAGAAACATGGATGTGGATGATAATGAAGTCCCAGTAGATAATCACGTATAAACAACCTCGGATAATGAAGAGATTGTGAAATAACCCTTACCTTGTACTTTTACTTGGTTGGGGTAGGTTAAACTCCTGTATAATGGTGAAATAATTGTTATTAAATTATACAATAATCATATATATTAATATGATATCATATATGATATTTTAACATTGTTTTGTTAATAATATCTTAGTATTATCGTTGTTTCGGGTGTTAACTTACTTATTTTATTTTATATATTTTCTTACGTAAGCCTTGTTTGTCATGGATAGGTTGTATCTTATACAAATCCAGAATGATATAAATTCCTTAGATTAATCATCAAATGAGAATTAGACTTGAATGGATACGATGGAGAATGAATCTCATCGCGTTCGTGGAGACGGTAGTCCGTACGTACGCACGAGAGACAATATCATTCTTTGGATATTAAAATAATATTTAATTGGATGGTATATCATATATAAAGAATCATTATCATGTTATATTAATTATTTACATTAATTACACATCATTATTATACCCATCCAAATAATAATTTATTGAATAACAATTACACCACGACGTGGAGACGATAAGCTGTACGTACACACGTATGGTGACATGTCATTCAAAGGATGGATAAAATACTGAATATGGTTGTACCATATTTATAATAACATCACAGTATATATAAGATACTGGATTTATTATTTTATAATGGTAATAACAAAGATAAATGAAGTGGAAGAAGAAAGGAACTTGAAAAGGGGTGGTGAAATCATTACCTCTTCTTCGGGTTCTTCCTTTTGATTTGATCAAAAGGGCTCCTTAGGTTAGATTTATGACTAAAGAAAGGCCCCTAGGATGAAGTGAGGTAAGTTGAGAGAGTATTTGGGCATGGGTTAGCTGAAACAAAAGGCTTTGAAGGTGTGAAATAATGAGAAGGGGAGTTCCCTTTTATAAGAGGGACGAGGGGCACCTTTGGAAAAGCTAGAAATATTATTTTATAATAAATTCATATTCGGTTTATAATGGATCCAAAGTGGATTATTTAAAGTTTAGGGTGGGTATAGGTAGAAAACCACTCAACCAATAGGATTTATACAGGTTTGGGTTACTATATTAACCTTATCTTTAAGTATTAACTCTTAGTTAATTAGTTTCACTTTTACAATGTCTCTTTGTATTTTTATATTATATGGTTAATGAACTTACTATATACATCCAAGAGACCCCCAAGTGGTCCATTAATGATACAACTATTATTATATAAGTCTCTTGTACTAATCTTAGATTTTTAGGAATTTAATATCAATTAATAATATAATATTTGTTTTAAAAACTATTTTATGTCAATTTTGACACTTTTCAATAATTGATTTTTTTAAAAATCATTAAAGAATTATTACTTCAAAAAAAGTTAATTAAATAAATACTAACATGTCATATTATTTTATAAAATTTATTTTATTTATGAAAAGTCTCATATTACATTTATTTGGGTATTTATAATATCAATTATTCTAATTTTTCATTAATTAAGTAATTACTACATCACCATTGTGTCATAAATAAATTAAATTATATAATGTCTAAAAATTATAAATAAAATACTATTATGTAGGAAATCTTTTTATATTTCTAATGAATATTCATATTCGAAAATCCAACATATATAACCCTATGTAAAAATTGTTTTTCTAAAAGATATATGCTTATGTCATTTTTGTATTTATTTTAACTTAATTAAAATAAAGTGTCCCTATCACCTACAAGTGGCTCCATGGGGTCCCAAAATCGACCCAAAGATGCCCATGGTCGGACATGTATCCACCAATAAGGTTAGTACACGTTTTAGGGTAATTTAGTATTATTATAATATTATTTTTAACCCTTATTTACCAGATTTACCCTTTAACCATGGTAAATAAAATATCTACCGAAGTAATTATTCAAAATTTCTAAAAATAAAAGATAACTATTTACACAATTTGGACATCCTAATTCCAAATATGGAATCCATTTTTTCCAAATTCAAAACACAGAAGTGGCAGAAATTAATTTAAAATTAATTCCCGCTGTCAAAACAAAAAGCGTGTTTTTAAGATATAATAACTATCTAAAGATTGATATTTGTTTATGTCCGGTTTAATTGTGAAATTATTTCCAATTACCAACATTGTATTAAATAGTAAAAATATATTCTAAATATACTTTAAAACCACTCAAATTCATAATTTATCACTATTAATTATTTTGATTAAAAAAAGTTGTTTTTAATTAAAATTTAGTAATTTTCACTATTCATCAAAATATTAAAGTTATCCAAAAAGTACCAAAATTTCACCTTAGGCTAAATTAGATACTCTGAATCCAAAAATGAAGTCCATTTTGAGAGATAAAATTTATAAAATTTTAAAAAGTAGGTATTACTATTCATAACGGCTAGTTTGATTGGTTGTGGTGTGTGTTAGAACTCGATGTTGCGTACAACACACGCTATTGCATTATTCAAAGAGAAGTGTACCGTAGAAGATTGGGGTGTTACAGCATACCTCTGAGCCAGGTTTGGGAGCAAGAAAGACCCGCGTCCTCTATGGTGGTTGCACGGGGAGGGCCCCCGTAGTGGGTGACCTTGCTGCGGGTTAGTCCGCGGTGACCACTGCCCATGCCTGCAACTAGGAGAGTCGACCCAGCCTGCCCATGGGGTGGTTGGGGACTCGATCCGGGTCAGATATATAGTTTCCTCTGCTCAGCGTATGCAGGGGGTTGATGATGCACGTCAGCGGTGGCTCGGGACATGGTAGTCGTTGACGTTGATGCCCCTTGATGGGAATCCTCCTCGACCTGTGCCCGACGCTGGAATCGGGTCAGCCGGGCCGGTATCGGTGGTGCAGGTAGGTAGTCTACCTGCTCTTCAACTTGAAGAACCGGGTGGCGGCGCTGGCGCATCCTAGTGGGGGCCCTCGCCGGGAACCCCTGGGACGGAACTCTGGCCGGGCGGGCTCGAACATCCCCTACCTCATCGACGTAGGGAATGGAGTCATCGAGGTGTTCTGGGGAGAGTCCCCCAAAATGATTGAAGTTTGGAGTGGGGAGCAGCGGCTCCCTGCACGACCCTCAGGGGCAACGTTGATGGTGATGCGTAGATGCCTCTAAATCCAGGCAGGCCATGTCCCTCGTAGGGATGACCCCCTCCTCCTCGTACCTACATACAAGGTCATTGATTACCCTCCGTTGGATAATCTATGATGGGGAGAAGGGGCGTGGGCTCCCAATAGTCACTGCAGTCGAGGCCGTCATAGAAGAGGCAGAACCGCACGGGGTAACCGCATTGAGATTTCCCCTGGCCCCGTGTCAGTGGGCAGGAGGTGACCGGGTTCTGGATGCAGCAATTGGGCTCCTGAAGGCAGGGAGATCAGCTCATTAGTACTGACATAAAAGGAAATCGATACCCAGTGCCCCAGTGCCATTCCATCTTCCATGGTTGGTAAGAGGGATCCACGCTGACAACGTCGCAGACCGAGATGCCCAACATTTTGACTGCCCCAACTTCTGGTGAGTTTCACACCAGGCCCACTATTTTCTTGGTGGGACCTGGTGCCGGATATCTGGATCTGGTGACATGTCACTCTACTGATGTCTCAACGCTACTAATCTCCACATTGAGGAGAAGAACTTCACGTCAGGTTCACCATTTCTGTTTCTGATGCTTTTACTGGGGCGCGCACGTCTGTCTTCTTGAGTGTGACAGGCGTGGATTTTGTTACCCCACATTCTCGCTTTCCAAAGGTGGGTGGAATTATCTCCTTGTTCAGGGAATTTTTCTCCTTGATCGAAACAGGATGATGAGATGTCAGTTCTTCCTTCCATGGATTTCTCCTTGGAACTCGTCACCTAGTCGGGGTCTCCCTTATAGATTTAATACTTTGTTCGTGAAACTCTTCCCAGCTCCATATCTTCGTGGATGCCAGTTAATTACGCTGCTTCTATTAGGACATTCCAAAGGGTCCGGTCAGGGCAGCAACCTTCAGTTGGGGGAGTAGTCACATTGAGGCATCACTGGCATGTCTGGATGCTGGGGAATTGGTGTGTATGTCTTTTGTTCCTTATTATAGGGCTTCTCGAGGGCGCAGAAGCCCGAGGCATCCCATATCGAATGCGGGAAATCATATGCCATATGCATGTATCTGAGGTTTTCCTCAGCTTCCTATGTTCAACACAGGGTATGCCGTAAGTTTAACGTCCAGCAGAGATAGATCGGGTTGATCAAAACACTAGTTAGAGTAGATCAGATTGAAGAACCCCCTTGAGGGAACACCGATATTGGTGTCAACACGTGGGAGGATTCCCTAGTACGGTGGAGGAGAATGAGGTGGCATGATCTCACCGGGATGTGGCGGACCGGGTAAGAATCAGGATAGATGATGGTTTTGGTCTTGAGCCACGAAGAGACTTCCTACGTACCATGCCTTAGCATGGATCAAAGTCCTCTTAGTTCGAGAATGGATGCTGGAGAACCGACGTGAATGAGGACCTTGGTCCAATGGGTGATGGGATTGAACCTCATGGAGGCTTCCTACATACCATGCCTTGACACGGATCAAAGTCCACATAGTTTGGGAAGGGTTTCATCAGCGAACCGACGTGAAGGTGAACCCGAGGGTCCACTGGTGATGGGCTTGAACCTCAGAGAGGATTTTTACGCAACATGACTTGACATGGATCAAAGTCCCCGTAGTTCAAGTGGCGTGTGTCAGTGAACCGATGTGAATAAGAACCTTGGTCCGATGGATGTTGGGCTTGAACCTCAGGGAGGCTTCCTACGTACCATGCTTTAACATAGATCAATGTCCTCATAGTTTGGGTTGATAAGGGGTTGTTGAACCGATGTGAAGGGGTGTCGGAACAACTGGATGGTGGGATCGCAACAGCTTACCGCTAGATTGGGATGCAGTTTAACATCATGTTGGACGGGGGCGTGTCGGAGAACTGACGTGAAGAGGGACCTTGGTCTATGTGGATGGTGGGCTTGAACCTTGGGGAGGCTTCCTACGTACCATGATTTAGCATGGATCAAAGACCACGTAGTTCAGAATGGATTCTGGTGAACTGACGTGAAGAAGGACCTTGGTCCAATAGGTGTTGGGCTTGAACCTCATGGAGGATTCCTACGTACCATGACTTGACACGGATCAAAGTCCACGTAGTTCAGATGGGTCACAACGGCTTACCGCTGGATTGGAATGCAGTTTAACGTCATGCGAGACGAGGCATTTGGGGATTATGCTCTGAGGTGGCCAAAGGTGTGTCATGGTCGGTGCTCACTCTAATCTCATGGGAGTCATGCTCAGTGTGAGAAACAAGAGGTTGTAGGGACCTGATGATCATGTCGTGAAGGGTGCATCCATGGGAAGCGAAGAAGGGATTACGTGTTGGGGGGCCCATGGTGCTGGAACTTACTCCAGGATGGAGGCCCGTGAGGGTCGGGGCTTACTCCAGGGTTGAGGCCCTTCCCTCGCGAACAAACGCCACTCCCTGAAAGAGGATATCATCCCATGTGGAGACAAAGGGGCGTGGAGAATGTCCAAGGTGGGGGCACCCCGCACGAGAGGCACGGGGCGACGTCACAGTTTAACGTCATGTGTTGAGGGCAAGGGTGCTTGGTAGTTTAACATCCTGCATCTCGGACGAGGTGGGTTTACTCCGAACCCCTAGGACTTACATAACTGGTACCCTATGCTCCTTGTGGGAGGTAAGGTACCGGCAATGCCGTATTGAAGGGGGGTCGTGGAGTGAAGCATCGAGGGGTCCACGTTAGTGTGGCTATGAGAAGAAGCAACAGCCATTAGCGTGCCTATGAGAAGAAGCATTAGGAAAAGCAATTCCATGGGAGGTATCATCCGAGGGACTTTGAAGTCACATCGTGCAAACTTGTAGGGTCGCAGGGGAAAAGGAATTTCCAAACAGAGGAGTCCATAGGCAGGGGCCTTGTGGAGCTCGGTTTCTCTGCGTGGTGAGGGGAACTTGCGAAGGGGTGTGCTTCACGAAATGGGGTGACTTAGACTTATCATGGGGATGAGGTGCACATGGGTGGTGCTTCGCGAAGTGGAAAGGTGTTCACAGAGCACTGCCTCACGGAGCACAGGTGCCTCGCGAAGTGGAGTGTCGTGAAGCAAGGTGCTTCGCGAAGTACAATGATCCTACCTTGGCATGTGGATCACATGTACGTGAGGGGTGTTTCGTAAAGCATAAATTCTCCACATCAACCCATGTCCCCTTGGGAATCTCCTTTTTTCGTGAAAGGCATCCCTCTCAGAAGAGGGGATCAAAATGAGGCAAGGCGGAGGCATCTCGCGAAGCAAAAATACCTCACATTGCTCATGATTTGCAGAGCAAAGGGTGCTTCGCGATTTGGGAGCTGAGAATCCAAAAGGTCAGATTGTCCATCCCGAGGGCTCAGGGGGAGCTCATTATTTATAGGCAAGAGAAACCGCGAAGCAGAGCTTATGCGGCGTGAAGAGGGATTGGGTTGCTTCACGGCGGGTCGCGAACGTCATGGGCGTTCGCGGAGGGTACCGTCTCCTTTTCTTCATGGCGGGCTCACAAACGTCAGGGGTGTTCGTGGAGGGTACCACCTCCTTTGCTTCACAGAGGGATCCAAAATGTTAGGGGAGTTCACAGAGGGTACCACCTCCTTTTCTTTGCGGAGGGCTCGCGAACATCAGGGGCGTTCGTAGAGGGTACCGCCTCCTTTGCTTCGCGGCGCCCGCGTTGCCCGGGGGGACTCCACGAAGTGGCTTCGCGAAGCCAACCGTGGGGCCTTTTTATATTATTTATTTTCTTACAACATTTTGATACCAACAAAAATAAATAAATAACATACAAACCTATACATCGCATCAATTTTTTTTGTATGTTTCCTTGGTGAGTTTCTATAATGAAGTTTAACACAATTTACCAAATCATCGGCGGTATCGGGTGAATCATTTTGTGTTTCTGACTGAACCCTAGGAGGTATACTAGTGTAAAATTTGTAATATCCTAGTTTTAGGTGTTAAAAAATATGTATTAAAATATCATAACCCTATCTCTTGAAGTGATGAAAGATGAGCATCATGAGATTTTCCCGAGTTGATCAAACTTAATTAATTCTGTTAATTTCTTATTTGTTTTATCATTTTCATTTTTCTATTATCTTCCTAAAATATCAAAAACCAAGTTTTCCAAATCCCATTTCCCTTTTATTTTCATAATAAAAACCCTTTTCTTAAATGAATGATCTAATTCTCCGTCAATAGATGACCTAGGGTTCCTGCTATACCATAGGAATTCTGGTAAAACTAAACATCTAATTTTACGTACTTGACAACGCTATCAGAAGTGTATCATAGTTACTTATTTTTAATTTATTGTAGTATGTTATCACTATGAGGAAGTAAAAATAATCCACATATAGTGTCAATTAATCTCCATGTTGTGCATGCAATCTATTTAGAACATTGAAACAGATTACAGATTCCAGATTTCACATAGGCCATATGTGCAATCTATATAGAAGATAAGATGTGCATACAATTTATATAGAACACTATGAAACTTGAATGAGAAATATGAGAGGGGATAAATTGATTAAATTACATATATTACATATATTATTTATTGTACAAATTTCAGATTTCACACTCAGTACATAGACTCTAGATTTCATAGAGTAAGAAACCAACATATATTTTACTTAGAAACCCTCCTCACTTCAACTTAGATTTCACAAACAAATGAGGCATGGATTGCACAAATGGATGAGGCATAAATATATATTAGTGATAACACAAATATATTCCATATTTAGAACCATGGAATTAGAAATAGGCGAGGGTAATTTAGATGTTATTGAGAACACTAAAATAGGCACCAATATATTACATTAAACATGCAGTTTGGATGCTCCACACACTCCATAGACAATTGTGGATAAAGAAACACCTTACAACTCTTCATGAGACACATTATAAAGGCACTAACTAAATACCACATAACCTTTCCAATATTTTTGATAACTGTATTCTTATCAAACACAAGAGGTAGATTAATGTGCACGTTATAACACTTGTAGAAACATCACCATTAAAGTCTCATGAGTTGAGAATAAGCTAGATAAACCCCAATAAAAGAATTTTTTACATCCTACACCTCGTCAATGGTGAAATTTGAATGATAAAAAAAGTTACACAACCAATGAATTTAGTAGAAACCAACCTGTAGTAGCTTGATGGTATTCACATGCATTGAGTTGATGACATGCATTGTAGTAGCTTGTGGGTATTCACAAGCATTACTGAAGGAGTTCATGCATTTTATAACACTCATAATATTTCATTGTTTAATTTTTTTATAGAATTTTCATTGATAAAAATAAGTTTTAGGGTTTTCTTTTTTATCTCTTTTTATGACTGCATAAAGTTTACATGAGTGCAGTGTAATGGTATTGATAGTGGAAAATGGGTTTCATTGTTTAAGATCTATTTTCTTTTTAAATAAGATGAATGATATGTCTGAATTTTTATGTGAAAGTAGTTTAATTTACTGATTTTTTCTTATAGATTTTTTGGTATATTCTTATTTATCAGAGGCTACAATGTAAAAAATCTTGTATGGTAGTGTTGATTTGTTTATTTCAATAATTTTTTGTAATATTTTATTATGTTTTTGAATTAATTTTAGGATGGAGTGAACAAATTCATTAGGAACTAAGGCTCTATTTGGTTCACTTGTACCAAATTAAATAAAAATAAATAAAATATAATGATGTTTGTGTACATTCATTTTATTCCAATTGTCAATAGGAAGTGGGGGTTTACCAAGTTTAACTACACCAATTATTTTAAGTGGAAGAGAAAGAAAAAGATTGTTCTTGATGGTGTTAATACAAAGGTGATGGGATCACATTTCTAAATTTTGTTGCTTAGGTAATAGGTTGGATGCCCTTACCCATTATTATGCACTTTACAACTATTTTTTCCCTTGTTTTATTGTGTTTGGAATTGTATGTCATTGTCTTTTTGTTTGGTTGTTGAATTTGTATAAGATTTAATGCTCAAATTTATGGAGTTTGTGACCTTCCTGCTTGATTATATTTTTTCTACTATTGCATTGTTTCATTTTTTTTGGGTTGGATGCCTCTATATTTTGGATGCCACTGCATTTATTCAGATACTACTGCATTTTTGGATGCCACTACATTTTGGACGTTTTTGTTTGTTTCCCCTATTTTTTTCATCTTGGCCTTCATTTTATTGGATTCTACTACATTTTTTGGATGTCACTGCATTTTGGTATGAATTTTGGAATTGGATGGTGTTTGTTGGAACCCACCCTGCTATTTCATTGGGTTGGGTCTGGGTCTAGGTCTGGGGGGACTTCTGTAGGGTGATGGGGGGGGGGGGTGTTGCAGGGGGATGAGGGGGGGGGGGGCTACTGGGGGCTATGGTAGGGGGATGTTGGGGGGGGGGGGGATGTTGTAGGGGTATGGGGGGATGGGGGGGTGCGGGGGGTGGGGATGGGGGATGTGTCTAGGTCTGGGGGCTGGGTACGGATTCAAGTCTATCAGGTTGGGTCGGATTTTACACATAAAAAATGTCCCAAACTGACCAGAACCACAGTGGTTTGGGTTGGGTTGGGTCCTTTATCCATGCATTAGGTAACCCAACCCCAATGGTTTGAGTTGGGTCAGGTTAGCTACTCATGAATCATGTGACTTGACTGACCCGACTCAATATTTTTTGGTCGGGTCATGCCCCAAAATGACCTCGACCCAACCCGAACCAACTCAACCCATGGACACCCCTAATATTCCATTATATGATTGTAGAACTAGGTTTAAGGATATTATCATGGCATTTCAAGGTTATCATCATATCAAGGAACTACTATTCCCTTTTCAACATGACATAACTCTAGAAAATTATTACATTAAATTCATGCAGAAAAATGAACAATATATAACAATATGTTTAATTAATATTCAATTATTTGAATATACATGTAATATAAATTATAAACAGTTGGTTCTATAACACCAACCCTATCAGACTCCCACTTAGATTAGAGCCAAATTCCAATGAATTTTAGTCCTCTAGACCTCACATGAAGATCATGTTTCTATTGAGTTAAAGCTTTAGTCAAGGGGTCCGCCATATTGTCTTATGTGGAGACTCTGCTCACTAAAACTTCATCTCTCTAAGAAAAATACCTCAAGAGATGATACTTCCAAAGTATGTGATTCGTTTTATGATTTTACCTCGACTCCTTTGTAAGATCCACCACTATAGTATTATCACAATAAAGTGTGATAAAGACTTTATTTATAGGAACCACGTCAAGATCTTGGATGAAGTTGTGTATACAAAATACTTCTTTATCTTCCTCAGAAGCCGTAAAATACCCAGAATCTACTGTAGAATTTGTGACCATGTCTTTCTTTGAGCTCTTATAACTTACAACTTCTCCATTAAGAGTGAAGATGTATCTTGTCTATGATTTTAGATATTCTTGATCTGTTTGGAAACTAGCATCTGCATATCCTATGAGGAATAGATTCTCATCTCCTCCATAGACTAAGAGCATATCCTTAGTTAATCTTAGGTACTTAAGGATAGTATTGAATTCCATCTAATGGTGGCCACTTGAGTCATCTTGATATCTTCCTATCACACTTAAGGCATGAGCGACATATAGCCTATTACATAACATAACGTACATAACTGACCCAATCACCAATGCGTATGGAATAATTTCCATCCTTTTTCTTTCCTCATGTGTCCAATAACACTTTTTCTTAGAAATATGAATTTCACGCGACATTGGAAATAATCCCTTATTGTATTTTTCCATATTTAATCTGTTAAATATATTGTTAATATATATACTTTGACTTAGAACAAGAAGACTCTTGGATCTATCAAGATGAATCATGATCCCAAGAATATATGCTACTTCACCTAAGTCCTTCATGGAGAAGCATGTATTTGACCAGGATTTAACAAATTGTAAGACTGGTATTTCATTTCCAATAAGTAATATTTCATCGACATAAACTATTAAGAAAATGACCGTATTCCCACAAAAATGCTTACAGAAACAAGGATCACATTCATTCTTTATGAAACCTATTTATATTATGGATTCATCAAACCAAATGTTCTATGACCTAGATGTTTTCTTTAATCCATAAATGCATCCTTTTAATTTTCATACCTTTTTGGAATCCTTTGGATTCACAAAACCTTCAAGTTGTTTAAAATAAATATCTTCTTGAAGGTTATTAATAAGTTTATTTTGACATATATTCTCCAAATATCATAGTCATGGAAAGATGGTATTTCAAGTAACATTTTAATGGATTTTAACATATAATTTGGTGAAAAGGTTTCATCACAGGAAATGCGTTGACTCTATTTGAACCCTTTTGTAACCAGTTGTGCCTTATAAGAACTAACTTGTATATCAATGTCCAGTTTCTTCATGAATACCAATTTGAAACCAAATATATTTACATACACTAGAGGTTCTACCAAAATCTAGACTTAGTATTGATACATGGAATCCATTTCATAATCCACAGATTCTTACCACTTGGAAACATCTATGGCACTTACTACTTCCTTTTAGGTTACATGATCATTATTATTAACTAATAATGATTCTCCATCCTCAGTGATTATAAAACCACATCTTTCAGGTTCTTTAACCTCTCTTATACTCCTAAAAAGTACTTGTGTCTCCAAAAATTCTTCTTCTAAGGGGATTTATGAAAATTTTTCCTATTCCAATTATCACATGTCTTGATTCTGTACTTCATCAAAGTCTATATCTCTTCCACTATCTATTTTATATATGTGATCCCTCTCAAAAATATGGTGTGTATTTCCACAATTAGCTCTTTATGTGAGGGGTCATATAAGTAATATCCCCTTTTTTTCTTAGGGTATCATATTAAGGGACAACTTGTGCCTCAATATGTAAGTTTGTTTCTATAATAGGCCTCAACAAATGATTCACACCCACACACATGTAAGCACGAAAACACAAGTTTATTTCCACTCCAAAATTGGTATGGAATACTATATACCACTTTATTTGGAACCAAGTTTAGTATTTGTGATGATGTCTATAATGATAATCCTTAAAAGGATAATATAAGAATCACATGAGTCATCATTGATCTCACCATGTCTAACAATTTACGTAATTTCACTTACACCAATCCATTGGGGTGTATATGTAGGAGTGAGTTGAGATATAATCCCAAACTCCCATAAATAATAAATGAATACTTGATTAAGATATTCTCCAAAATGATCTGAGTGGAGTTTCTTAATCTTCTCACCAATCTAGTTTTTATGTGGTTTTAGTTCAAATGAATCTAAATACCCATTTTGGTGTAATTTGGTCAAACAATTTTTTTACATGAACTAGATGGTGATGCCATAATTGGATTTGGTATGAGTCATTTGAACTAGTTTCATTATCGATTTTCATTACTTGGTTCACATAATCCAACACATAGAGACTGTTATTTAAATACACCTCACCATAACATATTCTTTCTTTATAGAAGAAGCAACCTTTATCCCCAAATTTAAAAATAAATCCATCTGTATAAAGTATATATATATATAATGTTTTTAGTGATTTAAGGAACATAAAAACAATCTTTTAAAACCAATATCATTTTTGTCAGCAATGTGAGGTGTTAGTTCCAAATAGACATAACAAAAAATATGGTGTCATTGGCTGTTCATAGATCTAACTCACCCCAAGAAATCTTCTAAAATATACTTGTTTACTATATTTGAATATATACTTGAGAACTACATGCTAAATATAATACCCAATTTGTATAAATATATAAATTGTACTTGATAACAAATGCACCTGAAGCTTTTCCTTGCTTCTTTTCCTGGGTGAAGTTTTTTTTCCAGTGGCACTTATTGCCACATGTAAAACATACAACATCCTATTCCCTTGATTTTCCCTCAATATTTCTCTTATTATAAGGGAGTTGTGAAGAATATTTTATTTTATAGCTCTTAACTTGGACTTTCCTTTTATTCACTATAAGGAAAAAGGGTCTTTGCGGTTCATATCCTTTTCAACTTGGTGAAGTAGCATGAGAATATATAGGAGATACTTATCTATATTTTTCATATTTAAATTGACAATAAAAATAAAAAATCTATAAGGGAGTGATGAAAGAATGATATCGGTGCACAATTTACTAGGTAACTTAAACCCTAGAACCTCTAGGTGCTCAATATAGCCAATAAGTTTGATTACATGTGGACCAACTGGTGAACCTTATCCAAGTTTACTCTAAAAGAGTGCCTTGAATATCTTAAACTGTTCCTATGTTTCTCTCTCATGAAAAAGGCCATGGAAATGCGGGAGCATGATCTTTCACATCCATGTATTCATGTGACTTAATGAGTTCATTAGGCATGGATGAAAGAATTAAACAATGAACATTGACCACATCGTTCAAATGTTTATCATAGATAGAGAACTCTACATCACTCACCTCCTTTACAGGCAGACCAAACATTGAGGATTATAGCATGTAATACTTCCATTTATGAAGCAATACTACCCATAGGCTTCTAAACCATTCCTAGAAATTAATTCAAATTAGAAGATAGTCTTTATCCAAAATTTATCACAAGAATGATTTGGTTGATGATTTTTCATTATTCTACAATATTAAAAGAGAATATTATCAGTATTTCACTTGATTACAGTTAATGTGAGAAAAAATAATAAATTTATTTTTATTAAGTCTCTCATTATTTTATAGAGTCCCAATAGACCTCACCATTGGACTCAAAATGTCTAGTTTTTTGGACATTCTAGTGTCAAGGATCCATATACCCCTTATCATATCCCAATCAAGGGATCAATCAATTATTTGAAGGTATTTTAGGTAGGAAGGTCTTTTCTAATTGTTGGCTTGTAGATCCTTGATCCGTTGAGTGAAATCCCCAATCTAGAAACCCTAACACAGATTTATTCACCACTTTCCTCCAAGTTACATAAATTATAGTGATATATACTTCTATTGATGTAAATTGGTTAAGTGAACCCAAAACTTTCATAAGAAATCCCTGATAAAAGTAAGTGTCTCAAAAAGGGTTGGTCAAACACTTAGTTCTATGGTTTCATTC
Organism: Viscum album; assembly: GCA_963277665.1. Lineage (NCBI taxonomy): Eukaryota > Viridiplantae > Streptophyta > Magnoliopsida > Santalales > Viscaceae > Viscum > Viscum album. The sequence continues at coordinate 1,040,702,658 of OY728164.1, read as the reverse complement.
CTAATCAATTAATGAAATAATTAGTCTAAATTAATATTAAATTGTGGGATTTTATTTATTATGCATAATTTTTTTATTCTTTACATATATTGTTAATACAAAGTGGATTTTAATTTAGATATTAACCATGTTATGATAAAACATTTATGCATAAACTATTTATTTTAATTCCATCATTTCATATTAGTACATTTATTTATGTGATCATATTCTTACATCCATAAAATAAATCTTTCATAAGAATAAATAAATAAATAAATAAATAAATAAATGAAATGATCATGATATTTATCTAATGGTTTATTTATTGAGATGACAATAAATCAACCTATGACCCTAGGGATAAACTCTATGTTTTGGTCTTGACACAAGTTGAAACTTCCCACATATCGACCTATATATCTATCATGTTTGTTTCATCTCAGTTCCATCTTGAACCACCTTTACCTCGGCTCTATCTTGAACAATCTCCATTCACCTTCAGAAAATCATTTTATTACATATGTTTTATAAATCACATGAAGGTGAGGGGAACCAAATGATTGGTTATAGATAATTACATAAAACAACCTTGTATATGAAGACCTTAAATAATAAAAAAGATGTAGGACCCTAGAGCACCCTGAGAGGGGAGGGGTGAATCAGGGTATCAAATTTTTATTTTAAAGAAATAGATCTTTTTTTTGCAAGTAAAAAGAAACGGATATTGTTACCATGTTGGTAGAAACTTGTTAAACCTGTCTATTGGAATAGTGTAGTAATAAAACATTCACATGAAAAGAGATAACACAACAATTTTACTTGGTTCACCACTAAGGTCTAGTCCAAGGAGCATACAATGACATTGTGTCAGTTATACCTAAATCTAATAATCTTTAATAGTTGTGGAATAAATAAGTTCATACATATTCAATATGTTCCAGGAACACCAACTTTACAATATTTTAGGGATAATAGACTACCTCCCTTGGAAAAATTCCATAAACTCCCCCTAGATCACTGCTATGTGTGAAGTCTTAATCAGTTTAATGACTTGGAAGTCACTTCAGAAGATTGGAATTTAAGTATTTGTCCCTAAACATCATTAAACTTTTCTTTCAATATAGTTCTAAGTTGATGTACTTTAAAAGAAATGTTCACTAAAAAAATGATGTTTAAAACTACCTTTCATGAAGCTCCTTCGCAAATCTCACCCGCCTTCATGGAACAAACTACCTTCATGAAGTTAACCGAGCCATCACATAACACCCCATCATTGAGAAGCAACTATTACTCAGAATCATTGGAATTAGTCAATATTTAACTATTCTTTTCATGATGCTCAAGCTCTCATAGAAATATAGATTCATGGAGCTACCAACCTTCATGAAATTAGAGTGATTCTAGATTTTATCTGATTATTTTTGTGTCAAATTAAGTGGGGGTATCCCCATATATATAGTCTTTTCCATTTGTGATGCTCTACCACCTCTTATAAGATTTTTTGAATGTTTCAAAAACATCTTCTCAAAGATCCTCTATTCTCAAAGCTCCATTGAGATTTGTATTTGAAGAAGATATCTACATCAAACCATCGTGAACTCATGTTGATCCACTTCTCATAATCACGAGGAACACTATCAACTCATTGTGCATTCTCAAAGATACCCTTCATGAAAACTAGCCTTAATGAAACCAATTACTTTACCATTTTTATAAAGAGTTGATTAAAAAAACCTTTCACGATGCTATCCCCGATCTCTTGATTTTGAGCCCAAAAAATTAGCAAACACTGGGAAACACCACCACCTTTAATATTGTAGTCAGATTGTTTTTTAAGATCACCATCCTTCTGATCATACAAGTGTGGATTAAAAATAAACACAAACCAAACTCCATGTATAGAAAATAACAACCTTGGTTCTAAGAATATCACCTTTTGGTTTTGTTGTAAATCTTTAGATAAATTAAATAAATCAACATCCAATCATCAAAACCTAAAATGATAGAGATAAATAATCCAACACTCTAAGTATACACAAGAAATTATTGGTGTATAAAATAATAGGGGAATTATGAATTGGGTTATCATGTTTTGGAATTCTTAAATATGTCCAAGCTAAGATTTGACTATTTCCTCATAAAACCAAAATTCTCATTGTGTCATATAATCATTTCATGGTTTTTTAAAAATAGAAAACCATAAAACCATAAAGTGTTGAATTTCTCACTATCCTCCTTTGTAACATTGAATTTATTCATTATACCCCTTTGGAAATAAACCCACAAAACCTGTATTTGTACTTTTAGAGCTAAAAAACACACTCCTAATGGATTGTATCTCCCCATAAACCTACATCACTTCCATAAATAGATTAAAATAGTTATGAAAAATGGGGATAAGAGACAACTTGTAACCTCCTTATGCACTGGGAGGTGGTTGAACACTGAGGTTTAACCGATGTTTCTAAAACTCATGTACTACCAATGGATTAGTAAGAATGCCAGCCACTTGGTCATTAATTCTCACATGCTCCATTTTAATCATACCTTGAACAAATTTTTCCTTAATGAAGTGATATTTGATCTCAATACGTTAGGTATGAGAGTGTTGAACCGGATTCTTTATAAGATCAATCTCACTCTTATTGTCATAGTGAATCACCATCAACTATTTCACCTCATCACCAATATCATTTAGTTGTTTATTCATCCATAAAATTTGAGTATGTGACTTTACAGAAGAGATATATTATGCTTCATATGTGATAAGATAAGTGATTTCTTTTTTCTTTCTCAACTAGCCTACACATATTTTTACAATGAAGAATGATCCACCACTATTGGAATTTCTATCCACCACATCTACAACCCAGTCAGCATCATAAAATGTCGATAATTCATTATATATTCCCATAGAAAAGTATAATACAAAATTTATTTTACCTTGAAGATACCTCATGACCCATTTAACTGCTGAAAAATGCTCTTCCTTTAGATTACTTTGAAAGAAGGCTGCTAAGAAAGTTTCAAAGATGATATATGACCATGTTGCAGTCAAGTATAATAGGCTTCCAATGATTCTTCTCTACATGGTGGAATCCATGGGAGTCTCATCCTCATGCTTTAAATTTTTTTTCCCAACCATAATCAGAGTTGAAATTGGTTCGGAATCATGCATGTTGAATTTATTCATCATTTCTCTTTCATATTTTTCCTGAGAAATAAAGGTGTAATCCTTCGTCTGTATCTGCAACCCCAAGAAGTATGTGAGATCACCAATCATAAAAATTTTAAATTTTGATTTCATGTGATTAGAAAATTCTTCCACTAATCCCTACCATCTTCCACCAAATATAATATCATCCACATACACTAGCACCATAAATTGATCTTCCTTTGAATTATTCACATAAAGAATATGATCGACACCTCCTATTTTGAATTAAATCTTCTTCAGATAGGCATCCAGTCGAGAATACCATGCTCATGTTGCCTGATTTAGAATATAAAGGGACTTATTTAATATAAAAAAATTTGATTCATTATTTAAAATCATAAATCCCACTGGTTGTTCAATGTAGACTTCCTCTTAAAGAACTCCATTTAAGAATGCTGTTTTGACATCCATCTAATAAAATCTGTATCCTTTTTGAATTTCCATAGTAAGGAAAATCCTGATCAACTCCAGTATCACTACTGGAGAAATTTTTTCTTAAACATAAATGTCTTCAATCCATTCATAACCATTACACACCAAGCATGCCTTATTTCAGATCAAATTTCCATGATCATTGATTTTTTTTAAAGATCCACTTTGTTCCAATCACATTGTGATCTTTAGGTCTCTTAACTAGATCCCATGTTTGGTTCTTGTCAATCCAATCCAATTCTTCATTCATCGCTTTAACCCATGATTCATTATTCGCTGCTTATTAAAATGAGCTTGGTTTCACAATAGATAAGAAGGAATAATGTGCTTCATTCCTCATTCTCATTGTCTATGTGGGTGCGGTCCAATCCCTAATGATGTTGGATTGATCAATTTTGGCCCTTCTATTTCTCATGTGAGGTTCTGATGAAGTTTCTCTAGCCATGGTTTCTTCTTCCAATTATTCTTTTAAATCATCATCATTTTTTCAGCTCTGAATGTTTTGAAATATTTCCACTATTTCTACATTTGAATCCGTTCCCTGTCTGAAAATCATTTTTCAATGACACGATCTTCTAGAAATTTCTAGAATAACCAGGTTCAATAATAATTGAAATAATGATTCTGGAATTTTCTTAATCATTCTTCATTTGTATCCCCCTCAAGGGAAACACTTCTCATCATCTTTAGAATGGTGGATATCATCATGAATGGATTTCAAGAAATTTAAGTATGGAGAATACACCAGAATGGATATTTATCTTGTGACTTTTCACATTGGAAAAATTTCACAAATTCAAAAAGTATAATCTTCTTGAACACTTGTTCTCAAAGATACAATAAATAAGAACAAGAGAAGATGGTAACTTATTTATTCTTGTTTTATAGAATATAACATCTCCATATTCAAAAAAATGATCCTCCATTACATTTATATTTGAATACCAAATTGAAGAATCAGTTAAATATGGAGACTTCTTCATCTGGGATATCAAAAAAATGACATCCCTCACTACTTCTCAGGTTACACCCTAGGAACATGATTCAACTTTCAATTACATGCATTATAATAAAAAATATAATAACCAAATATTAATGGAATAATGTGGATCCTCCTTGATTCATCAATATGCACAGTATGGTTGAGATATTTTTATCAACCAAGTTTCTCTATTTACTCCAGTGTTTATGCTTGAACATGTGAAAATATATTCTAATTTTTGTTGTGATAGAATCAATCACTTGACATTATCTTCTTCTTTGTGTGGAGAATTTATCTTATTAATAGATTTCATGGATGATACATTATTAATCCTCTTAAGTAATACTTTATGTTCTGTTAGTAAGGTTAAAAAACCTTTAGCAATGTGACCAGATTTATTACATCTCTCACACATAACTTCTTTAACCCAAGAGTTTGATTTTTTTTGAAAACTCTTATTAACTTTGTCTTCATTATGTGGAATCTTTTCATATCCTTTTGAACTAGACTTAGCCTGTGCACCTTCATGTTTCCTCATTATTTCCAAATCTTTTGGCCAAATGACTAACATGTCATTAAAAACTATTGCAACAAGTTTTGATCTTCCACACAGGTTCATCTGAGTGTTATCCCTATTAGTAGTTCTTTTAGAAGAACTACTATTAAAATTATTATATTTAGAATCCAAGGTCTTCTCAGCTTCCTTTCTTGAGATCTTCTTAGGAGAATTTTTATATTCTTCTAATTTATTCCCAAGGTCATCTATTCCTACATAGCCAAATTTTGTGGTATTCTTTTCTTATCACAAATGAATTAATGTTGAGATAATCATGTACTAACCTTGTGACCACTTCCATTTAATACATCAGATATGTTATCAAGCTTCACAAATCTTTTTTTAGTATAAAATTTTTTATAGACCTTTGGATGTTTCTTAATATTATTTGGATTTATCCCCCTTGAAATTGGATTCCTTTTTTGCTTCTTCATTTATAGTATTGTACCAACAATCCAATAAAAAATTCCCAAATATGTTGCAACAAAAACATTGACCAACGAACCTTGATATCCTTTTATCTTTTATATAAGGTTTTGGATCTTCTTAATGACTTTTTTTGATCTTTGTGGGTAACCTGATTCCGTAATCTTTTTTCTATCCACCCTAGTCATGGTGGTAGGTTTCTTATCACCTTTCTTCATCCATACTTGTCTAGTATTAGTCTTACAACATGTAATCTTCATGATAATAGATTTATAGGCCTTAAAAAAAGTTGGTATGGATAGTACCTATTTCTTCTCAGATGCTTGAGATAGATCATCAAAAGATGTCATAATCTTCTTATCACATGTTTGATGTCTTTCAAATTTAGAATCCTCCAGTGAATATTGTGTATCTGCAAAAACTGTTACCTTCTTTTGTAAAGTATCAATATATATATTATCAAGATTGACCAAATAAGATTCCAAATATAGACATTTCATATTGAATATGATGCTATAATATTCAATAATAGTCATATTTTCTTCACAGGACTTCTTCATTGTAAAAACTTCTTCTTCATGAAGCTTCACTTTATTCTTAATCAAAGAGTCAAGTTACTTTATCTTCTTGGATATTCTTTCCAATTGTAGACCCTCGACATCAATGTAATTTTTCAATTTCTCTTTAAGTACATGGATCTTTTCTTCAAGAGCCTTTTTGACTCCCTTATTCTCTTTAACTTCTTTGAGGTATTTTGAGGATCTTATTTAACATTCCTTATTTGTTTCTTCAAAGTTTTCAAACTATCTAGAGAGATTTAAACATTAAAAAATTTTTCCTTCCAAACCTTTTCCATAGAATCATCTTATCCTTCCAGCTGGGTTATGTCTACTTGCATACATTGAAAGATTATACAAATAATAATAAAAAATTTCTTTAGGAATATCATGCAGATATTTTCATAATATTTTAATTATATATTCATGTGAGGTTATAGATTGATCAACATTAGCACTTGTACTAGGATATTTATTTTGAGGACAAATTTCAAAGGTGATAACACATAGTTCCTGATCATTTAATTTTTTTGATTTACATAAGGTAGAAGTGTTGACATTTTCTTTGGTGGAAACCTAATCCACCTACTCTTTAAATTCCAAGCCTAATATATCTTCATTTTCAAAAAGGCATGGCGAACTAAATACCACATCTTCATTAGATAAGAGGGATTTATTCAAATTTATTTTCTATTTCTTTTTTCTTTTTCATCATGGTCTTGGTGGATATAGACTTATACTTAGAGATAATTAGATCTTCATTAAAACCGTACTTCATTATTGACTTAGGAATGAAACTCAAATCTTCAACAGAGAATAAATTTACTATAGAGTATCCAAAATTCATGAACCTTGGTCCCATACCACTTATAGGACCCTAGAGCACCCTGAGAGGGGAGGGGTAAATTAGGGTGTCAAATTTTTATTTTAAAGAAATGTATATTATTCCCACGTATTTAGGAACTTGTTAAACCTATCTATTGAAATAGTGTAGTAACAAAACATTCACATAAAAAGAGACAACACAACAGTTTTACTTGGTTCACCATTAAGGGATAGTCTAAGGATCATACTCCGATAATGTTTCGGTCATACCCAAATCCACTAATATTCACTATTTTGGGAATAAAAAAGTTTATACATAGTCACTCTATTCCAGGAACACCACCTTTAAAATATTTTAGGGATAACACATTGCCTCCCTCGAAACACTTCCATCGACTCCCCCTAGATCACTTATTTGGGTGAAGTCTTACTCAGTTTAACGACTTGAAGGTCACTTAATTAGATTAGAATTTAAGTTTTTTTCCCCAACTAGCATGATAATTTTCTTTTACCATAGTTCTGAGTTGATGCACTTTAAAAGCACTGTTCACTGAAAAACTAATGTTTAAAACTGCCTTTAGTGAAGCTTCTTTATGAAGTTCCTTCGTGAAGCTCACTCCTTCATGAAGAAACATGCCTTCGCATAACAAACTACCTTCACGAATATAATTGAGGCATTACTGAATACCCCATCATCACAAAGAACCAATTACTCAGAATCATTGGCATTAGTCAAGAATTAACTATTATTTTTGTGATGCTCAAGGTTGAATAAAAATCCGAATTCACGGAGCTCTCAACATTCACAAAATTAGATCGATTCTAGATTTTCTATGATTATTTTTTTGTCAAATGAAGTGAAGATAACCTCATATATATAGGCTTGGATATTAATGATGACCCAACAATGATTAAATTATTTTTTTGGATATTTCAAAAACATATTCATGGAGATCATCCATTCACAAAGATCTATTGAGATTTGTCACTATTGTGAAGATCTCTGCCAAACCATCATGCACTCACATTGCTACACTTCTCATAATCGCTGAGAACACCGTCAACTCATCACACATTTTCCAAGATCCCATTCATGAAACCTAGTATTCATGAAACCCATGACATTACCATTTTTATGAAGAGTTTTTAAAAAAAATCCTTTTGTGATTCTAGCCTCTACCTCCTGATTTTGATCCCAAAAATTTGGAAAACACTGGGAAATGACACCACCTTGAATACTGTAGTTAGCTTGTACTGTAAGATCACTTTCCTTACAAAATATTTGATCATCCTAGTGCAGATTGAAAACAAACACAAACCAGAATCCATGTCCAACAAAGAAAAACCTTGGTTCCAACAAAATCGAGGGATGAATAATAGGACAACATATTTAATTTAATAACAATTGATTGTAAAACCATGAAATAAAATTAATTAAAATTAAAATTTATACATACATAGGTCTGGTCAAGATCATGATCAGTTATACACATACAATGATTACACATTTAAAATAACTAGCTAACATTCATTTTAATTTATTCATCAATAATATAAAACATGATAAGATTAATATGATTAATTATCTTATCAATAAATCAATTAATTTTATCTTATTCTATCGAATCACCCTGAAATTTACATCCACTATGATTTTAAATAAAATAAATAATTTTATTTTATTTATAAACTCAATAAAATTGTACAAACCTTTTTACATAGAAGAAACTTAGTGAGAACCTATCCAAACAATTCGGTATGGTTTTAATTGTAAACAATGCAATCATGCAACATATTGTTTAAATGGAATGTATCATAATTTCATGCATGTACTACCAATTTAATTACACGTGGAACATATGAAAATTACATAGCTTGTATAATTTAATGCATTGATTCTTTAGTATATAATAACCATATATGATTTATAGTTTTAAATATTATGTATAATTAATTAATCATTTAATATAATATAAAACATAATTATCAGTGTGTATTGTTAACTTAATGACCCATGAAACTTAGGTCAATGAGGTGTAATGGAGTAATTAATTAAATGTAATATTTTCACATAAAAAAGTAAAGTACATGATGTGAGTAGGATAACCAAATGTCTTGTACTTATCTTCATCTTATATCCATAGATTACGCCTAGGGTTTTGGTGCACACTTATCATATATAATTATGAAGTACATGATGTGTACTTAAAGTTACATGGATGTCAGTCTACATGTGTCGCATATTAAATACATATGGTGTATTAATTACATGATGAAGTTTGACCTTGTATTTTTCACCTTGAAAACACATGGAATACATGATGTGTAGTCAATATACACAACATTTACTCTGGAAAAGTTGTGTGCCAACCTAGATGATCAACACATGATACATTTATTTCATGAGATGTGTACTAATTACACGATGAACCAGAATTCATGCGAGCATCCTTGTGAAATGAATATGGATACACAACATGTAACAAAGTTGTACACACCATGTAGTATTTTACCATCCAACAAAAATTCTTGGAACCTATGTATTAGTTCTTCAGATGTGATATTCGTTAATTATTAATCGATCTTGGTAATATGAGTGAGAAACAAAGAAAAATAAGAATGTATTTTTTACAACATATCAAGAATGAATTAAAAATTGAAATTAATTTTAACTTTTAAATGAAAAATGATAAACAATCAAATAAATAGTTATAAATTTTAACGTGAACGCTCTGATACCAATTGATAGTTCTAGGAATAGTGGAAGCACTTATCGAGGTCGATTCTGAATAAGAAATTGTTATATTTATTAGATCATTCATATATTATACAAGATAAGAACATCACGACTAATATTTTTTTTTTCTAAATAACATTGATAAGAAAGATTGTCGGAACCAAGATACGGTATTTTCATGTTAAATTTATAATTGATTTAAATAAATCAGAAGAAATATTACCTCATTCTTGAGATCTTTATTCATGGTAGATGTTGATCATATAAAAACCTTTTTGGTAATCCATCATCACACTTATAGGATGAAAGTGTAGAATACCTCTAGTGGTGATCAATCATGTGATTACCGACGAGATGAACCACCAGCTCACAAAAGATTTCACAGACGATGAGATCCTTCAGACTCTCAAACAAATCCACTCCACAAAATCCCCTGGTCCTGATGGATTACATGCTCTCTTTTTTAAGCAATACTAGCAAATTATCGGCCCTGAATTATGCATGCTACTAAAAGGTATTTGGTCTGGGGAAATTAACCTCTTCTCTATTAGTGATACAATTCTTACCCTCATCCCAAAGTTCAAGAAACCCCTTGTGGCCTTGGACTTCAGTCCTATCAGTCTCTGTAATGTCTCCTACAAGATTTTTTCAAAGGTCCTGGTTAATCGTCTACGCACGTGGTTACGTGTTATTATCTCTGAAAATCAAAGTGCTTTTTTTAGCAAAGAGGCTTATCACGGATAATGCTATCATGGCCCATGAAGTGTTTCATTATATGAAAATGAGATCCATTGTGAAAAGAGGTATTATGGCCTGGAAACTGGATATGACTAAAGCTTATGATCGAGTGGAATGGCACTTTCTCTAGGAAGTCATGACAAAAATGGGTTTCTACCCCAAATGGACAGATATGATCATGAAATGTGTTTCATCCATCTCTTTTCATATTAACATTAATGGTGGACTCACCCAAGGATTCTCACATACCCGTTTCCTCTACTAGGGATATCCCCTTTTCCCCTTTCTCTTCATCCTGGTGGATAGCGTCTTCTCTAACCTCATTTCCTCGGCTGCTTTCTCAAAAGGGATACATGGGGAAAAGGTTTGTCAGGCCATCCCACCTGTCTTACACCTCTTCTTTGATGAAAACTGCCTTCTTTTCTCTAGAGATACTCATAATGAATGCCTCGATATCTGACAAGTGATCCGCCTTAATGAGAGGGCATCTGGACAAGCGATTAATCTAGCCAAGTTGGAAATCTATTTTAGTTATAGCATCCCACTGACCAAGAGAGCAGAGTTTTGTCTTACTGCATGAATTCAAATGGTTGAAAAACACAACAAATACCCTGGTATTCCCACTATTGTTGGTCAATAAAAAAAATAAATCTTCTCATCTATGGTGGATAGAATCGAGAAAAAAATACAAGGCTGGACTCTGAAAAGAATCTCTAAATCAGGTAAGGAAAAACTCATCAAAGATGCACTTCAGTCCATCCCTAGCTATATTATGTCCATGTTCAAGATTACTAGAATACTTGTTGACCATATCCACTCCCGCATCTCTAACTTCTAGTGGGGTCATAATAATGGCAGGAAAAAAATTCACTGGATTGCTTGGAAGTCACTTTGTACCCCTAAAAAAGGCGGCGAAATGGGATTTCGAGACTTATGACTCTTTAATGATGCTCTTTTGGCTAAACAAGGATGACACCTCATGATTCATCCATATTATCTTTGTGCGTGGATTCTTCGTGAAAAATACTTTCCCCACTCGGATTTCCAGAACTCCTCTCTTGGACCCGGCCCCAGCTTTTTATGGATAAGCCTTTGGGGATCACGAAATTTACTTTTTAAAGGGCTGGGCTGAAGGGTCAGAGATGGTATGAAAATTAATATTTTGACCGATCCCTGGCTGATTGATAAATATGGCTTGCAAGCTACCTCCCCTTCCGTACCTGGCTATGAGAACGCCACTATTTTCTTCTTTTTCGACGATCATAATTCTGGGTGGTGTATGGATAAAATCAACTCATTGTTCAATGAAAGGGACATAAGGATCATTCTTAGCATCTCCTTTGTGAGGGAGGTGGGGCTAGACTGTACCTTTTTGAGAAATTATTTCTTTGGATCTTATATGGTGAAGTCAGGGTACAAGATTGCTCTTGATACTCAAAGCAAGGAAAGGGGAGGGATCTAGAAAACCCTTTGACATCTTAAGGCCCCCCCCGAAAATCCATTTTTTCTGGTGGAAGGTTTTCATAAGTATTCTTCCCACTATGGAATTCCTCACCCTATGACATGTCACGAATGACAAGCAATGTCCCATATGCTCGAGTGTACTCGAATCTCCTCTGCATACGATCACCCAGTGCCCAGGGGTGGAAGAGATCTGGACATTTTGGGGCACTGATTTGGATATTATGCTGGATACGGTGCCAGACCTTCCGAAACTGCTGATGTTATGGTCGTCTTCTTTCACTATGGACAAATTTGCTTCATTATGCATCGTGGCATGGATTGTCTGGGCACGACGCAATGACTTCATCTTTAATCACATTACAAATCCTCCCAGGTTATGGATTGAACGGGCTTCATCCTGGATTGAGGGGTGGAATTAGGACTCTGACCATCATGGGCTCTCTGGCACTCACACAGCTGCTTCAAGATGGTACCCCCCTAGAAGGGATCCTCAAGATTAACATTGACGCATCTCTCTCCATGGATGGAATTGTCATAATTGGACTTGTGGAACGAGATTTTCATGATCAGATCATTGCTTCCAAATATGAATCATACCACGCTCTCTGGGAGCCCACTGTAGATGAAGCCTTCACTATCCTTGGCTAGTTGACGTTTGAAAAAGATCGAGGATGGGAAGATATTCACATTGACTCTGATTACCTCACCATCACCAATGCTATTGGGCTTAATAATGGCAGCCTCCATTCTTTTGGCCCCGTTATCAGGAACATCCAATCTCTCAGTCAAAGCTTCACAACTTTCTCCTTCTCCTTCATTAAAAGGGACGAAAATGAAGCATCCCATCACCTGGATTCTTTCAGCACGTCTGGCATGAATCATCTCTGGCTTGACCACTTTTCTTCTTGGTTGCATGACTGTGTAACTATTGATCTTCATGATTAATATATCATATTCCTTTTTCAAAAAAAAATCTTGGTCCACATTCCTCCTTATAATTTATTGAATAACTGAATAAATTAAATATTTATTCATTAAATAAATAAATAAATAATATATAAATTCATAATTTAACAATTAAATTTTGAATAAATATTTATTTAATTTATTTGATTATTAATCTTGAATAATATTATTCCTCGTACATGATAATAATATTTATTCCAATAATTAAATTTAAATAGTATTTAATCGAGATCAATGAAAATACTTAGTGTGTGACCCTCTAGGATTATTTCTTTCTAGAATTAGGCATGCTTACCTAAAGTCAAAGATCACTATCAAGAAATGGGTCATAGAAACCAAGAGAAATAAGTTAATGTTGCAACATCGAAGACCACATATGAACACTTACTATGTAATATAACCCATTTGTCATAATTTCTCATCAAGAAGGTCTCACACCCATGTCATCAACCTATATTCTGGATATGTCTTTATTTGAATATCTAAAATAAACTCATCATTACACTATGGATGTGGAATTCAATATGATAGTTCTATTTAAATCAAAGGGATTTGATATTAAATTCCATAAATATGAAAGGGAAAAATCATTCCTTGACTTATTCATTAAAAACATGTCATTCATGACACACCCAACAAACCCTACTCCCTATAAATATATGGAATCATGATTTTGGTTAGTTAATATAATTTATCGAGTAATGACATGCATTAATAATAATCTTAAATTCTAAATACCATTACAAAAACTCATAGAAAGAAATATTTTATGACACATAAAAATGAAAAATTCGTACTCACGGGTCTGTCCTCATAATATTCCATCTTGGAGATTACCAAGTAAAAAGTTCATGAGATGAAGTCTCACATGATTATGAGTACTCATACATCATAATAAACATAATATATTCCACATCATAGAATATTATCTGGCTATAGAACTAGGTTTAATAATTTTATCATGGCATTTCAAGGTTCTCATCATAGAGGAGAACTACTATGACCTTTTCAATGCGACAGATACTGTAGGACATAATTACATTAAATTCATACATAACAATGAAAAATATGTAATAATACATTTAATTTATATTCACTTATTTGAATATACATGTAATCAAAAGTACAAAAATTTGGTTTTTAAACACAAACCCCATCAACTTGGGAATTTAGTTTAGAAATATTAGGCTAGAAGTAGTTGTGAAGTTTATTTTCAAAATTTAAATCATAAAAAAAGAGGTTATGGATGAATGTTATAGATGAAAGTGAAATGGAATTAGTATAACCTTTGTGGTCTAGAATGTGTAAGGATGCAGTTTGGAAGTAGGATTTTATTCTGAATGGAGGTGTTTCCTTGATAAATATAACTATAATCTAGGCTTTCCTTGTTTGATGAGGCGGTGGAGTGAAAATATCAGATTTTGGTGGAACTAGATGGAACAACCAGTCTCATATATAAATATATGATTGGGATCTATATAATTAATATCTATTACATATACCATTTAACTTTTGTTTTTCTGGGTAGTGTTTCGATTTTGGACACCTGTAACTCAAAAGAACTTCATTTTCTTCTTCTTTTCTTAATATAAAGGCTATAGTGTTCCACTCCTATGCAGTAGATAAAGTACCAAAACATATAAATAATTTTTGATCCATATTGGTGTGATTTTTTTCATTTTCATCCCTTTATCATTCCATTCTAGAGGTTTTCACTGAGGGAGAGCTAGGGAGATTCAATATGAGACTTCAGATCTTGGTTCCTCTGTCCAAATACACTTACATTGGGTGTCTCTAAAGTTTAAAGCTTCCAAAAATTGTTTTATTTTGATCTTTTAGAGGTAGTTTTCTAGATTTAGGGTTCTGATATAACAAGTGGCATCAAATATTGGTTATTCAGTGCTTTGTAGTAGACTTCTAGAAATTCATTTTTTATCTTGTATGCCTTTTTTTCAATGAGATTACTATTCATAGGATGGTGTTGAAATAAGTAAAGGTTCATATTGACAAGTTTTATAGGAAAAATTTAATATTCTATATAATTCACATTGAATACTATCTATTCCAAAGAGATATCAATCTTCCATTGATGGGAGTTAAATTGGAATTAATGAAAAAACACAGAATGAGAACAAATCAATTGGAAAGAACTTGGAATTTCTTAGATGATGTTCGCATAGAATGTGCCCTTAAACATATATAAAGTGAAAATAATTACTGAGCTCATGTTTGAATTAGTGAACATCCACGAGAAGCCAATCCCAATGAATAATGTGTTTCTAATGTGGATACTCTTCATCCCACACATGATAGAGGGAAATTTAGTGGTGAATAATATAAAGAAATTTAATACGATTCATAATCAGTTGGATTCAGTTGATGTGAAGTTTAGAGGAACATTATGTAATTTTATACCTCTTTTAGCACCACTAGATCCATCAGATGCGATGGTTACCATGATGAGAAGCTCAAGTGGTAAGATTGGATTAGTGTTTGAGTATGTTAATAATCGTATTCCAAATGAATAGATTCAGTATAAAGAAGACCAATAAAAAAATATATTTTCATTTAGTATGGAAGTTAAAGGATAATCTACTTAATGGAAAATTTAGAATAAGGGTGAAATGAAGAGAGAAAGGAGTCCAAATAAATAGGCTGGTCTCGAACCGATATGTTGACATTGTAGGAAATAAGGCTATATGAAGAAGGATTATAAGTACTTAATGGTAAATTATAAAATGTACAATTCTAGAGTTTCATCCAAAAACACCATATATAAGGATAGGGGTACTTTGTCTTTGAGTGTCTCTAGTCCATTGTAGTAAAAAATTATTCATTTTGGGGCTTCATTTCAATAAATGTATGAGAGAGTATGCAAGGTTAATTATGTATCTAAAAGGTTTGTAAATGTTAATCTTATGGATGATAAAGCTATGATGATTTTTATAATGGCCAATGTGAACATCTAAATGAGGATAAAATTCTTTCTGAAGTTACAAGGGGTTCAATACAGACTGGGATTAAAGAAGAAATTGATTTCAGTGGGTTAGCTGGATGCTGCAAGTTTCTATAAAATATTTTCAGATAGAGTGTGGAATATCACACATGGTTACATGGTGGTGTCTAAGGATGTAAAATATGAAGCATTATATCATGCCAAAAATTTGGAAGGATAAATGATTAGTAATGCGAAATGGGCGGGGCGGGGTGGGGCAAGCCAGGCCCACGCTGGTTTGAGCCCATGTGCGTTTGTACGCAAAATCCCGCATATAATGCAAACAAAAAAATACAGGCCTGCCCCACCCCGCATAAGCCCATGGGTTTCCCACAGGCTGCTCACATTAAAAAAAATACTATTTATAATCATTTAAATATTGTATTTTTTTCTCATTCTTAATTTTATTTGTTGGGAGAAATATGAATTTACAATAGCTAGAGTTTTAAGAGATGTGATGGAACATTTTTCTATGGGTTAATGGTGTCATGTGGGGACGCCGATGTGGTGGTGAACTGTTGCAATGAAAAGTAGGTGAGTGATCAATGAGGGGTGAAAAACGATGATGTTGATTGTGTGGCGATGTGAATGGCTAGACCTATGAATGAACAACGGCACTTCAAGCAATGAATGGTTTCAGAGGAGGCTATTAGGGTCTCATGAGGTCCTTTCATGTTTTATTAATAACAAAATAAAATTAAGTAATAACAAAATTAAATTGGTCTAAAAAAATATTATAATTATAATAACTCTTTTATAATTGAAACTGAATTTAGGAGAGATGTGTTCTATTTTTCAAGAGGTGCGATGACACACCATGTGAATATGGTTAATAATTACTATATAAATATTATAATATCATATTAAAACAATAAATATTGACCTATTTAAAATTTACATGTAAATGAATGGTGAATTTGTATGACCATTACGGTGAGCAATCATATATCATGGTTAAATTATGTTTAAAAAAAAACTAAAATTCCAAAGAAGCATATATTGTACAAAAAAAATTTAAATTAGGCCCGTGGGTCAGCCCGCACCCACGCGGGTTCAACCCAATTTGGTCCGCACTCGCGCGGGCTCAACCCGCATTGTCCCGCGCTCTTTGCGGTCAAAATTTTTAGGCCAACCCCGCCCTGTATCCAACCCATACCCACAAAGCCCTCAGGCCATGGGCCTGTTTTTCATCACTAGAAATGATCACCAGATAAAAAAATTATAGAATTTTGAATCCATGGTATGATCGTCATGGTCACATGGGTGAGAAAGGGATAAAAGTTCTGTCCATGAAAGGAATAATGATACTCAACCATGTGGTGTATAGAAAATGTGAAGAGTGTATCCTTGGAGATAAATTGAAGGTGTCCTTTTCAATATAAAGAAATGAACCTAAGAATCGAAAGTTAGAGCTATTCCATATGAATATATAGGGGATATCTCTAGTTCAGTCTCACATGGGTGCACTATACTATGTTACCTTCATTATCGATGAGACATAAAAAGTTTGGGGTACTTTTTATCAAGAATAAGTATGATATTTTTAGAACATTCACCAGAAATAGATCCATGGTGGAAAATGCAACTATAATGAAGTTAAAATTATTAATGTCTGATAATGGGGTTGAGTATGGAAGTAGAGAGTTCTGAAGATTTTTCTGGAAGAAAGGAATCTGATTTGAGAAGATTTTACCTAGGTCATTAAAGTAAAATGACGTGGTATAATGGTTGAACATGGCTATGAATAATAGAGTCTAAATAACGAGGTTACATTTTGGTTTCTGAAAGGAGTTTTTGGTGGAAGAAGTTAACTGTGCAAGTTATTTTGTGAAAAAGTGAATTTTCACTGATGTGGCAGGATATTATAGAAGAATTATAGATCAAGAAACCGATAGATTTATCATACTTTAAATATTTAGAAATCATTTTCCATGTCCATGTTGATTCTAGGGAAATAGATATGATGAAAACATTGTCATATAAATGTTTCTTTATGGGGTATGACAAAAAATAATTTGAATTTTAGATTTAGGATAATGACTTTTAGAAAGTCATCAGAAGTAAAAATTTCCTCTTCATTGAGGGGATCATGTGTAAGGATTTAAAATTGATGAAAAATTTAGTTGGGAATGAAGAATAAATGGATCAAGCCAATGTTGATATGAATGAGATTTTAAAAGTTCCAGTTAGTCTAGGGAACACTCAAGTTTTGGAGATATCAATAATTTAGGTTATAATAGATGGATATTAGATTCTATTTTTATCCCTAAGACTAGATGTACTTTAATTCTCTTGAACTGTGGAAGCTCATGGTAGATCTTTGGAAAAAGCAATACCAGAAGGCATGAAACCCTAGGTTTAATTGAGGAGGCCTACAAGGGTGATACTGTAACACCCAATATTAAATTATAGAAAGTGAATTTTTATATGAAACTATAGTAAAATTAACATTTTAATATTTCATGAAACAAAAATTCTAATTTGATAGGATAAATATCAATTTTGAACTTACTATGTCAAAATAAGCCTAGAATAAATTTTTAAAATTTACCCTTAGAAATAAGATTTTATAAATAATTGACAATATAATATTTAAATAATATGAATTTTCTTTATAATAACAGGTTATAATATTTATAATTAATCATTTATTTATTATAAATTTTATCTAAATAAAGAAAACATCATTTGGAGGTAAAAATGGATATTTTTGAGAAAACCATTTTTAAGTGCATTATGTTTTTACATTTTAATTAATTAAAATAATCTCTAATAATGAATGATTTAAATTAAATTTATAAATTATATATCTTAATATATGAATTTAAATTCATATAATGACTATTACTAGTCATATAGTTAATGTAGGATCATCTTATTTTTGAAAAATGCATTTTAATAAAAAACCGTTTTCATCACATTTTGTGGGTTTATTTTAAATTAATTCTTTCGACTTAAAGGAATTGAATTTGATAATTTTTTTTACATATTTTGTAATTATAATGTTAATTTTTTTTAATTATTTCACTTTCATTTTGGTTCATTATGAATAGTAAAAAGTGGTAAAAATTGGTTACCATGGTTAAATTTAAAATGGGTTTACTAAGGGGTTGATCTAAAATGATAAGATTTAAAATAAACTAATAACTTATTTAAATTATATTTATTGAATTTATTTTGAGCCTATATTATATAAAATTCTAAATATAATCAATTTTGTTCCACTTTTCCAAGAAATAGACCTAATAATATTTTAAAACATTGAAAAATTACAAGTGTGCCACCCACCTCACTTATAGAAGGGAACCTCCTCCCTTCGATTCTTCACACCTCTATAACCATTTAGAGAGACAAAACCCTAAAAAAATCATTCCCCAAAATCCTTATCCACATTATATAGGTTCTGGGTTTCCCAAAATATCTATCCTATGGTCCTTAAAAGGATATTTAAAGGATCTCTTTTAAAGAAGAGGCAATTATCTTAACCAAAAACTTTCATTTTTCTTTTAACAATTTCAATTATGTATTAATAATTACAATATAATAACACCAATATATCCAATATAATTATATTTTATTATATTTTACATAATATTGATCCGCCATCTTCTCCATAAAATGGGAAATAAAATCATCACTCGTGTGTATGGTGGACTATTGCCACACAAACCGATGTAATTTTTTTACGTCACTGCCTCACATGGATAGTCATAATGATGTAAATAATTAATATATATGATATTTATGAAATGATTATGATTATAAAAATTTAATATATCATCTACTTCCTTGCCATTCCACCTGTTAAAAAATGACAACATTGCTCATGCGTACGTGTGGACCACCACTTCCACAGAGTGATGTGATTCATTTTTCATGACCACTATTCATGGAAGATTTTAAATATTTATATAATGAATATTTGTGATTTTTATATCATTATTAAAATTATATAGATGATATAAACATGATCAATACACAAGTACTGTAATTTCTAAATCAAAACAAACATGAAAAACGAAGTAATTAACACCCAAAACAATGATAATAATGAAATATTGTTAGAAAGCGGGTGATAAGACGTTAGAAGTGGATAATATTTGATATTATAGATATTTATATGGTTATAGTATTTAAGTATAATAAATCTAAAATCAACTAAGTGGAAGTGTGAGGTAAGAGATTTCATTTCAATTTCCACTATATTGAGACATATTTGATATTATGCACCTATTCTATTTTATGCGGTGTATATAATATCCATTTTATGTATATAACATGAATATATATTTATTCATGGTAATTAAATTTTCAATTCAAGTTTAATATTTCAAGGGGTTACAATTTAGAAGTTAATAAAGTGGTGATAAGTTATTTTACAATCTCATTTTTGGGATTACTTATATTTTTTGTTAAAGGAATATTATAATACATTATTTATAAAAAAAATATATTTTATTATTCTCTGGATATTTAATGATTTTCTATGTTTTATTTTAAATTTACGTCTCTTTGTAACTTTAATCAAGAAAATAAATGTTTAAAATAAAAACTGACCTTATTTCTCTTTTTGATCAGGTATATTTTTCTTCTATGTCCATATTTTTAAAAATTGTTTTCAAAAAGTTCATTTTATTTACTCAAATGATTCATTTAATACATTTTATGTCATTATTTACTTTTTACAAGGTTTTAAAGAAATATTTCTCATGTTTTTTGAAAGGGTCATTTTCGACTTTCTTTACAAAAAAGTCAAAACGAATGTTTATTTTTGACATATATGACATTAATGGATTTTTCTACAACCATAACCATTTTATGATATTTATATTATTCTAAAATTTTTCAATTTTTTTACGTATAAAATTATTTAAGGAAAATTTATTC
This sequence comes from Viscum album, assembly GCA_963277665.1. NCBI lineage: Eukaryota > Viridiplantae > Streptophyta > Magnoliopsida > Santalales > Viscaceae > Viscum > Viscum album. The sequence goes on along the minus strand of OY728164.1, from coordinate 1,040,681,894 downwards.
TAAAATTTTCACATTAATTTTATTCTATTCTTCAAAAGGCTTTATTTTACTACAAAATATACCTTTTTGATGAATCTATGGTCATCTCTCATATCATGATTAATTTTGTGTCCATTAACCATCTTTTTAAGCATTCACTTTATTTTTATCAAATTTAATTAGGCATATCTATATTATTTTTATCATATAGATTCTTATTTTTTATTTTTTTCCATTTCTATATATAGAGTTTTACTATGGATTTTATTTGGTTGATTGGGGAAATATTTATATTCTGTATTCTTTATTCAATACAAATATTTGTTGATAAGGAATATTTGTTATGAATTAAATTTATCATTCAATAAATGAGGAATGTATCAGAAATGTAGTTATAGGTGGGGCCTGGTTATAGATACCCCTCGATTCATAGATAGGTCTCATGAGATAAACCAGTTGGCTGGCCTAATTAGATGGGTTTTTAGTGTATAACTATTCACATTTGAAAATATATTGGCACAAGGCCTTGATCATGAAATTATACATTATGCATTTACTTAATTGATAATTAAATTATTATTATCCATGATATTAGTACATTTATATTTTCTATTGATGTATTTCATACTCAAGTTATTTATTAAAAAACATGTGTTTTTAGTTATCTACATTACCATATTGAATATGAATTACTTAATCCTGATAGATTCCCCTATATTCAACCCTTATTGGGAATTTGAGATCAAACTTATTTTGTTTTACTTTACCTAGGATATAAATAAGGAATATTTTAATGTGTTTCAAGGATGAAAACGATTTTATTTTATTATGTTTTATATTTTATTTCCAATGTAAAATAGGAATCATGTATGTATCTGGTTCTTCAAGACTACTAAATTGATTGGTCCATGGTGATGTTATCCCTTTTATCTTATTCCTATGTAATAAATTAGACACTGATAGTAGGTTATTGGAATTGGGGTTGTTATTATTGTTATTAGAGAAATTTTAGTAGAAACCTTGAAAGCTTGATTTAGGGAAGAAAATATTAGAAAACATAACACTATGAAAAAAATTGAGGATAATTATAAGTACAAAATAATATAAAAAGTTTTGTTAAAGTAGACATTGTGTGGTTTTACTATAAAATACATCCATTTTGGATACTACAAGTGATCTTGGTTTTGACACAGATGCATCTAGGGGTAATAACCCCGAAAAGAGTTGGTTGAGTATATCTCAGCCATCATTCTAGTGAATAATGAATGAGCCCTTACTATGCACCTAGTTTGACAATCCTAGGTGATATTCTAAGGTTAATTCACATTTTCTTTACAAACCATTATGAAATATTTGAAAATATAACCAAGTTTATGAATATGATATTAGATATGTATAATTTTTTAATTTATGTCAAGAATTACACCAATTATATAATATGAATTAAAATTAATAATTTCCACATAAATGACTTATTTTAAAGTTATATTTCATTAAATTTTCATTTATTATTTGTTTTTTTGGGTTTCTCAAGTTTTTATGGTGGAATGGGTGAGTGTTCATGAATTGGGCCAAACCATGAGCCCAATTCCAGATTTAAAAATAAATTTTGTTTCTTTTATAACTTTTTTCATTTTTTAATATTTTTTACCCATTAAAGTTTCTAAATGGTCTCCCCTGACATAGAAACACCACAATTGTAGTTTGAAGCCTTTAGAAAACCATAAACAAGCTGTATATGGGTTTTTATTTAAGGGATTGGGGCTGCCCGAAAGCCCAATTCCAGTTTTAAAAATAAAATTTGTTTAATTAATAACATATCCAATATTAAGGCTTTTTTGGTGATTCTAAGCCCCAAACACACCCCTTTAACCCAGCCGCGCGTCCAATATCCTCACACCCTCTTTGAAGCTCATTTGCATCGCGTTTTAGGTCGAAACGTTTGAAAAAATCACATTTCGGGCAGATTTATAAAGGTAATTTGTTTCCTTCATAAATCCTTCAATTATCACTCTTTTTTCCCCATTCAAATTCCTACATGGTCCCCTTATCCTTTTTCGAACATCCCTTAAATGTTTGGCTGTTTTCAAATTCAGCTACTGGTGTATGTGAGGAGATTTCTACAAGATCCCTCAAGTAAGTTGGTCTTCTTCATTTTTCTTTCAATTTGCTTTGGGTTACATTCAATGTGATTAGGGTTTCAAACCTTATCCATAAGGTTCCTAATGTCCGGAAGTTAGGGTTAAAACCTAGGGTTTTATTTCTTGTCTTTTGGGTGAATGATTTTGGTTTTAGGTTGGAATTCAATTCCTCGAGGTGCGGCAGTGGTGCGGTTTATGTTTCACACCATGTTTTTAGTGTTTCGACTTAAAAGGTAGGTGATTCCATGTATAACCATTTTATTATGAGTTAGATTGATTGGTTTATTAATTCAGTATGTTTCAAATCTGTTTTCTGTGGTGCAAAAATTGTTTTTGTGATGGATTGAGTTAAGTGTTTAATTTTTTAGTTGCATTATTGCTTGGAATTGGGTGCTTTTCATGCGTGGCTCCTGGGGAAATATTTGGGTGTATTTTATAAGATGTGAAATTGATTTATTAGTGTTAAAAGGGGATGAAAATTCTGTTTTTTTAATGCCTTAATGTCATGTTGGCCTTGTAATGGGGTTTTTGAATGGTTTTAATGTGTGAAACCATGTTGTACTTCTTGAACAAGATTTGCGAAAACATGTGTTTTTCATGTGTACCTTTTGTGGTATTGTTTGAGTTATTTGTATAAAACTTGGGGGTGGTTTAGTAAATTTTTTTAGGGCTGCCAATTCTGATTTAGATTGTTATTGTCATTGTTTTGGTCTTGAATTAGGTTTTTGTAATGGGTTTTGTATGCCAACCATGGTTGCACCACTTGGGTTGGTTTTATGAAAATTATAAATGATTTAATGAGTTACAAAAAGTGTGAAATGGTTGATTATGTACTGTTTTGGTGATAGTATGTTCCTAAAATGAATTTTTGAAACATAATGTTGTCAGTTATGTTGTAAAACATTTTGGTAATGTTTTGTAATTTTTCGAGGTGATTTATGAAATTGGGATGTGGGTGCGAAACGTGTTTTCGGGCTATTTTGCGTGAGTGTGATATGCAAAATGGACTTTGTTTATGAAAAGGGTATTATGTAACATGTGATTGGGCTGTTATGTGATGTTTAGAATCTTGGGAAAGCTTTTATAAAATTGTTAACAGATTTGTTGAATTGTGAAAGATGTGCAAAATGTGGTGTGGGCTATTTTTGGTGTGAGTATGATTTCAAAATTCATTTGAATGAAAAAGTGGATTTTTAGACTTGTGTGGAATACATGTTGGATGTTTGGTGAACTTGTGATGTGAAAATGATATTTGCATGTGCAGTGTATATTTATTGATTGTTGAACTTGTCTGAGCACAAGGGGAAAACCCGGGTATCTAGGTGGGTGGACATGTACTAGTATGCTAGTGAATCCGTGGGGTTTGGCCTCAGTTTCACTTAGCAGGATTAACGCTTACAACTCTAAATAAACTATGATGATGATGATTGGGGACCAATAGGTTATAGGTATGTTACCTACTAGTGGATCGTGCATGAGAATGGATACTGTGATGGTTACTCTCACCGAGATACGAGGTACCTAGGACCCAGAACGAGCTAGTGCCTAGGGGTTATTTCCTATTTCTTGTGCTCATTATTTACTTTGTACTTACCGTCGGTATATGGTATAGTTGGCTAGAAAATTCAGTAGTGTTGAAATTATTTTTAAAAGTGTTGATTCTTAATGATAGCCCACTTGAAAACTATTTTTTTAGTTTCATCTTTTAGAAATGGTAACTAGCATTTTCTGTTTATGAAAACTTGCAAGCTTTTTGTCTTTGAATGTTTATCACATGTAATCTCTTAGTGGTGGTATCCTACTAGGCATTGTCTCACACCCTACTTACACCCTTGGGTGTAAGTAGATTTGGTCATTTTTTTGTCATAGGTTTGGGTACAGGTTTTATGCCATTGGTTCAGGTTTTTAGCTGTCCATTGGGATGCGGTGTCGTGGAGATGGCTTGAGGGAGGTGCCTCTTTCCATGTGGAGGTTCTTGGGATGTCCTTATTTGGTTTTGTACCTTTTTAATGGTCTTTAAACATAGTTTTAACTTATGTATTTCATTTCTGAAATTTTGTAGAAGACGGTTTTAGTTAAAAAAAATCCAGATTTGTTTTATTGAGTTTTTTTGTTGTTTAATGTTTATAAAATCGGGTAAATAGTTCCCAATTATCATGATATGATACCCGAGAACTTGTGCCAGCCCGTGGGGATCGGGAACGCCCTTCGGGACTTGGAACGGGCCGGGTTTGGTGCTGGTTTGATGGTGACCAGATCCGGTTTGTGACAAAATGGTATCAGAGGAGGTTCTGGTTAACTCTTTGGGTCACATTATTTTGGGAACAATCAGGATAGTATAAAGTTAGTATTGTTGGGACTTGGTAGTTCGGTTATGGGTAGTGTGCCTACTGACCACACCTCATGACAGGATTCAAGTCACCAGGGGAAAGTCAGGATTTATCTAATTCCTTTGGTTTTCTTGGTTTGATGATGATTAGGGGAAATGAAAAGAGAGTTGAGTTAATGGTCTCAGTGAGCTCACAGGGCCTGGAAAGCCATGTGAAGCCGGGGATATTCCCTAGAACACTCTCTGTGATAGTGAAGTGATTAGAATATGTCCGCCAACCATATTTACAAGTCACCCACTGAAACTAGTTTCCTCTCGCATTGTTTTGTGCTTTAGTTTTGAAATCTTGGCACTTTGGTTTTAAGGAGACTTGGTTTTAAGAAGCGTAAAGTTTTTTTGAAAATATTTTCAAATAAAGAGGGAATGGTTTGGTTTATGAAATGGCAGAACTGAATTTTCAGAATTGTTTTGAAATGTAAAATTGCGTGCTTACACCTCTTTGAAAGCAGGAACTATATTGAAATTGGTTTTGAAATGCGTTTCCAATAGAGTTTTCTAAACAATCAGAGTGTGTTTTAATGGGATGAGATGTTTTTATATTGATATGAATATCTTGAAAGTGAGTTATTTTCTAAATGGTTGTGACTTTCTGAAAATTTTTGTAAGATGTGAGTTGGGATTTTGATCTCGTGGTTCGCGGTTTTGAGAAAAAAATATGTGTTGGTTGACCGTTTTGGTTTTGAAAAGTGGAAAGAATTTTTGTTTTAACCTTTGGTATTTTTGTGAGCAACCACATGCATGGGGTTATATGGGAAGATGGATGGTTGATGACATGACTGGATGAGTGTCGAGATGGATATGAGGAGGGTGCTCGATGTGGTAAAGAAACATGCATGTGTAAGGCCCATGGGGTACCATTGGTGGTTGCGCTAACCGCTGAACCATTTGTTTTCAAAGAAATGTTTTTTAAGAGAAACATGAAGACATGATGAATTGTTTGGAATGGTTTATATTATGTGTTTTTGGAAAATTTTGATGTTGTGGGATGTTTTGAGTCCAAGAACCCCTCTTGTTTGAACTATGTTTTGGGTTTGGGTTTGGTCAGTAAGTTGTGTTATAGGGACAGTTAGTGGTATCTTTTGAAAAATGTTTTGGGACGCCTTTATGATGGTTCCATTCATGTGTTTGGATCTGGTTTGTGGTATATCTTGACTAATGGACCATCTTTTTTGGGTCCTTGGGTTCAATCGTTGGATAAGGTACACCCCCATTAAAGGTTAGTGCACAACTGAAGTGAAACCAGGATTATTTCTCTGTTTGAAGACCCTCCAGTTGATCAATATAAGGAATATTTTTCTTGAGATTTTTAGATTGAGTCTACACCCATTCCTTTCTTTGATTTTTAGATCCTCTTATAATGGGAAAGTGCTCGTGGAAGGTTGAAAGAGACCATAGTTTCTTATGTTTCCTGATTCGTCAAAGGTGGATGTGTTCTAGGGTTGTTAGTGTGGATGAGTGTATCGATGGTGTCTAAGAGGGCCTTTGGGATTCTTCAAAGTTTCTTTGAAGCATGAGTTTATGTTAAACCACCAGTGTGGGAAATATGGTCACTATAGGATATTGTGGCCACTTTCTAGAATTGTGTGTTGTTTGAGGATGTTGTATAAGGTCACTCTCCATGCATTGTTTATATCAGTCGCAATGGCCATGTTTGATGATGCCTTATGATTTCATGTGCTTGATTGAACATATAGGTGAAAGTCATGAAATCCTCCGAGAGTCCCTGTTGTGTTGGGTGAATTTCTCCCTTGGAAAAACTTCAAAATCTTCCATTTTAGAGGAAGGTGAGTGTAGGTGTTCTTTACTTCTATTGTTTCTCACATGAAGAAACAAGGTGTGATGTGTGTGCATCTTCTTAGCCCTTGTTTCAGTGAAATATCGGGATAGGGTAAAGTGAGTATGGAATTTTTTATGTCTGGAAAACTTATCTTGGGTTGCGGTGTAGTTGTTGGTGGCACTAAAAAAAGAATTCTCATTCAGTGGGTTTCCGAAGACTAACTGTGAGGCCAAAGATGCTTCAATCATTTGAGCTCTAACCATAGGTCTCGGAGAGAAGCTGGCTCGTAGTCAATGGAAATCATAGTTTCATTTAAACCCTTGTACAAAGTCCTATCCTAAATATGAAAGATAGGATGAGTTTAAACCTCTGGTATCATTATCTTTCTTTATTTTTTTCACGTTTGGTGGAAATAGATGGAGGGCCTTGTACCCATGACATTGCCCAATGTCATTCCCTCCCCCTTTGGTTTCCATTGAGTCTTTGGAGAATGGTTGTAAATTTGGATAGACATGCTGAGCACATGGTTTTTGAATGATTAAGAGAGACTGTGTGCCTGGAAGCCATGCAGGAAGATTGATCAGCACAGTTAGTTCACGGTTTCACAAACTGTGTGGACTAACCGTGCGACCTTCCCAAATCTTGAAATTTTTTTGGGTCTTTCTGTGCCGGCTCATGCTGGTCGATTAAGATGGTTGGTTCTTATAGTGGGGAGAAAAACAATAATTCTCATGTTTGTTCCTTAGGAATTTTTGAATGGAATTCTACCCTAGGTACCATGGATTCCGTTCAAGCCTCCCCCTATTAGTGTCCTGATTCTATCTCAAAAAAAATATTGGTTGTCTCTCATGGTGGGGAGCATATTAGTGTCCCCCCCGTACCAGTAACTTAGATTTATATATGGTTTTGGCTTGGTGTAGATAGTCTCGTTCGAAGATATCTAGGTACCAACATCTTCCTTGAGTAAACATTGGGACTGGAGAGTGCCCAATGTTTTAGTTAAATTAAGGTAAGTGTAACCTTGTTCTAAGTTGTTGTTCGTTTGGTTGAATTGCTTGAGTCATATTTGGATAGTGTTTGAGGAGTTTTATTTTGGGATAAAGTATGAATTTGATTGATCATTTCAGGAAAGTGGTATATGTTTTGGTTGTGAGAGTAATCCTTAATTTATCACTAGAGGTGTTTTGGACTTTGGGGGTGAAACCTGGCAAAGGAGTACCTCTTGGTTTCTTAGTTGGGTTTGGTTGTTGCTTTGTCCTTGATGTGACTTTCCAGGGTGGGAAGTTTTCATGGTGGGGAGAATTTTCACATACATGACTTATTTTAAATTTAAATTTCATTAAATTTTAATTTATGCTTTGTTTTTTTTGGGTTTCTCAAGTTTTTATGGTGGAATGGGTGAGTTTTCATGAATTGGGCCAAACCGTGAGCCCAATTCCAGATTTAAAAATAAATTTTGTTTCTTTTATAACTTTTTCATTTTTTAATATTTTTCACCCATTAAAGTTCCTAAATGGTATCCCCTGACATAGAAACACCACAATTGTAGTTTGGAGCCTTTAGAAAACCATAAACAAGTTGTATATGGGTTTTTATTTAAGGGATTAGGGCTGCCTGAAAGCCCAATTACAGTTTTAAAAATAAAATTTGTTTAAATAATAACTTATCCAATATTAAGGATTTTTTGGTGATTCCAAGCCCCAAACATACCCATTGAACCCAGAGGCGCTTAAAATATTATCACACCCTCTTTTCAGCTCATTTGCACTGCGTTTTAGGTCAAAACTTTTGAAGAACTCACATTTCGGGCAGATTTATAAAGGTAATTTGTTTCCTTCATAAATCCTTCAATTATCACTCTTTTTTCCCCATTAAAATTCCTAAATGGTCCCATTATCCTTTTTAGAACATCCCTTAAATGTTTGGCTATTTTAAAATTCAGATACTGGTGTATGTGAGGCGATTTCTACAAGATCCCTCAAGTAAGTTGGTCTTCTTCATTCTTCTTTCAATTTGCTTAGGGTTACATTCAATGTGATTAGGGTTTCACACCTTATCCATAAGGTTCCTAATGTCCAGAAGTTAGGGTTTAAACCTAGGGTTTTATTTCTTGTCTTTTGGGTGAATGATTCTGGTTTTAGGTTGGAATTCAATTCCTCGAGGTGCGGCGGTGGTGCGGTTTATGTTTCACACCATGTTTTGAGTGTTTCGACTTAAAAAGGTAGGTGATTCCATGTATAACCATTTTATGATGAGTTAGCTTGCTTGGTTTATTAATTTAGTATGTTTCAAATCTGTTTTCTGTGGTGAAAAAATTGTTTTTGTGATGGATTGAGTTAAGTGTTTAATTTTTTAGTTGCATTATTGCTTGGAATTGGGTGCTTTTCATGCGTGGCTCCTGGGGAAATATTTGGGTGTATTTTATAAGATGTGAAATTGATTTATTAGTGTTAAAAGGGGCAGAAAATTCTGTTTTGTTAATGACTTAATGTCATGTTGGCCTTGTAATGGGGTTTTTTAATGGTTTTAATGTGTGAAACCATGTTGTACTTCTTGAACATGATTTGTGAAAACATGTGTTTTTCATGTGCACCTTTTGTGGCATTGTTTGAGTTATTTGTATAAAACTTGGGGGTGGTTTAATAAATGTTTTTAGGGTTGCCAATTCTGATTTAGATTGTTATTGGCATTGTTTTGGTCTTTAATTAGGTTTTTGAAATGGGTTTTGTATGCCAACCATGGTTGCACCACTTGGGTTGGTTTTATGAAAATTATAAATGATTTAATGAGTTACAAAAAGTGTGAAATGGTTTCTTATGTACTGTTTTGGTGATAGTATGTTCCTAAAATGAATTTTTGAAACATAATTTTGTCAGTTATGTTGTAAAACATTTTGGTAATGTTTTGTAATTTTTCGAGGTGATTTATGAAATTGGGATGTGGGTACGAAATGTGTTTTCGGGCTATTTTGCGTGAGTGTGATATGCAAAATTGACTTTTTTTATGAAAAGGGTATTATGTAACATGTGATTGGGCTGTTATGTGATGTTTAGAATCTTGGGAAAGATTTTATAAAATTGTTAACGGATTTTTTGAATTGTGAAAGATGTGCAAAATGTGGTGTGGGCTATTTTTGGTGTGAGTATGATTTCAAAATTCATTTGAATGAAAAAGTGGATTTTTAGACTTGTGTGGAATACATGTTGGATGTTTGGTGAACTTGTGATGTGAAAATGATATTTGCATGTGCAGTGTATATTTATTGACTTTTTGAACTTGTCTGAGCACAAGGGGAAAACCCAGGTATCTAGGTGGGTGGACATGTACTAGTATGCTAGTGAATCCATGGGGTTTGGCCTCAGTTTCACTTAGCAGGATTGACGCTTACAACTCTAGCTAAACTATTATGATGATGATTGGAGACCAATAGTTTATGGGTATGTTCCCTACTTGTGGATCATGCACGAGAATGTATATTGTGATGGTTACTCTCACCGAGATACGAGGTACCTGGGACCCAGAACGAGCTAGTGCCTAGGAGTTATTTCCTATTTCTTGTGATCATTATTTACTTTGTACTTACCATCGACATATAGTATAGTTGGCTGGAAAATTCATTAGTGTTGAAATTATTTTTAAAAGTGTTGATTCTTAATGATATCCCACTTGAAAACTGTTTTTTTAGTTTCATCTTTTAGAAATGGTAACTAGCATTTTCTGTTTATGAAAACTTGCAAGCTTTTTGTCTTTGAATGTTTATCACATGGAATATCTTAGTGGTGGTATACTAATGGGAATTGTCTCACACCCTACTTAAACCCTTGGGTGTAAGTAGATTTTGTTATTTTGTTGTCATAGGTTTGGGTACAGGTTTTATGCCATTAGTTCAGGTTTTTAGCTGTCCATTGGGATGCAGTGTCGTGGAGATGGCTTGAGGGCGGTGCCTCTTTACATGTGCAGGTTCTTGGGATGTCCTTATTTGGTTTTGTACATTTGTAATGGTCTTTAAACAAAGTTTTAACTTATGTATTTCAGTTCTGAAATTTTGTAAAAGACAGTTTTAGTTAAAAAAATACAGATTTGTTTTATTGAGTTTGTTTGTTGTTTAATATTTATGAAATCGGGTAAATCGTTCCCAATTATCATGATATGATACCCAAGAACTTGTGCCAGCCCGTGGGGATCGGGAACGCCCTTCGGGCCTTGGCACGGGCCGGGTTTGGTGCCGGTTTGATGGTGACCAGATCCGGTTCGTGACAATAATGTTATTATCTAATTCTGTATATTACATTGTTTATCAATGGTCTATAGTAGAAACAATAGTATCAATACGCATATCCAATGTAGATATTTCACAACCAAGAAACCTAATACAACTAGTGTTGAAGCTGAGCAGATCATGGCTATATTAGGGAAGCTGACCGAGGTTATGACTAATAATCTTGCACATATGGAGAAACATGATCTTCAAATCATGATACACCTATATTTTATCATTTCATACTATATAATCCTCTATATTTTAGTGTAACTACTAATATAATTATAGCTGAAAAATGGATTAAGTCCCTTGAAAATACATTTCTAGCCTTGGGATGTAATAAAAGGGAAAATGTTATACTGATATTATATAATCTTAAAGTTGATTCCAATAAATGGTTTTTGTTGATCCATAATACTAAGGAGGAATAAAAAATAAAAAATATGGAATATAGAGCTTTTAAAGTAAAATTATTTGATAAATATTTCCCTTATGAGAAACAAACTAAAATGAATAGAAAGTTCCTCATCTTAAAGAAAAAGGAAGAAGAGAGTTTTGTAGAGTATGAATCCACCTTTACAAGACTATCCATGTATTATATGGATTACATACATAATACAAAAGTAAAATTGACTATTTTTAAGTGCTTAGTCCAAGACTATGAAGTGAACTCATTTCTCAAAATTTTTCATCATATGATGAAATAATATTATGTGCCATCAAAATAGAGATTTTTTTGTATAGATCCTATATATTAAAGGGAAATAAAGAGAATAAGAGGCATGATAAACACCAAGAAAAAGAAAATGCATCAAATAAGAATAAGGGAATGGAGGAATTTACATCATGTAAAAATTGTGAAAAGAAACATCCTAGAAAATTCTTGAAGGACATGAGATCTTGTTACAAGTGCGGAGATACGTATCTTCTAGATAATTAATATAAGGGAAAAAAGAAAACACTACTATATAGTGCTTAAAATTTAGAGAAATTGGGAATTATTCAAATCAATGTCTCACGCATCAAGGGAACTAACTGAAAAAGCGACTAAGGGGAGAAGGCCAAGCTTATGTAATCACTATAGTTGAGGTTGAAGTTCCTAAAGATGTGGTGGCAGGTACTTGGATCATATACTCAAATTTATCTAATTCATTATTTTATTTTGGATCTTAAAACTATTTTATATCTTCCATTTTTTCCAAGAAAATTATATATTTCCCAAGAATAATAAGAAGGGAGTTGTCCTTCAATGCTCATAGTGGAAATATCACCAAAAAAGGATGTGTCAGTCAGTTCACATTATAACACATATACATACCCAATTTTAAGAATTGATTAATATATTTAAATACCCAAACCCTAGTGTCCAAAATATAGTGTTTACTTTAATACATTTATAATAGATACAAGTTATTGTATCCCAAAGGACTTAATAGTTTAGTATTCTTAGAAAACTGGATAAATACTCAAATCTTACATTACATTTGAAAACATAAAATTAAATATATTATTTCTTTGAGAAAATCATTATTATATATAGAAAATACTTTCATATCAATCATAATAAACTTCCTGGTATCCTAGGGAAAAGAAACATAATAAAGTGGTAATCTTAGATTCTTAGTAAGGGTATGTGTATAGCATAATCTTATATGGAATAAATAAGGCATGAATAGTATAATAGGAATAAATAAAGATAAAATAATTCCATATAAATAATTAAACGAGCTTGAAAATTATCCATGGATCTCATAACTATTAAAATAATCATATAGAAATCAATAAATTATTTTATAATGATGGAATTCATAATTCTAGACATCTTAAACTTACCATTGAGGCCTCATGTCGATACATTTATATAAATGGGTAAGGCCTCATCTAGATACCCATCCTATTTTGTCTCATGATACCTACTGATGAATCAAGGGGATATGTAATTCTAATCCCCAACCATCACTTAATAATTCCAATTCATTCATAATATGAATAAAAAATACACCTTAATCAATATTCCTTAAAAATCAATGACTATTTGTATTAGAAGAACTAGCATACTAAATGTTAATAATTTCCCCACGTCAAAAGAAATTTTTTGGATGGTATCATTAGATTATATCCTTAGTAAATTATAATATTAATTAAATTATATTGATATAAATAAAAATACTTTAAAAATATCACTGGAAAATTTCTTGAGGAAAATACCCTTTTCACTCTGAAACCGCTTATTTAAAATCTAAATTTTTTCCAAATATTATGGTAATTTTTTTATTTGAAATAAACCTTTTAAACTTTTAAATGAAGCTTAAAATAATTGGGTAGTCATAATGAAAGAAAATTCCATTCCTGCTGTGTAGGTTAAAACAAATATTCCTTTCAAATTTTCAGTAAAGATTCAAAAGTACCTCATTTGAAAAAAAAAGTTCATTTTAATTTTTTTTTAAAATTAAAAAATGGGTAAAAATGTATTTAATAAATTATTGTATAATATTTTAAACATTATTTAAAACATTTTAGGGAAAATATGTACATGGAAGAAAAAGATTCCCAACTGAGTAGAAAAACAAAGTCGGTATTCCTTATAAACATTATTTCTATATCTTGAGTAATTAAAGAGAGGAAAATGAAAGTAAAATTTTTAATTTATATAAATAAACATAATATAATAAAATATACTGGGTTTAAGATACATATATTAAATAACTCTCACATTAGAGACTTAAACATAAACATCCATGAATAATGATGAGATTGTGAAATAAACCCTTACCTTAGGTCTGACTTCCTTTGTATGTGTTAAAAACTCCTGTATAATAAATATAGATTTATTATAAATATATTAAATAAATATAATAATATATATCATACCATATATTATTTATTTATAACCTTTTACCACCCATTTATTAACAATTCTTTATTAAAATCACTATTTGAGGTGATAATTGCTTCGTTTTTCATGTATGTTTTGGTTCAGTAGTTTTGGTTCTTGTAATTTTATCATGGTTAAATAATATGCATAATGTTAATAATGATACAAATATCATATATATATATATTCATTATATAAATATTTATAATCATCCATAAAAGACAGAGATAGAAAAATGAATTACACTATTTATGGAGAAGGTTGGACGTACGTACACATGAACACTGTTTTTACTTTTCGATGCATGGAATGAAAGAAAGGTATATAATAATTCAAATTTAAATAATAATTATTATATAATATATATTTATTAAATTTATCCTTATTACCATCCATGTAAATATTAAATGAAAAATGAATCACAACGCTTCGTGGAGGTGGTAGCCCACACGCATGCACAAGCGACATTATAATTTTTCAACGGATTAAAGGGTAAGAAGGTAGATATTATGTTATAATTATAAAAGCAGAATTATTTCCTAAATATATTATATAAAAATTTAACCCATCATAATAACCATCCATGAAATATGGTGATGGAAAATGAATTGTATCGCTAGGTGGAGGTGATAGCCCACACGTACGCATGAACAATACTTCTTCTTACCATTTGATGGAAAATAGGGTGGATAATGGTGGTTTAATAATCATAATACAATTTTATTATATTTAGGACACTAAATTTATTATTTTATTATAAATACCATATATTTATAATTGCTAAAATAATAAGTAAAAAAAGTGATCGGTTAAGATGATTAACTCTTCTTTGAAATAACTTCTTTAGATATCCTCTTAAGAACCCTAGGGTTAGTATTTTGGGAATATAAACACATCTATAACATGGATAATGAATTTTTGGAGGTAGTTTTATAGTTTTTGGTTGATCTAAATGGATCAAAACATGTGAATAAGTGAACGGAGAAGGTGCCCCTTTATAATTGAGGTGAGTGGAACACTTGAATTTTTTCAAAGTTTTAAAAAATTATCAAGTAAATTTCTTGAAAAAATGGATCCAAAATGACTCATATTATAATTTTATAAGGATAATTTAGAAATAAAACCAAAAAATTGGGTTTAAGATAGTGTTTAGTTCATTTTAACCCTAATGTTTTTTGATTAACCCTCGGTAAACCTATTTTAACCTTAACCGCGATGATTGTTTTTACTATTTATCATGAAAAAAATTGAAGTGGACTCATTATCAAATTTTTAAATGATTATTTAAAATATTTAATATATTTTATCAAATTAAATTCATAGAAGTGTCAAAATTTAATTTAAAATTAAACCCTCAAAACACGATGAAAAGCAATTTTCTAAAAAAATGTTTTCTTAAATATAAAATGTTTTTATACAAAAAATAAAACATAAAATTAATTATAATAAAATTAATTGGATTATTAATAATATAAATGAACTAATTTTACTTTCAATTTTTTTAAAAACTTAACCTTATAAATTTTTTAAATGAAAATAAATTTTTCAATAATAATCAGTATCTTCACTATACATTAAAAAATAAGACTTCTTAGAAAATTCCTAAAAATTCACTTTAAGATAATTTTGACATGATGAATTAAAAATTAAGTTCATTATTTCAAATAATTTTTATAAAATTGGTATACATTAATTATATTATTTTATCACAAAAATCAATTAAAACCTTTTTAAGGAAAAATGTATTTTTAAATCATATAATAACTCAAAAAATTGAGTACTTATTTATAAATATATTTTAATAATATAAAAAATTTATATATTTTTCAAATTTTATTATTCAAATTCATACCACCAATTTAATGGCTAGGATATAAAAGTATACTATATCACAATTGATTTAGACTTGGGGCTATGTGTATCGCAAACCATTAAAGAAATTAAATTTATTTATAGAGAAATATATCATAAAATATTGATGTGTTACATTATACCCCACTTAAAATGAATTTAAACCTAAAAATTATATCCCTTTGATACAAAAAAATAAGGATCATTCTATCACATCATATTTTCAGGTTCCCATATAGCTTCCTTAAATTTATGGTTTCACCACAAAATTTAACAAGGTGAGTGGTATTATTTCTTAGTACTTTCTATCTACGATATAGAATCTCCACTGGTTGTCCTTTATAAGAGATATATTACTCCATTGTTATGACCTTAGAGTTTATTATATGTGAAGTATTAGGTATGTACTTCTTGAGGATAGTTACATGGAATATATCATGAACTTGAGAGAGATTTGGTGGAAACGCCAAGTGATAAGCTACCACCCCGATACAATCAAGAATATAAAATGGGATAATATACCTAGGGATCAAATTTACCTTATTTTTGAATCTCATCACCTTATTTCATGAATAAATTCACATAAATACCTTCTCACCAACTTCAAACTCTAGATATCACTAATTATTTTCAGCATAACCTTTTTTTTCAACTTTGAGCTTCGCTTATGTGCTGTTGAATGACTCTAACCTTCTATGCCATTTCCTCAACCAGAACGAGTACCAATATATTTATTTATCCAAAATAATTTTAGCACATTGGATTTTTACACTTCTTTTGATATAGGTATTTATTAGGAGACATATGAATACCCAAGTGAAATCTATTATTGTAAGAAAATTACAACAAAGGAAGGTGTTTATCCCAACCGCATTTGAAATCCATAGAGAAAGTTCTCAACATTTATTCCATAATTTGAATGTACCCCTCATAATTAATATCTATCTAAGGATGATAAAAAGTTATGAATCTTAAATTTATATCTAGATCTTTCTGAAAAGTTCACTATAAATTCAAGGTAAACCTCAGATCTTAACCATATTCAATATAATGTGGTTGTAACACCCCAAGGTTTTGAAAATAAATATAGAATGAAATTTTACCTCTTCTATGTTTTGAATTTCAAGAAATGGTAATCTAGATTTGTGTTCAATAAGTCATTTAGAGTCTGATAGAATAAACTTGATTTTTGGTGAATAGTAACATGCCCTTATGAATAGTAATATGAATAGTAATATTCCCCTTGAATAGTAAATAATAATATTATTTTATTTTCTTAAGGAAATATGATAATGGGATCTTAATTAAATTTTCAATATCACATAAAACTAATTGCACTTCAAGATTGTTATTTTTCGAATTAACTATGACCTTATTTAAAAATTAAATTAATAATATTTAGAAAATTATTTTTGAAAAATGGATTTCACTTTTGAATTATACATGTTGAAAAATGGTAGGGGTGAATTTTTGGGATTTTTCTGAAATTCTAGAATTTTTGATGAATAGTGAAATACGGTAAAATACCGCATATACAAATTATCAGTTAAATACACTAATTATGACATCATATGTGATGTAAGGCCACTTGGTTCAAACTCACATGCCATTATTACTATTAGGGATCACATGAAACAATACTATTGGTTGTCTTGAGGTAAATAATAAAATAATAAATTAAATATTCAAAATTTACTCCTCTCCTCCATTATAAAAACCCCTTTCCTTAAATAGTTTCTCAAGGAGGTTATTTTAAGAGGTAAAGTACCCTTCTTTTTCATTTGGTTTCATTTCAATTTATCTTATTTTGTTATCCTCTCCTCACATCCTCTGTCCAAATGATCATGATAACTCCAGTAACATCTATATACTGGATTTATATCATGTGAATGGAAGAACCATAATAAATATTCTTACTCCCTCCCTTTTATTTTATAAACGAAATCGTCATCCATGAGATTCCGATTTATAACCTTCGTGGACGAAGAAGTTTCGTTCTTCAATTTCTTCTTCATTACTGGTCATGAAACCATATTCATGGTAGAACCAGACTATAATATATGAGTTATACCCTAATTAATATTCAAGAACCAGAATATGTACATATAATTAAGTTATATGACAAAACTAGTTCATAATATTCCAAATACCGCCGAATAATCGAAGTGGTGGTTATCTAATGATTCATCCTCATTCCATGAAACCAAATGATAGAAATGGACATTAAAAATTCTGGATGTTCATAAATAATATTTAATTTCAATTTTGGATATTTTCATCCATTCCACTTCATTACTTAAAAGCAAGTGAACCGAATATGAAAATAAAGGAAACAAACACTCCAGAACGACAAAATTCAATACAATAACTTGTCAATAAAGACATAAATGAACTAAACAGAATTATGGTAAACTAAATACATGTCTAATAGGTTCTGAAATAAGTTATTAACAAGTATAATTTCATATTCTAGGATAAGTACAAGAGTGGAACACGTTTGGAGTTAAGGTAAGGGTTTTTCAACCCGAACTTCCATTTTCATTCGGGATACTTTCATTGTCTAATTACCTCAATGAAATTATTATGTATTGTTATGTACTCATCATATATTATGTGTGAGTATCATATATATGTGTACAAACAAGAACCCTTCCTTATTTTATGGATAGTTACACATTTTTAAAGGAACTTTCAAAGTTGTTTCCAAAATACAAGCCCGATCCAAGGAAATTTCTCAAATTCTTTCCTATTTTCAAGGGAACTCTATGATATATTTTTGTAAACCTTTATCTTTTTAAAATCACTCATTTTATTATGAAAATAATATGTTACCTCACTTATGGTTTTATAAAAATATTTTTCCAAAAGAACTCTTCTTTTCAAAATAAAAGAGTATTTATCTCAAGAATTGCTTAATGATTTTATAAGAGTGTTTTCGTCTAATTCAACACTCTTGTTGATTCCATGGTATTATTGGGTTTAATAATTTATGAAGTCATCTACCATATTTTATTTAACAGTTTATGACTAACTCTATTGTGGATGATCTATCCTAAAACCATTCACCATATTATTCCAAATAGTTAGTGTTTATGTTCAATAATTGGGGAAAGTTTGTTACATTTCATATGATAGTTTCAATATGAATGTATATTTTGTTTATGTTTATCCACACTTATATTAGGAATGCATTGGACTTATTATGTGATGGGTGGGGCCCACTATATCCCCTCGATGCATCGGTAGGTCTCATGAGACAACTAGATGAGGAATTGTCCGAGGCCTTTCCCAATGTGATATGGATTTTGGCTGAGGCCTTAATCATTAGAAGTCTTGGCCGAGGCCTTAAAAAAATGTTTCAGAATGTCTGGAATTATACATTACATCATTATGAGTTCAGCTATTGATATTTCATATGGTTATTCTACTAGTAGAATACCCATGATTATGTTTTATTATGGCATTATTTACTCAGCTCATATTCCTACCATAATGTGTTCAAGTTTATTATTAAAGGAATGTGTTTTCAATAATTCACCATGTCTAATGTTTATATTATCTTCCGCTGTATTGCTTACTCTTACTCTCAGGATATGAAGAAGTAAATTATGAATGACATGCAAGCATAATCTTGGAGACATGATGTTGCTAGTGGAATAAATTAGTGTTGTTTTCCCTTCATGTTGTAATGATCAACTTATGTATGTAACTTGTTTCTAATAATACTAAAC
Organism: Viscum album; assembly: GCA_963277665.1. NCBI lineage: Eukaryota > Viridiplantae > Streptophyta > Magnoliopsida > Santalales > Viscaceae > Viscum > Viscum album. The sequence continues at coordinate 1,040,662,890 of OY728164.1, read as the reverse complement.
TACTTGGTCCTTCGGGATTCGTATTCCTTGTATGTATGCCAACTTAATCAAATAAGGCACCGGTTTTGGGAAACTGGGGCTGGGTTCTTACAGTTGGTATCAGAGGAAGTTTAGTAGAATACTTGAAAACTAGATTTAGAAAACGTAGAATTAGGGAAGAGTCCCTAAGTTAGTCTTTGAGTATATACATACAATAATGTATTAGTATTTTGGTAAGGAATAGATTATGTGGATCATTCAAGCAATACATCCCTGTATGGATACGAGCAGGTAGAGGTGGCTCTGGCACAGATGTATCTAGAGATAAAACCTGAAAACACCGCTTTGAGCTAGACTCGAATGGGAACTGGTGCATGACAACAGGCCTTGCTACACTCTTGGTTACGACACTCCTGGGGGATATTCTTAGGATAATTCACATTTTCTTTACAAGCCATTATGAAGGATTGAAATGTAAAATATTCCTCAAAGAAACCATATTTGTGAATATGGGATTATCCATGCGTAGGATCTCAATTTTTCTGAGTATTTTTAAGTTAAGATTATACATTATGATTCATAACCTAATCTAGTGTATTCCATTATCTAGATATGGCGCCTAGTGGACAGAATGGAAATCGCATGAATGCACGTGTCCCTTTTAGGGATTTTCCACCGACGCAAGATAATGATGTTGGCTCTGGTGCTGTGACTGGTGCTGAACAACTCATAACTATATTGGGAAAACTTAATCAGGTTATGAATAATAACCTTACCCATATGGAGCATCCAGATCCACCATGTGGAGGAGCCATGTGAAATCGCTTTATGAGACAACAACCTCCATCATTCAACAGAACTACAAACCCGTTTGTAGTAGAGCAATGGATATGTTCCCTTGAGAAGATATTTCTCGCTTTGGGATGTAATGAAAGAGAGAAGGTTTTAATGGCAGTATATCGTCTATCAAGAGATTCAGATAAGTGGTGGTCCTTAATCCAAAACACAAAGTTGGAGGAAGAGATATAAGAGATGGAATGGATGGATTTTAAATAAATCTTCTTAGAAAAATATTTCCCTTGTGAGCAGCGAGTAGATATGGAGAGACAATTACTGAATCTGAGGTAGAAGGAAGATGATAATGTTGCAAGGTATGAATCTAACTTCACAAGATTATCAAGACATGCTATAGACAACATACAAAATCCAAGGAGAAAAATTGATTGATTCTTTGATGGCCTAAAGCCATTCCTTCGGTAGGCACTGGTCTCTCAAAGTTTTTCATCATATGAAGATATAGTTTTGTGTGCCATCAAGATAGAAAAACAATTCTCTAAGTCTTATTTTTTTTAGTCAAATAGAGACATGAATTGGTCACCCAATTCATGCCCCAGATAAATTTATTAAAACAAAAGTATTACAGTACATGCTCGAGGTGCAATGAGCTTACACCAACACTGACACCAACACCAACACAATAAAGGAAAGCAATACATGATATTTAATCAAATAAGCTCAAACCGCAACTCGTTATAACTGCTTGAGATGTCATTTCTTCATGAAAGGAATCACGTCTAGCCAAAAAAGCAGTATCTCCAGTCATGATCCAATTCTTCAAAATCAAAATAGTTCCAACAAAAGGTGAACAACAGGTCCCATAGTAGTGTAGATAAGAGCATAGTAGGTCCCTTCCAACATCCGAAGAAGAAGATCCAAAATTTGTATTTATAAGTTAGCAAATAAGTGCAGAGAAAGGTGTCTTTAGCCATCTCATAGGCTATGAGAGCTCGCAAAAAAACAGACAAGAAAACCAGAAAGTGGCATGCATCCTTCAAGAATCCAGCACATATAGAATCCAGACGTTCATGGGAGAAGCAATGCATATCAGCCCAAATCTTCAAAGAGAGTCTGTGAAGTCCATCCGTCACCCCAATGGATCATCTTCAAGCTCATGTGATGTACTAGACCCCAAAGAGATCACACCAGATCATCCAGCGAAACCGAACACGATCTATGCAGCCATCTTAGGGCTTCCCAAAATAAGAACAGAAGCATCAAACATTCATGTTCATCTAGCCCAGAAAAAAATATTCCTGTCCAAGACTGCATGCTGGGAACTATCACGAACAACAACCAAGCTCCAATGATGTTCAATGCTATAGTTGTCGAGAGATGGGACACTATGCTAATGATTGTATAAAACGTCAAGGAAATATGCAATAGAAAAGGTCAAGGGATCAGGGACAAGCTTATACAATCACAACTATAGAGGTTGAAGTTCCTAATGATGTGGTGGTAGATACTTTAATTGTTTCCTCAAGTTTAGCCAATGATTTATTTGATTCTGGATCATCGCATTGTTTCATATCTTCCCAATTTTGTAAGAAAATTAGATATTTCCAATTTGATTTAACAAGGGAGTTGCCAGTTAAAACTCCTAAGGGAAGTATCATTGCTACAAAGTTCTATCAATCAGTTCCCATTAGGGAACACAAATGTTCTTTATCTGCTGATCTCATCATCATACCCATGATTGAATTTGATATAATCCTCAGTATGGATTGGATTTTGGACCATGATGCAAAAATTTATTATAAGAATAAGGAGGTTACAATTTTTGATGACGATGATAAATAACACCTTATCTTTAGAGAAGAATCGTCACCACCTGATTCTTATCTAGATCCACCCCTAGTAGCTCAAATAAATTCAATTATTGGGGAGGAAGAGAATGAAATAACTATGGGTGAGGAAAGGAATGTTAAAATAGAGGATGTACCTATTGTGAGAGAATATGTTGATGTGTTTCTAAAACATTTACCTAGACATCCTCCAGAATGAGAAATTGAGTTTTCCATTGATTTAATTCATGGTTCAAGGCCCATATCAAAGACCCCTTATAGAATGGCCACTATGGAATTAGTGTATCTAAATAAACAACTAGAGGATTTGAGTGAAAAAGGATTTATTCTCCCTAGTGTTTCTCCATGGAGAGCCTCTGTCATTTTTGTTAAGAAGAAAGATGGATATTTGAGATTATGTATCGACTACAGGGAGATAAATTCTATAACAATAAAGAACAAGTATCCCCTACCTCACATTGATGATTTATTTGACCAACTACATGTAACTCAATACCTTTCAAAGATTGACCTTCGATCTGGATATCATTAGTTGAGTGTAAAGAAGGAAGACATTCCGAAAACAACATTTCGAACCAGGTATGGGCATTACGAGTTTACAGTGATGCCTTTTGGATTGACTAATGCACCCTCTGTCTTCATGGATCTAATGAACAAAGTTTTCAAGGAATATATCTATGATTTTGTAGTGGTATTTATTGATGATATCTTGGTATACTCCAAAAGATGTGAAGATCATGAAAATCACTTGAGCATTATCCTGAAGACTCTTAGAAGACATGAATTATATGGGAAGTTTAGCAAGTGTGAATTTTGGCTTCAGGAGATTTATTTTCTTGGCCATATTGTCTCTAAGGATGGAATCCTAGTTGATCCTGCAAAGACAAAGGCAATCCAAGATTTGCCCACGCCAACAAACATTACTGAGGTACGCAGTTTTATTGGCTTAGAAGGTTGTTATCGGTGTTTCGTACAGAATTTTGCCCGACTGGCTAACCTGCTAACGAATCTCACACGTAAAGGGGTTAAATTTTTTTGGACAAAAGATTGTGAAGAAATTTTCAAAGAACTGAAGAGAAGATTAGTCAATGCTTCTATATTGACTCTACCATCGGGGAATGACGGGTTTGTTATTTATAGTGATGCTTCAAATAAAGGACTTGGTTGCGTCCTTATGAAAAATGATAGGGTTATTGATTATGCATCACAACAGCTAAAAATTCATGAGCAAAAATATCCTACTCATGATCTTGAGTTAGCTGCTATAATCGTTTCTTTGAATATATGGAGATATTATCTCTATGGTGAAAAATGTGAGATTTATACTGATCACAAGAGTTTGAAGTATATTTTCTCACAGAAAGAACTCAACATGAGGAAAAGGAGATAGATTAAACTCCTCAAGGATTATGATTAAACGATACAATACCACCCGGGGAAGGAAAATAAGGTGGCAGATGCTTTGAGCAGAAAGGATCATGGAGTTTTGAACAAGATGAGAGTTTAAAGGGATCCTATTTTCATGGATCTAGTAAAGATGGATATGGGAATAACCATGGAAGGTGAAACATCAATTCTTTTTCAAATGGTTTCCAAACCATCTTTACTAGAAAGGATAAAAATTTCTCAGGCTGATGACAAGGAGTTTCAAAAGAAGATTAAAGCTGTGAATGATGGGAGATTGGGTTACTTCATATATGAAGATGGACTTTTGAAATTTGGGAAGGGACTTTGTGTTCCTGATATACCTGATCTAAAAAGGTAATTGTTAGATGATGCTCATAGTTCCAATTTTTCTATACACCCTGGTAGCACTAAGATGTATAGGGATTTGAAGGAACATTTCTGGTGGGACAACATGAAGAGGGAGATTGCTGATTTTGTGTCAAGATGTATGGTTTTTCAACAAGTGAAAGCTGGAAGGAAACAGCCTGAAGGAGTATTGCGACCTATTCCCATACCTGAGTAGAAATGGGATAATATAATGATGGACTTTGTCATGGTACTACCAAATACTCCTAGAAGTAACAATGAAATATGGGTCATTGTTGATTGTCTTACCAAGTTAGCACATTTACTTGATATAAGAGAAGATCTACCACTTGAACATCTAGCAAGAATATATATTAATGAAGTTGTGAGACTTCATAGAGTACCCCTTTAGATTGTTTCTGATTGTGATCCACATTTTACATTAAGATTCTGGAAAAGTCTTCATAAGGCCCGAGATACTGATATTCGTTTGAGCACTGCCTACCACCCAAAAACTGATGGACAATCAGAACAGACTATTCAAACATTGGAAGACATGTTGAGGTCTTGTTCATTTGATTTTCAAGGCATGTGGGATAAGTATTTACCTCTCGTAGAATTTTCCTACAATAATAGCTTCTATTCAAGTATTCAGATGGCACCCTATGAAGCATTATATGGGAGGCGATGTCGTACACCAACTTTCTGGGATGATGTTGGTGAAAGAAATCTCATGGGCCCAGAACTTGTTGAAGAAAAAAATGGAAAAAGTGAAGATTATCCAGAACCATATCAAAATAGCTCAAAGTAGGCAAAAGAGCTATGCTGATAACCGAAGGAAGGATCTGGAGTTTCAAGAAGGTGATCACATTTTCCTAAAGGTATCTCCATGGAAGGGTATTATACGATTCGGTAAGAAGGGAAAATTAAGTCCCAGGTACATCAGACCTTTTGAAATTCTGGATCTAATTGGAGCCGTAGCTTACCATTTGGCAATGCCGCCAAGTCTCTCCAAGGTTCACAATGTGTTCCATGTGTCAATGTTAAGAAAGTACATGTCAGACCCAACACATGTACTCACTTATGAAGAAGTGGAACTTGAGCCTGATCTATCTTACTGTGAAGAGCCTATCAAGATTCTTGATACTGGAGAACACGTATTGAGAAATCAGACGACTCATCTGGTGAAGGTTCTATGGAGGAACCATAAGATGGAGGAAGAAACATGGGAGCTTGAGGAGCTTATGTTAAAGACATACCTGAATCTTTTTAGTTAATATTCTGTGAATTTTGAGGACGAAATTTTTGTAAGGAGGGGAGAGTGTAACACCCCAAGGTTTTGAAAATAAATATAGAATGCAATTTTGCCTCTTATATTTTTTGAATTTCAAGAAATGGTCATCTAGAGTTGTGTTCAGTAAGTCATTTGGAGTCTGATAGAACAAACTTGATTTTTGGTGAATAGTAACATACCCTTATGAATAGTAATATGAATAGTGATATGTCCCTTGAATAGTAAATAATAATATTATTTTATTTTCTTAAGGAAATATGACAATGTGATCTTAATTAATTTTTCAATGTCACATAAAACTAATTGCACTTCAAGATTGTTATTTTTTGAATTAACTATGACCTTATTTAAAAATTAAATTAATAATATTTAGAAAATTATTTTTGAAAAATGGATTTCACTTTTGAATTTCACATGTCCAAAAATGGTAGGGGTGAATTTTTTGGATTTTTCTGAAATTCTATAATTTTTGATGAATAGTGAAATATGATAAAATACCGTATATTCAAATTATCAGTTAAATACACTAATTATGACATGATATGTGATGTAAGGACACTTGGTTCAAAATCACATGCCATTATTACTATTAGGGGTCACATGAAACAATACTATTGGTTTTATTGAGGGAAATAATAAAATAATGAATTAAATATTCAAAATTTACTCCTCTCCTCCACTATAAAAATCCCTTCCCTTAAGAAGTTTCTCAAGGAGGTTATTTCAAGAGGTAAAGTACCCTTCTTTTTCATTTGGTTTCATTTCAATTTATCTTATTTTGTTATCCTCTCCTCACCTCCTCTGTCCAAATGATCATGATAACTTCAGTAACATCTATATACTAGATTTATATCATCTGAATGGAAGAACCATCATAAATATTCTTACTCCCTCCCTTTTATTTTATAAATGAAATCGTCATCCATGAGGTTCCGATTTATAACCTTCGTGGACGACGAAGTTTCGTTCCTCAATTTATTCTTCATTACTAGTCATGAAACCATATTCATTGTTGAACTAGACTATAATATATGTGTTATACCCTAATTAATATTCAAGAACCAGAATATGTACATATAATTAAGTTATATGACAAAACTAGTTCATAATATTCCAAATACCGCCGAATAATCCAAGTGGTGGTTATCTAATGATTCATCCTCATTTCATGAAACCAAATGATAGAAATGGACATTAAAAATTCTGTATGTTAATAAATAATATTTAATTTCAATTTTGGAGATTTTCATCCATTCCACTTCATTACTTAAAATCAAGTGAACCGAATATGAAAATAGAGGAAACAAACACTCCAGAACGACAAAATTCAATACAATAACTTGTCAATAAAGACAAAAATGAACTAAAAAAAATTATGGTAAACTAAATACATGTCTAATAGGTTCTGAAATAAGTTATTAACAAGTATAATTTCATATTCCAGGAGAAGTACAAGAGCGGAACATGTTTGGAGTTAAGGTAAGGGTTTTTCAACCCGAACTTCCATTTTCATTCGGGATACTTTCATTGTCTAATTACCTCAATGAAATTATTATGTATTGTTATGTAATCATCATATATTATGTGTGAGTATCATATATATGTGTACAAACAATAACCCTTCCTTATTTTATGGATAGTTACACATTTTTAAAGGAACTTTCAAAGTTGTTTCCAAAATACAAGCCCGATCCAAGGAAATTACTCAAATTCTTTCCTATTTTCAAGGGAACTCTATGATCTGTTTTTTTAAACCTTTATATTTATAAAATCACTCATTTTATTATGAAAATACTATGTTACCCCACTTCTGGTTTTATAAAAATATTTTTCCAAAAGAACTCTTCTTTTCAAAATAAAAGAGTATTTATCTCAAGAATTGCTTAATGATTTTATAAGAGTGTTTTCGTCTAATTCAACACTCTTGTTGATTACATTGTATTATTGGGTTTAATCATTTATGAATCCATCTACCATATTTTATTTAACAGTTTATGACTAACTCTATTTTGGATGATCTGTCCTAAAACCATTCACCATATTATTTCGAATGGTTAGTGTTTATGTTCAATAATTGGGGAAAGTTTGTTACATTTCATATGATAGTTTAAATATGAATGTATATGTTGTTTATGTTTATCCCCGTTCATATGAGGAATGCATTGGAATTATTATGTGATGGTTGGGGCCCGCTATATCCCCTCGATGCATCGGTAGGTCTCATGAGACAACTAGACGAGGAATTGGCCAAGGCCTTTCCCAATGTGATATGGATTTTGGCCGAGGCCTTAATCATTAGACGTCTTGGCCGAGGCCTTGAAAAAATGTTTCATAATGTCTGACATTATGCATTCCATCATTATGAGTTTATCTATTGATGTTTCATGTGGTTATTCGACTAGTATAATACCCATGATTATGTTTTATTATGGCATTATTTACTCAGCTCATATTCCTGCCATAATGTGTTCAAGTTTATTATTAAAGGAATGTGTTTTCTATAATTCACCATGTATAATGTTTATATTATCTTCCACTATATTTCTTAATATTACTGAGCGTTTGAGCTCACCCTTTATTATGTGTCATTTTTCTCAGGATATGAAGAAGTAAATTATGAATGACATGCAAGCATAATCTAGGAGACATGATGTTGCTAGTGGAATAAATTAGTGTTGTTTTTCCCTTCATGTTGTAATGATCAACTTATGTATGTAACTTGTTTCCAATAATACTAAACTACTCGGTCCTTCGGGATTCGTATTCCTTGTATGTATGCCAACTTAATCAAATAAGGAACCAGCTCTGGGCAAGTGGGGATGGGTTCTTACAGTGGTACTCCATGAAACCTTACCACTTAATTAATTTATATTTTGGAAATATGATCAAGAGTGAAATATTATTTTATAGTAATTAATTATGATTAATTTTTAAGGTGATTGTCTACAACCCAAATATCATTATGGCCTTTTGAAGTTTTGGGGAGTCTGATGAAAAAATTCATGGTGATGTTTTCTCATTTCCACTCTGGCATGAGTAATGGTTATAAAATCCCATTAGAATCTAGTATCTTATCCTTAACCTATTAACACACAAGGCACCGAGATACATACCCAAAAATATCCATTTTTATATTATCCCACCTAAAATACTCTTTCAAATCTTTTTACATATTCATACTTCTAAGATGAATAGAGAATTATGAATTATGAACTTCATCGAGTAGCTCCTTCTTAAAGTATGTTATTGATGAGACACATACTCATTTCCTAAAAATTATCATTCTATCATGATCATGGTTTAACTTTGGAACATTCAATACCTTCTTATGTAATTACACATCTTCCTTCGCACCTTGTTAGTCCTCTCATAGATGGTTATTTGAACATTTATTTGAGAAAGATAATATCTTTACCATTCCTCATGATTTTATGATCTATGTTCTGAAAATTCATAAGTATTGGATCTATTTCAATCCCCATAATGGAAAAAATAGCATAGTAATTTTGACTCAGAGCATCATCCACCTTATTTTCCTTCCCAGGGTGGTAATGTATTAAGAAATCATAATATTTGATTAGCTCCAACCATATTATTTGGAACATATTTAACTCTTTCTGTGTAAATGTATAAATAAATATTTTATTATAATTATATATATAACACCTTTGACTATAAAGATAATGCCTCTATATATTCAATGAAAAAATTACATCTGCCAACTCCAAATCACGAGTTAAGGTAATTTTTTTCATGAATTTTTATTTGAAGAGAGACATATGCTATCACTATGTCATTCTACATGAGAAAACACCCTATTCCCTTATTTTATGCATCACTATAGATCACAAATCTTTATCTACTATAGGTCAATGTAAGCACATACGTGGTGACCAAACTTTTCTTCAGTTCTTTGAAATTCTCTTCACATTAATTTGTCCAAAAGAACATAACCCCCTTCTGAGTCAACTTGGTGAGGGGATAAGATAGTCATGAGAAATATATCACAAAGCATCAGTAGTATCCATACAACCTAAGAAAACTAAGGATCTCAATTACCATGGTTGGTCTAAGATAATTCTTAATAACTTCTATATTTAAAGTTTCCACCAATACACCCTCACTTGAGATTATATGACCCAAGAATAAAACTTTTTGAAGCAAAAATCCACACATGGTAAATTTAGCATACATTTTCTCATTTATTAGGGAAATAAAAACAATTCTCAAATTTTATTGATGATCTTCATTTTTCTTTGAATATATAATAATATCTTATATAAAGACTACCACAAATTTATCAAGGTAAAATCTAAAGACTATTAATTAAATCCATGAATATAGTAGGAAAATTGGTAAGTCCAAATGGAATTTATATAAATTCATAATGACTATACCTCATACGGAAGGCTGTCTTGGGTATATCCTCCTCATTGATCCTTAGATGATGATATATATAAGGAAGATTAATCTTGGAAAAATATTGATCTCTTTATAATTGATCAAACATATCATCAATACATGGAAGAGGATAATTCTTCTTAATAGTGATCTTGTTAAGTTCTTGATAATCAATGAAAATACACATTTACACATATTTACTATTAATAAAAAGAACACTTTCATCCCATGGTGAAGAACTAGCCTGAATGAACTCCTTATCTAGATTCTCCTAGAGTTTCTTCTTCAATTCTTATAACTCATTCAGGGCTATTCTATATAGAGTCTTTGAAAAAGGCATAACACTAGGTATGAGTTATATTGAAAACTCAACTTATTGATTCAGGGAAAGACTATTGAAGTCCTCAGGAAATAAATCAACATATTCCTGAAAAATTGGTAAATTTTCAATATTGAGTTTATCCCCAACCATTTGAGATCAATATCTCTCATGAATAGGTAGAAAAAACTATACAATGAATGTAATTTACATTAGGTGTTCAGGTTCATCCTCACATTGATGATGATTGAAGGCTGAATCAGAATATCAAATGTAATGTACCTTCATCGATAATTGATATGGGATATATACCAATAGAGATAATACATACCCAAAATTACATCAAATTAAACTATAGGAATAATAACAAGATTGATTGGAAGAAAATTCCCACAAACTTCTATCATAGAGGAGCTATAAACTTTAGATGAATTCATCCTACCATTATAAGTTTTCAAACTCAATATCTAATCATTTAGGCGGTGATGCGATACCATTAGAAAATTCTTCAGATATAGAAGAGTGGGTAGAACCATAATCAAATAAAAGATTTTCAATCCTGTATTGGATGATAAGTGTACCATTCATAATGTCTCTAGTAACTTCCACTTCAACTATAGTAATTTCATTATATTTTCCTCCCCCCCTTGAATTATTTTATGGTAATTTTCCTTAATTTTTGAGGCATTGGTTGAAATAGTTCACAATATTTTTATAGTTAAAGAACCATACTTTTATGGATTCTCTCTTACCCTTAAATTCATGAGCATAGTGTATGTTTTCTACACACTTGAAGAAAACTCCTTTTCCTTTTAAGCATGTACAAAGGTGGTTCATTCAACAAGTATCACATGTTGGAAAATTACCCTTTCTCTTCTTCCCCTGACCTATTTTTTTCTTTGCCATCCGCTTATTCTATTTATTTTCTTCAAAGTCATAAAACTTGGAGAATTATTTCTCTGTCTTGATATAACATGATACTATATCCTCATATTATGAGCATGTTTTGGATACTATTTTACTTCAAGGTACTAACTTCATCCCATAAAATAAATAGATAGTCTTTCTATTTTAATTACATACATAGTTCGTAGTATACATTTCTAACCTTATAAATTTAGATTCATAATTAGCAATATTTTCATCTTCCTTTTGTCTTAGAATCATGAATTGTCTCTCCATATCCACTCATTGTCCCCGAGGAAAATATTTTTCCAAGAAAATTATCTTTAAATACTTCCATTACATGCTCACTATTTCCTCCTCATATTTTGTGTTTTGAATAAATGACCACTATTTAATCGTATCTCCCATGAGATGATAAAATTCCATGAAAACCTTATCTTTTTCATTATTTCCCAAAGAATGAAATATCTTTTTTAAGGAACTTATCCATTTCTTAGCTATAAATGGATTTTTGGTTCTATTGAATGATGTAGGTTGTTGTCATATTAAACTTTATAACATTGTTATAACACATTTCAAGTCAGTAGGATAATCCATACAGGAAAGGTTATTGGTCATAACCTGAGTCAACTGCATCATTATAGTTATATTTTTTTAGTTTCAACTCTGGATCTAGATCCAACTTCATTATATTTCCCAAGAGGGAAATCCCTATATAGATTACATGAATTGATATAATTTCCATTCCTTATTCTAGGTTCCATTTATAAAAAATTCCATACACTAAATTAAATAATAATATTATGAATCATAATGTATAATTTTAAAAATAGTGAAACACTTAACATAAATTGAAAATTTATGCATAACTAATATCCAAATCATAAAATTGATTTCTTTGTGATTATAATAAAATCATAAAAATAATTTCAAATATTTTCTAATGACTTTTAAATTAAATTTTAATTGACCCAAACATATCCCCTAAGAGTGTAAAACAAGGTGTGTGGTAAGGAAACACTCACTGTGAACTAGAATGATGGATGAGATATACTCAACCAACTCTTTTGGAGTTATTACCCCTATATTCATCTATTCCAAAACCAAATATACTTGTAGTATTCAAAAAGGGATGTATTTCTAGGAAAACCACATAATATTTAACTTACCAAAACTTTAGGATGTTATCATATACTTAGAATTATCCTCAAATTCATTCATAGGGTTATGTTCTCTAATCTATATTTTCCTAAATCAAATTCCTAAGGTTTATAATAAACTTCATCTGATAAAAATTATAAGGACCCTGACCCTAGGATCCCAGAGCTGGTGGTTACTTTATTAGATTCATATTAGATACAATCATTCACATATCAATGGACCAAATAGTTTATTAGTCTTGAAAAAAAATGCATACTTAAATATGACATTACATTTGAAAAAATAAAATACAACATATTATTTATTTGAGAACATAATTATTACCTCTATAATATCATTGAATATAAATCGTAACACACTTCCTAGAATCCAAGTGAAAAGAAACATAAGAAATGGGTGAACTTAGATGCTCAGTAAGGGTATGTATGCAGTGGAATCTAACATGGAATAAATAAGGCATGAATAGTATAGAAGGAATAAATGATGATAAAATAATAACATATAGATAATAACATGATCTTGAAACTTATCCATGGATATTATAAAATTTTAAATAATCACATGGACATCAATAAATTATTTCATAATTATGGAATGTCTAATTCCATACATCTTAAACTTACCATCGGGGCCTCATTCTACGACATCTACATAAATGAGTAAGATCTCAACTAGATACCCAAACTATTTTGTCTCATGAGACCTACCGATGCATCAATAGGATAATTAATTCTGGTCCCCACCCATCAATTAATAATTAAAATTCATTCATCATATTAATAAACAATACAACTTAATCAACATGCCTTAAAAATCAATGACTCTCCATATTGGAAGAACTAGAATATGGAATTCTAATACTTTCCCAAATAAAACAAAACATAAACCATCTAGATAAATATGGTTGATAGTATCACTAGATTATATCCTAATAAAATTATAATATTTATCATATGATTTTTAAAAAGATGAAAATACTTTAAAAAGATCATTGGAAAATTTATTGAATAAAATACCCTTTTTCACTTTGAAATCACTTATTTAAAATATAAAATTTTCCCAAATATCAAGGAAATTTATTTCTTTAAAATGAACCTTTTAAAATTGTAAATAAATCTTCAATTAATTTTGTGGTCATGTTAGCAGTTCATTCTGTTCATGTCTTATATGTTAAAACAAATATTCCTTTCACAGTTATGACAGAGTCAAAATTACCTCATTTGAAAAATGACAAGAAGATTCATTTTAAAACTTTTTTTAAAAAGTAAAACATGGGTAAAAATTTATTTAATAAATAATTATAGAATATTAAAAACATTATTTAAAACAATTTAAGTAAAATATGGACATGTAAGAAAAAGATTCTCGACTGAGTAAAAAAAAGACGGTTTTATTTAAAAATATTATTTCAGTATATTAAGTACTTAAAGAGATAAAAATGAAAATAGAACTTGTAATTTTAATATAAAAAAGAAGAATAATAAAATATATTTTTTTAATAAATAAATATAAAATAATTCCCACAGAGAATACTTAAACATAAAAAATTCTAAATAATGATGATATTTTGAAATAAACCCTTATCTCAGGTCCAACTTATTTATTATGTGTTCAAACCTCCTATATAATAAATATATATTTATTATAAATATATTAAATAAATAAAATCATATATATAATACCCTATATTATTTACTTACAACCTTTTATAACTGATTCATTAACAATTTTTTATTAAAATCACCATTCTAGGTGATAACTGCTTCATTTTTCATGTATGTTCTAGTTCTGTAGTTTTGGTCATTATACTTTGATCATGGATCAATATTATCCAAAATTTTAATAATGATATAAATATAATATATAGTCATTATATATATATATATATATTTAAAATCATTCATAAAAGGTAGATATAGAAAAATAAATTACACTATTAATGGAGACGGTAGGCTATACGTACACATGAACGTTGTTTTTCACTTTTCGACTGATAGAACGAAAGAAATATAAATAATAATACAAATTTATAGAATCATTATTATATAATATATATAATATATATTTATTAAATATATTCTTATTAATATACATGTAAATATGAAATAAAAAACGAATCACATCGCTTCATGGAGGTGATAGTCCACACGTGTGCATAATCGACATTATTGTTTTTCAAAGGATGGGAATGTAATAAGTTATATATGATATTATAATTCTAAGTAAATTATTGAATAAATATAAAATATAAAAATTAAACATATAATAATAAAAATCCATGAAAGATGATGATGTAAAATGAATTATATCGCTACATGGATGTGGTAGTCCACACGTACGCATGAGCGATACTTTCGCTTCCCATTTGATGGAAAAGAGAGTGGATAATGGTGGGTTTATAATCATAATAAAATTTAATTATATTTAGGATAATTAATTTATTAATTTATGATAAATACTTCATATTTAGATTAGTTTAAATAATAAGTAAAAAGAAAGTGACTAGTTAAGGTGATTACCACTTATTTGGAAGAACTCCTTTAGATATCCTCTTAAGTACCCTAGGGTTAGACTTTTTGGAATAATAAAACCTATATAAGATGTATAAGGACTTTTAAGATGGGTTTTTAAGGTATTTTTCAAGTTAAATGGCTCAAAATGCATGAATAAGTGAGGGGAGGAGGTTCCCTTTTATAATTGAGGTGAGTGAAACACTTATAAATTTTCAAAGTTTAAAAATACTATCAAGTCACTTTATTAGAAAAAATGGATCCAAAATGACTCATATTAGAAGGATATAATTATAAGGTTAAAATAAAACCAACCAATTAGGTTTCATTTTGATCCTTATCTTTTTTGATTAACCCCTGATAAACCTGTTTTAACCTCAACTACAATGATAAATTTTTACTTTTTTTGCCATTCATGATGACCAAAAATGAAATTTTCCTCATTAAAACATTTTTAAATTTTGATTAAAAATATTTAATCCATTTTATCTAATTCAATTCAAATTTTTTTTAGAATTTAATTTAAAATTAACCCCTTAAAACATGAAGAAAAACAATTTTATATAAAAAATATTTTCTTAAGTAAAAAAAGTTTTAATACCAATATATGTCATAAAATTAATTATAATTAACATAATTGGATAATTAATAATATAAATTAAATAATTTTACTTTTAAAACAATTTTAAAACAAAATTTAACCTTGAAAATGTTTTAAATGAAAGGATAGTTATTAATAAAAATTAGTATTTTTCCCTATTCATCGAAAAATCAATCATTTTTGAAAATTACAAAAAATAAACTATTGGATAATTTTGTCTTGATGATTTCAAAAATGAAGTTAAAATTTCAAGTACATTTTATAAAAGTGGAATAAATTAATTATATTATTTACCCACAGAAAGCAATAAAAACCATTTTGAGGAAAAATTTATCTTTAAATCATATAACTAATTACAAAAATTAAGTAATTATTTACCAATATATTTTTATTATATAAATATTTATATATTTTTTCTAAAAAAATGTGGTTATTACTATTCACACCACCAATTTAACATATAATATATAACAATATACTATATTACTGTTTATTTTGACACAGGGTTGCATGTATTATAAGATATCAAAGAAATCAAATTTATTTACAAAGAAATATTTCATAAAATATGAGTGTTACATTATACCTATCTTTTACTTTCATATAACACTTTTTTATAGATTTTATTTTAAAACATAATTCAAAAATTTATTTCCAATATAGGGAAATTACAATTCATGATGAAGATGTAGAATTTATTATCTTTAGAGGGGATACTTCATCATCTAGGTCATGTATAGATCCACCTCTAGTAGATATTATAAATGAGTTTCATAGTGAATAAGGGCTGATAAAATATATATATGGGAAAGTTAATATTCAAATTTAGGATGTACCTATTATATAGGAATGCATTGATATATTTTCTGAGGAATTACCTAGACTTCCACTGAAGCATGAAGTTGAGTTTTCTATTGATTTAATATATGATGAGAGAAGTATATAAAATACTCCCTAGAGAATATATATTGTAGAATTATTGGATTTTGAATAAAAAACTATAAGAACTATGTGATAAGGGATTTACATACCCTAGTGTTTCAAGTTGGGGAACCCCTGTTATTTTCATTAAGAATAATTATGTATCTATGAGGATGTGCATCGATTATAGGGAAATCAATGTTATTACTATAAAGAACAAGTATTCTCTTCTGCATATTTATGACTTGTTGACCCACTTAAAGAAGATAAATATTTTTCAAATATTGACCTTTGTTCTAGGTATCATCAATTTTGAGCAAATAAGGAAGGTATTTCAAAGATATAATTTCATAGAAGGTATGAACATTATGAGTTTATAGTAATTACATTTGGATTGAATAATGAACCCTATATTTTTATGGAAATGAGGAATAAATTATTTAAGGAATATCTTGAAACATTTTTTTTTGGAATTATTTATAATATCTTGGTGTACTCTAAAATTTATGATAACCATGAGCATCCCTTTTGGATCATTCTTGAGACTCTTATAGGAAAATTGTTATATGGGAAATTTAGCATGGGTGAATTATAGCTTCAAAAAGTTTCTTTTCTTGGCCATATTTTCTCAAATAATGTAATATCAGTTGATAATATAAAGAAAAAGGTAGTAAAATAATTTCCTACACCGATGAACATAACTAAGGTAAAGAGTTTCCTTGGTTTGGAAGGTTACTATAGATGATTTGATGAAAAGTTTTCCCAATTGGATAACCTGTTAACCAATTTAACATATAAAAGGGTTAAGTTTATATGGAAAAAGGAATATGAATAATATTTTTAAGAATTGAAAAGGATATTGTATAATACTACGATATTGAATCTACCATCAGGGAATGATGGATTTGTGATATTTAATGATGCATCGAATAATGGATTTTGGTGTATCCTTATGTAGAATGATAAAGTTATTACTTATGAATCAAGGAAGTTAAAGAATCATGAACATAACTATCCAACCCATTATCATGAGTTATAATACATAATATTTTATTTTAAGATATGGAGAGATTATATCTATAGAGAAAGATATGAGATATACACAGATCATAAGAGTATGAAATACATCTTTTTATAGAAAGAGATCAACATGAGTAAAAGGTGATGAATCAAGATAGTCAAGGATCTTGATTTATCAATACATTTCCACCTAGGTAAGGAAAATAACGTATCATATTCATTTAGAAGTAAAGATCATGTATCCCTTACCAAAATGAAGATTGATAGGGATCCTATGTTCATAGATTTAGTCAAGATAGATATGAGAATTATTAAAGAAGGGAAAAAATCACTCCTTTTTCAAATGAATACCATACCATATTTATTGGAAAAGATAAAATGTTCTTAGCCTGATGATAATAATTTTCAAAATAAAATTAAAGCCATGAATGATGGAAAATTAAAATACTTCTTTTTTGAAGATGGTGTTCTAAAATTTGGAAAGAGTCTATGTGTTCTATTTATAACCTAGTTGAAAGGATAATTATTAGATGATGTTCATAGATTGAATTTATCTATAAACCCTAGTAGCACCAATATATATAGGTATTTGAAGGAACATTTTTGGTGGGATAATATAAAGTGAAAAATTACTAATTATGTATCAAGATGATTGGTTTATTAATAGGTGAAGGTTGAGAGACAACATCCAAGATGAATCATGCAACCTATACCTATTACTATGTGGAAATGGGATTATATTAATATATAACTTTTCATTGTATTTCCAAAAATAATGATTCCATATGGTTTATTGTTTATCGCCTTACCAAATCTACACATTTCCTCATGATAAGAGAAGATTTATCTCTTGAGAACCTCACATGAATATATATTTATGAAGTGGTAAGAATTCATGATTCTCCTATTTTAATTATGTTTGATCTTGATCCATGATTTACTTTAAAATTATAGAAAATTATTTAGAAGTATCTTGATACTAAGATTTATTTGATCACCATCTATCATCCTCAATTTGATGGACAATCCAAAAGGAATATTAAAACATTAGAAGATATGTTGAGGCCATTCTCACTTGAATTTCAAGGTATACGAGATCAATATTTACCTTTGGTATAGTTTTAATATAACAATAGTTTCCATTAAAATATTCAAATTTAATCGTATGAATAATTATATGGAAAGATAAGTCATACTCCAACATATTGGGATGAAGTTAGTGAAAATAATCTTATAGGACTAGAACTTGTTGAGGAGACAACGATGAAGGTAAATACTATTCAGACCCATATTAAGAAAGATAAAAGAAATAAAAATAGTTATGATGAGAACCAAATGAAAGATTTAAAATTTAAACTATGAGATCACATTTTCTTAATAGCATCTCCATGAAATGGTGTTATAAGGTTCTTTAAGAAAGGGAATCTATGTCCCAAGTACATCAGAACTTTTGAAATTATAGAAAGAAATAGAGTTGTGACTTACCATTTAAAAATGACACCAATCCACTCTAAATAACTTGATGTGTTATATATCTAAATTTAAGTAAGTATATTCTAGACTCAACACATGTGCTCACCTCTAAATAAATATAATTAGAACACGACATATCTTACTGTGAAGTTCCCATCCAGATTCTTAATGTTAGAGAATTTTTTTTGCATAATTAGATGAATCAATCAATAAAGTTAATTTAGATAAATCATAAAATAGAGGAATAAATGTGAAAACCTAAGTAAGTTATAAAGAAGAACCACCTTCATCTATTAAGAATGAAATATCCTTGAAAATTACAAGGATGCAATTTTTAAATGAGAAAAGAATGTAACACCCAAGATTTAATTATAATAAGTAAAAATTTTATTTTTATGAAACTATAGTACAATTCACATTTTAATATTTCATGGAATAATTTTTTTTTAAAATTTTATAGTATGAATATTTATTTTGAACTTAATATGTTAAAATAACCCTGAAATGAATTTTGGAAATTTTCCCTTAGAAATAAGATTTTATAAATAATTAAGAATGTAGTATTAAACTAGTTATAATTTTATTTATAATAATGTGTTATAATATATATAATTAACCATGTATTTATTATCAAATTGATATAAATAAATACAATATCATTTAGAGTTAAACAAGTTTATTTTTCAGAAATCTGTTTTTAAGTGAATATTTTTTTTCCATTTTAATTAACTAAAATGATCTAAATAATGAATGATTTAAATAAAATTTATAGATTTTATATATAAATATATTAATTTAAAATCATATTATTATGATAATTAGTCATAGAGTTAATTTAAGATCATCTTATGCTTGAAAAATGCATTTTCATAAAAAACCAATTTTCATCACATTTTACAGGTTTATTTTTAAATTAATTTATGCCACTTATAGGAATAAAATTTAATAAAATGTTTTATATTATTTTTTCATTATTAACATTAATAAATGGTAAAAATTGGTTACCATGGTTAAGGTCAAAATGAGTTTACCGGGGGGTTAATCTCAAAAGATAAAAATTAAAATGATATAAAAACTTGTTTAATACCATTGGTTGAATTTATTTATACCTTATATTATCTCACTATAAAAATAGACTCAATTTGGAGCCAATTATCCAATACAGTTTCTTAATAATTTTTAAAACTTTAAAAAATTACAAGTGTGTCACCCACATCACTTATAAAAGGGAACCTACTCTCCTCACATATCAATGAATCTAAGGAAATTTATCTAAAAAAACTTGCAAAATATCTCCAAAAAATTCATATAGACGTTCTTTAGGTTATATTATTCCTAAAATAACAACCATAGTGTCCTTAAGAGAATATTTAAAGGAGCTCTTTCAAAGAATAAGTAATCATCTTAACCAATCAATTTCATTTTTCTTCTTATTTTACCACCTTCAATTATGTCGTAACCATTAAAATATAATTATAGAAGTATATACCATATAATTAGATGTTATTTTGTTTATTAAATAATATTTATCCATCTATTTCTTTATCAAATGAGAATTAAAATCATCTCTCTTGTGTACGACAAACTATCACTTTTCGAATCGATGTAGTTTTTTTGATCACTGCCTCACATGGATGGTAATAGTGATGGAAATAATGAATATATATGATATTTATTATATAATTATGATTCTGTAAATTTAATATATCATTTAATTCCTCACCCTTCAAACCGTTAAAAAATGATTAACATTGTTTGTGTGTACGTGTGGACTACCACCTCCACAAAGCGATGTGATTCATTTTTAATGATTGATCTCCATATATGATTATAAATATGTATATAATGAATATTAATGATTTTTATATCATTATTAAAATTCTATATATGATATATACATGATCAATACATAAGGACCATAACTGCCGAATCAAAACAAACATGAAAAATGAAGCAATTAACACTCAAAACAACGATAATAATGAAAGATTGTTAACAAACGAGTGATAATATTTTATAAGTAGATCATATATGATAATATATATATATATATATATGTTTTTTTTATAAAATGATAACAAATCTAAATTTATTATACAGGATTCTAAAGCACGTTCAACTAAGTGGAAGAGTGAGGTAAGAGATTTTATCTCAATTTCAACTCCGTTGAGACATATTTGGTATTATGAACCTTCTTTATTTTATGTGGTCTATAATTAACCTTTGATTTATATAACATTAATCTATATTTATTCATGACAATTAAAGCTTCAATTCAAGTTTACTCTTTCAAGGGGTTATAATTTTTAAGTTACCGAAGAGGAAAGGATTTATTTTAGAATCTCATTTTTAGGATTTATTATATTTTTTTGAAGTAATATTATAATATATCCTCAAAAAAATAAATCTATTTTATTATAATATATATATTTAATGATTTCCCATGTTTTATTCCAAATTTTACTCTATTTTTAACTTTAATCAAGAAAATAAATGTTTAAAATAAAATCCAATCTTATTTTTCCTTTTGATCAAGTATATTTTTCTTCCATGTACATATTTTTAATTTTTTTTACAAAATTACTTTTTATTTACTCAAATTATTTATTAAATACATTTTATATAACCCTTTACTTTTTACAAGTCTTGGAAGTAATACTTCTGATGTTTTTTAAAATGGTCATTTTCGACTTTTATTGCAAAAAATTAAATGGAATGTTTTTTTAACGTATATAGTGTTAACAGATTTTTTTACCACCATATCTATTTTAAGATATTTAGATTCTTCAATAAGTTTTCAATGATTTTAAAAATAAAAATCTTTAATGAAAATTTATTTTAAATTTTTATCTTTCATTTTATTCTATTCTCTAAAAGTCATGATTTTATTATAAAATATAGTTTTCTAATTAATTGATAGTATTATACTATCCCTTGATTAATTTTTTAGTCATTAAATCTCTCTTTAAATATTCAATTTATTATGACCACATTTCATAATAAAATATCCATATTATTTTTATCATAGATATTCTTATTTCCTAAACTGTATACCATTTCTATATGTGGTGTTTTAATATGAAAGTTATTTGATTGATTAAGGAAGTATTGATATTCCATATTATTTACTCAATAAGGATATTTATTGATAAGGAATATTGTTTATGAATTAAATTTATCATTCAATATATTAGGAATGCATTGGAAATGTAGTTATGGATGGGGCTTGATTATAGATATCCCCTCAATTTATCGATAAGTATCATGAGAAAAACCAGTTGGCTAGCCTTATTAAATTGGTTTTTGGTTCATACCTACCCATATTTAGAAATATCTGGGCACAAGGCCTTGATCATGAAATATGAAAATATCCATTTCCTTCATTCAAAATTCAGTTATTATTATCAATGAGATTACTATATTTATGTTATCTATTTATTCATTTTATGTTCAAGTTATTGATTAAAAGATATGTGTTTACAATTATCTACCCTTCCATATTGATTTTTACTTATTTACTAATGATAGATTCTGCTATACACAACCATTATTGAGAGTTTTTGATCAACTTTATTTTGTTTCCCTTTCTATAGGATATGAAAAAGTAATATTTTAATGACTTTCAAGGTTGTAGAATATTTTCTTTTATTATGTTTTATATTTTATTTCCAATGTAAAACTGGAATAATTCATGTATCTAGTTCTTAAAGACTACTAAACTGATTAGTATATAGTGATATAATCCATTTTATATTATTCCAAAGTGATAAAGTAGACATAGAATCTAGGTTACTGGTGTTGAGGTTATTATACAGATGACTAGTGAAAAGTTTCAGAATTTATGCACACTACTTGTTTTTTATGGATGATGGAGAACCCAAGAACCCTGAAGAGGTAGAAAGTCTTAGTTACTCAAGATAGTGAAAGTTAGTAATGAAGGAGGATATAAAATTCTTTCATTTCAATGGAAAATATAAAATAATATAACTTAATCTTTTAGAAATAGCATTGGAGAAAAATTGGGTCTACCGGTTGAAAGAAGAAGTGGATGGTAGAATATGGTACAAGTAAAATATTTTTCAAAAAGGATTTCAATTAATAGAAGGTATCTATTTTAGTGAAATATTTTCTCTAGTTTCTAAGAATTAAAAAATTTATATGGTGCTTATAATGGTTGTTAATAAGGGACTATATCTTAAACAATTATATGTGAATAAAAAATTCCTTTATGGTGATTTTTAGTATAAATATTTCATGAAGTAACCAATAGGTTTTGAAGAAACCATAAGGAGTGATCTAGTGTGAAAGCTCAAAGAAAATTTTTATGGTATAAAACAAACACATAAAAAATAAAAATGGAAGTTTGATGCCTTTATGATAGTGAAGACATTCTTTAGAAGATAATCAGATTATTACTGCTATCAGAATGTGTTTGATGATGGAAGTTTCAATGTTCTTCTCTTGTATATGGAAAATATTCTCATGGTGGATCTGAATATGAAATGGATTGATGAGATGAAAGATAAATTATTTGGAACATTTGAGATGAAGTATATCAGGGTTAAAAAGTTTATTTTGAGGATACAGATCAATAGGGAATGGAAGAATGAAACATCGATGTTATCTTAGTCAGAATATATCTAGAAGGTCTTGGAAAGGTTTAAAATTTCTAGATCTAAGCCCTTTACTACCCCATTAGTTTTTTTTCAAGTTATCCAAATATAAATCACTAAGAATAGAATAAAAAAAACTTTTTTATACATCAATTTTCATAATTTTGATGTATTCCATGGTTTTTACAAGGATGGACATTGAATTTTAGAGGGAGTTATTAGAAAATTCATTTAAAATCTATGAAATAAGCACTGAGAGGCTGTAAAGCAGATACTCTGGTAGTAGTGGAAATTTGGGTTCATGGATTAGGTTACACTTAACCTAAACCCTACCTAAACCTATTCAATCATAACCCAAACCCAACCCATTTAAGTGGACTAGGTAACCCATCTTACCCAAACCCATCTAACCTAAACCCAAACCTAAACCACTAAACCCATCTAATCAAAAAAAATTAAAATCCAACTTAATTAACTCATGTAACTTCTATAACCTGACTGACTCAACACATTTGACCCATATAACCCTACAAAAAATAAAAAAACTAGGAAAATATGTGGTAGTAGAGGATTGAACCCATACCTCTAACTTCCAGTGTTATACCTGGAATAACTAGTTATGGATTTGAGACTTTTATATTTATATTATATCTATAAATATATTTTTATTTTGAAAAAATTAAATAGGTTATATAGGATATGATGGGTTAATCTGAACCCCAACCTAATATCATCATGGTCAGACATGTTGACTGGATTACAACCCAAACCCTTATAAGTTCAACTCAAACACATATAATACTAGGGTTTATGGGTAAATTTCTTAGTTCATGTCATATATTTAAAATTTTATACTTTGATATCTCAAATGTTCAAAATACCTTACACCATGTTACAAAATAGATTATTCATCACTAGGGTTTACAGATGAAAAATCTGAAGGAGATATAGACACACAAAAAAGTATTATTGGATATGTGTTTACCTTTAAAGGGGTGGGATCTATATGTCCAAACTATAATTAGTAGTTGCACCATCTATAAGGGAAGTGGAGTATATATGGAGACCCAATCTCTTTACACATATTGTTATATATTTTTTATATAAACATCAATTAATTACAAATTGAGGATCCAAAATATATAGTTTCTTTGGAAGACTAGGTTCATAATACATCAATGTGAGGATAAAATAAAACTTTATTTTATTCTCCATAATTAGAACCTAAATATTTTCAAGATCCTACAACTACATATCATAACCTTTGAAATAAATAGAAGATAGGGTTGATCTAGAAAGCCTAGTATGGGAATACACATGATAAGGAATCATTACATGTGAGTTAAAGGTATAACATGACATCATAAATGATAAGTCTCATGAGTAATTTCATGGAATCATATCATAAATAACATGGTATCATAAGATCATAGAATCATAGGAAATTTGGAAGCAACATAAAACATTAAATAAGCATCAGTCAAGGATAACTTCCAAGACAACATTACATGGTGGACATAGTCCCATAATAGATTAGGTTCACTCCCTAATCCCATACATGATGTATCATGAGACTAAAATATTACCCAAATTACTGGAGCGATATTTGGGTGCACCCATCATAACATGTTCATGATCTATGTGTGTTACATAAAGGAAATAAATCATAAGTCATAATATAAGAATTACCCATGGAAATAAAATGGGTTGCATAATCTTTATTCATATCATAATGAAATGAAATTTCATAATGAAATAATTTGAGAAATGATCATAAGGCATGTATTACCCCATCAAAGTAAGGGAGAACAAACTAGGTATATATATTTGAGAGAAATATATATATAATTTAGCAGCAATCCATAACATAAAAGGTTGTTTTAATTAATTTAAATACTTTAAAAAACATTCTTAAGGAAAATAATATTTTAACTTTGAGTAATATCAAAGGATGCCATCTTATATGGAAAATTATTTTGAAATATCACTTTGAACATTTCTTGAGGAAAATATCCTTTCCATTTTGAAAATAATTATTTAAAATCTAAAACTTTCTCAAACATAAAAGATTTTTTTTTGAAAATAACCTTTGAAACTTAAAAAGGAATATTTAAAATATTGAGTGGTCATTATGGTGGAAGAGTTATATTCAAAACGAATATGTCAAAAAGATAAAGATTCCTTTCAAATTTTTATAATAAAAGTCAAAAAGTACCTTGATCAGAAAAAGAAAGGAAAATTACTTTTAAAATATTTTATAAAAATATAATTAAGGGTAAAAATGACTTTAAAAAATAATAGTGAACCATTTTTTATTTTTTTAGAAAACATGGATTTGGAAGAATAAGGATTTCGGAGTGAAGAGAGAAATGAAGATTGATTTTATTAAAAATATTTTCTCAATCATTTTAAGTACCAAAGAGAGGAAAATTGTACTATTACTTAAAAACTTTAGGAATAAATAGAGGAGAATAAAATGAAAGAGGTTTATTATACAATGATTAAATAATTTACTTAAATGGAAATTCAATCATAAGCAATCCTAATTAAAATGAGATTGAAACATAAACCCTTATAGTTTTGGTAACTTTTGAATCATAACTTCCCATAAATTAAGTAGATGAATTGTAACTTAAAATATCTCGATTTAGTAATGATTCATGATATAGTATTTAAAGGTTTAGTATGTTGGATCGTAATATGATTCTATATGTATATTAGATGGAATAATACAAGAGGTGGGGGGGGGGGTGAATTGTAGGTTTAAAAAACTTTGTATTTAAACACTTAATAAAGAAATTAGTTTAAAATGTCTTAAACTAATACAATTCAAAATAAATATAATTAACAAAATTTATCTTGGATATAATAGGTATGATACGATGTAATACTATAAGTAATGTAAAACAATTGTATTCAAAATGAATACAATAACTAGAGTAATAAAAATGAGAAAGATTCTACCATATAGCGTATAGAATCTATTAATAAAATATGAAACAAAAGAATCGTAATTGAAACAATTACAATTTAAATGAATATAAAAAGAAATAGGAAACAATACAATTCCCTTTCTTAACAAACAACAAGGAAAATTAAAAGTATTACAATTATTTTATCCCAAAGATAAGGGTATCCTTTCACCTAGGATAAAAGGTTTGTCTTACCACCACCTTGGTAAGCCCTCAATATGATGATCGGAACATCCGTCTTGCTATACCCAAAAGCCCTCAATTTTACAGGTAATCAGTACCTCTATCTTTGAAACACTTGAAATCCCTCGATACGAAGATCGGTTTCACCATCTACCTATCCCCAGCATCCCTAGATCATTATCACTTGATCAGATGCACAAATAAGAACAAATCACTTATTGAAATAAAAAAACTAAGAACAAGCCATTGACATTTTGTAATTCCACGGATTTCACATGAATCAAGAGAGAAGTCACAAAATATCTCTCTAGAACTTGATAGAAGCAAAAGATGATCAAAGTTTACTCAGTTGTTTTCTCAGCTTCAAATGACCTAATATTTATAGGCCTCAGGTTCCAACGGTCATATTTCCTCCAAAGGTCATATTTCTCTGGAAAACTCGGAGGGACTTGGACACCTGTCATTATAACGGTCATATTGAAATAGAAAAAATGACATCATTTTTATTAATTTATAACTAACTACATGACATCATTTTGGTTAAAACAAAATATATATGAATATGATAATCATGAGTACGATTGATATAAAACATGTGTTTTTATAAAAGAATAAAAAAATGCATGTGATAAAAGTAAAACATGAGTACTATTAGTATTACTTAGTGAAATGTATTGATATGATGCAAAGTGATTATGATTAACAATAGTTAGTATGATTGACAAAGTTAGTACAATTGACAGAGTCAGTATGATAGACAGAGTCAGTACGATTGGCAAAGTTAGTATGATTGACAGGGTCAGTATGATTGACATAGTCAATACGATTAACAGAGTCAATATGATTAACAGAGTCAATAAGATTGACAGAGTTAGTACAAAAAATAGATAAAATGTATTCAAAGTAATTCATTTGTTTGAGAAATTAATAAAAAGAGATTTGTGATTTCCAAAATAAGATACATAAAAGTAAAAATAAGACTTTTGACTTAACAATCTCCCCCTTTTTGGAAAGCACAAAACACAAAGTAAAACTATAAAGAAAATATTATCTCCCCCTGAGTTATGAAAAATATTCTGAATATTAAAATGAATACAACTAACTCCCCCTTAGGTATAGACTTTATTAAGTATTGTTTTTGTAGTTTTTCCTTGATTTATATGTATTAAAATTGAGTAAGTAAATTAAAAAATATCCCTCTTTGTGAAACTTTCTCCCTTTTTATAATACATTCTCCAATTTTTATAATACATTCCCCCCTTTGTGATTTACAAAAAGAATGGGGTAGTCTTGAGTTGCCTGAAAAGGTTAGATAAAAAAAATGTACAAAAATTGAAACATACACGATTCATTAAATCTTAAAACATTAACAACCGTTAAGACAAAACGAGGAAAGACACAAAAAAAATTCATCTGTTTTCCCTTTATTTCTCTTTCTTGATCAAATCATGAAGAAAAAAATTCATCTTCTTTATCTATTTCTTGTCTTCTAAGATATAATCACCTTGGGATTTGAGAAGCTCTTGTTGATCAACAAAAAGTTGATCCTGATTTTTGATAGTCTCTTCTTGAACTCTGATCACTTCTTCAAGGGTATCAATTATATCTTGAAAATTATTATTCTCTTGAGTCAACAGAGTATTTTTCTTCTTCAACAAAACTATTTCATATATGAAAGATTAAACCTTTGAAAAATCTGACTCGAAATAATCCATCCTTTCTTGTATCTCTTTTACTGAAGGAGTATCGGCTCCATGGGTTTTTGAGGTCTGATTCATCCTTTCAATAGTTTCTTTGTCAAGATTATTAAAAGTAATAGCCATATCATTTGAAATCCTCTTTAAGTCTTCAATTGATTCCTCATGTTCATTCACTGAGCTCTCTGTTTTGTATGACCACTTAGTCATCTTATTGTAAGACTTCTTATGAACAACCTAACTATCACTCAGAACTTTTAAATCAGCTTCTAACAATAATACTATCTTTCTAAGCTCTCTTATTGAACCAAATTTCTTCCTTTGATTTCCTGTGATGAAATCAATTTTTCCTTCAATTCTAGGAAAATAAGGAATATTATTCTCAATTATTCTCAACACATGAATAATGTAATCACTTTTCTTCAAAGAAATTGTGTGTTCTGAATCAGTATCATCATCGTATGAATCCAGTTCATTTGATTGGCTTGAGTATTCAACAAGATGTTTTCATTTTACTTTCTATTTTTCATTTCTTTCTTCTTCCACTTTGTCACTAATGACATTTACTTTTTTAGTATGAGAATATTGAGCACCTTGATTTACTTGAGAAGGAATTATTTCTGAATGGGTTTCTAAAGATTGAGTTTGTGCTTGATCGATATGAGGATTTTGTTGAATTGCTTCACTTTGCTTTTGAAGAGAAGATTCTTCTCTCCTCTTCTTTGAACTTTGAAGAAATTCCAAAAGAAAATCTTCTTCCTATTCTTCAACTTCCTAAACTTATTTCAGTGTTTTTTTCCCTTTATCTTTTTTGGAAAACTCTGTACAATTAGTTCTTGTTGCACTTCTTCTGTTAATTTATCACTTTTTAAATCAACGCCTTTCAGTGTTTTAGCAACATAAAGATCTTGAGCTTTTCTTTTCAAAAGAGTCTTATTTTTCTTCTCAGATTGTAGAGTATCCTCTACCCTTATCTTCTCAGCTAAGTCTTCAGTTCGATCAAGACCGAACTTAGGATCACCTTATTTTCTTTGTTCTGTTTCCTTTCTCCACTTGGACACAAACTCCTTGCTATATTTTGTTTTCTTCTTTGTCTTAGTACTGACTTGCAGATCTGACTTCTGAGGAGCAACAATAGTTGGAATTGATTCAATTGGAATAGTTACTTATTGATTTGGTTCCGATTCTGCTTCTACATCTTTAATTTTTTTTAATTTTCACCAAAAAAACAAACAACTTCTTCAGCGTATTCTTACTTATCCAAGAAGGCTTTAGTTATTTTAACTATCCTTTTAGAGGAATATTACAAAAATTTAAACTTTCAAGAATGTACTTTGTAAGAATAGATGGATACATGATCATATGGGACTTGATCGCTCCTGACTTCACATTCTTGATTATTTCGAAAAAGTACCCCATGAGATTTACCTTTTTCATGTTTACAAGACAATCTAGTATAAAAATGTCAAAAAAATTAAGGGTTTATCTATCTGCTTTCCTTGGGATAAGAAAGGCTTGAATCCAAAGAACAATAAACCGATTATCTGGAGATAAATGAGATACTTTTATCTTCTTTTCATTTATAAGAAATAACTATTTTCAGATCTTTCTTTATTAAACGTACCAACATCGTCAGGTAGTTTATGAGATGGAAAAAAAGAGTCACCTTACATTGAAACATTGAGGAAATGGGATACTTCTTTAACATAAATTGATAATTTTCTATCATACACAACAAAATTGATCATCATATTTTTTTCAAAAGACACCATATTATAGAATTTTATAACCTCTTCAACAATAATTGGGTCTGGAGATATGGGTTTCTCAACAAAAATATGTTCCCAGACTTGAAACAAAATAATCCTCTTGATTGTTGAATCATAACTATCAAAGAAATCCCAAGAGACTAACCTTTATCTGAATAAATATTTCTCTAAAACCATATTTTAAGACATTTTGGAAGGAGTGTTGGAAATATACTACGACATAAATATGAGACAAAGAAAAGATCGTACGGATTCTTAAAACGTTGAGGTAGGGCTTCGCCAAGAAAACTGAAAAACCGGTGTGGGTTTGGGGTGGGGGGGGGGGGTCCTCTATTTATAGGGGAAAAAAGATGAACTTTGGTCTTCTATAGTTGAGATTAGAAGATAAACAATCCAACAATGGGGATTTAAAGGGGTTTTTTAAGAAAAAAATGAGAAACAATAAAATGTAAGAAAGACAATACAATAGAAATAAAGAAAGTACCTATCAGAGATTCTAAGGAAGTTGTTGGTTTTATAATATTATGATACAATACAACAACGAAAAGAAAATATAAGCAGACATGAAACCAAAAAAAATGAATATGATCAGTTATTAGATCGATGGAAAAGAAAGTCATTACTATAGGTTGTCAAGGTGATGGAAAAAAAGTCATTGCCATAGGTTGTCATGCTGATGAAAAACAAAGTCATTACCATAGGTTATAAAGATGATGCAAAACAAAGTCATTACTATAGGTTTTCAAGCTGATGGAAAAAAAATTCATTACCACAGGTTATGAAGTCGAAGGAAAAAAATTCATTACCATAGGTTGTCAAGCTGATGGAAAAAAAGTCATTACCATAGGTTGTCAAGTTGATGGAAAACAAAGTCATTACTATATTTTAAAGCTGATGGAAAACAAAGTGAACATCAATAATAATTAAAAAAAAGTCAAAACGATAACCAGACAGACATTACGATAAACAGAAAGTCAAAATAATAATCGGACAGACAAGATGATAAATAGAAAGACAAAATAGAAGATCAAAAGAATAAACAAATTTTGAGAACATAATAAAAAAATAATTAAATATAAATTTGATAAATAAAATAGAAAAAAATGTTCTCCCCCTTTGAAGAGGAGTTTTTTTTAATGTAAGTAGAAATGTAAAACATGAAGTATATATGAATGATTATTTTAGTGTAAGCATTCCTAGATTTTGTTTAATAAATTCAAATCTATCAGAAGGTAATGGTTTTGTGAAAATGTCAGTATGTTGTTCTTACGTTCTGATGAATTGTAAAATAATATCTATTTTTTGTGTGTGATCCCTAAGAAAGTGATTCCTAATGTCTATGTGTTTTGAATGTGAGCGATGTGATGGGTTTTTACTAAGAGTTATGGAACTAGTATTATCACATAGTATTTGAGTTTTAGAGAAACTCATTCCATATTCAGTGAGTGTGTGTTGCATCCACAACACTTGAGCACAACAACTTCTAGCTACTACATATTCAGCTTCAATAGTGTAAAGTGCTACTGAGTGTTGTTTCCTTCATGACCAAGAAACTAAAGAATCTCCTAAAAAATGACATGTTCCAGATGTACTTTTTCTATCCGTTTTACAACCACCAAAATCATCATCTGAAAAACTTTTCAAAACAAAATCATTTCCAAAAGAATAAAGAAGACCTAAATCCAATGTTCCTTTTAAATATCGGAAAATATTTTTCACAGCTTTTAAATGGGATTATTTTGGATTCGATTGGTATCTTGCACATAAGCATACAAAAAACATTAAATCTGGATGACTAGTTGTCAAGTATAACAAACTTCCTATCACACCTCTAAAAGTTTTTTGATCTACTGGTTTCCCAACTTCATTGAGATCAAGTGTATTTGAGGTACCAATCAAAGTGCTAATACTTTTAGTATTTTCATATCCATACTTTTTTAGTAAGTATTTGATATACTTATGTTGATATATATAGGTTCCTTCTAGTTTTTGAGAAATTTGAAAACCTAAAAAGAATGTTAACTCACCCATCATACTCATTTTAAACTCAGATTTTATTAGATTCGCAAAGGAATCAGTTAGAGTTTTTTGAGTTGACCCGAATATAATGTCATCAATATAAATTTGAACAATCAAAATGTTTTTATTTTCCATTTTTATAAAAAGGGTTGGATCTGCTGTACCTTTTTCATATTTTTTTTGAAAAAGAAATCCTGTAAGTCTATCATACTATGCTCTAGGGGTTTTTTAAGTCAATATAAAACTTTGGTAAGTTTAAAAACATGATTAGGATATTTTGAATCTATAAAACCAGGAAGTTGTTCAAAAAAAATTTCTTCTTGTACAAAACCATTAAGAAAAGAACATTTTACATCCATTTGAAATAATTTGAAATTGAAGTATGCTGCAATGGATAATAGAATAAGAATAGATTCAAGTCTAGATACCAGAGTGTATGTTTCTTCATAGTATATTCCCTCTTTTTGATTATATCCCTTAACAACAAGTCTTGATTTATTTCTTACAATGACTCCATTCTCATCACATTTATTTTTGAAGACCCATTTACACCAATTATAGTTGTTTCTTTAGGTCTTTCAACTAAAGTCCAGACTTGATTCCTTTTAAATTCATTTAGTTCATCTTGCATTGCTTTAATCCAGTCTTCATCACCTAAGGCCTCAATTAGATTTTTAGGTTTGAATTAGGAAAGAAAAGCAATATGTTCTATTTCATTTCTCAAGGAATTTATGGTTCTTATGGGTTGATTTACATCACCAATGATATTATCACTAGGATGAATCCTAAGAAACAATTGATTTGGTTTTTGTAAAACCTGTTCATCAACATATGGTAGAAAATCTTCTAGGGTAGATGATTCAGAAATAATTTCTTGGATATTTTCCTTATCAGACGGGTTTTCTATAAAGGGTTGATAATCAGTTTTTTAAAACATATCTGAGGATTTAGGTTGAGGTTGTTTAAAAACAGAGATTGGTTTCATAAAATTTAACATGCACCATTTCTTAAATAGTACACGAGTTTTTGTTAAAAACTCTATAAGCCTTAGAAATTGTAGAATAACCTAGAAATATTCCTTCATCGGATTTGGGTGTGAATTTATGTAGATTATCTTTTGTATTCAATATGAATACTTTGCATCCAAAAACTATGAAGTATAAAACTTTATTTTTTCTACCTATCCACAATTAATAAGGTGTTTTATTAAGAAAAGGTCTCATTAAAACACGATTTATAGTATAAAAAGAAGTACTAACAGCTTCAGCCCAAAAATGCTTAGCAATTGAGTATTCACTCAACATGGTTCTTTTCATTTCTTAAAGAATATGATTTATTCTCTCAACAAAACCATTTTGTTGAGGGGTTCTTAGAGCTGAAAAGTTGTGAGTAATACCTTTATTACTACAAAAAGTTTTAAAATCTGAATTTTGAAATTCACCACCATGGTCACTATGAATAGTTATCAATGGTAGATTTTTCTCATTTTTAACTTGGGCTCTGAAAATTTTAAAATAGAAGAAGCCTTCAGATTTCTTTGTTAGAAAATAGACCCATGTAAATCTAGTAAATTAATCAACTAAAAAAATACATAATATTTTCCTCCAATGCTTCTAGTTTGTGTAGTGCCAAAAATATCCATGTGTACTAGCTGTAATGCATTAGAAGTTGAAACTTCATTAATTGACTTAAAGCTGGTTTTATATTACTTTCTATATTGACAAGGATCACAAACCTTTTAAGAATCATATCTAAGATCCGATAGATCCTTAAAAAGTCTTTTCTTTGAAAGTTTACAAAGGTTTCTAAGGTTACAATGTCCTATCCTTCTATGCCATAACCAAGATTAGTCTTCCATTGCACTTAAACAAGGTTTTTTTGGCTCTTAAGGTCTTCTAAGTTAATAGTGTATACATTCTCTTTCCTGTGAGCAGTTAGAATGAATTTATCCTTGTAATTGTGAACTAAACACTTATCATTCCTAAAATTCACAATGTATCCTTCATCACATAATTGACTTATGCTGATGAGATTGTTCTTAAGACCTTTTACAAACAAAACATTTAAAATTAAAAATTTACCAAGGAAAACAATATTACCTATACCAACAATCTTTCCTTGAGCACTGTCTTCGAAGGTAACTTTTCCACCTTTTGTTTCAATAATATTTTCAAAGAAATATTTGTTTTCGGTCACGTTCTAAGAAAAACCACTATCCATGTACCAAATATTCTTGTTGTTGGTACACTTATTATTTTCCTAAAAAAGAAACAATTAGTTTTTCGAAACCAAAACTTGTTTGGATCCAAAAGGGTTATATAAAATAATTTTGGGAATCCACGTTTGTTTTAAAAAATGGGCTTTATGAAAACCTAACGATTGAGTTCTGTTAAGTGAACAATTTATTTCCCAGTGTCCACCATATTGACATTTAATATAGAATGGGGCACTTTGATTAACAAAATATTTATTACTAAAAACCAGTTTAGTATTAGTATAACCAAATCCAGAATGATTCATTAACGTTCTAATTTGAGAATACATTTTATCAAAGTTTTCCTTACTAGAGGTAAAGTTTGACAAACACATCCTCAATGAAAATATTTCTGAATTTAGTTTTAAAACTATGTTTTTATCCTTAAAAACATTATTTTTTGAACTAAAGTTAGTCTCTATAATATTTTTATTAGAAATTACATTTTCAAGATCCTTAAAAAGTTTATCCTTCTTAGAATTGAATTTCTTAAGGTTTTTAAAATACTTTCAAAATCAAAAGTTTTCTTATCAAGATCTTTATAAATATCTGATACTTCTTTAGTTAAAATAGAAATTCTATAATTTTCCTTACCAAGATTTTTCTTGAGTTTAAAATTTTCCTTCTCAAGGAGTTTAGAAAACCTAGACACTTCTTCATAAGAAGGTAAAGTATTATCTTCTGATGAAAAATACTCATTATCTGAAGATTAATAATATTTATCATCAGTATAATTTTCATTCAAGGATACATTTGTAATAGATTCAGCATTGTGTACCTTATCCATGAAACAATGATTTTCAATTGGTAGTCTTTCTATAAGTCCAATATTCATTTGTCCTGAAGATTCATATTCTGAAGAGTCATATGATGAATCTACACCACTTGCACTCCAAGTATCATTTTACTTCAATAATTTCTATGTATTTAGCTTTTAATACTTTTTCTTGTTTCTTTTAGAATGTTTCTCCTTTATATATTTTCTTTTTAGTAAAGGAAAATCAGGTCTAATATGACCTTCTCTCTTTCATTCATAACAAGTTACTTCTGAGTCTTTCTTATCCTTCCTATATTTATTTTTGAATCTGTATTGAAAGTCTTTCTTTCCCACAATATTGTTCATACTTCGAGCAAGATTGGATAACTCATAATCCAAGTGATCACTATCACTTGATTCTAACATAACATCTTTCTTAGATTTGGATCTTGTTATCCTTTCAGGTGTCTTATCTTTGGATGCAGTAGTAAAAGCTACACTTTCATTTAAATTTTTCTTCTTATTGAAATCGACATCTCGCTTCATTCTTGTCTCATGTTGTAGAAGAGTTCCACATAACTCATCAAGAGTTATTTGTGTAACTTTTCTGTTTTCATCAATAGCTGTTCTCTTCGATTCCCATTCATTTGGCATTATATCAATAATCTTGTCTACAAGAGATTCATTATCAAGAAATTTTTCTCCCATTGATTGTAAACTGTTGAAAATTGTCATAAATCTTTTTTTCACCTTACATACTGGTTCTCCATAAGGAAAAGGAAACCCATGATATTATGCTGGAAGCATTACTCTTCTAGTTTCTATAACTTTAGATGTACCAAAATGTGTGACTTCCAATTTCTTCCATATAAAATTTTCTTCTTCACATGATGATATATGGATTTATATAATACTAGTCATAAAACACAACAGAGTATTGCGTACCTTGTAATTCCGCTGATATTCTTACTTCTCTTGATTAGTGAAAGTACTAACTTCTTTGTCTGGGATTTTATAACCCCTAGTAAGTATAATAAAATTTTCTACACCAGTATTAATAACAAATGTCTTCATTCGGTCTCTCGAGTACTCATAATAATTCCCATAAAAAATAGGTGGTCTAGTTGGATTCAGATTTTCAATTAATCCAATATTCATTCCTTCCATCTAATAAAACAAAATCTCTTCCACTCCACACGTTAGTATAATAAGTAGTTATAAACAAAAATTTGTAATATAAATACAATTATATTCTCAAAAGAAATAAAGAAAGTAATACAAATCAGTGGAAACCTACTCTGATTACAATTTTTGGATCGTAATATGATTGTATATGTATATTATATGGAACAATACAAGAGGGAGGGGGCGGGGGGGGGGGGGGGGTGAATTGTAGGTTTAAAAAACTTTGTATTTAAACACTTAATAAAGAAATTAGTTTAAAATATCTTAAACTAATACAATTAAAAATCAATATAATCAACCAAATTTATCTTGGATATAATAGGTATGATATGATGTAATACTATAATAAATGTAAAACAATTGTATTCAAAATGAATACAATAATCAGAGTAATAAAAATGAGAAAGATTCTACCATATAGCGTATAGAATCTATTAATACAATATGTAACAAAATAATTGTAATTTAAACAATTACAATTTAAATGAATATAAAAATAAAGAGGAAAAAAATACAATTCCCTTTCATAACAAACAACATTAGAAAGTAAAAGTATTACAATTATTTTATCCCAAAGAGAAGGGTATCATTTCACTTAGGATAAAAGGTCTGTCTTACCACCACCTTGGTAAGCCCTCGATACGATGATCGGTATGTCCATATTGCTATCCCTGCAACCCTCGATTTTATAGGTAATCGGTACCTCTGTCTTTCAAACACTTGAAATCCCTCGATACGAAGATCGGTTGCACCGTCTGCCTATCCCCGATAGCCCTATTTCATTATCACCTAATCGGATGCCCAAAGCAAAACAAATCACTTATTGAAATACAAAAAATAAGAACGAGCCGTTAAAGTTTTTTAATTACAAGGACTTCACACGAAGCAAGTGAGAAGTCACAACTTATCTCTATAGAACTTGATAAAAGAAAAAGATGATCAAAGTATACTCAATTGTTTTCTCAGCTTCAAATGACCTCTTATTTATAGGCCTCAGGTTCTAACAGTCATATTTCCTCCAACAGTCATATTTCTACAAAAAACTCAGTGGGACTTGGACACCTAGCATTATAACGGTCATATTGAAATAGAATACATGACATCGTTTTGATTATTTTATAACTAACTCCATGAAATTATTTTGGTTAAAAAAAGATATATGAAAATGATAATCATGAGTACGATTGATATGAAACATGTATTTTGATAAAAGAATAAAATCATGCATGTGATAAAATTAAAACATGAGTATTATTAGTATTACTTATTGAAATGTATTGATATGATGCAAAGTGAGTATGATGCACAATAGTAAGTATGATTGAAGAATTCAGTACTATTGATAGAGTCAGTACGATTGATAGAGTCAGTATGATAAACATAGTCAGTACGATTGACAGAGTCAATATTATTGACATAGTTAGTACGATTGATAGAGTCAGTACTATTGATAGAGTCAGTACGATTGACAGAGTCAATACGATTGACAGAGTCAATACGAAAAACAGAGAAACTTTATTCAAAGTAATTCATTTTTTTGAGAAATGAGTAAAAAGAGACTTGTGATTTCCAAAAAAAAATACATAAAAGTCAAAATAAGACTTTTGAATTAATATAGTAAATACACCATTCAAAATAAATTAGGTGAATAAAAGAACATTTATCTCAAATAAGTAATTTTGATATGAAACCCTTCCAAAATTTGAATCATTGAGGTGAGAGTTAATCAATGGGGTGATTATGTGTAACAAATGCGTATCCACACAAAGAAAAGTTGAAATAAAAAATAAATCAATAAAAATTAATTTCACACATAATTTTGGAATAATAT
Source organism: Viscum album (assembly GCA_963277665.1). Taxonomy (NCBI): domain Eukaryota; kingdom Viridiplantae; phylum Streptophyta; class Magnoliopsida; order Santalales; family Viscaceae; genus Viscum; species Viscum album. The sequence goes on along the minus strand of OY728164.1, from coordinate 1,040,624,631 downwards.
AATAAATTAAGTATAAATATAACCCAATGAATTTAAATTAAGTTAATAAACTCCTTACCTTGTGCTTCTCTTTTAGTGGAGCTCTCTTTTAGCCTCCTATTCTTTGAAAAAATTCTTTTGGTTTGCACCAAAAGAATTAATAGGTTTTATTTCTGACCAAACATGGCTTATAAGATGAGCTTATTGAATTAAGTAATCTATTTGGGTAGTTATTTTATGAACAAATGGGTTTTGGAAGTTTTTAAAGGAGAGGATAGTGGGTATCCTTTTATAAATGGGGGAGAGGGCACCCTTGGATTTTTTAAAATAAATTATTCTACTCACATTTTTATCATTAAAAAAGGATTAATAAGGGTAATTTTAGAAAATTAGAATATATAATTTTGAAATATAACCATAAAAGATGAATTGTACTAGTTTTGGGTAATTTTTAACCCTTATCTTTTTAGTTTAACCCTAAGTAAATCTGTTTTTACCTTAACTACAGTAAATAATTTTTACTATTTTCACTATTCATTATGGTGAAAAATAAGTTAAAATCATTATATAATATAAATTTAATTATTATAAATATTTAATCCATTTTCTCAAATTCAACTCACAAAATTGGAAGAATTCAATTTAAAATTAAACCTGCAGACATGTCAAAAAAATGGTTTTTCAAAGAAAAAAATTCCAAAGTTTAAAAAGATTTTATATTATAATTAAATATTAAATTAATTAATATGACATAAATTAGTTAAATTGTAGTATAATTGAACTAATTTTACAGTAAAACCAATTTAAAATATAATTTACCATCATAAACAATTTAAATGAAAAGTCAGTTTTCAATAAAAATTTGTATTTTCAATATTCATCAAAGAAATAAATCTTTTAAAAAAATTATAAAAAATTAACCCAAAGATAATTTTGAAAGTTAGATTTAAAAAATTAAGTTGATTTTGTAAAATAAAATTTTAAAAATTGGTAAAAATTAATTTTAAATTATGTGTGCAAAGCGTGACTAATCCGCCTTTCAGAAAAATATAGTTTTTCAGAGAACATTTTTTATCTTTCAAATGGTTCTTATTTTATTTATAATCAATAGATAAACATTGAATTTATTTTGTACATGTGTAAAACATAAGTTTCATAATTTATTAATTCCTATTTATACCCACTAATTTAATGACTAGTTTATATTGATTATGCATAAATAATAATATTTTAATAGAGTATCATGTTCTGTTTAAACCCGATGTTGCATGCATTGAAATCTTTCAAAGAAATTGAAATTATTTAAAAATAAATATGTCATAATTTATCAGGGTGTTACATTATCTTTTAATATTTTTGTTTTATAACATATATGCTATTCAATATGATTTTCCTCTTTTAAAATCTCAGGGTGTTACAGTAAATGGTAATAAAATAAGTAGGGATAAAGTTGATATGTTTGAAGCATTTATTTGAGGAACTTAAAAGGGTACATGAGAATATAAAATTATTATGTGAAAGGTATAAAATGATTTATATTTCTGGTAATCTAGTGTTTAAATCATGAATGAAACACATTCAGTTTAAGTATCACTTCATCTAGAATATTTTTAATTATGAAGTGATTGAATTATAGAAGGTTGGTGGAAGCTAGCATCGAGTGTACATGTTGAAAAAATTCATAATATGAGAAAGACTAGGGTTTTTTAGTTCCATAGTTGGTCTTAGATGATATAATTAATGATTGGAGGATTATTTTTACTATGGGGAAGATGATGAGTTAAAGAATATGTGGCTTTAATATGACCAAGAAGTGAGGGTAAATATTGAAAGTGGTATTAAAGTGGTAGATTATTATGATGTAAGTTATTGTGAAGTATGTTTTCAAACCTAACATTATATAAGGAGAAGCTCCAAAATAATATTTTTGATATAGGTAGAACAAAAGTAGAATAACCATGATGGTTATGAATGGATGAGTCTAAAATATGGAAGTATATAGTTATGAAGAAGGATTTTATTCCAGATAGAGGTGTTTCCATGGCGGCTAGAATTAGAAGTTAAGTGTTTTCTTTGGTCGATGCATTGATGGATAGAAAATATTAGATGGTGGTTGAACCAGATGTATCAGTGAGGGTAATATATAAATAGATGGGTGAGGTAACTTGGATGAATATTTATTAGACCTACTCTTTACCTTTTGTTTATCTAGATAGTTTTTTGGTTTTGGGAACTTATAACTTAGAATAAATTTCTCTTTTCATTCTCTTCTTAATAAAAATATTGCAGTGTTTTTCCTGTGGAGTAGATAAAATCCTAAATAAGGAAAATAATTGTTTTTATTTCTTTTTTTGAGTTTTTATATTTTTTCCTCTTTTTATTATATTATTGAGGGTTTTACCAAGGGAGAGTTGAGGTGATTCAGTTTGAGACTTTGGAGATTAGTTTCTCTATCTGGATGTATAGAAATTGGGTGCCACTAATGTTTACAGATTTTGAACCTTGTTCTACATTTGAGGTTTTAGAGGGAGGGATATGGATTTAGGGTTACGGAAAAACAAGGGAGACTTGAACAAGGAATACAAGGGTTCAAAATTATGATGTAAAATATAGAGATCATATTAACATGGTAATGGACATTCTGTGCTAGGTTGGATAATTTTAGGATCGCTCGATGACTGCGTTATCATGTGACCCCTAAGTTACTTATGTGATTTGGACCCCAAAAGGGTCTCTAGGCATGAGATTAACTATAAAGGGACTAAGATGGTCTCTCTTAGGATAGTTAGAAGGGTTTAGTGTGTATAGTCCTTTTTGTGGTTAGTTTTTTGAGTGAATCACCTTGTGAGTTTTATGGGTAATGTAGCAAGCACGATCTATAGACCTTGGAATCCCCATTAAGGGGATGATTGGGTGGGGGGGGGGGGTATAACACCCCATTAATTTGTTTAATAATTTTAAATAATTTTAAATTATTTTTTTAATTAATAATAATACTTATAAATAATTATAATTTATATCTTTTAAATTAATTAATTAATGTAAAAAAAACAAATACTATTATTTTGCATAAAATAATATTTTAATATGAATATATGTATTTGATCAATAGATTATTTAATTAAATATTTTAAAAAATAATACATATATTTAATATTATAATTATTTTTATAAATACTAAATTATGTTATGAATACATTAACTATTAATATGACACCCCAATATTTTATGGAATGTTCTTCTTAAATAATTTCAATTAATTAGATAGATTATATATGAAAAACACCGAGTCATTGTGAAACAAAACTTTATTATAACCTAGCCAATGAACATAATTTTTTCCGCTTATTTGATTTGAATTTTGAAAAACAGACATACACTGTTGCGATCAGTATGTTTTTTAGAGTCTAATAAGTACAACTTAATTTTTTTGGTGAATAGTAACTTGACCCTTAGTAATATACCCTCATGAATAGTAACATGACCCATATGAATAGTAATTTATCCTTATGAATAGTAACATCACCCATGTAAGTATAAATAAAATTTAGGAACCTTATAAATGAAAGTGAATATTTTAAACATTAATAATTAAGTGTTGGTATTTTTTGTGAGTGAAAAATATTTAATTAAAATTTTATAATTAATAAATTTATTTAAAAGATAATTCATAAAATGTATTGATAAATCAATATTTTGTTGTCCTATGATTTTTTTACAATTTAATGAGACCTCAGTTAAACTTTTAGGGTATTATAAAAATAATTATAATTTTAAAAACTGTATTTTTCGAGTAAATGGTGATTGTAATTAAAAATTAAATTTCTCTTATTTATAAAATTATTTTTATAAAATGCAGTTAATTTTTGGATTATACACATCTTAAAATGGTTAGAGTGAATTTTTGGTATTTTTCTTAAATACTTGAATTTTTGGTGAATAGTGAAAATATGTTAATTTACGAAATATGCTAAATAAACAAATTTCTGCAACATGATTGAGTCGTGTATGATTTAAATGGACATTTTTTAGAAATAAAATGCAATTATTACTATTTTTATTCATAATAATCAAGAATATTCATATTCTTGATCTAAAATAATTAAATAATGTTTAAAATAATGGAAAACCCTCCTCTCCTCCACTATAAAAACTACCCTCACCCCCTCTTTCTATCACACAAATAAAGATTTTATCATTGCATAATTTATACCAAATACTCTTACCAAGATCCTTACTCATGTCCAAGACCTTATGTTATCACCAAAATTCCAAAACCATAGGCCTTAAGAAGGTTATCAAGGAAGAGTACTCAAGAGGTAAACCTCTTTTCCTTTTGTTTTCCGTTTCTTTTACAAGTTCCATTCTATTGTTTCTCTCTCCTAACCTCCCATAATACAAATTATATGATAATTAAATTAACTTATATGAAATATAATGATATTATACTAATGAAATATTTCATCATCATCTCTCTTTCCCCCTCCTCTTATACTAAAAATGAAAACACTGTCCGATATGTGTTAATTTATCACACTTAAGGATGACGAGTTTTTAATTTCTATTACCATATTAAATTATGGCCATGAAACTATTTTTATGGTTGAAAAATATCAGAATATATTTAATATACCCTATTTAATGTTATATAATCAGTTTTTAAACATTGTATTAAATTATAAAATAAAATGAGTTTGTGGTGATTGAAAAACCACCAAATTAATCCAACCGTTTATCATTAAAATTTTATATAATGATTCATTCTCTAAAAAATAACCAAAGGATTTATATTATAATTTAACCTTTTGTATGATTAATAATAACTCATAAATTTAATTATATATTTCAATTTCCATTTTACATGAACTTCCGTACTCTTATACAAGCAAAGAAATCATAAAAACTAAGAAAATGTGCACTCCAAAATGATGAAATTAAATATCTTAATCCATATAAAAGGACATAAATTAACTTAATAAATATATAATAAATAAATTAATTTTATATAAGGTTCTGGGATTATTAATTAATGAATGTAATTTTATTATTCAGGACATTAAGATCAAGTGCAGAATAAATTCGGACAAAAGGTAAGGGTTTTTTCATCTCACTTCCATTTTTGTGAGATATTCCTTATTCACTACTATTAGTTGAGTATGGTGTATGTATGTTGACCATTGATGTATAATATCATTAATATATTTATTTTAATAGTATTAAATTTATCATTTTATGATTATTAATTTTGGGGCATATGATTCGATTGATTACAATGTGGTAAGGATTTTCTACCCGAACCTCCATTTTCATTCAGATTACTCTTATTATCTACTTACCTCATTGAAATTATTATTTATTCTTATGTAATCATCATAAATTTTGTGTAAATGTTATATATATGTGTACCAATCATAATACTTCTTTATTATGGGTAGTTACATGTTTTAAGAGAATCTTTCAAAAATTCTTCTCGAAATACAAGCCCGATTCAAGGGAACTTATAAAATTTTTACCAATTTTCATGTGAATGGTATATTCTATTTTAAGCCAGAATTTTTTTTAAAATAAAAATTTTTATAATGAAAAACTATCTTAGTTTATTTCTGGTTTTATGAAAACAAACATTCCTTTCCTCTTTAAAATCTCTTCAATATTTTCCTTAATCTATACAAAAATGTTTTATTTCTAAAGCTTCTTAAAAAATATTTTTTACATGATTTCACTTTAACGGGAAATCATTTATGCCTAAAATATAATCTAAATATCCTTCCATTTTCTTTTCTATGATATACATGTTTAAAATCTTATTTTTATGACAAATATAAATGTTTTTTCAAAATAAATCTTCTTTCCAAAGTAAAAAAGGATTTTTCCCGTCTCACTTTAACTTTTATGAGATATATGCCTTGTAAACCACTTATTACTTGAATTTGGTGTATGTAATTACCTTTTTATATCATATCAATAGTCTAATTATTTTCATGATATTATAAGGGATTATGATTTGAATTTTTTAAGGTGGTATGAGACACTTTGGAATGTTTAAGTATTATTTCCTCAAGAATTTTTTAATGGACTCACTTAATAGTATCTTCACCTATGTCAACATACTTTGTTGAATATTTTACTTACTTGAGGTTTATATCTTAATATATCATATAAAATATGTTGTTTAAGGGTTTCTTATTAGTTTGACTATGGATGTTCTATTTTGATACCATTCACCATATTAATCTGAATAGTTTGTATTTATGTTTAATGATTGGGGAAAGTTATTTAAAATTAATATGTTATTTTCAATATGAATGTATATATTGTTTAAGTTTATCCCCATTCATAAGAGGAATTCATTATACTTATTAATTTATATTTGGGTCCCGCTATAACCTCTTGATGCATCGATAGGTCTCATGAGACAAATAGATATGGACTAGGATGAGGCGTTACCCATTTTCAGATATAGTTTTGGCTGAGGACTTAATAATTTTTAGATGTCTTTCCCAAATCCTTGATGATATGTTTCATAATTTCCAATATATTCATTTCCATAATTATGATATTAGTAATTGATAAATCATGTGATTATTGTAATAGTATAATATCCATGGTAGAGTTTCATGTCATCAGTTATATGGATTTATTTACTCAGCTTTCATTCATGACATATTATGATCAAGTTTATTTTTAAAAGAATATGTTTTCAGTTATTCACCATGCCTAATGTTTATGTTTATGATAACTTATATTGTATTACTTACCCTTACTGATCATCTAAGCTCACCCCTTTCTTATGTTTTCTTTCCCCAGGTTATGAAGAAGAAAACTTAGAATAATATTTCTAGGATATTGTTTATTTCATATTGTATCATGTTTTATTTTATTTTTCCAATGTACTATGGGTATCGTGACTGTAATATGGTATTCCAAAAATTATAAACTTATTGGTCCTTTGGGATTTGATTCTCTATAATCATTCCAATGTATTAAAATAATGCATCAGCTCTGGGATTCTGGGGTTGAGGCATTACATGGGGGGTCATTTAACATTGTTTGGGTATTCCTTATTAGGAATGGTGTAACCCAATGATGAGGTACACTTATAGAAGTTTAGTTGATGGAGGTTCAACAATGGTTTCACTATATAGGCACCATTATAAAGTGGGTAATGTGGATCAAAATATTGATTCCTATGAAAATATGGAAATAACTGGTTTGGTATGAGGGATTTCAAGAAAGGCTTTACGTGTTACACTGCTATAAGGTGAATTATTTTGCCTTAGGGTAGTATGATGGGTTGAATTTGGTTATGGATTCTCCTATAATTCTTCAGGCATGATGGATATGAATAAATACTATGAGTGATGTGATCATTATGGCGGTGTGGTAAACCTTCCCCCCCAACCAGTTGAGTATACGTAGGGATTGTTTGTTTCATTTTAATTTTTAATTATGTAGTTTTATTTTTAATGAAATAGGATATTTTTTACTTCCCCACTTTCTTCTTTTCATTTTTTTAGTTTTAATAGTGGGTTTAGGGTCCCTATCCCATGATGTACATACACTTGGGCTTTCCAAACTAGACCAAAGATCTACCATTTCATCATAAGTTTTTTTTCTAATAATTTCATTAATTTTTCTTTTTTCTATTTCTTGATTTGGGTAGTGGTAATTTATGGTGATGAAATAATTAGGTGTTAACACTACCTCTTTCACTTGATGATGAAAAGTTTCAAAGAAAAACATTTTAAGTATAGAGAGGAGGAAAAGGCGTAAAATGGGAACAAAAACCCTTTTCCTGTATGTTATACCAAGTGAATCTCACGCAAGCATGACCTGTATGGTCCATCATGCACAAACAACCCCTCATATAAGACACACTTGCATGAGGACCTATGTGAGTGACCTGTTTGAGTGACCAACATGAACCACCTCTTTTGGAAAAGGTCCTAATATTGCCTACAAATAGGACCCTTGGGCTCCCCATTTGTATGATTGGAAGATGAGAAGATGATTTGAAGCTCTTCTTACCCTAGTCTATCACCCAAGTACTCAAAACTACCCAGGTAGCTCTACAAGCTTCAAAAGAAGAGGGAATTAATGAGATTATAGGGGATAGGGTTCCTCTAGGGTCTGAAACACCAAAGTACCTATGAGAGGAGCCACTTACCCCTAGTTTAAAAATACTAGGGTGAATACCCATTCCCAAGATTGGTAATTTCATGAGACCCTTCCAAGAGCACCTGAGGAGACCCTTGGAAGTCCAATAAAGGTCTCTCCCAAGTTTGGTTTCCCAGTTTTTTCTTCATCCAAGTTCTCACAAGTAATACTTACATGAAGAAGGCTTCTATATCACATAGAAATCACCTAGGAAAAGACAAATCCATCTCACCTAGGTATTACTTGGGAAAAGAACCCTTCAGACCCCCATTTTTCCATATCCAATGATAGGACATACCTTTATCATTCCAGACATGTATGATCATAACCTAAGGAACACCATAATGCACTCTCGATCATACATTCCAATGGTAATAGAAGTCTTGCATTTAACCTCCCTAGTATTTGGGGTCCTCATAATTTTCACGATCATACATTATCATGGTAATGAGGATCCTAGACTTAGGGATAATGGTAGATATATTATCAAGACAGGATGTGACATATTTTATCTGAATTGTGAAGAGAATCAGATGACAAGTTCCCCTTCTAAACCATCTTCTTACCTTCACCAACTCTTCTACCCACTGAAGGGAAAGCATCTGGGCATCCCTCATAGAGTAAGCCTATAGTCTTTCTTATGAGACACCCCTACCTTCTATATCCTCACTATTTTCCACTAGTGGGTGAAGGAGATCATTTAGATTAACAAATATTCCAATTCTTCTTATTTATCAAACTAATCATACTCACACGGGTTAGAGGTTAGTGGTGGTCATTTAATCAGCATAATAAAATACCTACCACATAGTGCCACTACTTTTTATAATCCTCAACCATGTTATCACCCCCTTAAAGGGCCATATTCACTATGAGACCAACCTCCAAAGGGAAATATTCCTGATAACAAAACCTAAAATTGGCCTCCTCCATAGGTTTAATCCCCAAACATTCCATACTATATGGGATTTTATTCCTATCCAAATGGGATACATAGGTAGCCTCCTTGAGGTTCAAACCCAACAACCAAAACTCACCCTAATATTCTCTAGGACATATTATCAGTAGGGTCATATTTAACTTGGAGGGATATATTCCTTCTATGTCTCTCCAAAACCATCCTTATTGTCCATATTTTTAGTAGGGTCATTTACAACCCATAGGGCTGTATTATTTCAGGATACCTCTATAGCCATCCTTATTGGTCCAAATTACTCGTAATATCATTTCCCCTATTAGGGAGGATATATACCTTATAGGTCCCTCAGAATGTTTCATCATAATCCCTACACCAACTTTTTATTATCCCCTTTATCCTAAACATCCTTGACAAATGATTTTAAACTGCATTGTTTAGTGCTTTTCACATGGACTTGAAAGGTATGGTTTGTACTATTAAGTGGAACCAAACTATGTGGGTTATGATTCCTCTCATGAGGATATTTAGGAAGCCCCTATCATGAAACCTATCCCAAAATTGAAACAACTCCTATCTCCCTAGATGATGATAAATTCCAGAGCGCCTAACTATGTGGCTTAAAACCAACACCATGAAATAAAAAACATAACCAAGATGAAGAACCACTAATACATATATATTTTCCCCCATAAAAAATGTCCACAATTTATTGTTAATACATAGGGGTTACTAATTTTGTATTTGTAATTTAAAAGGGATTCATTATTATGTATTAAATCTATAAGAGATTCCAAAAGTAGGCAATAATTCCCCTCAAAAGGGTGTGATTAGCCCAACCTTCCATACTCTCAACAAATGTGAGTTCTTAATCATAATTGATTAAGTTCCATAATTATTTCTTGACTTTGAAAATTATTCCCATGACCCCTCATGGATATAAGATTTATTGGTTGTTTTTGGTTCCCCAAATAAACCATGTTAGAAACTGACCCACCACGAACGGGTAAGAAAAAAAATGATGAAACTGATGTGAATCCTTTCATTTACCAAAATAACTATGTATCCTACATGTTATTCCATTTATACACTCACAAAATGAAATGAGGCTAGCCATGGATTTTTTAATACAATCAGTTGTGCATGTTGGTTTACTATGATACTTATTTAATGAGTTCTCTTGTTTGTGTTTTTCATATATATCTTCAAGAAATTTCATCAGAGATATCTTTAATCCAATGAAATCCCACCAAATTATATGAATGTACATGTCAAATTTTACAAAATCTTTATCCTCATATAACTAGAGGACACCATTGCTAACCTAGTGTATTCAACACCAGTTTTTGAATGCACTAGTTAGGGATTACTAGTCAATGGTATTATCTTGACCTTAGAGGTCACATGCATAGAAATCCAAGATATAAATCCACACCAACTTCCCACTAAAAAATGGTTGGTGACTAGAAAGTGGATGACACCCATCGCCATATCAAAATTTTTGAGATCCTTTCCTCAGAATTCAATAACAGGTTCCTCTCTTACCTTAAGGAGGTGGATAAATAAGTCAGTGATAGAATCGTCTCAATAGAAAAAGAGTATCTAAGAAGGGATCCTTCCATAAAACACCTCAACCAATGTCTTGTAGCGTGAAGTCCTCAATATGATGAGGATGTCACCATGTGGTCTCTAATCTGATCACTCAGACTTGGGATCCTGGTATAGCCCACCGAGGGCATTGATTAAACAACTAGGAACAGGCTTACATCCCTATTATTTTCAGAGAATCTCACCCACAATATGCAATGAAAATGTAAAAATAAGCCCATATACCATCTCATTCACATCAAGCCTACCAATATAGTTTTGTATCAACTAGAGAAACCTTCTAGTATGACCCAATAGTAAATAGGGGCTAGAACCTTATCTTTTTCCTCTAAACATGATGATATCTATTATATCTTGAAATGAAATGAAGGATATAAGAAGGGAAAAATCCTTTCTCTAACCATGCAATGGGTATATATTCCCATTACGACTACAGAAGTCACCCCTTACATCTTAGAAATTATGGAAGGAAATACATCTATTCCTGAACTCATTCAACAATTATTCCATGATATAATGATTTCATCATTAGTAATGGGGATTCTGGCCCACAAACTCACCTCTACATTTAATGTGTCACATAAACATGAAAAATGACCACTTAAGAGAAGATGCGTATTCCTTATCCCATCAAGGAGGGCCTTCAGAAAAATACCTTTATAAATGGACAACCGTATTGGAAACACACACCCATTTCAATTAGAGACTACTTCCACCTTTATCAACCACTCTAGGGAAGGTGTATATCCCTTCCAAAACTCTATAAGCCTATAGAAATATTCTAGTATCAACATGAGAGTCACACAGGCAAGATCCTGTACAAAAAAGTTTCCATACACAACATGATACTTCAACAGCCCGAAGGATATCACCCAAAAATAATTTTCACCAAAGGAAAATTGAAAACCAATAGCTGGTCAATGATCCTACTCTACATAAGTATGGGATTATTGAGACCATCAAATATATATTAATGGTGACTCATAATCCTTATGATTCATTTCCAAATTACATAAGCATCAACTACAGTTATGAAGGTCCTCCCTACAATATTTCTAAAAAAATTTATAGAGATCCTCCCTATAATATTTACAATGAATTCATCATTTTTGTTCCTAAAATGATCGATCACAAGAATCATTCTATTGATGATTATTGTGGAAAATCTCCTCATAGCCAGAAGTTAAATCATAAACAAGGTCCTAGCCTTTCCATTTTCCACCATGAAGGTACTCCCCAAAGTATAAAAAGTAGAATTTATCAATGTAGTTGGATGTTAAGCCATGATAGTAGTCCTACCAATCATGTAATTTTCTATAAAGGTCCTCCCATTGGAAAAATTTATTTTCAATAAAAAGATACCCCCATTTTCGAATCAACTATGATAAATTCCTCATATCATGAGGTTCTTGAGAAGATGAGACCAGTTATTCCTAATGTATTATCATTGAAAAGTTATATCATATATCAAATGGAATACAATACAAGGAAATGTACACTCTATGAACCAACCCTGTATCACCTACCCTCCAACACAATATAAGAGATTCCTCACAACCCCAACAATTACAGTAAAGTAGCTGGGAAATGCCTACTTTGGTCAGACTAGGTGGAGGTATCTTCTACAGAAGATGAAGTGGAAAAATTTCTTATGAGGAAAAAATTGGATGAAATTAATATAAAAATAATGTTTTGGCCTTGATCCAATCATAAATATGGTGTTCCATATTTTTTTAGAAGAACATGTGCATGAAATTTTCTTGAACATATGAATGAATATTATTCACATGATGAGTAAAGTCTTACATTATGATGGATATGAAGATCATGTTAAGTTAATCGAATAACTAAGTTTTCAAATTGAGTTATATTCCCTTCTAGATATGAGATTACTTAAATAAGGGAAACAATAGGAGGGACTCTAACGTGTATGTCTTATCACTGTAAAGAATCTATGATAGTTGATCGAAAATGACCTAGCTGATGTCTGGATTAGGGGATTGGGTGAGTACACAAAATTAAGTTTTACCCCACTCCCCGATTAGTAGTGACCTCCAAAAGAAACATCATTCAATGCCATTGATTTTATATATCTCTCAAAAGAAATCTTTACTTGTGATAAATGGAACACTCAATAGGAATTGGACTTGAAAAAATCCTAGAAATGTTAGGATTTTTAAGAGATATCCATTGAAATAATCTCACTTAAGACATCTGAGAAGGTTGATAAGCCTTCTCATTCATAAATGAAAATCTCCAAACAATGAAAATATCTTATAAAGTAAGTAGCTCATGTGAAAATCAAATTATGAACCTAGTTCATGATTAGAAAAAGATTCAAAAGATCAAGTGAGAAAATATAGAATATATATCCTCAATGATATAAGATCATTCCCAACCCATAGGTCTATGTGAATTTTTAACACAACCCATCCTCATGAGTCCAAAGAATCCGATTCTAAATGTTTCAATATTGGAGCAGGAATAACCCCCGTTCATAGTAATGGGGTAATTTTTACCTCAACCTTCTTCCCAATAGAGGTCAGTATTTTCCCAATTAGGAAGAGTGCCAAAATGTGAACCCTCCTAGTCTGTTCCATTTCATGACCCAACTTACTCATTTTTAACACACACAAAAAAACTATTAAGTGATTCCCTTCAGGTCGCCCTTCACCAGATGAATCCATGGAGATATTTCAAGGAGAAGATGAGGCCTCATAGAGGGTGAAAACAAGAGTGATATATTAAAGGCACAACCACTCCTGGAGATCACAGTTCTCTCAAAATATATATATTCTTTGGGAATAAAAAACTCCTATAATTATAATGGTAATATGAAACCTATAATGTATTATTAATTGGTGAACATCATTATCACCACCCCTATAGATGATTTAAAACATGAAGTTGATATAGAGGAAAATGAGGAGGTGGATGTTTCTATCCAAAATACAACACATATAGAAATAACTAAAGAAGGTGTGAATACTAGGAATCAGAGGCTTGATAAAAATTTTGGGATTCCATTAGATGCTCCACTACCACATCCTCAGAAAAAACCTTCTAGGGAAAAGGGAAAAGGTGCGAAATTATATCACCCACTGCCTGAAGCGGTTGAACCTATCATACTTGATGAAATATTTTACCAGTATAAAGAAGATATAGTGTTAAGAATTCTCAATGCAGAAATACTCTGAGGCAACATACCTACTGGATATGTTCTACAAGTAGAGTCTCATCTCATGCAGCTAATTGGTATACCTTAGTAAAGAGGATTCTTTGCAATGATCGATATAGATTCAGAACATCCGCTCAATGTGGTATATCAGAAATAAATATACTTGGACACAAAAATATAAATATATCATGGGTTCCCTAAATTAGTGACATAACTAGAGTTAGGTCAGGCATATCATCACAGGACATCCTCTGTAGGTTACCCACCATAAGTATAGGAAGAACTTTTACATTTTCCTCAACCCATTTCTCCTCCTATTTAAGATCATGCCCAATTGGTCATTACTCTCCATATCATCAACAATACTAAGTCATTGGAAGATCAATTGGAAGTTTTGGAAAGACGACGTTCACTATTACAACTAGAAAGGAAGCTATACCTGAATGGGTGGATGCGAATCTTCATATACCAAACTTTGAGAATCCTACATTCCTAATATTCAATGGCTCGAGGGATCGAGAACATCATCCAGAACCATTCATACCTTAGTGTGGTATCATGATGGGAACCCTCAAACAATAAGAGGAAACCAAGATCAGGTGTTTTGTGCATACCTTAGAGGGACCAACCTTCATTCGGTACACTAGTTCACCAGCCATATCAATCAAAGGGTGGGAAGATATTCACGACTGTTCCTCTATCAATTCAGATCTATGTTTTATAAAATGACATTACTCAAAATCTCAAGTTGTAAAGAGTGATATAATGAGAGGGTCTCATTTTTTATTTCCAGGTGGAAGGGTTTGAATTACTCTCTAAACCTATAACTCCCTCAATACAACTTGTTGAGTCTTTGCTTTAAGAACCTTCATAACAAGTTGCAGACACTTCTTATCCTAATAATGTATCTAAGTGGGTTCCATGATATTGCCTTGATTTCACAAAGGTTATAAGATCCAATTTTTTGAAATAGATCCAAATCCAAACCAATTTTGGTTGCTTAGGGAAAGAGAAAAAGTAGAGCGGAAACTATGACCATCACCTTAAAACTAGCCTCTACGTAGACTCCATCTCCAAAGCCCACACCTCCTCATATAATACCACATTCAGAGAAATTTTTTTAGCAATAATAACTATATTAGAATGAGAAAATAGAACCTAAATACTATCAATTATAAGACCAAAATAATAATGTCTATTCCTTTAGATACGCGCAAGTTTTATGATACTTTATAGTAGATATAAGAAGTAACCTACTAAAATTTCCTGATCCTAAAAGGCTCGACCTAATGGATCTCAAAAATTACCCAAATTATTTCCCCTTTCACTAAATTTTGGGACACACCATCTAAGAGTTTTTTAAAATACATCGTACAAAATATGTTTGAATATAAGAAAGTGAATATGGGTAAACTACCATCACAAGTGGAGTGCATTTCCATCCCCACTCCTGAAGAAGAAAGAGAATGGAAATAAGTTATGATTAAGAGTGTAAAAAAGTTAAATTATTTGATGACCAAGAAAAACTTTAACCAAAATCATGATATAATTAGGTAATAGTTAAATAAACCTACCACACTCTCATTTTTCTTTTTCCATAATACAACCAACTTTTTCAGCACCACAGTTCTCCAAAATTCGATCTTCCTTGTAATATAATAGCCATAAAAACAAAAATCAGGTACATGAGGATGAGCCTATACAAATTAAAAATACAATACCAACTCTCTTGGATTTCATGCCTCTATCCCTGAGAGAACATGAACCATTCCACTAAATGGTATTGTGGGAATTGTACCATTATGAGGATTCCTCATCAGATAAATAATTAATCTTAAGTTACATTAACATCATTCACTTAGTGGATCCATTATCTGATGATGAGTAGTATTACAAACCCAATATTCCTATTTCAAATCAGATAACCATAGGTAGAGGACATAAGAACCAAGGAAGAAGGAGAATACATAGTTGTGGCTGAACCCAATATTCTAACCACATCCCAACCCAAGCCTTTTATGCTACTGATACTCATGTAAGGTCCATACGATGATAAAAAAAGAGAAATTAATTTAACCCATATTCACTAAGGTTCTTTCAGACCTAATTATCTTGGAGGATAAATTGGAAGGGGTGAAATAGTCCCATCATCCTGGACAGGTTGGCAGGCCAAGCCGACTTAATACAATAGTAGAAAAAGTTCCCTCAACATCTACTCAACAATTTTATTTGTATATCCCATGAAATTTAACTTCTAAAGTTCCTGTTAGGGAATATTTTCCCATAGGAATATGTAGACCTTTTACTTAAGAGTATGAAATCCTAGAATAGTTGGACACAACTCCAGTGAAACTTTCAATATTGAATTCTCTTAACTTGTCAAATGATCTCCAAGAATCACTTATAAAGTCCCTATTAAGACCTTAGGATTTTGAAACTAAGGTTGTTACCATCTAGGGATAACATATGGAGATAGTCCCTATGGAATTTCATGTAGTTATCTATTTTTTAGAACATAAAAAAGATGATGTGATAAAAGGACACATCAAGACCTTATATGTGTCTATAAATCTAGATGAAACTAATATCCATCAAGTTTTAATAGTCAATGACTCAAAAATCAATTTGATTTTGATATGAACACTTTTATGGTCAGGCTATATTAAAGATGATCTGTCTCCCTCTTCTGTGGCATTTCAAGGCTATGAAAAAAGTGAGAAAAATCCCCTTGATCAGATCAATATCAGAACTCAATTTGGGGACCTAATGTTTGACTTTGAAATCCTAGTCATTAGAAATGACACAACCTTCAATGTTCTACTTGGAAGGCCTTGGTTTCACCAGAATGTGATAATCCCTTTATAATATCTCCAATGTCTCAAGTACTACATCAATGGGAAATGTGGGACATTATATAGTGATAAATATCCAATTGAATCTGGTGAGTATCAATACATTGATGGGATATTTTATCATAGAGAAGGGAAGAAACCCATGAACAATGATATTACTCAGGTTACCACCCCTAATGGTCTGGAAATGACCCAAGACAACCCATTCAAGGAGCTCAGTGATGAATATGTGCTACCCATTAACCATATTGAAGATGTAATTTTAGGATTGGGAATGTACTCACCAAACCTCATGATATCAGTCATGTTAGTTGAACCTATCAATGAAAAAGAGGTCCTTCATCCTTCTATCAGTATCGATGCTTCAAGTGAAAATTCCATCAATTTATCCTCAAGAATTTAGTAGGCCCAACATCATCAGCTGAATCTAGAGGATTTTTTATATCACCATTGGGGAATGGATATATCTTTACCTCTAAATATTAGAATATCAAACTTTCTTCTAACTGTAAATATTCCCATTAATCACTCATCCTTTCCAATTTAGTAATGAAAGGAGGAGAGGATAAGGGAGATAAAGAGTAGGATGACCTCAAAGATGATCCTCCAATATTTGAGGAAGGTGTCTCTACTATTTTCAATGAACCCCAATAGACAAATATGGGCACAAAAGAATATATAAAACCTATTCTGATTAGTGTGACTATTACCATTGAGGAATAGGAGTTATATAATTATTTCTTAAATAAACATCGTTATTTATTCTCCTGTAATTAAAAAAATGTCAGGCCTCAATCTCAATGTGGCCTCCCTTCACCCGGGTTTTCCAGAAGGCCATCATGGCTACAAACATACAACCATGAGAACACATCTAACCCATAATTATAAAGTCAGAGATGAAGATTTCAAGATCATCAAATTCAAATTCATTAGTGAAGTTCAATACCTTAAATGGATTTCTAATATTGTCCAAGTCAAGAAGAAGAATGGGAAGATCAGAGTGTGCATTGAATTTAGAGATATCAACCAACACTTCCTAAAATAAAAATTCCCAATTCCAGTCACAAAACTTCTGATTGATGTGATGGATGGATACCAAGACCTCTCCTTCATGGATGACTACTCAGGATATAACCAAATCTAAATGGGCCCTGAAGATGAATAACCCCCCACCTTTAGAAAACCCCAAGGAGTATATTTCTATCAAGTGATTCCATTTGGATTGAATAATGTTGACGATACATACCAACGTGCCATGCACCACATATTCAAACCTTTTTTAGCAATCTATATGGAGTTCTATGTCAATGATCTGGTGGTGAAATCTCAGTAAAATTCTGACCATCTTATCAACCTTGAGATGGTTTTCAACAAACCATGAATGCAAAACCTAAAAATGAACCCCATGAAATGTGCTTTCAGTGTAAACTTAAGAATTTTTCTTAGCTTTGTAGCACACCATCTTGGATTTGAGGTCAATAGAGAGAAGAAAAAGTCTATCCTTGACATATTACCTCCTAGAAACCTCAAAGAGTTGAGAGAACTATAAGATAATATTTCCTATATTCGATGATTTATAGAAAAACTTACTGGAAAGTTATTGACATTCACTAAGTTGATAAAAGGGGTCATGTATTAGTACACTGACGACTATCAATAATATTTCTATTGCATCAAGAAGTATTTTATGAGTCCACCAGTGCTGATTCTTCCTATAGAAGGAAATCCAATAATATTATATGTGAAAATCATAGAGATATCACTGGGTTATTTACTTGCACAAAATAATGACACTGGAAATGAAAATAGTCTCATTATCTTTATTAGACCATATTTGATATTGAGACTCATTATTCAGGTATCGAGAAGGACCGTCTAGCATTAATCTTTATGGTTTTGAAATTGAGTCACTACTTGGTCTCTCAACCTGACTCACTCAAGTAAATCCTCAAATAACCTATGTTGATTGAATTTTTGTCATGGTGGGTGATAATCACATAGTAGTTTGACATATGTTTCGTACCACAGAAGTCAAAAAAGGGTTAAGATTTGGCATATTTCCTCATAGATAATCCTTCTTCAGAAGAAATTCCTATGAATACAAAACAGTTGGATGAAGAAATATTATCTATACAAGACTCCCCTAGAACATGAGATATGTACTTTGATGGTGTGTCTAAAATCCTAATAGGAAAAAGGATATAAGATCCCAAGATTAATATAGTTGGGTTTGGAGTCATCCTTAACTAGAATTGGATGCTATAAAAACAAGTCCAGTAAGGTGATTTCCAATATTAGGGAAAGGAATTAAGGCTTGAAAAACCATGTTTCATAGGGTGTTTTGTTTTTTTTTCTTTTTAATTTACCTCCACCATAATAAAAATAAAAATATTTTTTTATGCTAAAAAATGATTTTTTTTCTAAAAAACGGGGTTTTCACATTAGGTAAACTAATATTAAAATTCATTTTCACACCCTTGAAAATTTTATTTCATAAAATAATTTTCATATTTGACATCAAAATTTTCAAATTTGGTGATAAGACCAATTTTAGTTTTGGTCATTAAAATAAATTTCTGAGGTTAAAAAAATGAGTTACCTTGGTAAAAGTAAATTATTGCAAAAGTTAAAACTAAGAAGAAATAGCCTAAAATTCCTCAAACCTTATTTATAAATGCGTGGTGATGGATTTTATTGACTCAAGCCTCATAAAACCTCTATTAATGTTAAATTTTGGATGCCATTCCTTGAATAGTGACCTATCCTTTTATATTATTACAAAAATGACACTCTCCTCACTTATAAAAGGAGACTCCCACCTACCCTTTACATAAACTCTAAAATTTGAGTTCCTATTTAAAATTTTCTTATTTTAATTTCCCTATATCACTCTCCCATGTTTATAATCCCTTTTACCCAAGGAAAATCCCCAAATCCTCCACTTCTAAGAGGTCCTCCAAGAGAAGGTTCAAATTGTCAACATGTGTACTAATCACCGCTTAACCTTTTTTATTATGTAATTTCTATTAAAAATATATATTAATCATTATAATATAAATAAATTATTATTATTATTTTACTTAAAGGTTATTATGTTAATGGTATAACTATTATCTACCCACCCCCTTAGAGAAATGAGAATGTCGTTCGTGCGTACGTGCAGACTACCGCCTCCACGAGGAAACATATTTAATTTTATATAACCACATTACGTGGATAGATATAAAAGGGTATTTAATGAATAAATATTATATTCATTACATGATTAATATTCTTAAAATATAAATTAGTTTCTACATTCTTTTCATTATTTGGAAAATGAAAACGTTGTCCGTGTGTACATGTGGACGATCACCTCCATGGAATGACATATTTAGTTTTTCATAACCACCATAATTGTATAGTGATATGAATGTATTTAATGAGTAAATATAATATTTATTATATAACTATGATTCTGGAAAGATAAATCATTATCAACCTTCCTTTCTTTTTATCTGTTGAAAAATGAAAATGGTGCCTGTGTATACTTACAAACCACCACCACCAAGGATGATGTGTTTTATTTTTCATTACCAACATGTATAGATAGTTTTTAAATATATTTAATGAATAAATATGACATGAATGAGTAATATATTTCATGAATAAGATTTTATAAGTATAACACAATAATTAACTATCATTATGAAGTAACTATTGATATCAGTAAAATATCAAAAACATGATCATTATAGATTACATTCTCGCAAACCATGCCCATGATTTCCATGTAATAAAAATGGGAATTTATAAATAATTTAAACACAAATATTATAATATCTTGAATAATCTTGTAATAATGAACTTAATATTTAATAATGAAGTCCGACATCATCATTATGAAACACATATGAACAATCAGAATTACTAATATCCAATGATGAAAATAAACATTAAATAACTAATATATAAGTAATAAACATAATTATATTAGCCTATAGATGGTGGTTACTTTATTAAATTGTAACTGGATACAATAAATCACATCCTAAAGGACTGAATAGTTTAGTAGTTATAGTAATCTAGATACATACCGGAATCTCAAATTACATTTTAAAACTTAAAATACTACATAGTATTTTCTTTAATAACACTATTATTACCTTTATTATATCCCTACATATCAATAATAATGTACTTACTAGTATCTTGGAAAAAATAATCATAAGAAAGGGGTGATCTTAAATGATCAGTAAAGGTATACGTAATACAAAATCTAATAAGGCATGGATAATATGATACAAATAAATGATGATCAAATAAATACATATAAATAATCACCTGAGCTAGAAATGTAACCATGGATGTCATAACAAATTAAATAATCACGTGGAAATAAATAACTGATTTCATAATTATGGAATGCATAATTCCTAACATCTAAAACTTACCGTCAAGGACACATGCCAAGACATCTTATATAAATGGTTAAAGAATAATCCAAATACTCAATATAGTTTGTCTCATGAGACATACCAATTCATCTAGGGTCCATGAAATTATAGTCCCCACCCATCACTTAATAAGTCTAATGCATTCATCATATGAATAAACAACACAAATTAATCAACATGCCTTAAAAATCAATAAATTCTCTTATTGGAAGAACTAACATACAGAATATCAATACTTTCCCCAGTCAAAAAGATTATAGACCATCCAAATAAATATGGTAGACAATATCATTAGAGTATATCCTCAGTATATTATTCAACAAAAGATATTTACATAGATGAAAATACTTTAAAAATTTCACTAAAATATTTCTTGAAAAATACCCTTTTCACTTTAAAAACACCTATTTAAAGTCTAATATATTTCCCAAATATTGAGGAAAAAATTTTATTTGAAATGAACCATGTAAAATTGTAAATTAATCTCTAAAACATTGGGTGGTCATGATGGTGGGAAATTCCTCTCATGAAGCATAAGTTATAACAAAACATTCCTTTTACACATTTTTAAAAATGTCAAAAAGTACATCATTTAGAAAATGAAAAGGATATTACTTTTATAACATTTTTAAAAATTCAAACATGAGTAAAAATTTCTTAAATAATTCATTATATAATAGAAAAAAATTTCTTTAAATCATTTTAAGGAAAATATGGACATGAAAGAAAAATATTCCCGACCGAGTAAAAAAACAAGGTTGGGTTTCCTTAAAAATATTATTTTAGTATCTTTAGTACTTAAAGAGAGGAAATTGAAATAATTTTTTTATTTTATATAAATAAAAAGATGAGAATAAAATAGATAGGGTTTAATATTTAAATATAAAATAATCACCTTAATGAATATTTAAACATAAACAATCCCAAATAATGATGAGATTATAAAATAAACCCTTATCTCAGCTTAAAATTCCCTCGTATCTGTTTGAAAATCCTTGTAAGATCCTTTATTTTACAAGTATACCCCTCTTTGAGTTTTTCATTTGAGCCATGGTGACCAAGTCTTTTTTGGACATGGAGATCCTTTTTTGGGAAAATGATCAAAATTTTAGGGATATTTGTTTGTTTGAATTAATGTTGTCTGGGTATAAACGTTTCCAATGGTTTTACAAGGTATTTCCATCCTTTGGAAGGATTTGTATATGGTTCAGGTCCTTTTGTAGAAACTGAGCTAAAAAATGTTTTTAGAACATTTATACACTGTATAAATGTATTACACGTCATGTAAATTTCACTAGACACGTCATCAACGGTTGTAGGTCATGTAATGATTCCTTAAATTAAAATAATAAACATTGGGAAATATAATTACATGATGTGTACTAGTTATTAGGATAAATAATCACCCAAGGTAATTATTTTTCAGCATATCCCTCTAAAAATAAATACATGATGTGTAAATGAGTTACATGATGTGTAATATTCTAAGATTTTTTTTAAAGGTGTCGTGAAAATGATTTTTTATTCCATCCACTACAACATTCTTTCTCTCAACTCTAGGGAATATACCAGAATATTTTGGAGTGCTATCCTCCCTTTAAGATGTTCCATTTATACGATTGATCCCTATTAAGTCATTGTATTTGGTTTTCCCTTCCTCATATATTATTCTCCATTAGGGCGGAGGAACATTTGGACCGCGTTTGGGTTTGATTTTAATTTTGGTTTGTTTTGATCTTGGTTTCATATCATGATATTTTGTACCTTTATTTCTATTATTGTTACCAATTGTTGGTGTTTATTTGATCATCGATTAAAGGTAGGGGTATAAACTATAATACTATGGTGTGTTTAATTGCAAGCATGCAAAATATTGAAATTGTGCTAACATATCATTCTCCTAGATTAATTAAATTATGAATTGAATTATTCCTTGGAATCCCTTTGGTTCCAATTGTTATTGACCTGGATTAAGGATACCATTAGAATGAAAAGACCTTTGATTATTAATAAATTGATTAATGAATTGAAGTGTATTTATCATGACATTAGTTTTGGGTGATTTCTTGATATAGATTCACCTTGTATTGTCTTGATTATGGAAATGACTAACATCTTAATGGTTCATGAACAAATGATAAATGAAATGTGTAATTGAAAGATAAATGGTAATTTTCACAATTAACCATTGATCCTTGTGATGTGATATTGTGATATAATTACTTATATTCCTAATGATTCATGTTGTAATGCTTATAAAGTGGTCTATTCCCAATGATTCATCATGTAATGCTTATTTACCAGGCTTGGAATTGATACTCGCTGTAATGATTATACAGTAAGGTATTCCTAGTGAAACATGCTAAAATGATTATATATTGAGCTCATCCCTGATACATGCATAAAATATTTTATAATGGCCTCATACCTGATTCATGTTTAAATTCTTATATACTGGTATTTACCTTGATTTATTGATAAAATTATTATATAGAAAGTTTTACGTAGATTTTTGTGATTTATACCATGGTTATATGGTTATGGTTGGCATGGTTGTGATACATGCTTAGAGATATTACAACATGGTTCCAAAGTAGGTTCTAATTTACCATGGTCATATGGTTATGGTTGACATGGATGTGAGACATGCTCAGAGATATATCGAAGCAGGTTGACATGGTATTAATTTAATTGTTCAATTAATTAATACACCTGTTTATTGCATTATTACAAGAACTTATTATTAGACTGATTATGTTTATACATAGTGGAGTCAACCTAATGAGTTATACTCACACCCTATTTAGGACACCATTTGGTACTCGAGAAAATTACATGAATATAGGATTTGATAAGGGAAATGGACCTTATTGTTGATTTTTACTTACCGGATGAGATAGAGTTTAGAGATGAGACCAATCTAGGGATTGTGACCAGGGAATTTTGAGTCATTATTTGAGTCTTCTAGTGTTTTATTTGTATTACTTCTAGAATTAAATTTTGTTACATTTCATCATATCATTACATTATTCCTTTATTATTTATTGGATTATTCATTTGGACCTTATCATTTGGTTTTTCTGCTGTATTGTTTTGTTTTCGTTATTTTTGTTACTATGATATTTATTATTATATAGTTATTCTATTGTGTTGTAACTCTATAACCATGTTTTATAGTCTCCACATTATACTTATCACACCCCCACTACTAGTTGTTATCCTTTGGCATATGGGGAGGTGTGCTTGAGGTTCCATAACTAACCTATTTCGACCACATGAGAGAGTTCCAGATCATGGGATGTTACAAAGTGGTATCAGGGGAACACCCTATTTCTTTTATATTTTTTACTAATTAGGAAATCTAGATATGAGACTAGGATGCGTCAGAACTTGGTAACGATATTTTTAATGAGAGTGTCTAACCCATGTGTAAGGAAAAATTTGAGTGCCCATGGATGGATTGCTATTTATACTGTTTTATTGTTATAGTTGATGTTATTTCTTCAAGAGTGATTCAAATGCTATGTGAGGTTATTATTTTATGATGTTATTTATTATTTATATTTATACTTGTGGCCCGATATAGCGTGATATGAGTATGCATGCATCATAATAGGTACATAGGGATATATATTAGCATGTATTGTTCATGATAGGGACATATTTATTGAATGTGGTATATAATTTACTATTTTAATTATGATATATGATAACTATTATTTCTGAGAAATGATATAAATGAACTGTTATGTCATGATAAAACACTTGTAAGCCTTATTTAGAGAGACCAGGGGAAGTGGTTCTCTATTGTTGTCACATTTTGAGGTTGACCTAGTTGTTATAGATAGTTTTCTAAGGACTTTATTATTATTGTCTAGAAAACACCTCCACATAATCTTTGAGTTGAGATTCATGAGATTAGAAATTAGTAGGCTCCTAATGCAGCTAAACTAGAGAATCCTATAGCTCCTGAGGATCAGATGGATGTTAATATTCATGAAATCTTCTTGTGGGACATGTGATACATGGAAAGAGAGACTGTT
The DNA here is from genome assembly GCA_963277665.1 of Viscum album. NCBI lineage: Eukaryota > Viridiplantae > Streptophyta > Magnoliopsida > Santalales > Viscaceae > Viscum > Viscum album. The sequence continues at coordinate 1,040,599,462 of OY728164.1, read as the reverse complement.
TTCATTGTGCCTTTGATGTTTGAGATGAAAATAGAGTTCCAAATATAGAATCCTCCTACTTTCAATGGGGAGGGAGTACCCTAGGTAGTCGAGTTCTGGATCAAGTTAGTCCAGATGATCTTTAAGAATCTTGAGACACTCATAGATAAAAGAGTGAATTTTTCTATATATATGCTTCTTGAACCTTCCAAGTGTTTTTGGGATATTCTAGAGAAAGATGAGAATAAGGATCAGCTATCATGGAAGGAATTTTAGGTGAAGTTACTGATCCACTTCTATCCTGAGATGTTGATGAGTGAGAAGGATTGTGAGTTCATGAACCTGACATAGGAGGGTATGTCAGTGCTGGACTATACTAAATGTTTCACTAACTTTTAGCCATTTTAACCATCTTTTATAGTTTATGAGATCTACAGGGAGATAAATTTTTACTTTGGTATTCACTTTGAGATTAGGTCACATGTGAAAATTTTATATCTGAGTAGTTTTACAAATGTGATGAATGATAAACTCATCACAGAAGGGAATCTAAGAGAATCCCTAAGCAGTGGCTAGACTATTTTAGTATGGTGAACTCAAAAATCTTTTTTTAGTGGAAGTAAGCATAACTATGATAGTTTTTACCAAGGAAACAACATGAATATAAGTCAAGGTAGTGGGTATCCATATCAGGATTGTGTTCTATTGTAGTACTATTAGTGTGTAAAGATGGGTAAAAAATAACCTCATTGTATATACCCTAATTTAGAGTGCCATTATTGTGGTAGGATATGCCACCTATATAGGGTTTTAGGGGAATTAAACAACATTTCAATGAAATGGGATCATGACAGGAACCATAGTCTAGGAAGGACTCAACTACTCCTCAGAAGGTAGGTAGATGGAGTTCCATAGGTTGTTCTGGTTGAGACAGGGGATGTGGAAACTCAGTGTAAGAGAAGAAGTACCGGGAAGAGGTAATAGCTTAGGGGATTCAGGTTAGAGACCAGAGTAGAGGGTCTCATCAGATGCACATTAGACAGACTACTCTGTCTAGTGTGGATATAGTACCTTCTATTGTTAGTGGTACAATTCTTATATCATCTACCCTTACATTCATTTTTATTGATATAGATACATCAAATTATTTTTTATATGCTATTTTTATAAATGGTTTGGGGTTTGATGTGGAAATCTTGAATGGTGTTTTAACCATTGATACACCTTTAGGAGTGTGATTAGAGAGTATCAAACGTTGTAAGGCGTGTTCTCTAGAGATCCGTGGTTACCATTTTGTTTGGTAACCTTTTGTATTGCACATGAAAAATTTCAATTTTAGTCTTAGTATGTATTTTCTGGTTATATATTAGGAACATATTGAATGTTACCAGAGGAGAGTTACCTTCCTATCTCCAGAAGGAGGCATCTATTCTCCCCAAGGTGAGTGGGATCTTTAGACTGGTCATGCAGGACCAATTTGGTGCATATTATATTGTATTATGACTCAGATATCTAGTATTTCTCTAGATGATGGTGGAATGTAGTAAGAATTTTTCCTCCAATAGTAGACCATTTTCTTGTTGTTTTTATTGAATAGTTCTATGGATTATCGCATGAATGATAGATCGAGTTTACAATCAAGTTGGTGTCAGGAGAAGAGCAAGTTTCTATCCTGAATTATAGAATGGAACCAACAAATATTCAAGAGTTGAAAGTTTATTTGAAATATCTAGAAGATAAATGTTTCATATTACATAGTACATCTCCTTGGGGTTCTTCGGTTCTCTTCTCAAAGAAGGCTGATGGGACTTTGCGCTTATGTGTGTATTATCAAAGATTGAAAAAAATGATAGTCAAGAACTAGTATCCTCTTCTGTACATTGATGATCTATTCGATCATCTGAGAGGTTCTAAGATCTTCTCTAAGATTTATTTATAATCTGGATACCAAAAATTGAGGGAGAGACCTTCAGACATACCTTATAATTCTTTTAGGAGTAGATATGGCTTGTATGTGTTTGTAGTGATGCCATTTGGTTTGACCAATGTACCAACAATATTCATAGACTTGATGAATTATATATTTCATTATTTTCTAGATGGGTTTGTGGTAGTTTTTGTCAAAAATATCTTGTTGTACTCACATTCATCATACAATCATTCCCAACATCTTGACATCATCTTGAGTATATTGAGAGAGCATCAAATTTATGCTAATCTAACCAAATGTAGTTTATCGATCGATAAAGTGCACTTCTTGGGCCATGTCATCTCATAGGTAAGAGTTTCAATGGACCCATAGAAGGTTGTATCCATGGTATCTTAGTATAATCCCAATAATTGCTTTAAAATTATAATATTTATGGGTTTATCAGGTTATTATTGATGTTTTAACCTAGAATTATCCCATATTGAAGCACCGATGTTAGGAATGACATAAAAAAGTGAAGTTTTTTTGGTTAGATTTTTGTGAGAGTGATTTTTAGAAGATAAAAGGTAGGATGATCTCAACACCTACCCTTACTTTACCTATGTTAGGTAAATCACATATTGTGTACTGTGATGCATCCATAGTTGGACTTAGAGGAGTTCTAATGCAAGAGGATTGGGTGGTTGCTTATTGCTCAAGAAATATGAGACAAAATGAGAGGAATTACCCTACTCATGATTTGGAGTTAACAGTAGTGGTATATTCATTGAGATTATAAAGAAATTATCTCATGGGTGAGAGATTTTTGTTATACATGGACCAAAAAAGCCTCAGGTACATATTTTTTTAGTGGTACCTAAACCTTCGACGAAGGAGGTGGGTTGAGTATCTGAAGTCTTTTTAATTTGAGTAGGATTATACACTGGGTAGGGGAAAATCTATTTCCAATTCATTAAGTTGAAAGATGAGGACAAAGGCAGTGTGGGAGTCTTGCAACGAGTGGATGATGATGGCACTCTCTACAGACATGCATCTAGATGTTCAAGAGTCAAAGGGATGAGTAACTCTAATTTCAACATCTGTTATACCCATTATTATAGACCAAATTAAGACTAAGTATTTATCAAATATGGAGGGATTATTTTTGAGATACATATTATATGGTTGGGTGGAACCATCAGGATGGTCTATTGGTAGTGTAAATTATCTTACTTTTTATGGCCGATTATGCGTTTCTAATGGCTTGTGTGAGGATATGATGAGTTAGTTTCATGATTCTAGATGGGTGGTATATCTTGGTTTGACAAAGATGTATCATGATCTACATAGATTGTTTTGTTGTCCAGGATTGTAGAAGGAGGTAACAGACTTTGAGGTAATATGTTTCACTTTTTAGGAGGTGAAAGATGAGCATCAATGGCTAGGTGGTATTTTAAACCTTTTGTTATTCTTGTGTGGAAATAGGACAATGTAACTATATATTTTGAGACAGGATTACCCTGTAAAACCCATAATAATGATGCTAAATTGGTGATTGTGGATCTACTAATGAAGTTATCCCATTTCTTTCCTGTTTGGGATACCTTCACAATTGATGATATAGTTCCATGAAAAATGTTTTTCATGTGTCATAGCTTCAAAGATATTATCCATAACCCTCTCATATGGTGGACATCGAGTACATCAAGCTAGTGATAATGTGTCCTTTGAGGAGAATCTGATACAGATTTTGGATCTAAGTGAGAAGTATCTTTAGGGTAGGACTATTCCTATAGTTAAAGTGTAGTCGAATCATGGGTGAGTTTAGGAGGATACATGGGAGAGGGAGTCTGATATGTGAGAACAATGGTAATTGTTTTTCACCAAGACCCCATAGTGATGCTTGGAGAAGTTCAGAGATGAGCTGTTATATGGTGGATAACTTGTAAGATCCCATATTTTTCCAGGTACATCCCTATTTGAGTTTTTCATTTGATCCATGGTGGCTGAGTCTTTTTTGGAGATAGGATTAATTTGTTGAAAAAATGATCAAAATATTAGGGATATATGTTTTTTTAATTAATGGAGTCAGAGTATAAACTTGTTAAATGGGATTATGAGGGATTTCAATGATTTGAAAGTCTTTAGAGGTGGTTTAGGTCCTTTTCTAGAAACTGGGCTAAAGACTATTTTCATAACATTTACATTCTGTGTAAATGTATTACATTATGTTTAAATGTCATCAAACACATGTCATGAATAGTTGTAGGCTGTGAAAAAATTCACAACATGAGAATAATACACATCATTGAATCTAATTACATGACATGTACTAGTCTATCAAGATAAATAATCACCTGAGATGATATGTTTTTTGGTGAATCTCTCTAAAAATAAATTCATGCCGTGTAAATGTGTTATATGTCATGTAATATCCCGAGTAACAATTTTAAAGGTGTTGTGGGGATGATTTTTTATTCTACCCACTAGATCCTTCCTCCTTTTGAACCTAGGGTGTCTCCCAAGAGATTTTGGAGAACCATACTCCCTTAAAAACATTCTATTTGTGTGATTGATCCTTGGTAATTCATTGGCTATGGTTTTCCCTTCTTCTTCCATTGTTATTTATTAGGGTTGTGGTGGCTTTGGACCATGTTTGGGTTTGATGTTAATCTTGGTATGTTTTGAGCTAGGTTTCATCTTGCGATTTTTTTGAACTTCATTTCCATTGGAGTTACCTATTTTTAGCGTTTCTTTTATCACTGATTAAAGGTAGAGGGTCTAAACCTTAACCCTATAGTCTGTTTAATTGCAAGTATGTGCCATATTGAATTTGTGCCAACATATCATGTACCTAAATTAATTAAATGATGAATTGGATTATTCTTTGGAATCAATTTGGATCCAATTTTTATTTACCTGGATTAATGATATTGTTCAGGTGTGAAACCCTTTGATTATGAATGAATTGATTAATGGATTGAAGCGTGTTTATCATGAAATGAGTTTTTGGTGATTGTTTGATATAGATTCACCTTGGATTGTCTTGATTATTGAAATGAATTTCATGTTATTGGTTCGTAAACAAATGATAAATGAAATGTTTAAGTTCAAGATAAATTTTAATTTTCATAATTAACCATGGAGACTTGTGATTTGATATTGTGATATCCTTGCTGCTATGCCTAGTGATTCATGCTATAATGCTTATATAGTGGGCTATGCCTAGTGATTCATGCTGTAATGCTTATAGAGTAGGCTATGAACATTGATTCATGATGTAATGCTTGTATACTGGGATTGTACCTAATACTTGATGTAATGCTTATATAGCGGGTTATGCCCAATGACACATGATAAAATGATTATATACCAGGATTGGTCCTATTACATGCTGAAATTATTATATACTGGGATCGACCCTGATTCATGATGAAATTATTATATAGTTGGATTGGACCTGATTTACTGATGAAATTCATATATAGTAGGTTTGACCCATATTTGTGTGATTTATACCGTGTTTATATGGTTATGGTTGGCATGGTTATGAGACATGCTCATAGACATTTCAGTATGGCACCAAAAAAGGTTCTGATTTATCATGGTTAGATGGTTATTATTGGAATGGACCTAAGACATTCTTAGAGATATACCAGCATGGTACCAAATAAAATCAATGTGGTATTAATTTAATTGTTTAATTAATTAATATACCTTTTTATTTCATTATTTAACGCACTTATTATCAGTCTGATTATGTTTAAACATGGTGGTGTTGACCTACTGAGTTATAATCACACCCTATTTAGGCCTCCATTTGGTACTCGAGTATATTACATGGATGTAGGATTTGACAAGGGTAAGGGACCTTGCTTTTTTATTGTTGATTACTGGATGGGTTGGAGTTTGAAGACGGGACTGACACGGGACTCGAGATCGGGGAATTTTGAATCTTTTTTTTAGTTTGATAGTATTTTATTTTTATTAATTATATAATGAAATTTAGTTACATTTCAACCTGTCATTACATTATTACTTTATTTTTTATTGGATTATTTAGTTTTCCCTTATTGTTTGATTTTTTTGCTATATTGTTTTGTTTATATTATTTCCAATAATATGATATTTATTTTTATATGGTTATTCTAATATTTTGTAATTATGTAACTAGGGGGTATAGTCTCCCCCCTATACTTATCAGACCCCTACTACTAGTTGGCATCCTCTAGTGTATGGGGAGGCACACTTGAGGTCCTATAACCAATCTATTTTAAACACACGAGAGAGTGCTAGATCGAGGATATTAAACTCCTAGATAATAAATATATATTTATTATACTCATATATATATATATATAAATCATACCATATATTATTTAATTATAATCTTCTATCACTAATTTATTAACAATTCTTTGTTAAAATCATTGTTCTATGTAATAACTGCTTTATTTTTTATGTATGTTTTGGTTCGGTAGTTTCAGTATTTGTACATTGATCATGGTTAAATTATATCCCTAATTTTAATCATGATTTAAATATCATATATATTCATTATATATTTATTTAGTGTAATCCCTAAAAAATATAGATAGAAAAATAAATTATACCATTCATGGAGACAGTATGCCATACATATGTATGAACATTGTTTTAATTTTTTGAAAGATAGAATGAAACAAAGGTAAATAATAATTAAAATTTATAGAAAATTTATCGTATCATGTATATCATATATATTCAAAAAATCCATCCTCATTACTATCCATTTAAAGTGGAAATGAAAAAATAATCATATTTCTCATGGAATCAGTAGTCTACACGTATGCACGAGCGACATTATCATTTTCCAAGAGATTGGATGATAAGAAGTTATATTTGATAATATAATTCCAAAAGTATAATAATGTTATAAATATTATAGTTATATATTAAATCCATAATTATATCCAGTTGTGAGATGTGGTGATGGAAAACAAATTACATTGGTTTGGGAGGTGGTAGTCCTCCATACACTCGATCAACAATTTTATTTCCCATTTGATGAAAGAAGAGATAGATATAGGTTATGAAATTAATATAACAACATATAAGTGTATGTAATATACTGATGTTATTATTTCATAATATTTTAAGAATATTTTAAGTAGGTATAAGAAAAAATAAAACAAAAATTCCTAGTTAATAACGATACCTCTTCCTCAGACAACCTCTTTAGGTTTTCACTAAAAGCCTTAATATAAGGGTTTTATGATCAAAAAAGGAAATATAGGTCGTGATAATAAATATAATGAAGTTATTTGGGTAGTTATGAGATGAAAATATATATCCTAAAGTGTATATAAGAGATAATATGAGGTACCCTTTTATAAGTGAGAAGGTGTGTCATTTTTATAAATACCCAAAACTGTTCAATAATGGGAAGTCACTCTCAATACAAGTACCTCAAAAATTAATAAATATTAGATTATAGGGAATATAAGTTCAATAAAAATCTAAAAATAAATAAATAAATATTTTTAAAACATTTTATTCCCTTTACCTCTAAGGTTACTCACTTTTACCATTTTAGTTTTTACCACGATAACTAGTTTTTTACCTAGGTAATTTATCCTTTATAACTAAAAATAAAATAATCCTTATTGGTTAATTTGGAAAAAATGATTCTAAATTTGAAATCCAATTTATCAAATAAAAATTATTTGTGTGTGGAAGATTAATTTTAACACAAGTTCATGTAATGCACAAAACCCTGTTTTAATCCTTAATTGCGGTAATTAATATTTACTATTTTTACTATTCATTATGAAAAAATTAAGTTGATCTTATTAAATAATATTAATTATTATTATTTAAAATATTTAATACATTTATTAAAATTAAATTCATAGAAGTGGTAGAATTTAATTTAAAATTAAACCCATAAATGTGAAGAAAAGATGTTTTCCAAATAAAATATTTCTAGTATAAAAAATTTGTATATCAAAATTCAATATAAAAATATTTAAATGACAAAAATTGAATTAATAATAATATAATTGATACAATTTTTCTTTTAAAACCATTTAAAATAAAATATAAATTTGTAAATTCTTTAAACGAAAAGATAATTATTAATAAAAATCTGTATTTTTCACTATTCATTGAAAAATTAATCTTTTTAGAAAATTATCAAAAATTAACTCTAAGATAATTTTTTACATTTTGATTTAAAAAATTAAGTTTATTTTTTTCAAATAAATTTTCTAAAAGTGGCACAAAATTAATTTTAAAACCACTGTGGAAAACGTGAAAAAAAATATTTTTTAGAAAAACACAGTTTTAAGCATAAAACTAGATTTACTATTATCCCATGACTGGAGAAAGTATTAGATGAATGATAAAAAATTTGATTGAATATATAATATATAAATTTTATTAAAATCATTCACCAATAGTGATTAATTTAATTTTTCAAAAAACATATTGTGAGCATAAAAATAGTTTTTCAGAAAAACATTTACTTTCAAATAATTTTTATTTTCATTTTTAATCAATTGATAAACAATGAATTTATTTTATACATGTGTAAAACATATAATTTTTATAACTTAGTTAGTTATATTAATACCCACTAATTTAATGTCTAGGGTTTAATGGTAGACTATGTTACAATTCATTAAGGCTCGTGGTTGCGTGTATCCCAAGCCATCAAAGTGATTCAGTTTATTTTTGAAAAATATATCATAAAATATCTGTGTGTTACATTATACCCCACTTAAAATTATTTTTCCCTCAAAATTAAATTACTTAGATAAAAATAAATGAGGATACTTATTCCTCATCACATCCTTGGGTTCCCATGTAGCTTCTTCGAATTTCTGATTCTTCTAGAGAACTTTTACTAGATGAGTAGTCTGGTCCCATAACACTTTATCTCTACGATATAATATTTATACTAGTTCTTATTTGTAGGAAATATCATAATTCTATGGTATAAACTCTAAGTTCAGTACATGTGAAAGATCAGGTATGAACTTCCCCAAGAGAGATATATAGAACACATCTTGAACTTAAGAGAGGTTTGGTGGAAGTGCCAAGTGATAGGCTACCATACCTACTCAATCAATAATATCAAATGGGAAAATATAACTAAGGATTAGATTTCCATTATTTAAAAATATCATAACCTTTTTCCATTGATAAATTTATATAAAAACCTCTCCACCAACTTCAAACACTAGATATCACCAATGATTATCAGTATAATTTTTTTTTCTGACTCTGAGCTACCTTGATGTGCTGTTGAATGGTTATGAATTTTTCTACCATTTAATCAGATATCTTAGGTCCTAATAGATTTATTTCACCAAATTAATCCCAACACATTAGAGTTCAACACTTATTTCTATAAAGTTATTCATAAGGATCCATCTGAATTCTTAAGTGAAATATATTATTATAAGAAAAATTGAATAGAAGAAGGTATTGATTCTAACACCCTTTGAAATTCATAGAAAAAGATATCAGTATATCCTTTAGGGTTTGAATGTTTCTCTCAAACTGATCAGCTATATGAGGATGATAAGTAGTAATGAAGATTAACTATGTATCGAGATCCTGCTGAAGACTTTGACATAACTTTAAGGAAAACCTCAAATTCCAATCAGATAAAATAGAATGTGGTAGCCCATGAAACATTACCACTTACTTAATTTATATTTTAGAAATATGATCAAGATATTAATAATATTTGATATCAATGAAGTGTTATGAATTCATAATCCAGTCGACTACAAACCATATAACATTATATAGTTTTGACATTTTTGGGAGTTCGAAAACAAAATCCATGGTGATGTTTTTCCATTTCCATTTTGGTATGGGTAATTGTTTTAACATCATTATAGATTTTATCCTATAAACCTTAACTTGTTGATATACCAGGAACTGAGATACATACTCAAAATATATCTCTTCATATTTCCACTATATAAATACTCTTTAAAATCTCTATTCACCTTTATACTTACAGGATGCATAGAGAATGATAAACTATGGGCCTCATCCAATAGATCATTCAAATATGGTATGGATGAAACACATAAATAATTCCTGAACCTCATCATTCCATCAATATCAAGGTTAAAATTAGGAACATTTATCACCTTCTTTTTTTGATCCATATCTTTCTTCTGTTCCTATTTAATCTTCACTTGGATAGATGATTAAACACTCATTTGATCAAGATAAAATTCCCATATTCATTCAATATTTCTAGATCCATCCTTTTCAAATCCAGAAAAATTAGATCTTTTGTGATCCTCATTATAGATAAACTAGCATGGTCATTCTGACTTATATCACTAGCCACATTGTTTTCCTTTATATGGTGGCAATTTATTGAGCAATCACAATCTTTAATAAATTCCAACTATATTATTTGGTGCATATTCAACTCCTTATTTGTGAATATATACTTAAATATTTTATTATTATCATATATATCACACCTTTCAAAATACAGATAATTCATCTATATATTTAATGATAAAATTATAGTTTCTAACTCTAAATCATTATTTGGGTAATTTTTTTCATGATTTATTAATTTGCGTGTGGTAGATGATATCACCATGTCATTATATATGAGTACACATACCATTCTATTGTTTGATGCATCACTATAGATCACAAACCCTTCTCCATTACAGGTTAGTGTAAGCATAGACACACTGCCCAACCTTCTCTTCAGTTATTTGAAATTCTCTTCACATTCATTTGTATACAAGAACATAAACCCCTTCCAAGTCAACTTGGTGAGTGGATTAGATAGTCATTGTAAATATATCACAAATCATCGATAGTATCCAAACAACATAATAAAGCTACATATTTCATTTCCTATGGTTGGTCTCATCCATTTCTCAATAATTCCCATATTTGAAGGATCCATTGGTATATCCTCAATTGACATTATATGATCCAAGAATGAAAAACTCTGAATCAAAAATTCACACTTGGTAAATTTATCATACAACTTATCCTTCATTAGGGTCTTCAACACAATTCTCAAATATTCTTCATGCTATTCCATTCTATTTAAAAATATAATAATATCATTTTTAAATACTACCAAAAACTGATCAAGGTAATCTCTAAAGACCCTACTCATTAAATCCATTAATATATCAGGATTTATGGTAAGTACAAATAACATTACTATAAAATCATAATGGATATTACTCATATAAAATTATATCTTGGTTATATACTCATTCTTGATCCTTAACTGATGATACCCACATAGAAGATCAATCTTTGAAAAATTTATAGCTCCTTATAGTTAATCAAATAGATCATTCATATGGGTTAGGGGATACTTATTCTTAATACTAATCTTTTTATGTTCCCTATAATAAATTAAAATATTCAATGAACTATATTTATTCTTAACAAAAAGAATAGGTGCACCCTATAGTGAATCACTTTTCCAAATGGATACCTTATCTAGATTCACTTGTAGTTTCTTCTTTAATTATTGCAACTCAATTAAGGTGATTATAAATGTACTCTTTGAAATAGGCATTAAACTGGGTATTATTTATATTGAAAACTCAAATTCACAATTCAGTGGAAGACTTGTAAAGTTTTAAATAAACACATCAACATATTCCCAAATAATAGGAACATTTCTGATGTTGAGATTCTCTCAAATTTTTTTAAATAAATATCCCTCATGAATTGGAATCAAAACCCATATGATGGAAGTAATTTTAAATGGGTGTTCATGTTCATTCTCACAATGATAAACAATTGAAGGATGATTTAGAATATCAAATGTAACTTCCCTTCCTCAATAATTGATATGAGAACTACACTGGTAGAGCCAATCCATACCCAAAATTATTTCAAATTCAACTAGAGGAATAATAACAACATTAATTGAAAGCGCTATTCGAAAAACATATATCAGATAGGATCTATAGTCTTGAGATACGATTGTCTTACCATTTATATTTTTCACTACCAACTTGATATCTAATCATTAAGGTGGTGATAAGACACCATTATAAAATTATTTAGATATAAAATAGTGGTTTAAAATATAATAAAATAAAACATTTTCAATCCTAAGTGGATGATAAGTGTACCTTTCACCATGTCTTGAGGAACTTACATGATGGTTATATTAATTTAATAAGATTAACCTTCTCCCCTGGCTTGTTTTGTGGTAAGTTTCCTAGACATTTAGGGAATTAACTGGAATAGTATCCCATCTTATTACAATTAAAGCATTGTACTTTTATGGCTTCTTCCTTACCATTTTATTCATCATCATGATGAAATTTTTCTCTACACTTGAAGAAAATTCCTTTTCATTTTAAGTATTTACCAAGGTGTTTCGTTACACATGTATCACATGTTATAAAATTTTCCTTTTTTATTTCCCCTTATATATATTTTTTTGTTATTCCGTCCTATTATTATCTTACTTCCCTTTTAATCCATACTACTTTGATAATTATTTCTCTATCTTGATATAACATGATACTCTATCCTCGTATGATGATAATGTGTGGGAGACTAATTCCCTTCAAAGGATTGGATTAATCCAATTAAAGAAATGATCAATATTTCTATTTGGATTTGTAAGTAATTTTTAACATCCCTTGATAACATTTTAAGTTTAGCTTCATTCTTAGCAACATTTTCCTCTTCCATTTTTCTCATAAACAATAATTTATTCTCTATATACACTCCGTTTTCATGAGGAAAATATTTTTCCAAAAAAGTTTCTTAAAATCCGTCCATCCTATGATCTTTATTTCCTCCTCATCTATAGTGTTTTGAATCAATGAACTCCATTGATCCATATCCCCTGAGAGATGATAAAATTATATATGAAAACCTTTTCTTTTTTATTAATTCCCAAAGAAATAATTATATTCTCTAAGGAACTTATCCATTTCTCATCTACAAATGTATTTTTTGTCCCACTAAATGATGGAAGTTGCTGACGCATTAAGCAGTCTAACATTGTTATACCATGTTATGGTTTAGAAGGTTACTCTATATAGTCAAGGTTATTGGTCATAACTTGAGTCATCCACCCCAATATAGTTATAATTTATTCATCTCCAATAACAGATGAAGATCTATATTCATTATCTTTCCCATGAAGGCAATCCCTATATGGATTATAGTGATTGATACAGTTTAAATTTCTTTATATAGGTAATATTTATAAACAATGGCATGAACTTGATTAGATATTAAAATTATGAATCATAATGTATATTTTCAAAACTAGTGAAACACTTAACAAAAATTAAAAAATTTATTCATATCTAATATCAGAATAAAAAAATTGGTTTCTTTGGGAATGATTTAAAATAATAAAAATATTTTTAAATCCTTCATAATGGTTTTTAAATAAAAGTTAAATTAACCTAATAATATCCCATGGGAGTGTTAAACTAGGTGGTCTGTAAGGGCACACTCACCGTGAACTAGAATAATGGTCGATATATACTAAAACAAACTCTTTTTGAGGTTATTAGCCATAGATAAATATTTTTCAAAACAAATTCCACTTGTAAAATCCATAAAAATATTTATTTCTAGGAAAACCATATAATATCTACCATACTAAAACTTTAGTATTCTATCCTATACTTAGAATTATCCTCAAATTCAGTCATAAGGTTATATTCCCTTATATATGTTTTCTTAAATCTAGTTCCCAATGTTTCTACTAAACTTAATCTAGTACCAAATATAAATAACCCGATCCTAGTATCCCAGATTTCTTGGTTACTTAATTATGATGGAACTTGATACAAGAAATCACATCTCACAGGACCAAATAGTTTAGTACTCTTGGTAAAATGGATAAATACTAAATCTCACATTAAATTTAAAAACTTAAAATAAAACAAAATATTTTCTTTGATAACAAAATTATTCCATTTATCATATCCCTAAATATTAATCATAATATAATTCCTAGTATCTCAGGGAGAGGAAACATAATAAAGGGATGAACTTAGATTCCAAGTAATGGTAAGTGTACAAAGGAATCTAATAAGGCATGAATAATATGTAAATAATAAATAATGATAAAATAATTCCACATATATAATCACATGACCTTGTAACTTATCTATGGATATAATAACAAATCAAATAATCACATGGAAATTAATAACTGATTTCATAATGATGGAATTCATAATACCGAAAATATGAAACTTACCATCGAGGCCTCATGCTAAGACATATTATATAATTGGGTAAGGCCTCATCCAAACACCCAATATATTTTGTATCCTGAGACCCATTTATGAATTTAGGGGATATGTAATTCTAGGATCAACCCATCACTTAATAATTCCAATTATTCATCATATAAATAAACAACATAACTTAATCAACATTCCTAAAAAACCAATAACTATTCATATTGCAAGAACTAGGATACAAAATATAATACTTTACCCAGTCAAAATAATCATATAAAATCAAACAAAATATGGTTTTTGGTATCATTATAGTATATCCTAATCATAATATTCAATAAAATATGCTGACATTGATGAAAATACTTCAAAAAATTACTGGAAAATTTCTTGAGGAAAATACCTTTTTCACTTTGAAATCAATTGTTTAAATTCTGAAATATTTCCCAAATATTAAGGAAATAATTTTATTCTAAAGTAACCTTATAAAATTTTAAATTAATAATTAAATCAATGATCATTCATGATGAAGGGAAATTTTATTCATGCTGTATAAGTTAAAACAAAACATTCCTTTTACACTTTTATAAAAAGTTCAAAAAGTAACTCATTTGAAAAATGATAAGAATATTCATTTTATAATTTTTTTTAAAAGTTAAACACGGAAAAAAGTTTTTTAAAATTTAATTGTATAATTGTAAAAAATTTTCTTAAAATTTTTTAAGGAAAATATGGACATAAAAGAAAAATATTCCCGATTGAGTAGAAAAACAAGGTTGGTTTTCCTTAAAAAAATTATTTCAGTATCTTGAGTACTAAAAGAGAGTAAATAGAAATATATTTTTTAATTTATATAAATAAATATAGTATAATAAAATTTATTTTGTTTATAATATAAATGTAAAATAATTCCCCCAATAGAGACTTAAACATAAACAATTCTGAATAATGTTGAGATTGTAATAAACCCTTACCTCAAGTTCAAATTCATTCAAATGTGTCCAAAAATCCTAGAATATATATATATATATATATATTTAATTATCACACTCATATATATCACACTATATATTATTTACTTATAATCTTTTATCACCAATTTATTAATAATTCTTTGTTAAAATCACTATTTCAGGTAATAATTACTTTATTTTTTATGTATGTTTTTTTGGTAGTTTAGTCCTTGTAATTTGATCATGTTTACATTATCTATACAATTTTAATAATTATATAAATATAATAAATATTCATTATATATGTATTTATAACAATACATAAAATTTATAGATATAAAAATGAATTACACTTTTTAAGGAGACGGTAGGTCGTACGTATGCATGAATGAGATTTTCATTTTTTGATGGATGGAAAAAAATAAAGGTAAATAATAATTCAACTTTAAAAAATATTTATAATATAAATTATATCATATATATTCAAAAAATACATCCTTATAACCATCCATGTAAAGAAAAAAATGAAAAATGAATCACATCGCTTCATAGAGGCAATACTCCACACGTACGCATGAGCAACTTTATTGTTTTCTTATGGATTGGAATATAAGAAGTTAGATATGATATTATAATTAAAAAATTATAATTATTTAATAAATATCATGTATATAAATTAAATCCATAATTATATACATTCATGATAGGTGGTGATGAAAAATGAATTAAATTGGTTCGCGAGGCGGTAGTCCTCTATACACACGATCGACGGTTTCATTACCCATTTGATGGAAGAGTAGATGGATATAAGTTATTAAATTAAAATAATAACATATTAATATATTTAATATAATATTTTTATTATTTCAACATATATTAAGGTTATTTGAAAAATTTATAAGAAGAAATAAAACAAAAATGGCCAGTTAAGAACAATACCTATTCTTCAGATATCATCTTTAAGTTTTCACTAAAAGCCTTACTAGAAGGGTTTCATGATCAAAATAGTGAATATAGGTTGTTCATAAGTATTTAACGAATATATTTAGGTATTTATTGGATAAAATAGTCTCTTGAAGTGTAGATATGAGAGACTTGGGGGTGCCCTTTTATAAGTGAGAATGAGTGACATTTTTGTAAATACCAAAAACTATTCAACAACGGGAAGTCAATATCAATATAAATGCCTCTAAAATTTATAAATAATTAATCTTAGAGAATATAAGGTCTATAAAAACTCAAAAAACTAAAAAATAAACATGTTTTAACATTTTATTACCTTTACCTATAAGGTTACTCACTTTTACTATTTTATTTTTCAGCACGGTAAATAGTTTTTTTACCTAGGTAATTTATCCTTTAAAACTAAAAATAAAATAAGACTTATTGGGTAATTTTTATAAAATAATTATAAATATTAAATACAATTTATCAATTAAAAAGCCTATGTGTGTGGAAAATTAATTTTAACACAAATGCATGCAATGCACAAAAAACCCGTTTTAATCCTTAACCATGATAATTAATTTTTACTATTTTTACTATTTATTATGAAAAAAAAACTAATTTGAACTTATTAAATAATATTAATTATTATTATTATTATAATTATTTAATCCATTGTTTCATATTAAATTTAAAAAAGATCTATAATTTAATTTAAAATTAAATTTGAAAACATGATAAAAAGAGGTTTTCCAAAGAAATTTTTTTCTTAAGTATAAAATTTTTTTTATGTCAAAATTCAACACAAAAATGATTTAAATTCATTAAATTAGATTAATAATAATATAATTTAACTATTTTTACTTTTAAAACCATTTAAATCAAAATTTAACTTTTTAAATGCTTTAAATGAAAAGACATTTTTAATAAAAATTAGTATTTTTCATAATTCATCAAAAAATTTATCTTTTTATAAAATTATCAAAATTTACTCTAATATATTTTTTATATTTTGATTAAAAAACTTAATTTAATTTTTTCAAATAAATTTTATAAAATTTGAAAAAAATTAATTTAAAAATAAGTGTGGAAAACGCGACCAAACCGCTTTTTAGAGAAATAGAATTTTTAAGCATAAAAATAGTTTTTTTCTTATCCCATGCCTAGAAAAAATATTAGATGAATTATAAATAATTTGGTTGAATATATAATAAATTAATTTCATTAAAACCATTCAACAATAGTGATTAATTTATTTTATTAAAAAAACATATTGCAGAGATAAAAACAGTTTTTCAAAAAAAAAATATTTTACTTTAAAATATTTTTTATTTTCATTTATAATCAATTGATAACTAATGAATTTATTTTATACATTTGTAAACCATATAATTTTAATAATTTATTTAGTCTTATTCATAGGCTCCAATTTAACTACTAGGTTATAACATTATACTATATTATGTTTCATTTAGACTTGGGGTTGCATGTATCACAAGCTATCAAAGAGATTAAATTTATTTAAATAGAGATATATCATAAAATCTCAGGGTGTTAATATATATATATATAGATAATGAGTATAATTAAAGAGTATAAAAGATAATATATATATATATATAAATATATAATGTTCTAAAATAAGTAATTAATATAGTTATTTTTATTATATTGGTGGTTAAAGAACTTTCATGAAATTTAGAAGTAAAATGTAAGGGTCCTTATCTCAAATTTATTCTTTGATACATATGCATATTCAATATTTTTTTTATTTTTTGTGGTGTATATATAAAATATTAGGTATTTTATATCATTATTCTATTTATATTCATGGTATTTAAAGTTCCATTTCATGTTCTCTCATTAAAGAACATTCAATTTAAAAGTTACCAAAACTGTAAGAGTTTATTTTACAATCCTTCTCCTTTTTTTTCCAGGAAATTTTTCCTCTATATTTATATTCTTATTCTTACCAATGTTACCCTTTATTATTTTTAATTCTAAATACATATTATTCCTTATGATCTTCATATTTCTCTTTATCTCTTTTTAAAAGGAGTTCGTATAACTCTTTTAACAATGTGGGTTTCAATAAAGATATTTTGAAATATTATTCACATCCATATCTTTAATATTTCACTAAAAATTTGTATGCGTAGACTTTTTTTCTTTTCAAAATTTAATTTTTAAATATTTATACTTTGAAATTATGTTTTTAAAAAATTATTCTGTTCATATTCTTGAAAATAATATTTAAAAGTAACTCGTGACTTCATTTTTGAATAACTTTGAAATCCTTTACAAAATGTGAAAGGAATATTTTTTTTTAATTTTTTCTACATAAATAATTTTTCCTCATCATCCTTTTCAGTTTTATTTAATAAACTTCCCCTATAAGTCCCTTTTTTCCAAATAAATTTATATTCATTTTGTTTTATAAAATTTTTTTTCTAAAAAGGGGATAAAATTATTAAGGTTATTTCTTCTTCTTTCCCTAAGTTAAAATTTAATGATCTTTTTAAAGTGTGTTTCATATAAATTAACATCCTTTAATATTTTTTTACAAGGGATATTATCTAATGATACCATCCACCTTCTTTCTATTCATGACTTATAATCATTTTATTCTATTTGTTAACTGAATAAATTATTGACATCTCATATATTCATTATTCTAATATGAATATTTCTTGAATTATATGGAAAATTGATTATGTATTTTATTGATCATTAAATTTATGTAAAAATTATTATAAATATGTAAGTCATGGATGGGGTTTGGAATTATATATCTCCTTGATTCATCGATAGATCTCATGATACAAACAAGTTTAGGTATGTAGTGTAATCTATCCATTTATTAATAATATCTTGGATGTAGTCATAATGGTAATAATAATGTCTTGGTTGTAGTCATGATGGTAATAATAATGTCTTGTCTATTATTATGATGATAAGAACAATTTCTTGGCTACGTTCATGATGACAAGAATTACAACTTGGCTATGGTCATGATGGTATGTACGGTGTCTTTGTCAATCCCTTGATGGTAAGATTAATATGGAAAGGATTATGAATTCTATCACCATGAATCTAGTAATTATTTATCATGGGATCTATTTATTTCCATTTTTATGTTATCCATGTATATATTATGCTCTCAAGTTTCATTTTTTTATGAAATTAATCCTATAATTTATCTATACTATAATTTTTATTCTATAATTGTTCTATGATAGCTTCTATTATATACTACCCCTTATTGAGCATCTGATCTCACCATTTTATTTCATTTCCTTTCTTTAGGAAACAAATAAGGGATATTTTAATAAATTAAAAGATTTACTAAAAGTAATGATAATTTTTCAAGAAGTTTTTAGTATCTTGTTTCAAAGTTTCTAATGTTATATAACAAACATGTATATATCTAGTCTCTTAAGGATGCTAAAATGTGTGTTCCTATATAATATGATCCCTTATATCTTGGACCAAGGTATTAAAGTAACCATTGGATCAAGTTCATTGGATTTTGGTTTTTTATACCCATATATGAAAAAGGTGATAAAATGATATTGGATATCATGGTACCAAAGATATAACTGAATTTTATGCATTTTAAATATGAAAAAAATTATTTTTAGTGACCAACATATAAAATGAAAATAATGAGAGAAGGTGAATAAGAGTTCATAACCATGAGACTTTGTGAGTGAAAAGATGAAATTGTGAAATATCAATGGAATAATTTAAATACAATACATAACTATTGAAGAATAACATTTGGGAATTGAAGAAGAAGGAGAATCTAATATATTTCTATTATATAGTTATAGTTTAAGCATAAGAAAGAGAAATTTGAGTGAGAGATTAACTGTGCTACTATTTTTCTGATCAATGTGTTAGGACTTTTAGCGAGCGAGGAGTTATTGGATTCTAACAGATCACATAATTTCATTTGAGTTTATAAATCTAGGTGACTAGGTTATATTGATGACCTTTAAGGTTATGATGAAACAAGGTATGATTTTCATGCAATACTTTTAAATATCAGATAGTAGTCAAAGGATCCATTGTGATAAGTAAGGAGATCTATTTTTTTGATGATATGTCATCACTATGCTAATTAGATATTGAATTAGAAAAGGATAATGAAAGGAAAAATTTCATATACATGATGTGAATCCATTGAACTAGTGAGATTCTAGGTATATAGGGAGATAACAGTGAAACTCTATGACTACAATGAGAGGCTATCAAGAGAAGTCCAGTGAGAATCTAGCAATTATAAAACACTATGAGACTCAATGTTGGTGTGTGAAGAACCATGGGGTTTGGAAATACCATTACAATCACTTGGGTTTACGGTGATTAATTGGAATCTTTGATTAAAGATAATAAGAAATCATGGAATGTCATGAACCAATCGAGGATGCCATCCAACCCAACACTCAACCCAGCCCATGGAAAGGTCTAAAAGGTGTTATCAATCCCCATAGGTTGGAAACTAGTGTATGGGCATCAAACATCACATTTGGGAATGATTTCTCCCATAAGAATCAAACATAAATCAACATAAAAGAATAGTACATTACATCATAAACAAAAATCATAACAAAAATAGATATTACCATCACAAGTTAAATACTTTACATCTTCAACCAAAAAACAAAATAACAAAAAGTAGAGGGTAACCAACTAGACTGAAAGTCACCATGGAATAATAGGGTCATCACCCACATTACACCTCCACCAACACCTTCCAAATTAAGAGCCACTAGCAAACATATCCACCACCACCACCACAAAAAAACTTTCCTTCACCTTGGTCAAACATAACAACGTCTACATACACCTAAGAGTGCATGTAGCGTGTGATACAAAGACCAGTAGGGTATCAACAGAAGATATTTCATGATATAACATTATAAGACAAATCAAAATGCTAGTTTTCATGAAAAATAAAGATTTTTTTAATAGAAACATGATTTGAAAATTAAAATGGAAAGTAAAGACATCAAAAATTTGTATGATAAGCATAA
Organism: Viscum album; assembly: GCA_963277665.1. NCBI lineage: Eukaryota > Viridiplantae > Streptophyta > Magnoliopsida > Santalales > Viscaceae > Viscum > Viscum album. The sequence continues at coordinate 1,040,578,413 of OY728164.1, read as the reverse complement.
CATCACATGGTAACCATTGTTAATCCATAGGTAAATAGGGTTAGTGGGGTCCTAGGATCTTCGTACTTTGGTGATTAATATATACCAAAACCCACAATGTCCTCTTGCGTGATCCATAATAGGGGAATCACATCCCATGGTCTAGTGGTCTCCAATAATCATCATATGTTTAGTTAGTGTTGTAAAATCAATCTTGATAGGGGAATTGGGCCTCATCCCTACCAGACTACCTAGCATAATAGACCTAGTCTTCCCACCTAGATACTTAGGATTACCTTGTGCTCAGTTTCCAAATCCCATCTAACATGAACCACCTCTTACACATCACAATTCCAACAATTTAAACACACAATAGAAACCACCATTTTAAATAGGAAAACCCCTTTCAAACTCTCATACACAACAAAACCATTTTAAAACACATTTCATACCACCCACGCAATTCATAGAACCTATTAATAAAATATAGAAATCATACCAAAATCATCAAAAAATGTTAAATCATTGAACCGCCTACCTTTATCTTGGAAACTTTTGAAAGTGGGTTGGAAACCACAAATACACCACAAGGAGACCCTATAAAGAAAATAGCATACCACAACCATCAAGATTACGCCCAAAGAATCAATATTGAACTCACATTATGTCAATAAATCCGATGGTGGCATTTTTAAGAAAAGGACAAGTGGAATTTAAATTATAACACCTGATTTTATGGATCTGATATTGTTTGATTAAAATATAAGTTTTTCCTATATAGTCAAGTGTGTGTGTGTGTTGAAAAAGATAATATACACAAGAAGACAATCACTTTCACTAAAAACATGGAACTCTACCTCAAAGATCTTTGTGATATGTTCTGTTTTATTTTAAAAGAAGAAGAATGTTCAATTTATATAGCTACACTATAAAAATCATATTTTCTTTCATTTTATAAGTCTCTCCTAGAGCTAAATTTTATTATTATTATCTCTCATTGATATTTCTTCTCTTATTTCATTTGTATCTTTCAACTGTGAGACTCATCTATAAACTCTCTATTTATTATCTTTTTTACTATAAAGGTTATTAAAAAAATAACCTTGAAGGATAATGTTTGTAAATCCTTATTAGATATTGGTTGATAGCTACTAGTATTATACTATGTTTCAATTGGATGTACCCAGTGATGCAGTCATTGTGAAAAGGATTAGAAATACCCAATAAAAGGATTGGTATACTGAAAATCACCAATCTCTTGGATTTGAACATTGGTGGAGTGGACTAGGGTAATTATGTTCTTCGAACCACTATAAATATCTGATGTTTTATCTATTTTATTTTGAATTTTATTTCCATTGTGTGAATGTGTTAATAAAATATTAGAATTAATCATATCTCTAAAGAGGGTGGTTTTTATGAGTTATTTTTAAGAACTTAATTCACCCCTTATTGAGTCTTAGTACAGTTAGTGTCCAACCAAAAATTGGTATCATAGGTAGTGAATTTTGGGTTCTCATCTTTAAAAGGTTGAAGAATTAAGATATTAGTGACATTGGATTCTATTACTAAAAATAGAGAAGGTATGTCAATAACAAGAGATACCTACTTTAATTCTGAGAATTATGGATGTTGGAAGGCATGGATGATAATTTATTTGAATAACCTTACTCTGAAGGTTTATAATAATACATAAAGGCTTATAAAATTACAAATACACAACCTAAAACATGGAATGATGATAATGAAACCAACTATGATTTAAAATCCAAATATATGAATGATATAATATGTGGATTATGTCCTGATGAATTCAAATGAGTTTCACAATGTGAAATAGATCATGAAATATAGACTAATATATCAATGTTTAATGGAGGAATATATAATATTTGAGCTCTAAAATATAATACTTCTAATATTAACTTTCATAATTTCAGAATTATGGGTGGATAAAGAATCACCCTACTGAATAGAAGATTTATTGAGGTTGTAAATAATGTTTTTTTGCTTTATTAATACCCATTCATGAACTAGATCAATCTTTAAAAATCTTTATAATCCTACCACTTATATGGAGTGGAATCTCAACTTCCATTAGGAAATCTATAAAGGTAGTTTTTTAATAAAATATCTTATTGGAACACTTATGATATAGAAGGATAAAATAGAAGCTGAATCTAGAGAGAATATATTTTTTAAAAAGTTTAATGAAACTATTAAAGTATGAAATTCAAAATATAATAGGAAAAGAAAAGATATACAATTGGATGAGTCATCTAAAGAAGATACCTTAATTGGTTCTTTTTTTGAGAGATTGAAATTTCACATTTTTCAAGAAAATTAAAGAATTTATATAGAAAGAGAAGAGGTTTCAAGAAACCCTTAAATAAGTACAAGAATCATAAGGTAAATTCTAAAGAAGTAAGATACTATGATTGTAAGAATATTAGAAACATAAAGTAGGACTATCCTCAATTGTAAGACAATAACAAATCCGTGAAAAATTATTTCAAGAAGGTTGGATGTAATAAAAAATTCAATAAAGAAATGAAAGAAACATAGAGTTCTTCTAAATATTCTAGTTATGATACATCTTCAAATTTAGAAGTTTAAATTTCTACTTAAAAGGCTAATATTTTCTTATGGAACACTCAGGTGAGTTACATTATTGTTATTCTTTTGAGGATAAATCTGAATATTAAAATGAAAATTTCTCTTATGAGGAATTAAATGAGTACTACACCATGTTAGATTTTTTTTCAATATCTTGAATAAGAAAAAAAACCCTCAAAAAATATTATAATGATTTTGCAATTGAAAAAGGGACTTAAATAAAAAAATTAAATTTGAAAACCAAGCTGTAAACTTTTACTATTTCTTATGACCAACATGATAATAATATTAAAATATTGAAAAAAGAATTCCAAGGCTTTAAAGATGATGTAAGTATTTTTTAAAAGGTGAAAATTACTTGAATAAAATTTTTGGAAACAATAAAGTGCAGAAAAATAAATTTAGAATAGAAAGCCAAGGTGAAAAAAAGTTTTATAAAAACTATTTATGCATAGTTAAAAGAAAAAACCTCTATAAATTTACCTGTTTTTACTATAGAGAATTAGGGTACTATGATAATAATTTTAGTTTGAGAAAATTAAAATTCTTTTAGAGTCAAACATGATTTTATTTAAAAAAGTTTTTCAAAATTTAGTGTTGGATTATTTGGGCACACAAAATATATTTGTGTTCCTAAATCTTTAGTTTCTAACATTGATAGACCCAAGAGAATATGGTACCAAAAATATTTCTTTTTTTGATCTATGTAGGGAAAAAGGTACAAGTGAATCAATGAGAAATGGTATATGGATAGTGGATTTTCAATACATATGAGTTGATATTTCTCTAATTTCCACTCCTTAACAAACATTAATGGAGGCAATGTCACCTTTGGTGACAATTCCAAAGGAAATATTATGGAAGTTTTATTAGTTGGTAATCCAAACTCAGTCCTCATAAACATATTTCTTTATGTGGAAGGATTAAATCACAATATGATAAGTATTTCACCCCTTTTTGAAGAAGGTTATTTTTTATATTTTTCTAATAATGTAATTTTAGTTTTCAAAAGTAAATTTTTTAATTTTTAGGCACCTATAATGGATAATATTTATACTCAAGATCATAATTTTATGAGTAAACAAAAATTTATCTCTTTAAATGATGAAACAAATGAATCCTAGATTTGGAATAGAAGATTAGGACATTGTAATGTCTATTTTTTGAGAAAATTGTCTAAAAGTAATTTCATTTTAGATTTTATTCAAATTAAATTGAATAAAAATAAACTTTGTGATGCATACCAAATAGGAAAGCAAAAACATCCATATTTTAAACTAATTAAATAGTTTTCTACTTCTAGACTCCTAGAAATTATTCATATGGATTTTTTGGCCATCTATAATTTCAAGTATAGGAGGAAAATATTTTGTTTATATGTTAGTTGATTATTTTTATAGATTTACTTGTTTTTTATTTTTGAGTGTTAATAGTGAGTAATGTTCAGTTTTTATATTTTTTTTAAACAATTTCAAAAAGAGAAAGATTCTAAAATTATCGCTTTAATAAGTGAATATGGAGGATAATTTGAAAACCTTGTTTTCAATTCCTATTATTCAGAACATAGTATCAAATATTATTTTTATTCCCCTAGGACACCTCAATAGAAAGGTGTTGTTAAAAAGAGGAATTTAAATTTACAAGAAATTTCTAGAAAAATGTTTTGTGAATATAATTTGCCGACTCATTTTTGGGATAAATATATAAATACAACATGTTATTTCATAAAGAAAGTTATAATTAGTCATATTTTAAAGAAAACACCTTATGAACTATGGAATAATAGAAATCCAAAAGTTTTATACTTTAAAGTGTTTGGATTCAAGGTTTATATTATAAACACCAAGTATAATCTTGTTAAATTTGATCTAAAGGCTGATGAAGGAATATTTCTTGGATATTCTACTAATTCCAAGGAATATAGAGTTTTCAAAAAAAGGAATTTTTTTTATAGAATCATATCCTGTGAAATTTGATGAAAGTGATCCTTTTGATAAAAAATGACTCAATTTGATGTTATAATAGATTATTTTGAAAACATGATACTTGAACCTATCTTTGAAAATAAAAAGGATGATGAGTTGGAACATGATTTTGGTGAACTAAATTCCAAAAGGATGGATATTATTTAATGAGAAAGTCTTCTAACTAGAAAACCTACAACCCTTAAGAACCATTACTTATATATAGTTATAGGAAGTTTAGATGAAAGAATCAGGACTAGTGGAAGTGTAGGAAATCTTGTAAAATTTTCTGCCTTTTTATCTCAATTAGAACCTAAAAATATAGAGGAATCCTTAGTGGATGAGTGATGGGTTTTAGAAATACAGGAAGAATTTAATAATTTCAAGAGAAAAAATGTATTATAATTAGTTATTAGACCCTATGACTATCCTGTTATATATTCTAAAAAATGAGTTTATGTTACCCCATTCTCTGGGACTCCTCTTTTCTCTAGGCCCCCCTTCTCCCCCTAGGGTTTCTGAGGACCTCATTGGTGGTGATGGATCTCCCCCTCTTCTATTGATTATTCAGAATTCCCCCTCTCCATTTTTCTTATGATTATTTATTTTGTTACACTTCTTCTAGAAATTTTTTTATTCCTTGGGATTTATTCTTATCCTCTCTAGTACTCACTACTGTGGTTTTCCTCTTGCAGATCATTGGGACTCCCCGTCGATGGTTGGGTTCTATGGAATTTCTAGGCCACCCTAAAATTTCTCCAACCTCAGGTTCCTCTATGCCTCTTTGAGTTGGATATGATATGGTGGTAATAAATAAGCTTTAGGTTATGTGGTTTGATAGACGATGGGTTTCCAACTGCTAGCGAAGTCAGTTCGTTTTTATTTTCCCTTATTTTGGTTTTCTGCTTCATTGATGATGGAGATTTTTAGAGCCCTTAGGTGCTCAAATACCTGCTCTGACCTTTCATTCATCAGAACCTATCCCATTCAGATATAATATGGTGGTATCTATGAGGTTTTGGGAGGTGTGGTGCAGTGGATGTCGGGGCTCTAGGCACAAACTGAGTCAGTATTCTCTTGTGAAGACGATTTATGTTTTATGATTGCTCGGTGAAGTTGTAAATTCACATATCTGTTTTGGTGTTTCTCATTTATGGTGTGGTGATGGAGTTGTAATTAAGGGTGGTGATGAGGGTGAAGTGACGATGGTTACTCTATTTTGGTTTCTGATTGTTTTTAGTTTTTATTGACTGCAAAGATGTTGTTTTTTGAGGGTATAAATGCAGGAATTCAAGAAATGTGGAATATGGTCTCTGGTGGGTGGTTCTCAATGGTACTAATGATGGTGATGGGTTATTAGGTGCATCAGGGTCTACAAATTGAGGAAAACCGCATGATTTGCAGCCCTCGGTGGTGGCGTGCCACTTTTTTGTTTGAATTTTGAATTTTTTGAGTTTTCGACAGTTGGCATGTGACATTCATTGAATTTTATGAATTATGTTTTGTGGTATTTTGAATTGATATTAGATCTTGTGCTTTTCCCACTCAACCAAAAAGTGGTTATGTGTCATGACTCACCTTATTTAAGATGAGGGAAGGGATAGAAAGATGCCAATACCTTCCTTCCTCAAGATGAAAGAGAGATAATGACCCCTGAGTACCGTCTCTAATAGGCCCTGGGGTGGTGACCAACACCAAGGGTATATAAATGTCACAAAAGTGGTAGGCATTACCCTTTTTATAGTAACCTAGACCGAGAGACAAGATGTATCAACCTAAAATAACTCCAACAAAAATATATATATAAAGAAACCAAAATCCATCCCACATGAATGTTTAAATTAAAATGACTAGAAATACAAAGAAACCTCCAAAGTAAGTACCAAAATAAAACTAAGAAGTGACAAAACAACTATTCCCAACGTCCGAGTTAGTAAGGTCCAGCATGGTCCATGTAATCTTCCTAGAAATCTAATTTTTTTTTATATACATAGAGTGTGCATAAAAGTATAATCAGTATGGAAAAACCAATGTCACCCGTGCATAAGTGGGAGAATCATACTAATTCCCCTATGAGAAAATAATAGAAACTCAAAATCACCTAACAAGGTATACTATCCACCCCATCCTAACTAAGGAACTATTTCCAAATAATGAAAGTCAAGAAAATTAAAGTAGTAAGCACATCAATATTTGGGTACCCCGCACCACTTCCCACTGGTTAATTTATCATCCCTAATGGTGAACATCCTGACACTACCAAAATCTTACACAAGCCACACTACCACAAAATTCCCACATACACTTGATCCTCACACCACATCACATCCTACCCAAAGATAACTGGGCCACAACCACCACACATCTCGCCCGAAAACACCTGGGCCTCATCCCGAAGACACATGGGAAACAAACCACCTCTTACATAGCCAATACCATAAGTAGGGTATTAAACCTCAAGCCATTACAACCTGACTGAAGAGTATTGGGAGATCAATGCCTAGAATAGGGAGTAGGGTAAAGTCAATAACCAGCCACCCATCCTCCCACCAAGATGTTGGGAAAGACACCTTCCCCTATAACAATGGTGGTGTTCAGCACATATTGCTCAACATGGGTGGGGTGCATATAGAAAACATAAGGAACTACAAGTTTATATATATAGGTAAAAAACCCTCATCCCATCCTATGGGATTCCAAATATACAACCATCCCACTTAAAACCACCGTTGCTGCTACCCCTACATGCATGCACCACCACAAACGAAGGTCACTTGAACGCCACTTTACTACAAGGCCCAATCCGAAACACACCCCAACCAATTAATTTAACCAATTATCATTCTAAATTATCAAATAATTCATTTATTTATTTCCATCACCACTTAGAAGGCTACCAAAAACTGCAAACATTATAAGGTGAAGCAATTATACCAACCACTGCCAAGTCAAACAAAGAAAGAAACTGCCAACAACCTTCTTCAAAGTTATCCTACCCAATTCATCCTCTCATAAACAAACCTGGAATCCTTGCTGCATAAAAACACCACACCCAACACACCCATAAACTTGAAATCATGACACAACCCAATCCTGTAGCCCCGCTTCCCAACCACTACCCATATGCAATCCCATTGCAGAACAATTTCATCCATCCCCTAATCAATCAAACTCTCAGCTTGAGATACCATCACACCACCTGTACCACCCCGTACACACAATCAAAACCCCATCCACATCACCATAATACAAAAACAAATTAAAGGATAAACATAAACACACACAACACACATCCACACAAACAAGACAAAGTTTATTCAGATTTAGCATCACTCGTTCTTTAATTCCACTTGATAAAACAGGGGTGATCACATAATAGATTCGATCCTGGGGAATCCATTTATTTAACTGAATATACATGATTAACTAGATTACAATTCTTACAGTAGTGATTCACAAATAATACAGGTACACAAATAGAGACCACCAATGACCATGATTTTTAGAAGAACACAACCCACATGATTTGCGACATGGATCAAGGATAATATATAAAACAAAATGATCACCATCATCTTCCGATCCCCTCATTTATTACTTATTATCTTTTTCATTAAATTTTAATTCATCCATTCTCACAAGGATGCATAATTATACCCACCCTGCATGATACACAATTAAAAGAGTGATGAAGGAAATACCTACTTGGAACAACAGGTGACCAATGATTCTTCCTTGCGCCAAAACAGAGGGTGCATGAGTAGAAGGAAAACTCCAAGAAAACTAGATCTATAAATATGGAACAACACGTGAATCCATAGGGAGGGGAGGATCTAGGTGCACCAAGAGAAAATAGAAATACACTAGGAAGAGAAGGTCTTGGCTTAGAAAAGATAGATCCTATATCAACGGAAGAGGAAATAATTTCAAGGCCCATTAAAGTCAAATTATGTCCAAGACCTTGCATTTCGACTATTTTAAAGTCCCAAAAGTGTTAGGATATTAATGATATAATTAATATCCTTTGAAAATCCTTTATAAATTTACAAAAAATCCTTTAAACTCAATTTACGTCAAATAAAATGTAAGAGGGGCGAAATTGGAAAAACTAGAAAAAATTGGAAATGAGTCACTGATGGGTGAGTCACCAATAGAAAGCCACCAATAGTGAGCCACTGATAGTGGATAAACCACTGATGAAACCTAACGATGTATGAATCACCAATGCCCTGACTCATTGATGCCCTAACTCACTAATGCCCTGACACCTGACTCACCAATGCTAACCCACTGATGCTAAGATAATGATGCTAAGCCACTGACGCTAATCCATCGACGTGACCTACCTATCCTAAACCACTGGCCAACTGATGCTAAGACATCGATGATAAAACACCGATGCTAAGACACCGATGAGACCTAACGACGCTTGACTCACCAACTCCCTTACCTACCGACACCCTCGACCTACCGATGCCCTGACCTAATGATACCCTCAACCTACCAATTCCATCGAACTACCAATTCCTCGACCTACCAATGCCTCGACCTACCCATGCCTCAACCTACCGACGCCCTCGAATTACCAACACTGTCTACATATCAACGCCTTGACCTACCGATGCCTCGTACTACCGATACCCTAACCTACTGACACATTGAACTATCGATTCCCTCGACCTACCAATTCCATGACCTACCGACGCCTCGACCTACTGACACCTCATCCTACTGATGGAAAAACTAGTAAATTGGAAAACTCTTGAAATAAGCTACTGTTGCCTCCTAGAACACACCAAACACTAGATTTTGAAAAAGTAATGGACCATGGAGGTCCATGAAATTACATTAGATACCTCTCAAACTATTCTCACCATCAAGAATTCAAAAGAAAACCTAGAAGAAAGAGGGGACTAAACAACCACCTCGTAGAAAAACTCTCAAGAATAAACCACCTCATTGGAGTGAAACCTCAATATCAAAGAACAGCTCCTCCGAGATTTTCCAACCCAATAAACATAAGAAATACCACACAAGCACCAAAAGTCACATTTCCTGAACATATGAATAAGGGAATTCTTTCCCCTATGTCAAGATACTACCCACTTTGGGCAGCACTGACTCGCCCGCATGGGTTTAATAGTATCTGAATTAATGCATCTTCATTAGGGATCATGTACTCCCATCCTCATATTTTAGGACTTTATCGCTTGTCACATAATAAGGAAACAACAAATCTTATAGAAAACAAGGTTCAAAATTACATCACAAAGAAAAAGAAATGAGAAAAACTCAAAACAACTCCGGGTACTGGGCATGCATCTATGTCTCTCACTCCCAAGTATTATCCTCTAGGACACCATGACTACACAACACACAAACCAAGGGAATGGTCCTTCCACACAACACCTTATCCCAAAAAATCCTTGATCTCCACTGGTCACTCCATGAATGTTGCATTGTCCTCGATATCCAACTCTTCCCAATCAATGACATGGGAATCATCATGAAGATACCGAAGAAGCTGGAACACATGAAGATGTCGTGGACCCTCCCCAACTACGGTGGCAACACCAGCTGATATGCCACCTCACCAACTCGTCCCAACACCTCGAAAGGTCCGATGAACCTAGGAGAAAGCTTTCGACCTCTTCCCAACCTCCCCTGCCCACGTCAAGGGGAAACCTTCAAGAATACATGGTCCCAACCTCAAAATCCAAAGACATTCTCCTACAATCGATAAATGAATTATTCCGGTCTTGTTCTACCTTCATCATCTTACAGACAAGATGTACCTTCTCTATCATACTTTGCACTTTGTCTAGACCAATAAAAACTATCTCCCCAACTTTGGTCCATCATAAGGGTGAAAAACATGGCCTCCCATATAGAGATTTGAATGTATCCATACCAATGGAAGAGTGATAACTATTATTGTAATCAAACTCTATTAAAGGAAAATGTTGCACCCAAAACCCACTAAAGTTAGAAAACATTCCTGTAACATTTTCTCTAATGTCTGGATGGTCCTCTCTTTTTTTCCATCCATCTGAGGGTGGAAAGAAGTGCTGGGGCATAACTGGGTGGAAAAGGCATGAGACAATCCCCTCCAGAATAACAACATAAAACATGTATCACAATCTAAGATGATTGATCTTGGAACTCCATGCAGCCGAAACACCTAATACACTTACCTCTCTACTAATACATCCACTGCACTCGACTCCCTGATCGCTAAGAAGTGAGCCGATTTTATCAACCGATCCACTACTACCCAAACAACATTGCATACTCCCTGAGCACTGGGTAATCCGGTGATGAAATTCATTGATATTTCATCCCACTTCCACTCGGGGACATCTAGGGGATACAAAAAACCATTGGGAACATGGTTCTAAACCTTCAATTATAGGAACACTAAGAACTTTTCCACAAAATCTGCCACTTCCCACTTCATCCTGAGCTAAAAAAACTATTCCCTCAAGATCTAGTACATCTTGGAAACTCTTGGGTGTACTGCTAGGGGTGATATATGAAACTAAAAAAGAACTTACTTGTGAATTTCAACTGGGACAAACAAATTCCCATGAAATAACATCTGATTATGACCATCCTCTGAACATCCCCCCCGAAGCATTAGCCTAGTCAATGAAATCACACATCAACTCCACCTCTGAGTATCCTCACTGAGACTCCTCCACCTTCTGCCTCATAGATGACTATACCATCGTCTGAAACATACAATCTCTACCGCTATCCATTCTTACACATAAGTGAAAGGTATCCAAATCCTCCATCACCCTCCAAGAATAGAAAGATTCTAAAACTACCTCTTTCTGTGACCTCCTACTCAAAGAATCATCTACAACATTCCCCCTTCCTGAAGTGTAGGAGATCTCAAAATCATAATCCTAGAGAAACTACATCCATATCTACTGCTGAAAGTCTAGATCTAATTGGGAAAAGATGTACCTCAATCTCTTGTAATCCGTAAAGACCAAAAATCTCTCCCCAATGAGGTAATGTCAACATAGATTTAGTGAAAACATGACTGCTTATAGTTTCAAATCATGGGTGGAATAGTTACGTTTATAGGGATGTAACTTAATAGACCCATAGGAGATCACTCCTCATTGCTGCACCTGCAGACACCCTAAGAATAGATGAGAAGTGTCACAAAACACCTTGAACATCACCCCTTCCTCTGGAATATTGAGCACTGGAGCACTGACCATATTCCCATTTAGATAGCCAAACACTGCCTAAAACTGCTCGCTCCACATAAAATATTGGCCTTTTCTGGTCAGACCCATCAACATAACTACTACTTGAGAGAAATTAGGTATTAATCTCAGATATTATCCTTCCAGACTGAGAAAAATTTGATCCTCTGCCACATTGTTGGCTGTTTCCCAAGAAATGACTGCCTAAACCTTCAATGATTCTACTACTAAACCCTTATAATAAACCATAGGTCTAAGGAAGTGGACATATCATGTCCAAAACTTGCACTTGGATAGATTAATGTAGGGTTAGTGATGCTGAAGGACCTCTAGGATAGTCTTAAGATGCTCGGTATGCTCCTCATATTACTTCGAGTAGATCAGGATTTCGTCAATGAATACGATGAAGATCCTGTCTAGGAACTCATGAAAGATGGAGTTAATAATCCCCATGAACATGGATAATGATTTTGTAACACTGAATGACATAAACACGAACTCAAAGTGCCCCTACCTTCACCTAAACAAAATCTTAGGGATGTCACTCTCCTTTAACCTTAACTAGTGATACCCAGACCACATATCGATCATAGATAACCAACTTCCCCCGCTAATATAGTAAAAAAGATCATCTATTTTCATAAGAGGGTAACGGTTCTTGACCATTACCTGATTCAGTCTCCGATAGTCTATACATAGACTTAAACCACCATTTTCCTTCTTCTCAAACAAGTCCAAAACACCCCATGGTGACACACTAGGTCAGATGAAACCCTTCTTCATAAGATCATCAATCTGACTCTACAACTCCTGTAACTCAGATGGTTCCATCTGATAAGGATCCATCGAGATCAGATGAGCATTGGGATATAAGTCTATCCCAAAATCAACGTCATGTCGAGGGGGGTAGAGTCACAAAATCATTGGGGGAAAACATCCAAAAACTCTCTAAAAAATCTCATATTCTCCACCATCTTAGAATCTATTGACCCCACTAATAGCTTAGCTAACTAGAAAAGAAGAGGCTCCAAGCACCAATTTCCCATCTGAAATCTATGCTTGCCAACGAAATCTACACATAGGACTTTAATGTATAAAAGTATGACTCTTCTATAGAAGTAGTTGATAACATAATGGATGGAGTGAAACTAGTTGATGCCAAGGATGACATCATACAAATACATCTATAGCATAAGGAGATCCCTGCTGGACTGATGTGACCCCAACACCAGTCTACATCCCCAGAAAACATCAAACAAGATGGTCTGACCTCCAAGTGGTATACTCAACACCAGGGGAATGGAAAGTCTCTATATTTCTAGTCTCAAGGAATGGACTAGACTGGGTACAATTAAAGAGTGAGAATCTCTAGAATTAAACAATGCACAAGCAAGCATACTAAACAAACTGATCATACCTTGAATGATCTCCAATCCCACTAGAACTACTACCTCTATGGAATGTAACTATCTATGACCCGATCCTCTACCCCCAGCTATCATCTGACTCCCCGACCATTCCATGTCTAGGTCCTTTAGGAACACCCTAAGGTTATCCTCCTCCTACACCGTCCGCCCTTAGTGGAGTAGGGGACTACTTTCCCTCTTGCTAGAAAGGCCTAGGTTGAAACAACTACTGATATGGGTGATGAACCTTCCCACCCCTACCATAATTAACTCGAGTTGGACACTATCCTTGGAGGTGACCACAAAATTTTCCAGAAAAACACCTTGTCCCTAGGCCCGTGGGAAAAGGGAGAGGACCAGAGGGTCGTAACTGAAACTGCTAGGGTTGGATCCCCACTGGCCAAAACCTGGAAGGTCCTGAAACTGGAGAATTTCTTCTCACAAACTTACCCTTTGAAGATCTCGGGTGACTTACCTCCTATGTCATACCTCCTCAAGAGTTCATCCTTTACACTACCTCAGACTTCTTTTAAACCTCTAAGTATGTCATTACGGTGAAGGGGGTAATCACATACTGAAGAAAAGGATGGAGTTCCTCCTCTAAGCGCCTCGCTTGAGACTCCTCATCCGAAAAGAGATCCAGCGCAAAATTTAAAAGATCCTTTAACTTTATCCCTAATTACCTCACCAAAAAACTCCCCTACTGAAGGGAGAGTAGCTACTAACTCTTCTCGACTTTCATCATGGAATAATGGAATTCCACCTGAAACACCTTCTCAAAGTCAGCTCACAAAACATCAGTCTCATTCCTCTACCTGAGGTAAAGCATCCAAAACTAACACGCTGATCCCTCATCTGGATCACTATCAGAGGAACCCAGTACTCAGTTGGATCTCAGATCAAGCTGAAAGTGATCACCAACTCCTCAAGACAACTCTCCATATCCATGTCTAAGACACTGTCCTTGTACTTTCCCAAAGTCTTGCACTGGAAATCATGAAGCGTCTTCTACCACTGATCATTCTCCTCTACTGGGTTGACCCTCTACTGGTCAATCAGGTTATCCTAATAACCATACACTAATCGTACCATACACAAGAAACGTATAAGATCCATAACTGAAAGGAAAACAAGGAACTCCTAAGTCTGAGTAGTATGGAATTTTCTCTTAAGATTCATTTTAACTCTTTATTTATTGTAATTTCCCAAAAATCCCAAAAAAACAAGAACACAAGTCACCATGATGCATGAAACTTTCTTATCATCTTTACCCTGAAAATGGTGTAACCTCACTTGGTTATTATATAATCTTAGAGACCTTGAATCAGATCACGATGGGCCCTAAAATCCTGTGTCCTAGACGATCTTCCCTGGCCTATGTCATGCACCAAGATAACCTAACACTGTTTCCCTAGCAACCCATGAAATCCTCAATGTGCCTAACTCCAAACTACATCCTACCTTTCAACCATCCCCTCTGATACCATTCTACCATGACCCACCTTCTTGAATATAAGGGAAGGGATAACAAGATTCTGAGACCTTCCTTCCTCAAGATTAAGGAGAGATAATGACCCCCAAGTCCCGCCCCCAATAGGCCTCAGGGTGGGACCAACACCATGGGTATAGAAATATCACAAAAGTGGGAGGAATTAACCTTTTTATAGTAACCAATATCGGGAAATAATATGTATCAACCTCAAACAACTCTAAGATAGATATATATAAAGAAACCAAAATCCACCCCACATGAATGTTTAAAGTAAAACGACTAGAAATACAAAGAAAACTACAAAGTAATTACCAAAATAAAAATAATCAGCAACATAACGACCATCACCAATGTCCAAGATCGTAAGGTCCATCACGGTCCATGTAATCTACCTAGAGACCTAAAAATAGTTTTATATACGTAGGGTGATCATACAGGTATAATTAGTAGGGAAAAACCAAAGTCACCCATGAAAAAGTGGGAGAAGCATACTAATTCCCCTATGAGAAAAAAATAGAAACTCAAAATCACCTAACAAGTTATACTATCCACCCCAACCTCACCAAATAATGCTCAACAAATATCACAAGTCAAGTAAAGTAAAGTAGTAAGCACATTGATATTTGGGTACCCCACACAACTTTCCAATGGTTAACTGCTCATCACTAATAGTGAATTTCCTGACGCTACCATGCTCTTCCACAAGCCCCACTATCACAATCTGACCACATAAACCTGATATGTACACCACATAACATTCTACCCATAGACACCTGGTCCATAACAACTACAAGTCTCTCCCTAAAACACCTGGTCCTCATCCCGAAGACACCTAGGAAACAAACCACCTCCACACAACCAATATCATAAGTTTGGTATTAAAACTCAAGCCATTACAACCTTCCTAAAGATTCTTGGGAGATACATGATTAGAAGAGGGAGTAAGGTAAAGTCAATAACCGTCCATACATCCTCCCATTGGAATATTGGGAAAGACACCCTCCCCCATAACAATGGGGGTGTTTGGCACATAGTTCTCAACATGGGTGGTGTGTATATAGAAAACATAAGTAACTATAAGTTTATATATATAGGTAACAAAAACATATACCATTATATGGGATTATAAACATAAAACTAGCCTGCTCACAACCACCTTTGCTGCTAACCCTATATGCACGTACCACCACGAACGATGGTCACTTGAATGGCACTTCACTACAAGCCCCAACTCGAAACATATCCCCAACCAATTAATTTAACCAATTATCATTTTTTATTATCAAATCATTTATTTATTTATTTCTATCCCTACCCGTGAAACTACCAAACACTGTGAACATTATAAGGTGAATCAACCATACCAACCACTACCAAGTAAAACAAAGAACGAAACTGCCAACAACCTTCTTCAAAGTTATCCTTCCCAATTCATCCTCTCACAACCAAACCCGGAAGCCCCAATTAACAACAATTACACACCCATAAAAATGAAATCATGACACAACCCAGTCCTATAGCTTTGCTGCCAAACCACTACCCAGATGAAATCCCACTGCATAAAAAGTCCATATATTCCACAGTCAGTCAAACTCTCAGCCTGAGATACCATAACACCACCCATACTTCCCCGTACACACAATCAAACCCCAATCCACATAACCACACTACCAACATATAGGAAAGGCCGAACATAACCACACACATCACACAACTACACCAATAAGGGAAAGTTTATTCAGATTTAGCATCACTCGTTCTTTAATTTCACTTGATAAAGCATGGGTGATCACAAAAAAAATTAGATCCTAGGGAATCCATTTATTTAACCAAATATATGTGATTAAATAGTTTCTAATTCTTACAGTAGTGATTAAAAAATCATATAGGTATAGAAAAATAGACCACCAATGACCATGCTTTTCAAAAGAACACAACCCACAATATTCATAACATGGATTAAGGATAACATATAAAACAAAGAAATCATCATCATCTTCCCATCCCCAAATTTATTAAATCTTATTATCTTCATTAAATTTTTATTCAGAAATTATTACAAGGTGGAATCATTATATCCACCTCGCATGATACATAATTAAAAGAGAGACAAATTAAATCCCTAATTGGAACAACAGACGACCAACGATTCTTCCTTGCTCCAAAACAGGGGGTGCACGAGTAGCAGGAAAACTCCATGAAAATTGGATCAATGGATATGGAACAACATGAGGATTTATGGGAAGGGAAGGCTCTAGGTGAACCAATAAAAAACAGAAACACATTGGGAAGAGAAGGTATCAGCTTAGAAAATCCAGATCATATATCAACGGAAGAGGAAACCGTTTTAAGGGACATTAAAGTCAGATCATGGACAACACCATGTGGTTCGACTATTTCAAAGTCCCCGAAGCATTAGGGTATTACGGATATAATTAATATACTTTAAAACACCTTTATAAATTCCTAAGAAAGAATTTAAACTTGATTTATTTCAAATAAAATGTAAGAGGGGTAAAACTAGAAGAGCTGGAAATGAGTCACTGATGGGTGAGTCACTGACAACAAGCCACCGACAACAATCCACCGACATCGAGTCCTTGACACGAAGCTACCAATACTGAGCTACTAATGCTGAGCCACTGACACAACCTACAGATGCCTAACTCACTGGTGCCCTAAATCACCAATGCCCTGACTCATCAGCACCTTGACCTACTGATGCCCTTGACCTATTGACACCCTGACCTACCAACACCATCAACCTACCAATTTCCTGACTTACCGACACTCTCAAACTACCAATTCCCTAAACCTACTGATGTCTCAACCTACCGATGCCTCAACCTACCGATGCCTTGAAATAAAAATTCTTTGACCTATCGACATCCTTGACCTACCAACACCCTGACCTACCAATGCCTCAACTTACCAATGCCTCATCCCACCGATGAAAAACGGGAAATTTTACAAACTCTTGAAATGAGCTATCGTTGCCTCCTAGAACACCCCAAACATTGGATTTTGAAAAATTAATGGACCATGGAGGTCCGATTAATTACATTATGGAAAATAAAAAACTAAATATTTGTATTCAACTATCCTGTTAAAGAAACAAAATGGGTTTTTAAGAATAAGTAGTATGATCATGATGTGATTACTTAGAATAAGGCTAGAGTAGTTTCTTAAGGTTATAACCAAGAAGAAGGTATAAATTATGAGGAGACATATTCTTCTAGCATATTCATCAAATATTAATTTCAAATTATATCAGATTGATATAAAATATTTTTTCTTAAATGGTTTTCTTATGGAGGAAGTTTATATTGAAAAACCTCTTAGTTTTGAAAATACTTATTTTACAAATTCAGTTTTCATACTTACCAAATATCTTTATAACCTTAAACAAGCACCTAGTTATTAGTATGAATGTTTATGTTATTTTATTTTTTCAAATATTTTTTTAGTAGGAGTGTAATATCCTTATATTTTTAAGAAAACTTCATATATATAGATTTTTATTTTATTTTATATATATGTTGATGATATGATTTTTAGTTCTATAAATAAGAATTTTTTTAATTAATTTTCAAAACTCATGAAAAGGAATTTGAAATGAGCATGATGGTTGAGTTAAATTACTTTCTAGGTTTTTATATTTATCAAAAATACTTTTCAAATGTTATAAATCAAATAAAATACATTCTAGACATAATTAAAATGTTTGGGCTTGAAATTGGTAAAATATATGTAACTTTTATGTGTTATAATGAGAAATTTGTTTTGGATAAAGCTAGAAAACTCAGAGACAATAATATATATAGAGAAATAATTGGGATTATAATATATAAAAAAACTAGTAGACTAGACATAATGTTTTATGTATGATTATGTGCTATATTTGAAAAAAATCCTAAGGAATATCATTTAAAAGATATCAAAATAATTTTAAGGTATTTAAAAGGAAAAATTTATCTTTCCTTACTTTTTACAAAAACTTATGATCTTAATTTGACTTTTTATTTAGATATCGACTTTAGTGGTAGTACACTAGATAGGAAGAGTTTTTTTAGGAATCTTCCATTTTATTGGTAAATACTTGATATGCTGGCCTAGTGATAAATAACACTTTGTTTCATTATCTATGACTAAAGAATAATATATAGCTATATTTAGCTATTTCACACAAGTTTTGTGGAAGAAACACACCTGAATGGATTTTGGATTCAGTTTAAATCAAGTATCAATCAAATGTGATAACGCTAGTTCGATCAACATTACTAAGAATATGATAAATCATTTTAGAATAAAGAATATAGACCCGGGGCATGAGTATTGAGAGATAACACTTAAAAAGGTGATTTTACTCTCATATTTATCTCTATTAAGAACCAGCTAGTGGACAGTTTTACTAAGACCCTTGCATGTGAATATTTTTGATTTTATCAAAAGAGAATTGGGATTATTTTAATTTAAATGAGTTTAGTTTATCTTATTTATTTAGATTTTAATTTCTTAATAATTTTAATTAATTATAAAAAATTAAGTGAATTTATTGTATTTTAGTTTTTTTATGTTTTTTTAATTATTTTTTAAACTGAACATGATATTTTTGTTATAAAAAAATTGGGTCCCTTTAAGTTTTTGTTTTATTTTAAGTTAGAATTGAACCAAAATTAAAAATATGGTATGTAAGTTTTTTGTGAATCAAGTTAATGGCTTAAATTACATTTGTACCTTTATCCTTTTTCTCTTCACCTGCAACTTTTCTCTCAGAATCTAAATCATCACTATTTTCCTTCCTCATCTCTATCAATAACCTCTCGAACTTATAATGAATTTATACCATAGTAAATTCCAAGAACGGAGATGAGGGAAGCTCCCATTCATCCAAAAAATCTAAGTTAGGTGGTGCACTAAAAAGAGTACTTTCTAGAAAATCCATCGATATGGGTTTGTTGATGACTAACAAGATGTTTCTAAATAAAGTAATTTAGTTCCAATGTTGTAAGTTTATTTTTTATAAAAAGAAGTCATGTTTATTATTTGAGGAATAAGTGAATGAGTTCATGAGGAATGGAGAGTTCCATTTCAATGAAACAAATGATTTTATTTATTTGAATGTAAATGGAATTATTAGTCTAGTTTCATCAGGGGAAATAGATAAAGTCTATCATTATCCCCATGAGGGGGAGTTTAATTTTAGCTAGACTTTGGTTTCTATGAGTTTAGTAGGACCAACCGATGTTTTTAAGTTTCTATTTGGAACATATGAATTTTATAATAATCCTATAAAGGATTTATACGTTTAATGGAAAGTTTTTTGTAAGTTTTTTCAGACTACGATTGACCAGAGAGCTGTTAAAATGTAAAATGTATTGTTTTAGGATATGTATCTCTTATAAATCATGATTAATCATGTTAAGATGAACCTTATAAGGTATACAATGAAGTTTTTTTCAACACTACTATAAAGGTAAAGGAAATATGAACTATTATACCTTTAGTAGGATCATCTACCTAGTGATAAAGAATTTAAAGGTGGATCTCAATGAGGGAGAAACGGTAAAATTCCAGAAAAGTAATACTCTTTATAGTATGATATTGATGAAAATTTGCTACTACTGGGACACTAATTTAAATTATTTGAAACCTAATGAACATGAAGGTGTGGATCAGGGGGAACTATCCCAAACCTCACCACATAGGGATTCAAAACCTACTAAGATGGTGCCTACTAGGAAGGTGAAAGAGACGGTAGCTGCCAGCATAGAGCTATAGTTTCCATAAGTCAATCTTGCTATGGAAAAGATAGTTTAAAGACAATAAGAAGAATAAGTTATGAAAACTTTTTAATTAGTTCATCTTGTTGAGCTAACTATTGTAGCTCATGAGAAAAGGCCAGTAAAAACTATTCCAAGTGTGCTAGTTATAATGGATAGAGATGACCCTAAAGTGTAGAAACTGGAAGTTGATCCAATTATTTATATATCACCTATTGTTGGGGATATAATTATAGATGTGGTTACAAAAGCTAATGATAATTCTCATAAAACATCTATTATATCACCTCCTCCTTTTTTCCATGAGGATGCACCTTATGCAAGTAAGATTTCTGATAGATTTGAATTGAAAACCTTTGATTATACTCTAATGAATGATTTTGGTAGTCTCAGAGGAGATTATAATGAGTTAAATAATGAATTAATATAATCTAATGTTGATATAAAACAAATCAAGAGTAGTTCTATATCAAAATATCATTTTGACATGTTAGTTGTGATTTTAACAACTCAGAAATATTTGATCAAGAATCTTTAGACAACCAATTATATGCAACAATTTGTTTCTATGATAAGTGAAAAAAGATAATTATAAGTTTAAATCCCAAGTTACTGGGATAAAAAATGTCTAAGCTACAAATTTAGAGTTCAATGATCTTGGATTGATAGTTTCATTGTAATGAGACATGATTCAAAATATTTATATGGTCCAATATTATATGTCTTAGGATGTAATAGATGATATTAAAAGTCTTAAGTTTGAAATTAAATAAATATTGAATAATTTTAATAGTATAGTGGTAATATCATTAAGAGGCTTTAACCAACTTCCACCTCTTTATCTGCACCATTAGTAGTTCTTGAATTTCAAAATGAGGCTGATCAAATAATTTTTGAGTTGAATTATATGTCCTATAAAATTCAATATATTCAGTGTGATATGTTCACAATTTTCTTGATGTAATATTTCAAGAAAATATTTTGGATGAGTTCTAGGACACCTAAAAAGCTATTAGAAATATTGGGGTTGGAATCGACATGTCCTTGAATGACATTATGGGGTGTCTTGAAGAATATATTGGAAAAAAGATAAAATATATCATGGAAGTGTCTCAATATATTCAGGGGATTATATCTAGGTCAATTGGTCTAGTAACTAGAAATCATTAGCGCCATACATATATGCTGGTAAATATTTATGAAGAAGTTTAAGGGATATATTTTGATGAGGATTCCAACTCCTTAGAATTTGAAGAAACTCCATTAGCTTCAGTTTCTAATACAATTAAATAGATTATTATTTATAAGACTCTCAAAATAATTCCTTTAGTGCAACAAACTTCCCCTAATATACCTACTCTAGTTATTCCTATGTCTACTGAAATGAAACCTGCTACCAGTGATTTAATTCTACAACCTCCTTATAGTGTTGTTCAAGAGGTATATTATATTTTAATAGAGTATCTAAAAAATATGGAAATAAAGATGAAATATATTAATGGAATACTTATTAGTGTGAAAGTATATGTCTTTTGAATTTTGAATTAGTTTAATTAAGACTTTGCAGGTGCTTGATACAGTTCTCATTTTTCTCCCTTGTTTAGTGCTCCTAGAAGTTTTTCCTTTAGACAAATTGAATCCTTCAATGGAATTATAAACGATGGTGTCTCCTTAGTTTCTTAAATTCATAGATAGGATTCTATTTCTATTCTATATTTATAAAAGTCAGCTATCATAAAGCATATTGATATATGTAAAGATTCATTGTTTTATCTAATAGGGTGAAGGATTCTCGAACCAACTACTCCAGATATATTTAGAGGTACCTGACAAATAATAAAAACTATTTTTGATCCAACACCAATTTACAGTAAAGGGAAATCCAAGGTGGATACAACATTAGATATTGAGTGATATAGATAATAATATTTAGCCTCAAACCCTCCAAATAATTTGGACTTTGTATATATAGGATCTAATGATTTCATCATTTCTTTAGGAAATCATGAAGGATTTCTCATCACACCTACTCAAGATCCTAGAGACAAATTAGTAGTTGGATATGTATACTTATCTATTATAGAGATTGGGAATGATGTGTTTCAACTAATTATGGACCCTCCTACTACCTCTCTAACCTCTCCAACTTTCAAAATACATCCACCCAAACCTCATTCTCATTTTGATTCAATCTATAAGCTTGAGTCTTCTGACTAGTATATTTTATATACACTTTTATGGGTATTGAGTGGATTGAATTCTGTATAAGTGTTGAAAATTATTAAAATACTTATTTATCCATATTTTATGTATTTCTTAGTGATTTTTTTCATTTAATATATTTTATCTCTTTGTTTCTTATAGATCGTTTTCATTTAATTTTTTATTCCTTTTTTGTGTTATTTTCTATTTTACTGAATTTTAAGTATTTAAAAAATTCTCATTCAATTTCAGAACTATAATTAATTAGTCCATAACACTAATTTATAAATTAAAAGTTTGTTCATCACCTTAACCTTGTTAATGAAACCAAAAGGATCATAATTTTAATAAAGGATTGGAATATTAATAAAAAGAGGAGAAGTGATAAAAGAAAGAAGTAGTTTCTAATTAAGGGGAAGGAGAAAAGGGTAATAATATTATTTTAATATCAATATATAAATTCCATATTTTTCTATAAAAGTATATAAAATATTTTAGAAGATTCATGTTTAATGTCTTATGGGGTTTTTAATCATAAAAGGGAGAGATTGTTTTACTAGTAATGTTGTTCCAACACATCCCATGTACTTTAGTTTTTGATTATCTCAAATAACCTTCATCTGTTCCAGATTTTTGTATGTGTGATAATCAATTTTTATCATTATTTTAGTTCGTTTTGTTGAAATATACATTTTCTAGATGTTTGATGAAAATTTTCCTATGTATGGAAAATCGAATATGTGAGGCATTTATTTATGTGGATAAACTACTATATTGAGAAATTGTCTATGCAAGGGAAACACCTATATGAAATAAAAATGTTATGATATCAGATTTGTGGAAATAAATTACAATTATAAATCATTCATGTGAGTAAATGAATACATAGATCAAATGACTACGTGAATCTTTTACATGGAGTAATTGACTATGTGATTTGGATACATGGTGAAAATGACTACGTAGTTCCAAATAGATATGTAATTCATTCAACAATGTAAAATTAGGCTATGTGACCAAGAAGCCTATGTGAAGTAAATCAGATATGTGAGGGATGTCTAAACTATTCAGATTCATGGATAATTTGGCTCTGTGAATACTGAATACATGGATAAATCAGACACATGAATTAAAATCTTCCAAATTCAGATATGTGGTGACTTATAATAAGCTATGTGGTTCTACAACTTGTTATTTGTTACTATTGGTGTACTTTAAGTGAGAATTAATAATTCCATGTATTCAATAAATGCTGTATTAACTCTTTATGGTGAAAATAATTATAAAAAGTTTCAAGTACTGAGAAAAGAAGATAATACAAGGATAATTTAATAGTCAGTACTATTATTGTGGTATTTCCAAGAAAAGGACATGTGGAATTTAAATTATAACCCAATATTTTATGGATCTGTTGTTGTGTGATTAAAATTTAATTTATTAATGAATATTCAAGTGTGTGTGTGGTGAAGAAGAGAACATATAAAATAAGAGAAGTGCTTACACTAAAAATCAGGAACTCTCTCTCAAAGATATTTGTGTGTAGCTATTTTTTACTTGAAAAGAAAAAGAATATTCAAGTTATATAGTTTAATTATCAAAATTATATTTCCCTTAATTTATGAATAATCTCATTGATATGTATTTTATTCTTATCATCTCTTCTAAATATTTATTCTCTTCTATCTATTGCATCTTACCACTATGATCCTCATCAGTAAAATCTCTATTAATTCTATCATTTTACACGAAGGTTCCTAAAAAAGAACCTTGAATTATGGTATTTTTAAATCCATTTTGGTTCTCAATTCAAAGCTACCAGTATTATACCAAGTGTCAAATAATTTAACTCAATCAAACTGTCTTTAGAAAAAGGACTAACAGTCCCCGGTAAAAGGATTGGTATAATAAAAATCTCCAAGATCTTATAGTTGAGAATTATTGGAGTGGAATTAGAGATTTATATTCCCTGAACCAGTATAAATATATGGTTCCCAATATATTTTATTTTTTATTTTATTTCCAAAGTGTTTGTGAGTTGAAAAATGATCAGAAGTAATCATATCTCTAAAGAGGATGGTTTTATAAGAAAATAAAATTCCAAGAACTTAATTCACCCCCTATTGAGTCTTAGTGCAGTTAGTATACAACCAAAAATCCACATGATAATTAGAGATTTAATTTTTGAAGGAGCACGAAAGGGGAACTTGTATATACATAATATGAAACTATTGAACTAGTGGGACTTTGGGTATTAAGGGAGATCATAATGTGACTCTGTGACCATAGTGGGAAGATTTCAATATAATTCATATGAGAAATTGGAAATTATAGAAAACTTTTCATATTATTCTCGATGTGTGAAGAATCATGGGGTTGGGAAGACCCATTATAATCACTTGGGTTTATAGTGATTAATGAGAATTCATGATTGGAATGAATAACTAATCATGGAATGAAGTAGGATTTAGAGTAGAACCTTATAAAAATATCTGTGTCCTTATGCATTTATTTATCATGTAATTCTTATGAAGTTGAGAGACACAAATTTGAGGGAATTTAGACTCAAATTATCCTGATATGTTTAATTTAAAAGATAAATTCCTAAAAATAGACCATTGATTCCCCCAATCATAGTGCTCCATCAAACCTAGGCACGTCATGCTTAAAAAATGATGGATTGATTCGTCTATATCATCATTGAATCAAGTATTTTGGAGATATATTTTACTTTATCCATACCTATATAATGTCCAAATATATTGAATTATTTTGATATTACCCTCTAAGAGTTTCGTATGTTGTCATGATCCTATAGTTATATTAACACACAAGTTGAGAAATTAGTAACATTTTAGAGATAGAAAATTTTATCATTAATCAGGGAAATATGAGAAGAGAATCCACAACTTGAATCCTCTCTCTCTCTATCATAATATACAAAAAATAATCATTAATTAGAATACTATCATAAGGAACACTTCATTGAATCTAAAAATTAAATCATTGGGTTCTCCAAGTCATTAATGGTATGTTACATCCTATCCAATGTTCTAGCTTATTCCCTTGTATCATGTTGCAGTGCCTATGCCCTTTTAGAAATATTTATCCCTACCTTTTCAGCTTCCTTAACTAACTTATGTTGCTCATATACTTCTTTTTTTAGTAGATTCCAACTCTTAATAGAGTCATTATATGACAAAATTTCCATGGGCATGTAAAAATATAATTAAATCCTCTGTTAATAAATATAGTATAGTGGTAACCCATGGTTGTCTCTAGATAAGGGTTCTTAAAATCAATTTTCACTTTTTATTTAGTAAAAATGGTTTTTTCTACTAATTTTTGAAAAATAAATGAAAAAATAATTTAAATATATGATTACAATTAATTTGATGAAAAGTGATATGCTTAGGATTGGTTATTCAATTATAATGCTATCAAAATATTTAAATAATTAACTCATCTTCTTATTAAATAATTAATGAGAGGTTATACCATAACTTTACCTCTCACCCTCAATTGAATGGATGTGGAGAGGTTAAACTTAATATAAATCTCTATATATTCTATCCTCTTTCCTATGTGTGTAAGGTGGTATCAATGACATGAAAATAGTAAACCACTCTTGGTTTACTTAATAAATAAATAATATTATTTTTTTATTACCTAATCCACCCAATATTTTTCCAATACCCTCACACACGTGCCGACAATCTCTACGAAATACCCAACTCATCCTATTTTATTTCATCATATATAGATAAAACTATATGGATGGTGGAAAATGACCATCAAATAAAGTTAATACACAATGAATAATGAAAAATCAAACAAAATTTCATTTAAAAATATAAACTACCAATAAACACATAAACTAATTAATTTAAGAAATAGATTTTATTTATTAAGAACATAAATCAAGAATTAAAAGTGGTTTTCCTTCCCTTGATCAAATTTTTTTTAGCCCTCCATGAAAAGGATCATATTAGTGAAAAGAAAAAATTTAGAATTATAGGAAAATAAAGTGAAAAAATATAACTACAAACTTGATAATATAAGCAGTATACTGAGATAGAGTAAGAAAGTTAGAGTAAAAGAGAGAGATAAATATAGAAAGAGACCTTACTTCTTATCTATTATTATTTTCCTCCTTTGGTTAGTTTAATCTTTAAAGATACTTACTTCATTGAATTTATTAATCATTCATTTTTCCTTATAACCCCCATGAATATTCTAATCTATTCTTCCATAAAATTCAAAACTTCCTTATTATTTGTTTTAACCAGATCACCAATCAAATATTTCAATTGATAATATTCATTATAATTTATGTGGGAACCTATTATTGGTATGAATGAATTCTAATTTGGAAATGTAGATCTTTGGATTGAATCATAAATGAACCTTATAAACTTCACTTAAAACATTATTCTACTAATATTTTCTATGTCATGAACCATATGACTCCCACTAAGTAGTGTTATGTAGTGCTTGATAAGTATTACGAAGAACAATTATTATCTAAGAAAAATGTCTTAATAATCCCAAAAAGAGTCTTATAAATTTTAAAAAGTCTTATAAAAATAAAAATTAATTATTATAAAGTGTATAAAAAGTCTTACAAACTACATCAAAAGTCTTACAATATATAGAAATGTCTTATGGGAACACTGAAAGTATCAGGAATCCTCATCAATTTTCTATTTTCAGCTTCATCCACCAAAGTATTATAGAATTTCAAATACTTATCCAAATTTCAATTTACACCATCATCCATGTATCTTTACCTTGAAAACATAATAATAAGGATATTTTTTTTATCTAGTCATCCATTTATTCTCAAAATTAAATAAATCAATTAAATTAAAAATTATTCCATTTTAATAAATATCTATAATAACTAATTAATTGAAACATTAATTCCAAAACTCCCTAGAACTAAATGAATTGATAAATGAGGAAATAAAATGAATTTAATATTAAAAAAATTTAATCAAATTACTGAATTTGTTAATTCAACCACACTCGATCCTTGGAATCCTAACCAAGTGAACATCACGAATATTACCCAAGAAGTATTCAAATTAATTGCTAATGTGAGTGAACCTTTTTTAACACCATGTTACTCAATATTATCTTACCTCCGTAATGTTCTTAATTTCATTTATTTTATGAAGTGAATTCAACTCATTTTCAATTTTTTCATTCTCCTATTATCATTTATACCTACCATCTCAGAATTATTTCACTCATTACTCAAGAATGAATTTGAAGAAAAATTTTCCTCATTCCATGCTCATGAAAGGGTCACAACAGGATTAATGAATTTATAAATCTTTACCCAATAATTCGTGTACTTGTTCTTATAATGAATAATTTTTAGGGTTGTTATATAGATAAGGGTTGGTATGTTATATTTTGAGAAAATTATGAGGTAGAAAAGAAGGATTGACTCTATTTTGAAGCACAACACATGATTTAAAGTTTCCTCCAAGAATGAAAAACTCCCCCACTTCCTATTGAATTGATTAGATTCAATACCATTAAAATTTGAAAGGACAGTTTAAATATTTGTCCCTTAAGTACTAGTAATAATATCCCCTCTCTGTTTATTTCATAAAATTTTATTTCTTTATGTTATTTTTTTATTCCTCCTCATAGATTTAAATTTTAAGTTAATGAGCTAATTTTTATTTTTGAGTAGGTGTGTGAACTTAGTTTTCCTAGTTTGAGAGGTTCTATTCCCTTTAATTTTATGCCTTATAGGTACTTATTTAAATAGATTCAATTATTATTTCACACCCGTGATTTAATTTTCCGTTACTAAATGTGTTAATCAATTTTTATCCTTATCCTTTATTTATGAGTGTTTTTACATAAAAAATTCAATAAAATAAGAAATATTACTAGACACATAGTTGGTTCATGGTTAGTACTAAATATGTATAAAACCATGAAAAAATTTCAAGTTGGATGATAGGGGTGGTTTTTATGATTTTTTAATTATTTTCCTAATCGTGTGGACAAACCGTGTAAGTGCCTAGGTGAAGGTAGTTCTACCCACATAATTGACACACAATTTAGAAAATTGTGAGTCCAAACCATGTGGTTTGACTATATTTTAAAAAAATAATGAAATTGAAATTCCCCCCTTTGAAATTAAATCCCTGATCCTTATTTTTCCTCCCCACTCAATTCTAGACCCTCTCCAAGCATGATATACCCTCCCCCTCCTCATATGGATTGAATACAAGTGGTTTCATCAATGATATTTCAAGGGAAACACTTAGTAATTGATTCCTATTCTTTCCCTTAGATCTAATCTCTCTTTTATTTTGATTATTTCTTGACCCTAAAGCCTTAATGTCTTAATGATTATCTTAGATGAACTAAATTACTTGGGTTTTGATGTTTAGGGTTCACTCATTCCACTTAAGGATCCCTTATTCCCATATCGAGGAGATTTAAAAAATTTCTAAGTGGTTCGAATTGGATAAGGTATGTGGTCCCATATCCATTCCCTTTTAATCTTAAATTTTGGTGTTTATATTTTTTAATTAGTTTTTTAATTATTATCAAAGATATTATATTCTAGTTATGAACTGATTTATAGAGAAAAATGTGATTAAAAATTTCCCTTTGTTTTTTGGAAATGAAAATAGCTCAATTTAAGTAGAAAGTAGAACTAATTATTAAATTGTTAATTGAAATGACATGTTTAACGATTAAAGTGGTATCAAATAGACCCCACGAAAAACCCTATGTACTTGGTTTGGTTAAAATCAATAGTATGAGGTCCCTCACCACAAGTTATTCTAGTAAAGTAGTTTATGCAGTGCCCCAATAGATAGTGATGTAATTCTATATCCATTCCACTAATTAAGGGAACTGACCTAATTAGTGACATAATATTTCTATGTGATATAGAATTAGTGTTTGTAGGGTGTAATCCCTTGACACTAATTTCTAAATTAACTTTAAATGTTCTAGTGATCTTCTAAAAGTATTTTAATCTATATAAATATTCTTTGATGAATCTTATAATTCATTGGGTATATGAACTAATGATACCATCCACCATATTACTCTGTATGGATTATGACCATGATGTTTTATTTTTTACTGGGGAAAAATATTGACATTCCGTATGCTAGTTTTCAAATACATATATTTAATTTGATTTTGTATTGTATTAATAATTACCCATTTTCATATAATGAACAAATTAGACATAATAAGTGATGGGAGGGGATTTTTATAACTCCTCGATTCATCAATAGATCTCATGATATAAACTAGATTGGGTATTTAGTGTATGCCATACCTATTTATGTATAGTGTCTTGGCACGAGTCCTTAACGGTAATATTATGATGTTTGATATATGAATTCCATCATAATGAAATTAGTTATTATTATCCATGTGATTATTTATGTTATTATGTCATCCATTGACAAATTCCTCAATTATGTTATTTGTTATGTGGTATATTTTATGATTTTTATCTCTTTCATATTATTTATGTTTTATTTATTCTATGATAGATTTTTCAATATGAATTCCCTTACAGAGCATTTAAGATCACCCTTTTTTGAGTTTTCCTTTCATTAGGATACTAAGAAGGGATCTATGCATGATTCTATAGATATAATAGTAGAAATAATATTTTTTTCATTATAATTTTAAGTATTTTTCATGTTTTCAAATGTAATGTTAGAATTATGTGTTTATATAATATTCCAAGACTACTAAATTATTTGATCATTTAGGATGATATCTATTGTATCTTCTGATAATGTAGTAATAAAACCACTGAATCTGGGTTATTGGAGTCGAGGTGTTACAATTACTATTAAAGAAAGTTTATTAGGATACTTGGGAACTAGATTTAGGAAAACATATATTTGATAACATAAACCTATTATAGATTTTAGGGATAAGTACAAGTATCCATTAATATCATGAAGCTTTTATAAAGTAAATATTATATGGTTTTACTAGAAAATATATCCCTCTCTAGATATGGACAATTGGATATAGACCTTTCCTAGATACAACCCGGGGTATGAAATCTAAAATGGGAGGATTATGTATTAATTCAATTTTCATTGGTTCATGATGAGTAGTACCAAGACTGCACACTTGACTAGACATTATCAAGGGGTATTCTTAGGTTAATTCATATTTTCTTTATGAACCATTATGATGAATGAGAGGATAGAAATTATGGAAACCTATGATATTCCACAGTGATAAGGGATAAAGATAAATTTTCAGGGGATAATAAGTCTAAGGTTTATCATAAAGACATAAATAACCCTTTTTAAGTTTTATATGATGATATTTTAAGATGATTAAGGATATTTTTGAGACATTTATGGGAATAAAACCCTTTGGTTTATTATATTTTTTAAAGAAACTATTATTTAAAGAATAATTATTCTCTATTTTTTGGACATAAGTTGAAAGATATTGATAAAATTTATATTTAATATGATCTTAAATTTTAATATGGTTAAAAGGGTTATTAAATTTTGGTAACATTATATGATTAAGGTAAATAAAATTTGAGTAATAAAGGTTGAATTTTATTTTGTAAGAATATATGATTTTATTATGGCTTTATGGTGATTTAGGATATTTATTGAAAATATTAGTATATTTTAGAGATTATACGATTATGGAACATAAATTTTTGGTATATTACTTTAAGAGTGATTAATGTTATTTTGAAATAAATTTTATGTTTATCTTGGAAGAATATGTGATCAAATCTTTTTGATTTTTGTGTTTTTAACTTATTCAGGAATATTTTTAAGAGTTTTATGGTTAGATACTTATGGAATGATTTAAGTTGAACTTTTAGTGTTATTGGTGGATATTTGGAGATTAATATAATATTTCTCCATATAATGGTTTATTAATATTGGATATTATCTCATCTCATGCTAACCATTTTTGTTTTGGTTAATAGAGATAAAGAGGATGAATAATTTTTCATCCTTTTATGTGTATTATAATAAGTTAAAAGTTAATTTTAGTGCTCCAAGAATGAAAAATTCATCTTGAATAGTCATTTATTGGAGTAAGAGAAGATATAAAAGTGGAAATTGATAAATTCAAAAAAAAGGTTGAAATTATTCCAATGAAATGGAAATAAATAAAATATATTTTCTCATATTCTATATCTTGATAGTAAAAGAATCCCTCAACTCTAGGAAAATGATCTTGAAATAAAAATTATATCCTTTTTCCAAAATTTCTGATGAATTTATGGTTTTATTTATTCTTTACTGATTTATAGTTTTATGGTCATTAAATTTATCATGATCATGTTATATATCACTCAATATCATTTCTTGGAAATTATTTTTCTCTTATATGTTTATATTTTCACTTCCTTCCAATGTTAACCTTATTTGGAAACCTGATTATGTGTTAATCTAAGAGATATTCATATTTCAATTTTCCTCTTTTTAAAAGGATGTTTTATTAGCCTTTTATATATTGTGGATTTTCAACAAAGTTATTTTTAAAAATTAAATTTTTTTCCTCTCATAAGAATATGTTTTGTGTTCCACTCCATGTAATTGATTTAAAAAATGTTTTAAACATTTTTTTATTGGACATGAGATAAATTTTCAAGGGAGTAATTTATGTAAGGGGGAATAGTATAACACTCCAAGAATTTAGAATTTATTTTACTTAAATAATATATTAGATATCATGTGGTATACACAACACTAAGCATAAATGAACCATGATATACAATAGAAATATTATTATTTAAATATGACTTTTATGACCTAGCTATTGGTTTGGTGAGTATGAATAAGAATAACCGTATTATAAAAAAATATATATAAATTTTCCTTAATTTAATTAATAATCAATCAAAC
Source organism: Viscum album (assembly GCA_963277665.1). Classification (NCBI taxonomy): domain Eukaryota; kingdom Viridiplantae; phylum Streptophyta; class Magnoliopsida; order Santalales; family Viscaceae; genus Viscum; species Viscum album. The sequence continues at coordinate 1,040,545,849 of OY728164.1, read as the reverse complement.
TTTTATTATCAATTTTTTATAAATGAAGATAAAATATTTTTTAGGTAAAAGATATATTTTTCATAAAACTATTTTATGTGTGCAACACATTTTTTTTCTTAATAGATTTAATTAATCCCTATTTTTAAATTATTCTAAAAAAATAAGAATATTTTATTTTCAATTTAATAAATTAACATTCATTTAATTATGGTTATTAGAAAATTAATGAGAATAAATTCATTTTATACTACAAAAATACCTTTTGTTTAAAAATGGTTTTTATTTTATTTTGTGCATTAATATTATATTTTTTTTTCAATTTTATAATTTATTTTGGAAAAATATATATAATTTTTCAAATTACCATTTCATTATTTTCTTATGATGATTTTTTGGAATTTTTTCAAAAGGTTGATTTTTGAGTGAATAGTGAAAAATGCCTTATTTTACAAACAATCATTTATTTTCTTTAAATAAAGTAATTAAAAATTAAATTAAAATTTGGATTTGGTTATAAATTAACATAATATCCATTTTAATAAACATAATTTAATTAACTTCTTAATAATAAACATTATATTTTATTTTTTATAACTTTATTTTTATACTTAAAAAACACATTTTATAAAAAACAATTTTTGCGGCACTTTATACACTTATATTAAAAGTATTTTATGAAATTTATAAAAATTTGATCATGAAAAGTAGATTAAATATTTTAAATAAGAATATTAAAATTTAGTAATATGTCCAATTTTATTTTTTTGGTATAAATAGTAACCATGGTAAATATTTTCACCACGGTAAAGGGTAAATCGAGTAATTATGGTTATGAATAATGTGATAAGGATTTAAAAATATAGCTAAAATTAGAATTATTTCTATTGTATCAGTTAAATTTGAATAAAATCATCGAATATTAATAGATATTTAAACTTGGTGACATTTTTATTTGATAATGACCAATATATTATTTTACGTAAAGAATAAATACAAAATTTCACTATCTTTATTTTAATTTCTCTAACATACTATATTAAGGATAAAAAAAATTTAAGATTGGTTATAAATTTTTATTTGGAATAAGAATACACTATTTTATGATAGTAATTTATTTTTAATTTGTAGTAATGGTATAATTACCTTAAACACTAACATAACACTGATAGAACGCTTGTGAAAGCATTAGAAAAATCAAGGTATATGATTTCAAAAAGAATAAAATGAATACTTTTTGAATAGATTATAGTATTTTAAAATTTTAATATTTAAGTATAAAGTATAATTAATGATAATTTTTTTTATAATATAATTAAGTTTATGTATTGATGTATTTGAAGTCAAATTAAATGAATAGTCCCAAAAATGAATTTAATGATATTTTATAATAAAAAATATTTTATAAAATGATTTAAAAATAAAAAAATATATTTAAAGAGAACAATTATTATATTAAATGTTATAGAATTTCATACATTTAACATTCATGTGACACTATCCTCCTTAGAAGAAAATTTATAACCCTTAAAGAGTGAAAAATGTGTTACCAAGGTTAAGGTTAAAAAGGGTTAATGTGTGTGTGTGTGTGCGGGGGGGGGGGGGGGGGGGGGTTAAACCAAAAGATACGGTTTAAAATGAAAATAAAAATGTATTAATTTGATTTTACGAAGGTATTTTGAACTTATCATGTCTTAAATTATAATTTATATCCATTTGGAGAAACTTTACATGATTATGATGTTTATTATATTTTAAAATTCTTAATATTTACAATGGTGCCACTTCCCTCACTTATAAAAGGGAACCCACTATCTTCTCTTCCTATAACCTTTTGAGCTATTTAGATAAAAAAATATCTACAAAAATAGCTTCCCAAATATCTTATCCATGATAAATTTTTCTCTAACTAATAAACCAACCTAATAAGTTTTAATGTGTAAGCCAAAGGAGGTTTCCAAAAGAAGAGGTATAACTCTTAACTGAGATCTTTCATTTTTTTATTCTTCTACCTCATTAAATTATATAATATCCATGTTGATATAATAAAATCATTATCTTAAATATACTAATATGTTATTATGTATACGATATATAAATCATCTATCTCTATATCCATCCTATGGGAAATGAAACATCACTCGTGCACACTTGTGAACTACCACCTCTATGAAGTGATATATTTTGTTTTTCATCACCACCTCACAAGGATGATGATTATGATGGATTTAATGAATATATAATATATTAATTAAGTAATTATTATTATTTTAGGATAATATATTACTTACATTCTTACCCTTTCACACATTAAAAAAAATGATAACGTCGCTCCTGCATACATGTGGACTGCCACCTCCACAAAGAAATGTAATTAATTTTTAATGTATTCATTTCATATGGATTATAAAATTCTATTTAATTTATGAAAATGATAATTATTTCATGATTAATATTATTTATATTATGGAACCATGAAACCTTTTACCATGTTCAACCTACCAATGTTTTTTTGCGATTATAAACTAAACATCCTCAAAATGTCAGACATAAACTTAATTGATTAAATAAATATATAAGGCATGGTAATAAATGAAATAAAATTGATAATAATAAGTTAATACACATAAAAAAGGTTCTTAATAAAGCATAAAAATAATATAATTTTATTATATTGGAGAAAAAGTAAGTGCGCGGTGAGTTAGACTCAAGGTAAGGGGTTTCTTAACTCAATTTATTTTTATTGCATTACATTACTCATTCATTTTAAATTTTATGCCATGATTGTGTATATAATAAGATATAATTATTTTATATTGTATTTAAACGTTTTATATGTGTGGATTTATATTTTTTACATGTAATAAATTCATTCATAGTATTTAATGTTTTTGTTGAAGTTATTTCTTTCAAGGGTGTTCTGATTCAAAGGTTTCCAAACTGGTAAGGGTTTGTTCTATAATATTAGTTTTATTTGAGATTTTTTATGTTTAAATTTACATTATTGTAAATTATAAAATATTTTACTTCTATACTCTATATATTTTATTCTTCTCTTCTTTTATATTTATTTTACATGTTTTATTTCCACATTCCTCTCTTTGTTACTTAATACGGTTGAGAAAATGTTTTTTAATAACAACCAAAATTATTTAATTTTGTTGAATTTTTTTATTCCATGTCATTTTTTTTCTAAAAATTATTAAAGAATATTCTTATATAAATTTTAATTGTTTATTAGGGCTATTTTAAACTATCTTTCAGTTTATTTACAATAGTTTAAAAATTAAAGTTTTTAACTTATCCTGTATGGAACATTTTGAATTTATTTATATTGTTAAAAAAGAATGTTTTTAATGTATAATACTTGAAATACTATTTGAGTTGTCATGAATATTATTTTACTGTAATTTTAATTTACAAGTTTCCATGGTTCTTTTCAAATAATTTTTCTCCTAAAATTCTAGAAATTTTTAGATTTTAAACAAGTGATTTCAAAATGAAAAGGGTATTTTCCTCAAGAAATTTTATAATGATCTTATAAAAGTATTTTAATATATATAAGAATCCTTATATAAATTTCATTATTAACTGGGAATATTTACTAATGATACCATCCACAATATTACTCTGGATGGATTATGATCATCATGACCTATTTTTTACTTGAAAAAAATATTGATTTTTCATGTTCTAGTTTTCAAACATGGATATTTATTTTGATTATGTATTATATTTATTATCCCTTATTTTCATATGATGAATTAATTAGAATTCGTAATGATGGGAGATGACTATTATCGCACCATGATACATCAGAAGATTTATTGAGACAAACTAGATTGGGAATTTGACATACACCATACCTATTTATGTATGGAATCTTGGTATGAAGTCTTGACTGTAATATTATGATGTCTAACATATGTGTTCCATAATTATGAAATTATTTATTATTATATATGTAATTATTTATATTATTATGTCATCCATGATTATATTCCCATTTTAAGGTATTAGTTATGTGGAATATTTAATTATTATATTCCATATTAGTCATAATTTATTTATTATATGATAGATTCTATTGTAAGTTTTCCTTTTCTGAGCATATAATATCACCATTTATTATATTTTACTTTCCTTAGGATACCAAGAAGGTATATATTAATGGTTCCATGGATATAATAGAATAAATAATGAAGTTATCACATGAATTTAATGCTGTATTTCATGTTTTTAAATATAATGTGAGAATATTATTAATATCTAGTCTCTAAATACTAATAAACTATTCAATAATTGGGGATGTGATATCTTGTATCTTGTGCCAACTTAGTAATATAACCACTAGTTCCCGGTTACTGGAGTCAAGGTGTTACATTTAACATGTTGTAAGTCCTTAGGAATTTTCTTGAAGAAGTATAAGTTTTTTACATATTCCTATAAGTTATTGAGGATAATTTGATAACTTTAGAGATGTTCAGTGAAGTATATAAGAGGTTCTAGGACCATTTAATGATTTTTGGATTTTTTATATTTTGGATGAATAATGAAAAAGTGTTATATTTTATGAATATTTTGAAAGATATATGGTTTTATTAATATAGGATACAATTCATATGATAGAATCCATTTTCATAATATATGCAATTTTTTAAGATAATATATGACTTGTAATATTTGAATATTTTATTTTTTATAGAACCGTGTAAGATATCTACCACATACAAAGAAGACTCACATAAGATAAGACGTTCTCACAAGAATGTCTAGCTTCATACAATACCAACCATTACACATGATATGGTAAATTCATAAGATAAAAAGTTATCTTATATGAAATAAAATTTATAAGATACATAATCTACATAAGAATATGAAACATGTATGAGATATATTAGTACGATATCTTTTTTTAAGATTCTACACTTACTAAAAAATCAGTAAAAAACCTGAGAATCCAGAAATAAATATTATATTGTCCCAAATCCCTTTATAGATTTTAATTTATTGTGTTTATTGAAAATTAAATATAATTTTTTAGTGGGATATTACATAATGGTATTCCATGTAATGGATATATTCTATAAAGAATACACTACTCCATTGGTGTTGAATGTCTGAATCTCTGTGTCACTAGAGTTTCAAGGGTGGAACCATCATAGATGGATGCCTACATCAAGAGGAGTTATGAAGGGATGACCAATTAGTTTTCAGTATAATTAGAGTTTCAAGGAGACCTATACCCTATAGTAAATTCCACATCACACTTGTTTAAAGAAAAACACCCACATCATAGAAAATCCTTCTAATGTGGAGGGTATGAATTTGGTGGTGTTGTTGATATAATTTATTCCAATTATTCAAGAGTTCACAATATATCTTAAGGATATTATATTTTAGGATATTTGGTGTTTGAATGAGGTTGGTGAGATATTTATGTGATCATGGTGTTTGTTGAAGGTTATGGAAAGACAGGGGGTGAATTTCCCTTTTAAGAATTAAAGTGGAATAAAAGGTTAATTTCAAAATAGAATATTTTTAAATAATAATATGATAAATATATTACATGATAGGGGATAAATTAAATTCTAATTTATAAAGATAATATCAAAGTAATGTAAGCATATAAGTTATCAAACCAAAGTTATGAAAGTATGTGAATTGATTTTTTAAATGATGCCTTGAAGAAAAGTCTATAGAATACAAACACAATTGATAAGGAATTTGGAAATAGCATGATGTGTGACCCTATGTCTCTAACTCTCTAATTGATAGTTAAATAATATAAATCTCTTGATCTTAGTGGAGATAAAGAAACCCATCCCTAATAATTGTGGTTCTTGAGCACCATCTTGAGATTAATTAGTATCCAAGGAACCCATCCTGCACTTTTTGTAGTGTGAACCATTAGAGAATAGTGGTTGTGGAGATAGAGGTTTGATTTAGGGAAACCTTTTATAAGACACTCATAAATCTCTTGGTTGGATAAAGTATAATTCAGAATTTGATATTTGAAAGAACAGTTAAGAGGATTTTGAGAATTAGAACTTTGGATGTCTCCTGGGAGGAAATAATAATTCCAGTACTTTTATGTTGAATTGAATCTTGAGAGTATATTTTTAGGTGAAATTATATCAAGGTACATATTCAAGGATCCAAGGGAGTAATTTTATTTCCCCCAAAAGGACTAGAAAGGATCTATAACTCACTAGGAGACATGGAACTGAATAAGACAACATTTATAGTTTTTGGACCAGAATAAATTCAACCTCTCTGGAATCTTCTCAATGCCACCAGATACTCAATATCCTCTACCATGTATCTAGTCAGATTTCTGGATTTAGGTGTTGATGGAGAACCTCCATTAGTGAGATACTACTAGCCAAAAGCTAGATGATGTAATTTAGAAAAGAATATGAAATTCTAGATGAGCCACTGGATGGTAAGTGATCCTCTATGGGCTAGATGATGGTCCTATTGCACACCTGGGTTGCTGCAATTATCAAACCTTCTAGTCAGTGATGCCTACATAGGTTAATCTTCAACTACAGACACCTATAATTTATTTTAATACCTTTTAAGTTATTCAATGATGTTTATAAGGTGTAAAACCACACGTTCATAAGTTCATATAGATGAGTTTGAATTTTCAATAGGAGTTGAATTTCTTGAACTAGTGGCCATGTCATTTTAATTTTTTGGGATTAGTTGAAAAAAATAGAGGTTTGGACCCCTCTAAATAATTATTTTGTCCATGAGGTAAGCATTGGATCGTTTTTGAAAGGAGTGGGAAGCACTGGTAGTAGATCCGAGGCTAAAAAATATTGCTGAAACACCCCAGACTAACCAGTATAAAACCAATAACTAGAAAATAGAAAGGGAATAATACATGCTTGCTTCCTAGGCTCACCATTTGGTTGATGGCCTAGTATCGACTATTCGGTGGACCAATGGATAGCTGGTGGCCTCCTGGGTGTTTTTAGTGAGGAATACCCCATTAATATAATCGAACCCTAATTTTTACTCCCAAATTAGGAATTTGGGTTTCATTTCCCCTTCGATAATACCCTAAACATATCACCTTCCCTTTATTCTTATTGGTAGATATCCCTTGGTTTATGGCCATTGGTGATGTCATCTATTGTGATCAAGAGAATATGGTAAAGATATTAATCTATTTATTTCCCCCTCTATTTCCCCCTATTTTCATGGTTTACATATTTAGGTTCTTAGATGAAGATTCCACTGGAGAATAGTGTAATAATTCCAAGTTGATTAAACCTACTTGATTCTAGTGGGAGGGTTTCCTTATATGGTGTCTGCACACCATCAATCATAGTTTCATTGGGGGTATGTAGTTGAATGAGTTTTTAAAGGGTTTTGGAAAAATTTAAACACTTTAGCTTTTTTTTCCAATTCTTTTTGTCAGGTATTTGTCTCGTGTGAGTACTCAGAGATTGGAATGGGCCTATAAAGGACCACATGTCTTGGATCAAGTTCATCAAAGGCACCCGGTGAGTGATTTTTCATTTTTCCCAAAGGTTTTTTGTGTTTATTTAGGTTAATATTGTTAACTAATATAATTTTATTGTAATTAAAAAATGTTGGTTACTTAGATGTGAGATAGGGATGATGGTGGATTAGGTATTGGTTTTTGGGATTGGTAGAACTCTAATAGTGGGTTACTAGTTTAGGGTTAAATGGAAAGCTTCATTGTAATGGTAGGTATTCTAAGATATTTTCCTCAAAGTCTTTCCATTCTTAAGATATATCAATATTTCATCATTCCAGTGACCTACATCAATCTTGTATTTAAATTATAATGTTATATTGACTTAATTCATAGACTTAGGTTAATTTAGTACCCATAATCACACCCACAGTTTAGCGAACCACCCATGAACCGGGAATGGTCCATGGGTGAATTATAGATTAACCTTTAATATAGTAATATTTTAGTCTAACATGTGACCCTTGTTAACATTTACATATTAGGTTTTGTTAGGAAATTAATACAACCCATTCCATGGACTTGGTAAGGTCTATGGAAGAGTTTTGACCTATTAAATTTTCTTCCTGTGAGATTCTATTCATAAATTAGTTGAACCTAGTGTATGAATAACACAATTAAAGTGATTTACATGAGGTACATGTTCTATTTTGTTGAAATTAGCTTGAATTAGGATGATTAAACCTAAAACATGGACTCAATAACCTTATGAAACTTAGTTACTAGGGCGTAATCGAATATTGGTTAATAAAATAATAACTTCTCAAATAACTTTTATATTCATAAAACTAACAAAGGAATGTTGATGCATTGAGATGCATTGAAGTCATTAAATTAAAGTAATGGTGTTGGTGAATTGTGTTACCCTTAATTAAATATGTTAAACAATTAAATGAGAATATGGAATCTAATGGACTAAAAGTGAGGTATTCCATGGGTAACCCTTGGATTCTGGATTTGAATTCCAAGATTAAACCCAATGGATGTTTATTGACTAATGGACGTCTTAGGGATCAATTCAATTGAATGGTCTTGATACATGTTTTCAAGTTTTCCTAAATTTAATTATCCTCTCCTATAAAGGAACATTATACCTTATAATCCTTATAAGTATAATGTAATTGGTTATGGATTAAAAGTGTGTACTTCCATAGGAACACCTTGGATTATATAGTATAATTCTGAGCATGAACCCAAGGGATTACATATGATTCATTGATTTGGATGTCAGGGGTAATCTCATTTTGGATTTGGTTAATGTCTTATTTTTTTGAATTCCATGGTCTAGAATAGTGGATTCACCTTGAAACTCTAGAATATTATAATTCCTAGGATGGTTTCTGTGATTCAACTTTATTTCCATATACATGAAATTTCTTAGATTAACTACCTGGATCCCAATTAAGCCTCTTCCCAAAATTACCTTGTACTTTGTCATTAGGTTTGGTTAGATTCATATTAGAAAGTGGAATGATAAGGGTTTATCCCTCATATTATACTATAGAGATATGTACCATGGATTAATCCCAATGTGTTGGATTGATTGAGGTACACATAAAATGCTTTAGATATTTCATTGGATTCACATGGTATCATCACAGGGGAATGCCAAGACTCACTCCATGTATTCAAATTTAATGCATGTTCATGAAATCATAGGATTGTTATCAAGAGTCATATGATTACCACTTGGGCCTCTTGTTTATAGATAACTAGTTTAGGACAAAGAAGTTAGGGTCAGTAATCCACAACCTGTAGGCCTATGCTCAACACCACATCATTAATTTTACTACTTTCTTTAAAAATATTTATGTTATGCACACTATACACTTTATAATTGTATATTAAAAATGAATTATACACTATTGGTGATAAGCTAATGAGTTTAACTCACACCCTATTTGTGTCTTAGTTCTATAACTTATTAGATCTCTTGGATATAGGTTAGGGCATTGGCTATTTCCTCTTCACTATTACTTTTCTTGAGCTAGGAATTAACATGGGAGTTATGGACCATACAACTACTCAGACTACCTATAGTAGTTGGGTTAGACTCTTTATTTATTTATTTTCACATAGACCTTCTATATATTGTATGTATTGAATGACTTGTACCTATATCATTATACATTCTTGGATGGATAGTTTTTTTATTGGAACTAGCTGGGTTTTTAGTTTATTACTATCTTTATGATATTTATTTAATTTATTTTACATTATATTAAGTAGTGATCCCGAGGGTATAGTCTCCCCATCGTATAACCATTATAATACCACTACTATTGGATATACTCTATCATAAGAGAGGCACAATTGAGGTTATGTTTCCCTCCAAGCTGGTTACTTTCATTGAAATAGATTAGGGACATCACATAGAGGTATCATAAGTACTTTTTTCCTTTGTCTTACTATTTTGGAAAGCTATATAGGATACTAGGAATGTTTTAGAACATGGTAAATAGCTCATGTATGGAATTGACTATAGGGTTATTGATTTATGTTATTTCTATTCATGGGATGGTATGAAATGAAGGCATGTGATCATGAATCATTTCAGAAATTTAGGATTCACATGTAGTTAAAATGATTTATTTGTTTTCTTGAACTTCTTTCTTATGTGATTTCTTTCTTATTTATAGATATGGAATATTATTGGTTAAATAAAGTATCTGAAGCAACCTAAATAGTGTTTTCCCATATAGCTTGATGATGGAATTCTATTAATCTAGCATGAAATAAATTAAATAAATGAAATAGTCTGTACAAAATTAATAAAGTAATGATAATGAGAATATTTAAAATTTTAAAGGAATTATATTTTTTAATAAATAAAATTGATTAATAATGGATGTTAGTTAAATTATGTTCCAATTAAAACTTATAGGGTGTTTCTACTATAACTTGTGAATGAAAACCTATGTAAATGTTTCCTTATATGATCAAAATGACTGTCATATGTTGATATTATAATTTCATGTTTTTATAATAGACCCCTTAAGGGTATGTATTAAAATCATTAAATAATTAAATACTAATGTTTTTAACTTAAATGGGATTCCAATTATAGCTTATAGAGTATTTACCACTATAACTTGGGAATGGAAATCCATATAATTGACCCCATACTGGAATGCATTGACTATCACATGTCTATTTTATGTTTACATGCCTTCATAATTAAGTCATTGGGGGTGTATATAGATATTAAATGGGTTTGATTGTTTAAAGTGTCAATAAAATTCTAAATGGTGTTTTTATATATAGATTCTTGGTGGAATTTGACTTACTCGAATCTTATAACTTCAGTTACTTGATACAATCATCTATATCAATGACTCTCTATACATATAAATGGAAAATCAATGACTAAATAATTGTCCTAGTACTAACCTGATTGTATAATAAAATTTTGGTATTATGGCTTAAATTCCATCCTTAATTCTTATAATAAATGTGAACTGATGAAATGGATTAAATAACACCTTATGAAAATATTATTATAAAAGACCCTAGTATGAGGTAATTTTAGATATTACTAAAGAGATTAATTAGAAGGGAATTTTAACATTTATCATGATCCCCATTCGGAATATTTTTTAATGTTGGATAGAGAGTTTAGGAGAGAGATCTTAGTGACCTTTTAGCTACGACCCTATATTTTGAGTTGATGCCTCATGTTAAGTGAGGGGGGTTAACCTTTTATTTTTCTTGTTTGGTTATGTAAATCTTGGATTGAATATTATACATAAGGAATAAATGCACATGATGTGTTATATAGTGTATGGTTTCAATACATAGTATTTTTTGGGTTCTGTTTAATACCCCAAGCTTCTATGGTACACTTCTTTTTAAATAATTCAATAGCTTTCTCTATACAGAAAACTGAGTTCGAGCACACCATAATCTATCAAACTAGTCATTTAAAAAGAAGTTCTCAATAGTATTAACCACATTACAAATTTATAATTTTTATTTTCAAAATTGACTTTAGTTTTTGAATTTGGTATATCAAAATTAGATTATGGTGATTTTTGGGTATTTTTCTGAAAAGTTTTTATTTTTGATGAATAGTGAAAAATACTGCATTGTTGTTAAAAACTAACTTTAGATAATTATTTTACTATAAATATACCTTAAATTCAAAATAAATAAATAATACATATAATAATAATATAATATAGTTAATTAGAATCATTTTATAATAGGATTATTTATAAAAATTTACTGAACTTGTGAATGTCTCTTTTATCCGCCTTCTAGCCACATTTGAGGGATTAAAATTAAACATAATTTTAACACTTCTATGAATTGAATTTTGAAAAATGGAAATAAATGGTTGTAATTAATATTAAAAATTTTATCTAAAAGGATCAAAATAATTTTTGGTGAATGGTAACTTTTGTATTTTATTTACCATAGTTAAAGGTAAATAAGGTAATTAAAGGTAAAAATAATATTATAATAATATAAAATTTCCCTAACACTTGTCCTAATTTTATTAGATAATTATTTTTATAAAAAAATCAAAATTATGTTGAAAATATAATCCCTTTTAATCCAATTGTGTTAGATTAGGACATTTGTTATATTTTATTTAAAGAAGAGTTAAAAATGTCATATTCAAATTTTAATAACTATATCATTTTTAATATGAGGTTATATAAGTGATATGGTCAAATATAAATAGTTTTTATAAAGATAAAAATTTTATATACATAATTTTAATTTATTTATAATTTTAGTAAATAAATAATTAAATTAAATGGTGACACAATGATGATGCATTAATCAATTTATTAAATGAAGAATCAATTAAATGATATTAATAATATTATAATAAATATAATTTGAAATATTTTATACCGTATTTTTTTTTGGATGAAATTGAAATGTTAAGGATAATTTAATGTAGTTTTTTAGAAGTAATTAAGTTATTATTACTTAAAAAAATCATGTATTTAATAGTGTCAAAATTGACGTAAATGAGATTTTAAAAATAAATACTATTTTATTAAATGATATAAAAATACTAAAAATATAAGGTTTGGCGAAATAACTTGGATAATGTTAAATATGTCATAAATTATCCAATTGGGGTTATTTTATCATTTTATATTAACTATATTAACTCCATAGTATAAAAAAGACAAGTAGACATGGTAAGAGTTAAATTGTTTAACTAAGGGTTAAACCCAAAGGATAAGGTTAATTTTGTGACCTATACTTGTCTAAAAATAATTTTTTGAGAGTATTTATACCCATACTAATATTATACTCTAAATAAATCACTTTTAAGATATTTTTAATCAAAAATACATTTATAATAAATTAATAGTTTTGGTGTTTCCAAAAGTACCCCTCCCATCTCTTATAAAAGGGAACCTCTCATTATATTTTATTCACACCTATAAAGCACTTTGGATCAGCCAAAACCTGACCAATTCTCCTCCAAACTTCCCTAAATTCATCATAGAGGGAATAATTTGGGTATAAATCCATCCCAAGGTGTCCTTTTGTGCAAATCAAAAGAAGACACTTGAAGAAGAGGTAATCGTTTTACCAATTCAATTCAATTTATTTTATTCTTCTACTTAATATTACTTTGTTTTTTTCATAATAAAGTAATAAGTATAGTATAATATACATGATTATATGTTATTATGATTTTGGTACAACTATATTACTATTTTTATCCATCCTACGAATAAAAATATCACCATGTATGTGTACGTACGATTTACCCTTTCCACGTTCTAGTGTAATTTGTTATTCAACACTTGGATGGGTATAACGATGATTATAATGGATAAAAATAATGAATATGACATTATAAGGATTATTTATAATTAATATACCATCCAATTCTAAACCATTTAACCATTAAAGGAATGATATTGTCACTCGTGCATACGTACGACCTACCGTATCCACGATGCAGTGAGATTCATTATCCACATTAACCATTCAAGAATGATCAAAAAATTTATAATATGAGTAAATATAATATTTTTTAACTTAATATAATTTTTTATATAAATAAAATATATCCTATGAATAAGAAACATGACTTACATAACAAAATATGTATTGGAAAATAGAGTAGTTAACACCTGAAACAATGGTAATACTGAGATATTATTTACAAAATGATATAAGAGGATCATGTATGATATCATAAATATGGATATGGTCCTGTTATAATTTAATAAAATGATTTAACTATTATACAAGAGTTTAACATACCCACGACCAAAGGTAAGTATAATGTAAGGGTTAATTTCACAATCTCATTATTATCTGAGGTTCTTTACACGTAAGTATCTATTGAGACATATTTATCATCCATGTACAAGTTTCTTAAAATATATTTCAAAATATTATCAGAAATTTTTTCCATTAATTTTTACCCATGTTTTATTTTTTATAATTTTTTTAAAGAAATATTTCCATCGTTTTCTAAATGGGGTACTTTATGATCTTTTTGAAAAATTAAGGAAATAATGTTTCTAACTTATACGGTGTGAGTGACTATTTTCCACCATTATGACAGATTAATATTTTGAATATTCCCTTACAAGATCACAAGGTTATGTTAAAAAGAAATTTTTTCTTTTATAATTGTATAGAATTTATATGATTTCAAATTAAAAATGAAAATTTCTCTCAAAGAGTTTTAATGGTTTTATTAGATAATTTTCATCTATGTTATCATCATTTGTTAGATTTTATGCTTAATTGAGGTTGATTTTTTATGATAAAATCTTCCATATTGTATTGAAAGTTTTATGATATGTTTAATTGTGTATGTGCTATTTTTATACCATTAATGGTTTATGGTTAAAGTATTAACATTTTGTATGCTAGTTTTAATACAAATGTTTATGTTATGTTTCATCATTTTAATATGAGGAATTAATTGGACTTAGTAAGTGATAGGTGGGGCCTGTAATATACCCTTTATGCATTGATAGGTATCATGAGACAAACTATTTTTGGTTTTTATCTATCCATGTATGGTATTAGAATGAGGCCTTAAAGGTATGATTATGATATACTACATTATGAATTCCCTCATTATGAGATTAGTTATTGATATTAGATGTGATTATTAGAATATTAGAATATGTATGTGAAGGTTAAATATAATTATTTAATTTATTATTTCAATATTACGAAGAATATTATGTTTTAAAAGGCTTGTGTTTTAGTTTTATACCTTTCATTAAAATTTTATTCTTATTTATGATAGCTTCTGCTATATTTTTATCCTTACTGAGCATCTGAGATCACCCATTTATTATTTTTAATTTTTACCCAATATGTAAAGAAGTATATTATGAATGACCTACATGGATACTCTAAGGGATATGCGTGTTTTAAAAGGATATACTATGTTATTTTTCATTTCATGATGTAATTTAAAACTTATATTTGTATATAGTTTTTCCAAGGATACTAAACTGATTGGTCCTCCAAGATTTGATTTCTTGTAATCATGACAATATATAAAATAATGCACCTACTCTAGGAAATTAGGGTCGGGGTGTTACAGTTGGTATCAAAGTAAGTTTAGTACAAACCTTAGAAACTAGATTTATAAAAACTATTATTAGAGAACATTAACCTAAGATAGACTTTTAGAATAATATAGAAGAAAATCCTAGAATTTTGGTAAAATAGAGATCATGTAATTTTTCTACACAATACATCCTATTTGGATACTACAAGTGGATGTGGTTCTAGTGCAGATTTACATAGGAGTAACAACTCCAACAAGGTGTTCCAGGCCTGACTCTGGGTAGTCTAGTATATGAAAACTAGTCTTACTGTGCACCTAGTTTGAAACTCCCAGGGGATATTCTTAGGATAATTCACATTTTATTTACAAACCATTATAAAGGATTTATGAGTAAATATGTTCCCAAGGAAACCATTTTTATGATTTTGGATTAAATATGAATAACTATTTCAATTTATGTTACCTATTTTACTAGTTTGGAACTATGAATTATGATTAATATCCTAATATAGTGTATTCCATTATTTAGAAATGGTGTCTAGTGGAAGGAATGGAAACCATATCAATATATATAATCCATTTATGGATTTATCTCCTATGTAAGATAATGATAGTGGATTAGGTGATACAATTGGAACTGAATAGATTATAACCATATTGGGATAGTTGACTCAGGTTATGAATAATAACCTTACCTTTATGGAGAACTCTGATTGAAAACATGGAGGATCAATGTTAGATCGCTTCATGAGACAAAAAAATACAAAAATTAAATGGGACTAAAAATACATTTGTGGCTAAAAAATAGATAAGTTCATTAGAGAAAATATTTCTTTCTTTAGGGAGTAATGAAAGGGGAAAAGTTATCATGGTAGTTTATCTTCTATCTGAAGATGCAGATCGATGGTGGTCATTAATTAAAAACATGAAGTAAGATGAAGAAGTATAAAATATTGAATTTAGGGAGTTTAAATAACTTTTCTCATAAAAATAATTTCCTCATGAACAATGAGATGATATAGATAGAAAACTTCTGAGTGTGAAGAAAAATGAGCATGATAATTTTCTAAAGTATGAGGCTAACTTCACATGGTTAGGAAGGTATGATATAGACTATATATGTAACCCAAAAATTAAGATTGATTGATTCTTGGATGGGTTAAAACTATTCCTCTGACTTTCATTGGTCTCACAATCTTTCTCACCGTACAAAGATATAGACTCAAGTGTTATCAAGATGGAAAATGAATTATCTAAGTCTTATGAATTTAAAGAAAAGAAAGATAATATTAGGACTGTCGAATACTCTAGAAAAGGAAATATGGGGAATAAGGGAAAAGTTTAATTTACACCCTATGGTAATTGTGGGAAGAAACACCCTGGTACTTACCTAAAGGGAATTGGAGTTTGTTACAAGTGTAGAGAAAAAGGATACTAAGATCGTGATTGTAAGGGGAAGAAATAAGCTGTCAATGTTCAATGCTACAATTATAAATAAATGTGACATTATGAAAATGATTTTCCTAAGCCTGAAGGAAAATTTCCCTAGAAAAGACAAAGGGAGAAAGAACAAGATTTTGTGATCACAACTATTGAGGTTTAAGTTCTTAATGATGTGGTGGTAGGTACTTTAATTATCTATTCAAATTTAGATAATGATTTATTTGATTCTGGATCATCACATTCATTTATATCATCCCAATTTTCTTTAAAAATTATATATTTCCAATTCAAATTAGCAAGGTAGTTTTCATTAAAAATCCCTAAGGGAAGTATCATTGTAACAAAGATGTGTCAGGAAGTTCCCATTATGATATATAAATGTGCCGTATCTGCTGAATTTATAATCATACCTATTGTTGACTTTGATATAATCCTCAATATGGATTGGATTTCAAAATATTATGTGAAAAATTATTTCCACAAGAATGAAGTTTCTATTTTTGAGGAAGATGTAGAATCCTTATCTTTAGAGCAGGTACTTCATCATCTGATTCTTAGCTAGATCCACCCCAATAGATCTTCTGAATGAAATTCTTGGGGAGGAATAGAAAACATCATCCATGGTTGAAGAACGAAATATTCAAATTGAGAATTTATCCACTGTACAAGAATGAATTGATGTATTTCCAATGTATTTACCTAGATATCCCCCATAGAGGGAGGTTGGGTTTTCTATTGATTTAATCCCTAATACAAAACTAATATCAAAGACTCCTTATAGAATGGAAACTATGGAATTTGTATATCAGAAGAAAAAAATATAGGAGTTGAGTAATAAGATATTTATTCTCCCTAGTTTTTCTCCATGGGGATCCCTATTCTTTTTGTTGATAAGAAATATGGATCAATAAGGCTTTGCATTGACTATAGATAAATCAATTCTATTACAATAAATTAGAAGTATCATCTACCTAAAATTGATGATTTTTTTGATCAAATTCATGGAAAATCAATATTTTTTGAAGATTGAAATTTGTTATAGATACCATAAATTATGTGTAAAGAAATAAGATATTCCAAGGACATCATTTTGAACTAGTTATGGTCATTAAGAGTTTATAGTAATACCATTCGTACTGACTAATTCACCCTCTATTTTCATGGATCTAATGAACTGAGTGTTCAAGGAATATCTTGATATTTTTTAATAGTATTTATTGATGATATACTGGTATAATAAAAAATATACTAAGACCATGAGAACCACTTTCAGATTATTTTAAAGACACTTAGAATAAATGTTCTATATGATAAATTTATTAAGTGTGAACTCCAGATTTGAGAAATTTCTTTTCTTGTACATATTGTCTCGAAGGATGGAATATCTATTTATATTGAAAAGACATAGACAATACAAGAATGGACAACTCCAACGAACATAACCAAGGTACATAGTTTTATTATTTTAGCAAGTTACTCTCTGTATTTCATCCAGAATGTTTCCTGATTAGATAACCCATTAACCAAGATCTTATGTAAATGGGTTAAATTCATTTAGGAAAAAGTGTGTGAAGAATGTTTTGAATAATTTACTAGAATATTAGTCAATGCATCTATCTTTACTTTACCATTTGGAAATGATGGTTTTGTGATTTATAGTGATGCATCAAGGAAAAGACTCTGTTGATTCCTTATACAGAATGATAGGTTTATTTATTATGCATCAAGGAAATTAAAAATTCATGAATGAAACTACCTAACTCATGATCTTGACTTAGAAACATTAATCTTTTCTATGAAGATATGAATAAAAAATCTCTACGGTGAAAGATATGAGATATATACTGATAACAAGAATTTGAAATATATATTCTCATAGAAAGAACTCAATATGAGACAAAAAATATGTCTTGAGTTACTCAAGGATTATAATTTCACAATACACTACCACCTAGAGAAGGAAAATAAGGTGGAAAATTATTTTAGATGGGAGGAAAATGGATTTTTGAACAAAATGAGAGTTGAAAGGGATCCTATGTTCATGGATCTAGTAAATACGGATATAAGAATTATCATTAAAGTTGAAACATCAATACATTTTCAAATGGTTTCCAAACAATATTTACTGGAAAGGAAAAAAAGTTCTCAGCCTGATGATGGGGAATTTCAAAATAAAATTAAAGCTATGAATGATGGGAGATTTATTGACTTCATATATGAATATGGAATATTGAAATTTGGGAAGAGTATTTGTGTTCCCAATATACCTAAGCTAAAAAGGGAATTGTTTGATGATGCTCATAGATCCAATTTCTATATACAACCTAGTATAACTATGATTTATAGAGATTTGAAAGAAAATTTTTGGTGGGACAAAATGAAGAGGGAGATTGCTGATTATGTGTCGAGATGTTTGGTTTATCAATAGGTGAAGGCTGGAAGACAACATCCTAGAGGAGTCATGAAACCTATTCCTATACTTGTGTGGAAATGTGATGATATTTTGATAGACTTTATCATAAGTCTACAAAAGGCTCCCAAAATAAATTATGCGATATGGGTTATTGTTGATCATATTACCAAATTAGGAAATTTTCATTCTATAAGAGAATATTTAACACCTGAATGTTTATAAAGAATTTACATTAATAAAGTTTTAATACTTCATGGTGTACCCCTATCAATTGTTTCTAACCATGATCCCTATTTTGCATCTAGATTTTGGAAAATTTTTCAGAAATCCCAAGATATTGAGCTTCATTTGAGCACTGCATACCACCCTCAAACTGATGGAAAATCAAAAAGGAATATTCAAACTTTATAACACATGTTGAGATCTTTCTCAATTTACTTTCAAGGTATGTGGGATTAGTATTTACCTCGAGTATAATTTTCCTATAACAATAGTTTCAATTCAAGTATTTATATGGAACTATATAAAGAATTATATGGAAAGATATGTCATACACCAACTTGTTGGGATGATGTTGGTGAAAGAAAACTTATAGGCCCAAAATTTGTTAGGAAACGATAGAAAAGTTGAAAATTATTCAAACCCATATCAAAGTATCTCAAAGTAAGAAAAAGTTATATGATGATAATCATTGGAAGGATTTGTAATTTCAAGTAAGAGATCATGTTTTATTGAAGGTATATAAATGGAAGGGTTGAATATAATTCAGAAAGAAAGGGGAGTTGAGACAGAGATACATCAGAAATTTTTAAATTATGGAACGAATTGGAGTTGTAGTTTACCATTTAGCAATGTCCCTAAGTCTCTCCAAAATTCATGATGTTTTCCATGTATCTCTATTAAGAAAATACATACCAGACCCAATGAATGTAATCACTTATGAAGAAGTAGAAATGGAACCTGATCTATCTTACTGTGAAAAGCCAATCAAGATTCTTGGCACTAGAGAACAAGTGTTGAGGAATTAGATGACACAACTGGTAAAGGTTCTTTGGAGAAACCATAAAATGGAAGAGGATACGTGGGAACCAAAAGAAATTATGATGCAAGACCAGCCAAATATTTTTATGAAGTTATATTCTATAAATTTCAAGGACAAAATTATTTTAAGGAGGGAAAAATGTAACACCCTAAGATTCCATGATAAACTTCTTTTTTAATAATTCAATAGCTTTCTCTACACCCGACACCAAGTTCGAGCAAACCATAACCTATCAAACTAGCCATTTAAAAAAAGGTTATGAATAGTATTAATCACATTATGAAATTCATTATTTTTTCAAAATAGTCTTCT
The DNA here is from genome assembly GCA_963277665.1 of Viscum album. Taxonomy (NCBI): domain Eukaryota; kingdom Viridiplantae; phylum Streptophyta; class Magnoliopsida; order Santalales; family Viscaceae; genus Viscum; species Viscum album. The sequence goes on along the minus strand of OY728164.1, from coordinate 1,040,525,625 downwards.
TTTTTGAATACGAAATATCAAAGTTATCTTATGGTGAATTTTTTGTATTTTTCTGAAAAGTTTCAATTTTTGATGAATAGTGAAAATACTGCATTGTTGCTAAAAACTGACTTTAAATAATTATTTTACTATAAATTTATTTTAAAGCCACAATAGATAAATAATAAATATATTAATAGAATATGTTTAATTGGAATCATTTTATAATATAATTAGATATAAAAATTTACAGAACTTTTGAAAATCTCTTTTACCCGCCTTCTAGCCACATTTGTGGGATTATCATTAAAAATAATTTTACCACTTCTGTGAATTGAATTTCAAAAAACAGACATACATGGTTGTAATAAGTATTAAAAATTTGGTCTAATAAGATCAAAATAATTTTTGATGAATAGTAACTTTTGGATTTTATTTACCACGATTATAGGTAAATAGAGTAATTAAAGGTAAAAATAATATTATTATAATATAAAATTTACCTAAAAATTGTCTTAATTTCATTGGATAAGTTTTTTCGACCAAAATAAGACTTTGGTAAAAAAATATGACCATTTTGATGCCACTTGTGTTAGATTAGTACATTTATTATATTTTATTTAAAGAAGAGTTAAAAATGTCATATTAAAATTTTAATAAATATATAAATTTTAATATGAGGTTATATAAGTGATATGGTAGAATATAAATAGTATTTATAAATATAAAATGTTTATCTACATAATGGTAATTTATTTATAATTTTAAGAAATAAATAATTAAATTAAATGGTGACACAATGTTGATGGAGTAGTTAATTTATTAAAGGAAGAACCAATTAAATGATATTAATAATATTAAAATAAATATAATTTGAAATATTTGAGTCCATAATTTTTTTTGGATTACATTTATATGTAAGTAAAAATTTAATATAGTTTTTTAAAAGGAACAGAGTTGTTATTACTTGAACAAAAAACATGTATTAAATAGTGTCAAAACTTATATAAATGAGATTTTAAAATAAATAATATTTCATTAAATGATATAAAATTCATAAAAATATAAGGTTTATAAAAATAAATTGGATAATTTTAAAGTTTCATAAATTATCCAATTGGGGTTCATTTGTAATTTTATAGAAACTATATTAACTCTATATTATAAAAAAACAAGTAGACATGGTAAGAGTTAAATTGTTTAACTAAGAGTTCAAATCAAAAGATATGGTTAATTTTGTGACCTATAATTGTCTAAAAATAATTTTTTGGGAATATTTAGACCCATACTCATATTATCCTCAAAATAACTCACTTTTGAGTTATTTTAAATCGAAAATCCATTTATAATAAATTAATATTTTTGGAGTTTCCAAAAGTGTCCCTCCCCTCTCTTATAAAAGGAAACCTCTCCTTATCTTTTATTGAAACCTCTAAATCCATTTATCTTGGCCAAAACCACCCAATTCTTCTAAAAAATTCCCTAAATTAATCTTAGAGGCCATACTTTGGTAATAAAGACAACCTAAGTAGTCCTTTTGTAGAAATTAAAAGGAGACACTCGAAGAAGAGGTAATTATTTTACCAATTCAATTCAATTTAATTTCTTCTTCTACTTACTATTACTATGTTTTTTCCATAATAATGTAATAAATATAGTATCATCTAAATTATGAGATGTTATAATTATTAAGGGACAACCATATTACTCCTTTTATCCATTCTACAAATATTAATATCACCATGCGTGAGTATGTACGACTTACTGTCTCCACGTCAGGGTGTAATTTGTTATTCAAAACTAATTTATTTGGATGGGTATAATGATGAGTATAATGGATATAAATAATAAATATTACATGATAATTATTATTTATAATTAATATACCATAAAATTTTAAACCATTTAATCATAAATTGAATGATATCGTTTCTCGTGTGTACGTACAGCCTACTGGCTCCAGGATGCGGTGATATTCAATTTCCACAATAAAAATTAAAGAATGATCAACAAATTTATAATATGAGTAAATATAATATTTATGAACTTAATATAATTATGGATATGAATAAAATATATCCAATTCCTAAGAAATATTAATTGCATAACAAAACATGCATAGGAAAATGAAACAGTTAACACCCAAAACAATAGTAATACTAAGATATTATTAACAAAATTATATAAGACTATCATATATGATATCATAAATATGCATATGGTCCTAGTATAATTTAATAACATGATTTAACTATTATACTAGAGGTTAAAACACCCTCTATTAAAGAAAAGTACAAGGTAAGGGTTAATTTCACAATCTCATTATTATCCGAGATTGTTTATATATAAGTATATAATGGGACATATTTATGATACATGTCCATGTTTCTTAAAATGTATTTAAAAATATTATTGTAAATTTTTAAGTACATTTTTACCCATGTTTTAATTTTTTATAAGTTTTTTTGAAAAGAATCTTTCTATCGTTTTCAAAATGTGGTACTTTATGACCTTTTCGAAAAATTAAGGAAAGAATTTTTTTTAACTTATACGCCATGAGAAGATATTTTATGCCATTATGAAGACATAAAATTTTGAAGCTTACCTTAAAATCTCATAATATTATTTTCAAAAGAAATGTTTTCCTTTATAATTGTGTAACTTTTAAATGATTTCAAATTAAAAAGGGAAATTTCTGTCAAATAGTTTTTATGATTTTATCAGATTATTTTCATCTATGTCAAAATCCTTTATTGGATTTTATGCTTAATTGAGGTTGATTTATTGTGATAGAATATTCCATATTGTATTTAAAGTTTAATTATATGTTTTTTATGGATGTTCTATTTTTATACCATTCATGGTTTATGGTTAAATTATTACCATTTCATATGCTAGTTTTAATACAAATATTTATGTTATGTTTTACCCTTTTCATACTAGGAATGCATTGAACATAGTAAGTGATGGGAGAGGCCCAGTATAGACTATCGATGCATCGATAGGTCTCAAAAGACAAACTAGTTTGGGTTTTTACCCATTTATGTATGGTTGTGGCATTAGGCCTTAATGGTATGGTTATAATGTCCAACATTATGAATTGCCTCATTATGAGATTAGTTATTGATATTTCAGGTGATTATTTGACTAGTAGAATATCCATGTAAATTTTTAAATGAATTTTTTTGATTTATTCTTCCCATTTTATGCTAAATATTATGTTTTGAAAGTCTTGTGTTTCAGTTTTATACCTTGCCTTAAAATTTTATGCTTATTTGTGATAGATTCCACTATATTGTTATCCTTACTAAGAATATATTCTCACCCATTTATTATGTTTCTTTTTTAAATAGGATGAAAAGAAGTATATTATGGCTTACCTATATGGATAGTCTAAGGGATACGAGTGTCTTCAAGGGAGATACTATGTTGTTTTTCACTTTATGATGTAATTTAAAACATATATTTGTATCCAGTTTTTCCAAGGATACTAAATAGAATTGTCCTTTAGGATTTTATTTCTTGTGATCATTACAATGTAATAAAATAATTAACTGACTCTGGGAAACCGGGGTTGGGGTGTTACATTCTGTGAGGAAAACACTTGGTGATTTAGGGAACTTAGTTTTAAAGATTATTTTTGTAAGGAAAGATCATTTAGATCACTAGCTAGTTATCTTTTAGTGTAGATTTTATGACATGTCTGACAATGGATCTAGATGGTAAGGTATAGGTTTAATGGCATATAATGATATTCTCTGGTTCAAGAATGAGGCATGGTGTGTGCTTAGAGGCTTACAGGTTGGGCATGAAAGTTCCTTAGGGATACTCTTAGAGGGTTTAGAAGAAGATTTTGATTTACCTTATCTTTTAATTTATGAATTACTGGGTTCTAGGGATCATGGAATATTGGATAAATTTTAGGGAGGTATCAATGTGATTCCTAGACCTTGGCCTTTTGATGCACTATAGTATACAACAAGTGCAGGTAAGAACTTTGTGTTTGAATGACACTCTAGGTAGGCAGATGGTCTTGTGGTAAGTTGAGCCTTACGAGTAATGTGAGAACTATTTTTTCTTGATTTTAATGGGAATAACATTATAAAGAAAAAATTGTCCATTTAGTTAGTTATGAGGGATTAAATTTGGTGATATATGAATTAAGAAGTCACTAGTCAGGTTATAAATGGCCGCATGATATATCGAAACCCTAAGCTTCAATTTTTTGAGTAGGATAGTGCATGATAGAAATGCATGGTTACATTGGACCTGTGAATCATATTAAATGGGTATGGATATTTCATTAATGTAATATTGTGGTTTTATATGTTATCATATGTGATGCCTGTTGAACAAATTATGGATGGAATGAGTCAAGTGCAGTTCAGTGGTAATATTAAAAGTATCAAAGAAAATTTAGATATGAAATCATGGTAATAGATTGAGGGATGTTAGTTCACATATACTAGAAAATGGTAGTGGGGTCTTAGTAGGCTATGCTATCGAGCTACTCCCAGAGTGATGTGACCTAAGGGTTAAGTTTTTATAGTGATCGATGTATCACTTGTGCTGTTAGTAGAAAAACATTGCTATCCCAATGCTAAGGATGAAATTATAAAAGGATCACGTACTAGAGTATGACCGATCTTTAACAACCCAATATTTTATTGTATGTATATTTTTAAACAAATATCTTCAACAACTTTCGTTGCATGTAACACTGAGTTCAAATAGATCACAATCTATTATTATTTGACTTTTATAAATTAATATATAAATTAGTGGGTATGAATAGTATTACAAAATATTAAATATATAATTATCCTACACATTCTTAATTTATTAATTATTTTTTTAATAATAACTCTATTTTTAGTAAATTCATTTTATACTTCAAATATATGTTTTCTTCAAAAAGTGTTTTTTATTGATTTCTATGAGAAAATAAATATAATTAAATTTTGAAACTTTTATATAATTTATTTTATAAAATTAAATTCATTTTTAAAATAAAAATTTAAAAACTATCTTAGAATGAATTTTTGATAATTTTCTGAAAATATTAATTTTTCAGTGGATAGTGAAAAATACCGATTTTTATAAAGCTCTCATTTTATTTATATTAAAAAATAATATTTTGTTATGAAATTGATTTAAAAAAAAATTAAGTAATATTTAGTTATATATAGTCTAATTAATTACATTTAAACCGTCTTTATACCTTATTTTGGTATAAATATATTTTTTGGATTAAAAACACATTTCTTCGAAAAACTATTTTTTATTACCTTTTACCGGTTTAATTTTAAATTTAATTTTAAAACTTATATGTTTTAAATTTTATAAAATAGATTAAATATTTCTAATCAGGTGGTATAATTTAGGTAATAATTCCTTTTTCATTTTTTGGAATAAAAAAATTACTATGAAAAAAAAGATTTACCGCAGTATATATATAATAATGTAGTTGGTGAAAGTTAAAAAATTAAAAATTAAAATACCTATAAAATAAAAAATTAAATGTGTGGTTGATGTGATTCATGAAGATAACTAGTCTTTAAATCTTTAATTATAAAAAAAATTCATTGGAATTAATTCCACCCAATAGGGGTTTTTTTAAATATAAAATAATCATTATTTAATCACCCTTCCTCAAGTATAAATACATCCTATTCCCTTATCACTTACGCACACAATATATCTCAACCAAAACCTGACCATTTCTCTTACCAAAATCCTAACCTAAGTTTTGGAGGTCCTAGTTTTCCAAAAATACCAACCCTATCATCCCTAATGGGCGATCCAAAGGAAGATTATTTAAGAGAAGGTATTCGTCTTTACCAACTCTTTCAAATTTACTTCTTATTAAAATTAATATTAATTATTTTTACCAATTATAATGTAATAAATCTAGTATAATAAATTTAATTATATTTTATTATGTTTATGAGACAACTATTTTCCATCTCTTCTCCATCCTATGAAAATTGAAAACATCTCTCGTGTGTACGTACGACTTACCGTCTCTACGTAGCGGTGTAATTTGTTTTTCATCACGAATTTACTTGGATAGTTATAATGATGAAAATAATGGATATATATGATAATTATGACATGATATTTATTATTTAAAAATTAATATACCATCCACTTCTTTACCATTTCAACCATTTATAAGTTATATCATCGCTCATGCATATGACTGAAACTTATTTTTTTTATTAAGATAAACACTTTTGTGGGAAAAGTGAGAAACCGAAAGGTTCAGCATACAAAAAAAAAATACCCAAGCAAAAAACTAGAAACAGACCCGACCAAGCAAAGATAACACTGCCAACCCTAATGCAGGACCACTCGGCAATCCCATGCAAGCATGGTCCCTCCCGAAGGCAAAGCCCTCCCTCAAATTCAACCAAGTCTCAAATGGCTTGCAAAGTGGACAGAGGTGTGCTCCAGCCCATCGGAACCAGTCTGGCCCTCATAATTTTCCACACACATCAACGGAGATTGCAGAATCATTGACAAACAATTTGATTCTGCGAGAGCCCATATCCCTAAAAAGCTTCCATGATAAGAAGGATACCTGATAGTGTGGTTCCTCCCTTAGCAGATCTTCAAGTGCAGAAGTCATCTTGTTCCATACCTGGATATACTCCTCTAGCTTGATCACCCCCTTGTTGAAGCCGCCAACCAGAATCATATCTTGTTTGTCAACCCATTTATATTGCTCCTCATTGAGATTCACGTCAAGGGTCCGACCCATAATCCTAGCTGCATCCTCCTCCGAAGCATTGAGAAATAGAACCTGCTCTTTCACCTCCTCGTTCGAGGACAATATTAAGTCCAAGGATGGGTCAGAATTACCAGATGAAATTAACTGACATCCAACCCCGCTGCCCAGCTCCTCGGCCACTACCCTTTTTGCTAACCGAGTCCTCATAGGAGGTGGCAGGGAGGAGTAGTCCTTCTTACCCCTCCTCCTCTTGTCACTCCTATTGCTCTTCATACCTTGTTCTCCTTCAGAGTATACTTTACTGGCCTCCAAGGGTTCTTCATGGGGCTCCTCTTGGTACTCTACCACAACAAGACTAGCAAATCTGTTGCTCAGATTGACTGGATTTCGAGTTAGAGAAACTGATCCCCCTGCCTGAATACCCGAGTCTGATCCCCCTATTTCCCCAACACTGGTTAGGAGAGGAATTTCCAAGACCTCCTCTTGCATAACACCAGATTCTTACTCCCCTATCCCCTCCTGAGAAGCCCGTTCTGCACTGCCAGCATTAAACAGACCTTCCTCCAACCGCTTTCCCCCCGCACCAGCCTCCATGGAGCAGCTGGCCACCCATCCTTCTCCGTTATCCACACTCTTCAACAAATTGATTGCCGGGTTCTGAGTTGGGCTCACCGACTCACCGGGGTTGTGTGTTTTCTCGAAACCCCTTCCCATAAACTGGAAAGTAGTATCAAGGTTCAACACCTTGGAGTGTCCAGTTTCCCTCCTGCACATCTCAGAAGTACCCGAAGGGAAAGCTGCAGTATCCTCAGGTAAATGAGCCTTCTCTTTGGCCTTATCCAATCCTACATCCTCTTGAGACACCCCCGACCCCATTGAGACATTGACCTCACTTGACTTAGTAGGGTCCAAAACAGCATGAGGCCGGCCTGCAAGTGTGGCCTGGGCACTGCCATGTCCAAAATTAGCGGTGATCACACCACCTCTCAGAGGTGCAACGGTGGACACATCTGTGGTCATAGTGGTTCGACCACTCCCAGATCTTCTTCTACAACCATTCTCAACATGACCCTGTCTGCGGCAGTAGGAACAAAAGTCAGTCCAGGATTCATAAAAAATCGGCTGTGCATACCTGTACTCCTCCTCAACAATAATCCATACTATCTCCGGTGGGATTCTAGAGAGATCCATTTCAATAAAAATTCTTGCCGACATGGGGTGCGACAAGGATGTTGTTCTTTGATCACTACACACAAAACGAACAATAGAATTTCCAATTGATCTCAGCAACCCAAGGTTCTGGAATGGGAGAGGAAGACCAGGCAACTGGATCCAAATCGCCGTAAAGGGGGAATCGCAGTTCATGTGGACATCAAAAGACCAGCGGAGCAAATGAAAAGGGAGGTCAGAGAAAGATTTCCACTTTCTCGACCAAGCCCTTCCCAAATCGTCTTCATCAGCAAACATAATAAGAAATTGACGCGGCCCCATAATACCTACTTGCGCTCGATGTTTCAAACCCCAATCCTCATTGAAAACCTTGGAAAAGAGTTCCACCAGAGGTCGCCGCCGCACAAAACGCACAATCAGAGCCGAGGAAAGCAACGCCGATGCATCAGTGAATTCCCTAACCGAAACTGGAACTATCGGCTGACCTGAAACGCAGCCAGGGACTTTCGGAGCCACTTGAATTTCAGGAACGAAAAAGCCCACATCCGTCGAGGAACGAAAGGTATCAGGATCTCCCGAATGCTAAGCTCCATGAAAAGAAGCAGAAGGCTGGGACCCCTCCCCCCCATGGGAGGAGGGGCCTCGCCGGGCAACATCACTGTAGGGTTAGCTGGGTGCCATCGCCATCGCCACCGCCGTAGGGTTAGCTCCGCCTATCCCAATGACGTCTAAAAGCACTTCATATAACGCTCATGAATATGCACAGCTCACCTTCTCCATAAAGTGATGAAATTCATTTTCTATGTTCAAAATTAAATAATGGTTATAAAAATATATTTAATTATTAAATAATATATTTATAACATTAATATAATTCTATATATGATTTATCTATATCCAATTCAAGATAAATGATACTTTCAAGATAAAATAGGCATGAGAAAACAAGACAATTAACACTCGAAAGAGTGAAAATAAAAAAATATTCTTAATGAATGGGTGGTAAGATGTTGTAAAAGGATCATATATGGTAATATAGATATTAATATGGTTCTATTATAAATTAATAATATTTTTAAAAACATTATAAAATAGTTTTGAACATGTTTTAAGGAAGTCGAACACAAGGTAAGGGATGTCATAACTCAATTTACATTCATTAGGTTAAACTTATACTTCATTGATTTTGTCAAGATAATATTACGTTTAAAACTAATTTTGATTACATTATGTTTTATTTCCAATTTTTTATTTGGATTTACATTTTATACACATAATCAACTCATTTGATTAACTATCACTTTAATGATTTGATCTTTGTAAGGGATTTTATCTCAATTTTCTTTCATTAAGACATATTTTGATGTTATGAACCTATATTATTTTTTTAGGTGTATATAAATCACCCCTTTTAAATTTTATATCTTGAATTTTTTTATCCTTATGACATTTATTTTTTTGTTAAATGTTATTCTTTTATGGGGTGTACGATTCTAAAAATTACAAAGTGGTAAGGGTTCATTTCACAATCTCATCATTATTCAAGGTTATTTATATTTACATATCCCTTGGGAGAATTATTTTATATTAAAATATTGGAATAAATATATTTTATTATCCTCTAGTAATTCAAGAACTTTTTAAAGTAATATTACCATTTTCCCCATCTTTGGTACTTAAAATGATTTAGAAAATGTTTTTAAGAAAATATGAATCTATTTATATTTTTGGTTGGAAATACATTTTCATAAAAACATTTTTTCTAGAAAGTTTTTCAAAAATGTTTATAAAATTTTCAAAATGATTTATTTTATAAATTTTTTACCTATTTTTACAAAATGTTTTGAAAATAATCTTCATGTCATTTTCAAGACAATTCCTATTTGACTTTTACTAAAAATGTGAAAGGAAACATTTCTTTAACATATAAAACATGTATTAAATTTCCTACCATTATGACCACAAAATGTTTAAAATCTTATTTTACAATTATTAAAAGGTTATATTAAAAGAAAAGTATTTTCAAATTTTTTTGTGAACTTTTATTTTTAAAAAGTTATTTTCAAAATAAAAACGATATTTTTGTCAAGAATGTTTTAAAGGTATTTTTATTCATCAATGAAAACAAACCATTAATCTAATTATGATCCATTGAGTATATGTTGTGTAAATATCATATTTATTATTTATTTAGATGGTTTATGATCAGTTTGATTGTGGATGTGATATTTTTATACTATTCACCATATTACTCTAGATGGTTTATGATTATGTTTATTTGATTAGGGTAAGCATGAACATATCATATATTAGTTTTTAATATGAATTATTATGTTTATTATGTTTTAAAATTTCAAATGAGGAATTAATTGGACATATTATGTAACAGTAGAGGCCCACTATATCTCCTCGACACATTAGTAGGTACCATGGGACAAACTAGTCTTAGGTATTTGTAGAGGACTTGCCTGTTTATGTATGGTTTCTTGGATGAATCCTTAATGGTATGTTTATGATATTCCTCATTATGTATTCCATCATTATGAAATTATTTATTGATATTTTATGTGATTATTAGATTAGTATAATATAAATGGATAAGTTTCATTCTCATGTGATTATTTATATAGAATAATTTGATAATATTTTATTCCTTCCATATTATTCTCAAGTTATTGATCAAATATAATATGTTTCGGTTATTTAAATTTCCATATTTTTTATGCTTATTTATATATATTAAACGTATCCATACCCTTATTAAGAATATTATCTCACCCCTTTTTTATGTTTTATTTTCCTCAAGAGAACATAAATTATTTTATGATCGATTATATAGGGTTGATATAAAAGAATAGTGGTTTCTCAAAGTATTCACTATGTTTTAAATTGTAATGTACAATTCCAATATTTATCAAGTTTTCTAAAACTAATAAAATTTTTGTTCATTCGAGATGCGATTAATTGTATCTTATGTTATTGTAATAATGTAAGGCACTGGATTTGAGAAACTAGGGTCTATGTCATTACAGTTGGTATAAAAGGAATTTTAGTAGAAAACTTGGGAACTAGATTTATAAAACATATATTAGGGAACATAACCATATTAATAACTTTGAGGATAAGTCTAAGTATAGGATATTATTTTATAAATTTATTAATTACCATAGATAACCTAGGATAAACCTAGAATCATATATTGAGAAGAATTTTTCATTATTTAGACATAATTTGAATAATATTATCTCACTCTGATTAGTGTAGTTTAATGCTTACACTTTGATTTTTTTGGTTTTAGTCAATGGTAGGAACCAATAAGAATTGGGTTAACATTGAATGTGATAAAAAATGTGTTAGTGAGAAACCAAATGTTTTTATGACTAAAGTAAATTATATTTTGTTTATTCCTAATCATTTATCATGATATATTCTAAAAAACATGCACCTTCACCAACTCTAAAAACCACCAAAGAAGAGAAGGATAGAGTTTGATGAGAGATCAGGTGGTGGATATCATGTAGAAAATAAGATTTAATTTCTTATATGTTGATAATGTTAGAAGAAAAACCCAAGTTAATGTCTTATAGGAACACGAATATGTTTTTGGAGTGGAAAGAAGGTTATAAAGGAAGTAGTTTCTGAGTAAAACAAATTTTTTTGGAATAATATCCTCCCTAAGGAATTATCATTGGTTAAATGTTTTAAATGTGAAAATTATGATAAATATGAAAATATATTTCCTAGGGGTAAACTCATGAAGTTAATTAGTAAGGTTATATGAGTAATAATTATACTAGTTATGATGGTGATAATAAAAATGAAATATTAAATGAAGGAGGAATAAGATGATGAAGTATAGTTCATAGCTTAAGAATGATGTGGATTGATTAAGTTATTATGTAATTAGATATTAAAGAATTATTTTGTAAAAGTATAAATGACATTATGGTTTTAATAATCAAGAGATATATATGAAATTAACTGTAGTAATTATTTATTAAGGATTTGGAAGTATATGAAGAATAATACTGGTAACCAAGAGAAGTGACTCTATGGAAAGTTGATATTTTGGAAAACACCTAATTTGGGGAAGATCACCCTAAACTTGTGCCTGATTTTAAGATAATAATTATAAAGATATGTTTATGTGATATTATTTGTAACCTTGAAAATAGAAAGTGTTTTTATGAAAAATTTATCTTTGATGGGGTTTACTTAATTTTTGGGATTTATAAAACACATTAAATAATTTGATATTTTATTTATTAAATAAGGAGAAAATTAATTTTTGAAAGCATGCATGTGTTCATTAAGATTTTACAATGATTAAATTTATTACCATTTTTTGGAGAATATGTGATAAAGGTATTTACATGTGAAATTATGAGTCAATTTATAGGGTATTAATTATAAATTTATTTAGTGACTTTATTCATTTATTCTTGGAATTTTAAATATTTTAAATAATATTTTGGATGAGTCTTAAGGTTAAATACTTATGTAATAGATTTAGTTAAACATTGGATATTATTGTTTAAAGATAAAATATGATTTATTTTATTGGATAAGTTTTTATAAACATTTTGCTTTTAGTAAATATTTAGAGGTTGAAGGAATGACTTTTTAATCTTATGATTCATTGAAGGGATTTTGAAAAGAAAAATTTATCTCAAATATCTATTTCCTTTCATAAGAGATCAAGTGAAAATAGATAAAAGTACAAAAAAATGATGATATTATGATTATAAATCAGGTGAGTTTATTTATTGAGTGATTTATCTATATAGTAGAATAATTCCTCAACTCTAGGAATATGATTTTAAAATAAAACTTTTATATGTTTACTTTTATTACCAAGGAATCAGTGGCATTTTAACTTCTCACATATTTACAGTTTTGTGATGGTTAAATTTCTCATGATCATGTTATATATCACTTTACATCATAAATTGATAGTTATATTTCTCTTTTATATCCATATTTTCACTTCCAACTAATTTTATGCTATTCGTAATCCTAGTTTTGTGGTAAGCTTGACATTCCTTCTTTCTTTATTTTTAAGAGGATGTTTTATTAACCCTTTTTATGATGTGGATTTCCCATAATGAAAATTTTAACCATAAAAAATTTATTTTTGAAGTGAAATTTAAAATTATGTGGAAAATATTTATTGAATTAGGGGAGAATTTAATTCCCCAAGATTTTATGGTATGTCTATTTTTAAATAAATATCTTTAGAAACTTTCATTGTATTCAACACCGAGTTCAAACAGAACATGATCTATTATTCTGTGACCATTATAACTTAACCATTAAATTAGAAAAAATTAATAGTATTAAAAAAATTATGAAATATATAATTATCCTATTAATTTTTAAAGTATTAATTAATTCTTTTGTAATAACAATCTATTTTTGGTAAAGTCATTTTATTCTTTAAATATATGGTTTCTTCAGAAAGAGATTTTTATTTATTTTTATGAGAAAATAGACATAATTATTTTTTTGACAATATAATAAAATTTATTTGATAAAATGAACTTAATTTTTTAAATTATTATGTCAAAATTATATTATCATTTTTTTGATAATTTTCTGAAAATATTAATTTTTCAGTGAATAGTAAAAAATACCAATTTTATAAAGCTCTCATTTTATTTATATAAACAATTCATTTTATGATTTTAAATTTATCTAAAATAAAATTAAATAATATTTATTAAGATATAATATAATTAATTATATTTTAATAATATTTATACCTTATTTTGGTATAAGTAAATTTTTGGGCTTAAAAACACATTTTTTCTGAAAAACTGCTTTTCGTTGCGTTTTGCTGGTTTAATTTTAAATTTAATACTGAAGCTTAAGTGTTTTGAATTTTTAATAATAGATTAAATATTTTTAATCATGAGTTCCAAATTATTTAATAATTAAATTTTTATTTTTATTCATAAAAATAGTTACTGTGGTAAAAAATGATTTACCATAGTATAGGTAAAATAATGTAGCAGGTTAAAGTTAAAAGGTAAAATATTAAAATAACTAAAGAATAAAAAATTAAATGGGTGTTTGATGTGATTCTATACCCTAAAAAGTATTTAAAATATTAATAATAAACCAAATTAATTGGAATTAATTCCATCCAAAAGTGGTTATCTTTAAATACAAAATAATCATTATTTAATCACCTCTCCTTAAGTATAAATACCCCTATTACACCCTCACTTATAAACACAATATATATCAACCAAAAACTTTCCATTAATCTTCCAAAAATCCTTAACTATGTTCTTTATGTCTTGGTCTTCCAATAATACCAACCCTAGTGTCCTTAAGAGGAGATCCGAAGGAGGATTATTTAAGCGAAGGTAACCATCTTTACTAACTCTTTAAATTTAATTTCTTCTTATAATTCTTATTAATATATTTTAAAAATTATAAATTAATAAATCTAGTATCATAAATTTACTTATATATTATTATGTTTGTGGGAAAACCATTTTTGATCTCTTCTTCATCCTATGAAAATCTAAAACATTGCTCGTGTGTACGTATGACTTATCGTCTCCATGTAGCGGTGTAATTCATTTTTCATCACCACTTTACATGGATGGTTATAATTATAGAAAAATGTATATATACGACAATTATAACATGATATTTATTCTCTAAAATTAATTTACCATCAACTTACTTACCCTTTTAACCATTTAGAAATGGCATCATCACTTGTATGCACACACAGTTTCTCATCTCCACGAAGCGATGTGATTAATTTTCTTTGTTAAACATTCAATAATGCTTATAAAAATGTATTTAATTATTAAATTTTATATTTATAACATTAATATTATTTTTTACATGATTTATCTATATCCTATTCAAGATAATCAGGAATTCCAAGACAAAAAAAGCATGATCAAATAAGGAAATTAACACCCGAAATAGTAAAAATAATGAAATATTATTAATTAATGGGTGGTAATAAGTTACAAAAGGATCATATAAGTTATTATAAATATGAATGTTTTTATAGTATAAATCAATAACATTTTTAAAACCATTATACATGAGGTTTTTACATATTTTAATGAATTTGAACTAGAGGGAAGGGATTTCATTACTCAATTTCAATTCATTTGGTTAAACTTCTACTTCATTGATTATGTCATGATAAGATTAAGTGTGAAATGGATTTTGATTATTTTATTTTGTATTTAAACTTTTTATGTGGATTTATAGTAGATAAACATAATCAATTCATTTTATTAACTATTACTTCAATGATTTCATCTTTATAAGGGACTTTGTATCAATTTTCTTTCATAGAACAGTATTTTGATGTTATGAACCTATATTATTTTATGAGGTGTATATATATCACCCCTTTTTCCTTTTATATAATGAATTTATTTATTTTCTTGATATTTAATTTTTTTTAAATGTTATTATTTCATGGGTAATACAATTCGATTGATTACAAATTAATAAGGGGTCATTTCACAATCTCATCATTATTCAAGGTTTTTGATGTTTACGTCTCCTTTGGGAGAATTATTTTAGGTTTAAATATTTAAATTAATCTATTTTATTATCCATTGGTTATTCATTAACTTTCTAAATTAATATTACCATTCATCTCCTCTTTGGTATTTAAAATGATTGATAAAATGTTTTTAAGAAAATCCGTCTTTATTTCTCTTTTTGGTCAAAAATCTGTTTTCATCAAAACCTTTGTTTTCTAAAAATGTTTTCAAAAATATTTTTAACCTTTTAAAAATGATTTATTAATTTAATTTTTACCTATTTTTTCAATTTTTTAAAAATAATCTTCATGTAATTTATAAAAAATGCCTGTTTTGATTTTACCGAAAATGTGAAATGGAGCATTTCTTTAACGTATACAACATGTATAGAATTTCCTACAATAATGAAAAAATAATCATTTAAAGATTATTTTATAATTATTAAAAGGTTATATCAAAAGAAAAGTATTTTAATTTTTTTTGTGAAGTTTTAGTTTTAAAAATTGATTTTCAAAATGAAAATTATATTTTCCTCAAGAATGTTTTTAAAGATATTTTTATTCATCAATGAAATAAACCTTTTATTATAATTATGATCCAATGGGAATATGTTGTATTGATATCATCCTTATTCTTTATTTGGATGTTTTATGATTAGTTTTATTTTGGATGTGCTATTTTGATACCATTTAGCATATTAGTCTCGATGGTTTATTATTATGTTCATTTCATTGAAGTTAGTATTAAAATTACTTATGTTAAATTTTAATATAAATTTTATAATGATTATGTTTCACCTTTTCATATGAGAAATGAACCAGAATTAGTAAGTGATAGGCATGACCCATTATATACTCTCTATGCATCGATAGGTATCATGAGACAAACTATTTTTAGGCATTGTCTGAGGCCATATATGTTTATGTATGGTATCTTGTTTGAAGACTTGAAGGTATGTTTATGATGTCCCTAATTATTCATTCTATCACTATGAAATTAGTTTTTGGTATTCCATGTGATTATTCAATTAGTATAATATCCAAGATTATGTTTCATTATCATGTGATTATTTATATTGAATTATTTGAGCATATTTTATTCTTACCATATTATGCTCATGTTATTGATTAAATGTAAAATGTTTTAGTTATTTACATTGACATATTATTTATGCATTATTTATTCATATCTTTTGTTTTACGCATACTCTTACTAGCACTACTAGAAAACTAACTTTTCCCAACTCTTCTATACCAACGGTTTGGCCAAAACCGTTGGGATAGGTATACCCTTTCCCAATGGTTTTGGCAAACCGTTGGGAAAAGTCCACTTTGTGGACACCTTTCCCAACGGTTTGTCCAAACCATTGGGAAAGGGTATAACTATCCCAACGGTTTGCCAAAACCGTTGGGAAAGGTCCCCTAGAAACCAACCTTTACCCCAGAATAAATTCCAGGATCAAGAACTATACCAACGGTTGTCAAAACCGTTGGTATAGGTCTATACCAACGGTTTTGACAATCGTTGGTATAGGTCCTGAGAATTTTTATCATATCTTCTTACCGAGAACATTATATAAATCAAAATTTAAAATAATTATGACAATAAATATATATATTTATGTAATTATGTTCACAAAAGTCATGTTAGGTTAGTGGTTAAGTCGTTCAATGATAAACTAGGGGTCCTGGGATCAAATCCTAGCGAATGTTTTTTTTGAAATACATATACCAACGGTTCCATAATAGTTGGTATATATTTTCATATTACTTATACCAACGGTTTCCAAAACCATTGGTATAGGTCTATACCAATGGTTTTCAAAAAACCGTTGGTATAGAACTATCCCAACGACTTACTTGGCTACGGTTCTCCAAACCGTTGGTATAGGCTATACCAACGGTTTGGAGGCCTATACCAACGGTTCCAAACCATTGGTATATGTTAGTTTTCCAGTAGTGTAGGCATTTGAGATCACCCATTTTTTATGTATTATTTTTCCTTAGGATACGAGGAAGTGTTTTGTGATTGATATTTAGGGATATATTAGGGGGAATAATGAAATTATGAAAGAATTTTTTTGTTTTTTGTTTTAAAATGTAATATGAATTTTAAATATGTATATAGTTTACTATTTAGTTCTTCAGGATTCAATTCCTTTTATCTTATGATAATGTAAAAAAGTAACCACCAACTCTTGGCTACTGGGGTCAGGGTTTTACAAATATGAGTTAGAAATTGGATTTAGTGTCTAGTTCTATTAATGTGAATGAATGTGGCATGGGTAAGGTGCCTATTTTTGAATATTATATTTAAGGGGTGTCTTAGCTTAATGTTATTGATGTGTCATAGAGCGAATTTTTCTTGGCCTTGATGACCCATATCTTGTGGAAACATGAGATGGGTGTTGGAAATCAACGATGCCCATTAGTGGGATATGGATTAATTGTAGTAAATAAGAGACTTATGGGTACACTGTCCTAGGGATTAAATAAGGTTTTTAAATTTACCTCTATGGGAGAGAGGAAATCAGAAATGGGTTAGGTGTTTTGGAATGGTTAACCCATGGACCTTTAATTGCATTTTTGAGAGACATGTCATCATGGGTTGATAGTTAATAAGAATGTATTCATTGGAGTGTAAAACAATGATAAAAAATTAGTGGGTTACATGATGGAAAATATTCTCCTAAGGTGGGGAGAGGGATTTCAATTGAGGGAGTGTTACCCTAATGTGAGAAGGTTCATGGGTGTGTGGGAATAATCATAGTAAATTCATTTTTGAATTATAATGTTAGAGAAAAAATGGAATCGAGTACTGCTAGATTCATCAAAGAATGTTAGGTATAGACTCAAACATGTTTTTTGGTTGAAGCTAAATGTTGGATATGGGATCTCAATGACTTAAGGTGACCCAAGTGAGATCGAGTCAGTTTCATGTTGGTTCCTACATTAGAGTATTCCAATAGTTTTAATTGGTTGGAGTTGTAATCGGGGAAGGTCACCAAAAGTTAAGTACAGACTTCAATGGGAATGTTTGGATGATCATGGGATTCCCTATAGGTTTACAACCTTGTGAATGATAAGGATAATATTGAGTTAGTAGCTAAAGCCTAGCTTTTTTGAGAAAAGTTATATGAGGTAGGTTTAACTTTCGTTATTGCATGTAGATGGATTTTGGGGATCTAAAACCATAGAGAGTGCATCGTTGGGAGATGATAATAAGGTTAAGGTTTTGACTTGTGTCTTTTAATTAAATAATCCATCTCTTTAGAGTATTTATTAGATGATGTAGGTTCATATGGTTGTTTTGGAACATTTGAATGATAAGGGATACTAGTGTTGGGATAATGTCTTTGTGGATGTTAGGAATGAAGGTTTGGGAATAATATCAATTGGAGTAAATTGAACACTAGTATTGTGTTCTATAGGGTAATTATAATGTAAAAAGTTCCATGACTTAGAATTGGTATTTCTTAGCCCAGTATTATGATGGGAATCACTATAAACTAGATGTGTGGGTGGTTGAGAAAGAGTCAAGTATCTTGGGGTAGATAGTAATGGCTGAGAGAATTCTTGGAATTTAAGTGATAAATTTAAGTAGTGGAATGTGTTTTTAAGTTTAAGAATTGGAAATTAATAGTTTCTATCTATAATCACGGTAATATTTTATCTTTAAAATATAGACCTGGAATAGATTAGGTGACTGACATAGGTCAGAGAATTGTTTTGGTCAACCATCAAGATAGATCAGTGATGAATTTTATAGGGTGGAGAGTTTATAATTCCAAATGTCTATATGTGTGTGTGGGTGGGTTTTAATTTTAAATATGAGTTCAATTCATCAAACTAGTGGCCCAATAATTTTATGTTTTGGGGTTCAATTGGCTATACAAGAGGTTTGAACCCCTCTAAAGGATGTTTTTGGACTTGAGGCATGTGTTGGATGGAATATATAAGAAGAATAAAGCACTAGAAGTATATTAAAGGCCACAACATGTTATTAAAACACCTTCAAATAGCTATTATAGATCCATTAGGGAACCTATGGTAAGGGAAGAAACTCTACTTGCTGCCTAGGCTCAATGGATTTTCAGTGGCCTCTTGGGTAATTTTTAAGTGAGGGGTACCCCTGTAATTTTACTAGGGGACCCTTTTACCCTATACTTTGGATTTTTGGTTTAAATCCCATTGGAATAACACCCATACACATCTTCTTACCTATATTATTCTTGGGAGACCTTATTTAGTTCATTTCCATTATATATTCTTTCACTCACAATCAGGAGACTATATTAAGGATATGTATCCATTCATCTCAACCTATGTTTACACAATTCTCTTAGTTTACCTATTCAGGTTCATGGATTATGATTTCACTAGATAAAGGTTGAATCATTCTGATTTTCTGAAACTTCCTCGATGTTTAGTGAGAGGGTGCCCCTAGAAAACATCTTCACACCATCGACCATCATTTCCTTAGAGGTATGCAGACGAGTGATTTTTCAAAGAGTGTTGTCCTAATTTAAATACAGTTTCTTGTGGTTGCAGTTCCATTTATTAAGGTTTTTCCTAGGTGAGTACTCATATATTGAAATGGGCCTCTATAGAACCGTGAGTCTTGCTTCAAGTGTATCGAGGACAACCAATGAGGGATTTTCCATTTTTTTATAAAAGTTTATTTTGATTATTTAGGTTCAAGTTTTTAATTATTTATAATTTGAATGAAATTAATTGGTTTCTTGGATGAAATATAGGGAAAACGTTATATTGGGTGTTGGTTTTCAGGCATAGATGATCTTGATCTATGGACTACCAGGATATGGTTTAATGGAGAGATTCATTATAAAGCTAGGTGGTATAAGTGATTTCCCTTAAATTCTTGATGTTTATAATACATATAATTTGTGAATCATGATGATGTCCATCATCAACATTGTATTTAAATTATAATATTATATTTCATTAATTTATGGACTTAGGTTAATTTAGTGCCCCTAACTGCACCCATAGTTTTGTGAACCACCCATGGATCGATAATGGTCCATGGGAGAATTATGGATTAATCTTGAATATAGTAATATTTTGGGTTAAAATGTGAACCTCATTAATATTTAACTATAATTTGTGGATATTTAATTAATTCAACCCATTATATGGACCAATAAAGGACTATGGAAGAGTCTTGAACTATGAAATATTTTTTCTACGAGGTGATCTTCATTAATTAGTTTAATATAGTGTATGAATACCACAAGTAAAGTGATGAACTTGATATACCTACTATATTATATTAAACTTAGCTTAAATTGGGGTTCCTCAACCCATAAGATGGAACTGGTAACCTTATTCCCCTTAGGTACTAGAGTGTGACTAGTTATTGGTTAATAAAATGATAACTTCTCAAATTCCTTATTAATTCATAAAACCAACAAAGGGATGTTGATGCATTGAGATTCCTTGAAGTAATTAAATTAAAGAAATGATGTTTATGAGTTGTGTTACCCTTAATTAAAGATGTTAATTTTTTAAATGAGAATATATAATCTAATGGATTAAAATTAGGTATTCCATGTATAATCCTTGGATTCTAGATTCAAATTCCAAGATCAAACCCAATGGGTTCTTAGTGATTCATGGAAGTATCTTGGTGTAATTCAATTGAATGGAATTGAGCTATGTTGCATGTTTTCCTTAATTTAATTCTAATCCTCTTTAGAGGAACATTATGCCTTGTAATCCTTTTAAGTATAATAAATCTGGTTATGAATTAAAAGTGTGGAATTTCATTGGTAAGCCTTAGATTTAGAGTTTAATTCCATGCATGAACCCAATGGATTCTATTTTATTCATTGATATGAATTTTGGACATAATCCTACCTTGGATCTGGTCAATGTATTATTTTTTTAGATTCCATGAACTGATATAGTGGATTCACTTGGAAAATCTAAAACATTATAATTCTTTGGTTAAATTCTTAAATTTGGCTTTAAGTCCACGTACATGGAATGCCTTGTATTATCTCATTGGATCCCAATCAAGAATATTCCTAAAATAAACTAGGAATTGATCATTGGGTTCTATTATAGTCCTATGATAAAGTGAAATGTTGAGGGTTTATCCCTCTAATTCTACTATAGAGATGTGAATCATGGATTGGTCAACATAGGATGGTTCACTTTCTCCACTCATATAATTCCTCAGATATTTTACTTATATTCACATAGTCTCATTATAGGGTAATTCCCATACTCACTATAGGATTCACCTTTAATGATTATTCTTGTAATCCTAGGATGATTTCCATGGGTCTTATGATTACCACATGGATACCTTGTTTAAAGATAACTGATTTAGGATGAAGTAGATAGGGTCAGTTGGGCTCCATCTGTGGGCTCATTCTCAAAACCACTTCAATAATTTTACCGCATTCATTAAATATATTTATATCCTATATAATATATATTTTATAATCATATACTAGAAATGAATTCGATACTGTTGGTGGTGGCCTACTAAGTTTTACTCACACCTTGTTAGGGCCACCATTCGGTACCCGAGTAGATCTCTTGGCTATAGGTTAAGACTATGGCTGGTGTCTTATTACTGTTACTTATATGGGGATAATACTTGGAATGAATGGTTTAGAAAAAGAATGTACTATGCCTGTCTATATGAGTTAGGTTGACTTATTTATTTATTTATTTTCACATAGCCATGATGTATGTGTATCAACTATTATATGTATTGGATTCATTGTACCTATATATTAATACGTTCTTGAATTGATTGTTTTTTATTAGGACTATCTATGTTGTCACACTATTAAAAAAAGTATTTATCACGTCGAAAGTTTTACATTAGTTATTTATAACTGATGTTAAAATCCATATAAATTGATTTATGACGTCAGTTATATTATAACTGATGTAAAAAATGAATTATCATGATTTATCACATTATTTATAAAACAACTGATGTTATAAATCAAGTATCTTACTTTATCACATTAGTTATAAAATAACCGATATGATAAATCCAATTTTTTATGTCAGTTATAGAATAACCAACGTGATAATGAAAATGTAATTGATTTATCATGTTTGTTATATAATAACCGATGTTATAAATCATTTTATCACACTGGTTATAGAATAAACGATGTGATAAATAATTATAGTTTTTTATGAAGTCCCATTTAAATCCATTATGCTATTTTTCTTTTTGGCGATAGTGACTTGGTGTAACTCATGCGAAAACCCTATAATCGATTATTCAATCCCATGGCCTCTAAACTCATTTTCCAGCTTCTTTCATCATTCTTTTAATCAGTGCATCTATCTTCTTGACTTGAAACTCTCAAGTAAGACTCAAATGCTTCGATTTTAGTCATTCACAGATGCCCTAAATATACTTTTTATTATTTCATTAATATTTTATTTCACTATTAATTGTTGAATGTGGTTTTGTATCAGAATGTTGTTTTATCATTGGTCATTCATAGATTCCCTGAATCCACATTTTGAAATTTCATTCATTGTGTGCTTGAATATTAATTGTTGATGGTAGTTTAGTATCCTGATATTGTTTTATCATTGGTATCCTAGAATTTTTATTCAATTATGTTTTACCTTTAGTTACATTCTTTATTTACAATTAATATTATAGGGAGATAAAATTAAATATGGATTTTCATTTAAATATGTATAACATGTCACCCAATCTACATTTTTGATGTATCCTGATGTGTTATAAATGGATGAGAGGATCATTGAGATACTAGAAGACACTTGTACATCTTGATAATAAAGTCATTGGAACTTCTTATACCTATGGGATATATATGGATGATATCATTTTTTCATTGGTAAACTATTTATTATTATATCTTAGTTTTTGTTATATTCCACTAATTATCATTTACTATTATTATAATGTGCTAAGTTTTAGTTTACTTTTGTGTTTCATAATTTTTATTTTTTTGTTTACATTAATATTGTAATATGTGAATTTGTATATTTGTGTACTAAATGTTTGTTTATTTGATTTGAAGGATAATGACAGATCAATCAATTGATCAACCACATAATTCTGGAGATGAAAATCGCGATCAAACCTCTAGGGGGGGGACATACACATTCTCTTTTTTATGTTCCCCAATCTTCTTCATATACCCCCACAATGAAAAATAAGAGTTATAGGTTTGGTAAATGTGGATTCACATGCTTACCAAATTATCACTTGCTCGTAGCTAGGACTAGAGGATAGTGGTAGAATTTTATGAGAATGATATTACAAAAGGTCCTAATGCAAAAAAATTCAAGGGTTTTGTATCAACTCAGGGTAAAATAAAAGTAATCATTTTGCTTAATTATTAGAGAAGTGTTGAGAAAACAACACTAGATCTGTTGTGGGAGACCATTTTGTTGTGCTCTTTTTCTATTGTTTGAGTAATCTTGAAATTTTTATAGTATAATATGTTTTTAGTCTTCCTTATCCGATGAAATTTCATATACCTGACACTGGAGGAGTCATGATGAAATGTTTATTAATGGATACTAAGAGATGGAGGGATTTCAAATAAAAATTCACATCTGATTTCAGTTTTGGTCATAGGAAACATGACAATCCAAGTCATATATATCATTTTTTATATGAAGACACATGGAAAAAATTTGTTGAAAGAAGAAGACAAGAAGCATTTTTGCTAAGTTCAATGTAAACTTTTAGAATTTTTCTTATATTAATGATAATATTAATGAATTCTTAATGATTTATTATTCTTAATTTATATGAATCGAGGAGATCTCATCCATAGATCCAATCTAGAAATGCATACCCTAATAGTTTATCTTAAAGATGGTATACATTATTATAAGAACAGATGATGGCTAAAAAATTACAAAAATTAGAGGCAAGTCTTTAATTTATAGAGTGGTTTCCCCTCCATGTCCTAATTCTAGACATGAAAAATGGAAGAGGGCTCAGATTAGAAAAAAGGGGAAATATCTTACAGAAGAATCGAGGGTCGTAGCAGAGAGGATTGTAAGATGTTTATTTTATTTATTTAAGTTAATTCAATTATTTATATACTTTGAATAATTATATAATTTTTAAAATAATTCATACAGAATTCTCTTGAGGATTAAAGAACATAGAGGGTATTTAAAGCTGATGGGAGGAAAGATATTTTATCTCTTTCATTGGGAAATACCAAACACCTGGGTTGTGTATGAGGATACCTGACAGGTGTATCAGTGAGAAAAATGTTACCATGTTCTTGAGATTCTTCCTTGGATGTTTTTTTATAAAAAAAATATAATCTTTAGAGTTTAAAGTTCAAAATATTAATGCGATGATGGAGGAAAAGATCATAGCATTGGTATAGTATATGTTTGTAGACATACAAAGAAAATTTCAGATTAGAACTCCCACTCCTCTACCTATTCCTGCAGCTCACACTCCCCCACCTCCACCTATGAACCCCATTGTTTATCCTCTACCTTTTCATGGAGGCCCTATTTTTATCCTAATCCTACACCCCCTTATCCACATCTTCCTAGTTATTGTGAGCTGTATGTTGATGATTCTCACTATCATATAGTTTCATATTGGATGATATATTATATAGGAGAAACAATTAATCATCAACATTTAGAGGTAGAGAAGCGTAGGGTCACTATATATGATATTATAGATATATCATCCAGAGTACCATTCTCTACAGATGAGGTGAGGACAGTTGGACAAAGTATCAACTACTTTTTAGTTTGTCCATCTGGCCTTCTACAACACATTACCATAGATGTATTTGTATATTTGTATATTTTATTTTATTTTTTATTAAATTTCTCTTAACATTTTAAAGTTAATATATTTATCTATTTATTTATAGGAATAATTTAAAGGTAAACAAATATTATATATCCAACAATAAAGAAAAAGGGCTATGACATCAGATACATATTCTAGTAGTCTTAACATATTTTCAAGATATTAAAATTTGTTGGTGGGTCATTATACGTTTATAATAGAAGCTCATGTTTTTGGGCATGTAATAGATGTAGGTATTGTGAAAAATGATATCATGGAGCTTATTACTAGAGATAAGTTGGGAATCAACGTGATACAAGTTTTTTCCAAGTAAGTCTTAACATAAATCTTTCCCTACATTAAATTTATTGAAAATTTATACTTATGTCTATTTTTTATTAGGTATCTTTATAAAATGTGTGAGGAGAATGATAAGATAGATGTATATGGATTGATGGACCCAAATTTGATTTCACCTGAAGAACAAATATTGACTGAGGAATAAAGAACATTTTATATTACTGATAGATTTGAATAGAATATAATCACACAGTGCTGGATGTTTCCTTATGTTGAGAGGTATGAAACATATATCTCAAAAAGTGTTATTTATCATTTAATATAATAACCACTAACATTAAGTTTTATTTTATATCAGTAACTATTAGATGTTCGGTGTTTTTATCCAAGGGATAAAACACTTTATTAGATATTCTCTATCCATGGCAATATATGGGGAAATTTTAAGAACATGTTGGAAAAGTAAGTATTAATTTATTCATAGTTTATATTATAATGAATTTTAAATTTATTTTATTCTTATTATTTTCTAATAGGGGATGAAATTTATTTTGAAAAACTAAAAAGAAAAAGCATTCCAAGATCAAATATATAAAATTAAAGGTGAATCTCTATTTATAATTAGTAAATTTTGGATGTATTACAGAAATATGATATTTTGAATTAAAAAAAAATTTAAAAAGAATTTTAATAAACAAAAAGGCATAATAGAATGCAGATATTATGTGCTAAGATTTATGTATGAAATAATTACAATTAGAAAAGTTAAGATGTTTGACCAGTTTAGATTTCCTTATAAACTATTCCTCAATATTTCATTTGTTTTATTTATTATACATGTTAACTACTTTATTTTTAATTTATAGATATTTGATGACTCTAAACCTTATAGTTTAAAAGAGGTTATACAATTACAAGTGGAATGGTCAAATTATTTTACAGATTTGATTGGATTTTAGTTTTTTTAGTTAATATTGTAATTTTGAATGTTAAAATTTTAAATGTGTATTTGGTAGTTGTTTTTTTGTTGTAGTTAGGTTTGTTTTTAGATAATATTGTAATTTTTTGAATGTTTTAACTATGAATGTGTAAATTTTATACTAGTTCTATTTCCAGTTCTGATTATTTATACTTCTTTAATTATGCTACTAGTTTTACTAATGATTTTACTTGTTATTGGTTTGATCAGCATTAGAGAGGAAGGGTAACATGAATTATTTAAAAAAAATATTCTTTACATCGGTTATTTTATAACTGACATAAAAAACCTTCATCACTAAGACCTTTATCATCAGTTACTAATTAAACTTTGTAAAAAAGGATATAGGATCATGGTTTTCTACATTGTTTATATAAAAATAAATGTGGTATATAGTTTTTTACGTCTGTTATTTAATAACCAACATAAAAAGCCTTCATCTCGGAGAATTTTTCATATGAGTGATTTAATAACTGATGTAAAAAATCTGTTCCATTATTGATTTAAAATGTCATTTTTTTAACCAACATTAAAGAAAATATTTGTAACATCACCTTTAACAACAATAGATAAAAAGAAACGTAAAAAATAAAAAAAACTGACATTAAAAAGGATTTTTGAACTAGTTTCAGTTTATTATTATTTTTCTACTATAAATTACATTGATTTTATACTATATTTAGTATTGATACAAAGTGTATAGTCTCCTGACCATATTCCATTAGACCCTCACTACTGATCGATATCCTTTGGTGTTTGGGGATGCCTACTTGAGGAAATATGGCCCTCCATTCTAGTTACTTTTAGTGTATTGAGTTAGGGATGTCACACAAGGACTAAGAGCATGAGTAGAGGATGTCCTAAGACTTTGAAACAATAAAAATTATATCCTTTAATTTATTATAAAACTCTATAAATTACATTAATTCATCACATTATATGAAATTAAGGATTCTAAAAAAATCTCAAATGAAAACATTAGATACATTTGTGAGTGTCTATGATCACGAAAAAATAATGAGTGTGATATTTACAAAAAAATTCCCCATTTTAATGATTATAAATGCGTAACTTAAAAATATAAATTAATCATAAATGAAGATTAAAATATATAAAAATGTTTTCAAGATATCAATAAAATATATTAAAGATCTCAAGAGTAAAAATATGAATAATTCTATTAAAAAAAATAAATAGAAGTTTTTTTTAAAATATAATCTTAAAAAAACATTAAATAATTAAGAGAATTTTAATAACTACTCCCCCTTTGTGAAAATAAATTTAGAAATTTTGTACCCTTTGTAAAAACTTGTTTCTATTATATTTATCACCATTTTTGTTTATAAAAAATAGGTCAATATAAAAAATATAAAAATAAAATTCGAAATAAGATACTTAATAAATATTTTGATTAAAAAAACGAGGTATATTTGAAAAACTAAAATGGATTTTGAAAAATAATTTTAAGAGAGAAAAAGTTTTTGAAAAGAAAATTAAAAAATATATTTATTTTAAAAAACCGTTTAATTTAGAAAATATCAAAATAATATGATTATTATAGAGTGAGAGGAAATTAAAATATAATATATAAAGAAAAGAAAAATAGAAAGAAAATATTTTTAAAAACATTTCATAGATTCCAAACTCCTCAAATAATAAAATTATTAGAGAGATAGATTAGAATGTTAAATAGAAGAGAAGAACAAAGGGGTATTAAAGGAATAGAGATACGAGAAGATGAAAATTGGATGAAATAAATATAATTATAATGATAAAAGAGTAGAGAAAAATAATAAAAAGAAAATAAAACTTTACATAACTTTACCACAACATCTTTTTTCATTAAGAAATTTTTTTATATCCATTGATTTATTTTTCTATTTAAAGATCTTGAAGAAGGAAATTCCATTTTAAAGTAAAAGAGTATTATTTCAAAAATATTTACATGATTTTTAATTTCATTAAGGAAATATTAAGGAAAAAAATTTGATACAAGTATATATAATATTTCTACTCATCATTAATCTTTTTTAAGTGAGATATATTTTTTATTTTAAAATAATTATATACATTAATACTTTTGTGATTTTTGAAATTGAATTTTGAAAATATAATTTCTAAAATAAAGGGTATCAAAAATTGTTTATAAGAAATAATATTACTTTAATAAAAGTTACTTGTATGATTTTGAAATTTTGAAAAAAATATTTTCTTTTAAAATAAATAAATAAATAATTTTTAAAACTAAAGATCTCTGATAAAGAAAATTTCATAATTAAAAATATTTTTGGATCCCCCCTAAAATGATAACACAGGTGATATAAATGGATCATTTCAAATAAAAAATAAAAGAAATTCAAGTTTAAAAAATATTTTAATTTTCTTTTTAAAATGAAAATAGCCAAAGATAAAATGAAGAATGTCACAAGAAAACCATTAAAAATTCACCTTTAATGAATTATAAATATTTGGAGGCTAAAGGTTTTGTGAAAATATCAGTGATTTGATATTTCATTGACACAAAATACAATAATATGTTATATTTTAGGAAGTTATCTCTTAGAAAATGGTGACAAAGATCAATGTGTTTGGTACAAGAAAGATTGATAGGATTTTAAGAGATATTTATGGCACTAGTATCATCACACTTGATAAGCATATGGTTAAATGTTTGTCTAAAATCAAATAGAGCATTTTGAATACATATAATTTTAGTGGAATAACTCACAATGACTATACATTCCCCTTCATCTATAGAAAAAGAAACTAAATTCATCTTCTTACTACTCTATGAGATAACAGATTTTCCTTATAGATGAAAATTTACACTAGTGTTTTTCCTATCTAGTTAGCATCCTATGAAATTATCATCCAAAAAATAATTTAATTCAAAAAGTAGTTCCTTTTAGAAACTAATATTTTCAGATCCTTTTAAACAATAAAAAATACTTTTGAAATAATTGAAATGATATTATTTAGTATTTTAATGAAAACGAGTACAAATAAAAACACTAAACATGATATCATACTAGGTTGTTGTTATCTAAAATAAACTACCAATAATATCACTATAAATTTTTTTATTGACCATTTTACCAGCGTCATCCAACATTAACTTACAATTCATAATCAAGGGTGTCATAATTTCATTAGCATGATCCATTCCAAATTGTTTTAATAGTTCATTTGTTTATTTTCCTTATTTTAAAAATATTCTATAATTTCTTTGAGAAGTTTTAAAAATAAGGAAGAATTTGAGTTTACCCATATAGTTTATATAAAATTCATTTTTCATCAAATAAGAAAATTTAAAATAAATATTTTAATTGCTAGAGTAGAAAATCACATCAGAAATATAAATTTAAACAAGTAATAAATTATTTTATATGTGTTTAAAAAAGTGTTTATTTGTTTTTTTCTATTTTAAAACCATGTAAATAGAGATAATTTTAAATATTTTTATACCAATCCTAAAGAGGTTTTTAAACCACAAAGAGATTTGGAGAGTTTGAAAATAGAATTTAGAAAAGGATTATTTTAGAAAATTTTCATAAAAAACAATATGGATTCATTATTTAACCATTTTAGTCCATTTTTTAAAAACACAATAAGGTTATATTGAGTTTTAGTACCCATTAAATACACCTTCAACTAATTTATTTTGAAATTTTCCAAGATTTTTTTTTGTATTTAAAGTAAAACATTTACAGCCAAAAAGTTTGAAACAAATGACTTGGGATTTTTTATTAAGTTAATGTTCAAAAAGGAATTTTTAAGGAAAATTACTAATGATAATGTGATTAATTATATATAATATAATATTTATATTCTCAACTCAAAAAAATATAAATGAAAATTAATTTAAAATGGTTCACACGATTTATTGGATAGTTTGATTTCACGTCTCTACTACCCCATTTTGTTTAGAGGTTTGAGGAGCAGAAAAATATTGATTATAACATGTAAAATAAGAAAAATAATTAAATTAATTATTATCTAATTCTACAACATTATCACTTTGAATTGAAATAATTTTAAAACCTTTCTCAGTTTCAACCCTTTTTGAAAACTGGATGAAGGATTTGCAAACTTCACTTATATGAGATAAGAAATATTCCTATGGGAACATTGTAAAGTCATAAAAAATTATGAGAGGTTAATATTTTCCTCCTAAAATTTCAATTTTATAAGGAATAAAAATATCAATATGAATCAATTCTTTATTTTTTAAATATTTCATTCCTTTTTTATATTTAAAAGAGGATTTTTGTTACTAACCATATTGTAATTATTTACAAACCATGTCATATTTGAAACAAAATTTTTAAATATTTCATACTAGTTGGAAAATATTGAGTTTGAGAAGATATTTTTATTTGAAATGACCAATGAATCTATATAAAATCCATGAATCACTCACTTATGGACTCAAAGATTTGATGTTTTGGAAAAAAAGATATTTTAAATTAATTTTGTAATCATTTTGAAATCTTTATGCACAAAATAAAAGTTTTACTTTGAATTGAAAATTTGAAAAATAATTTTAAAAAGTGATTTTAAAAACACCATATAAAAATTGAGTAATGATTAATTTTTTTACTAATCTTTTACAAATAAAACATTTCTAATTAAATTTGAGTTATAAAAACTGATTCTACCTTCATCGATTATCTTACACATAGAATTATTTCTTAAAGTAATGTAACCCCCTTTAAGCTTACCAATTTTATTGAATTCAAAGAGGTCACCACATAAATGTATCTATCAACCATAATTTAAGTATCACATTTATTATTGGGTTTTGATTAGAAGAAAAGTTTCCTACAAAATTAAAAAATTTATGGCTTTTGTAACCACACTAACATAGGTCATGTTACATACAACAATTATTTTGGAATAAATATTTTCTTGGTTTGTGGTTTTATTTTTGAAATATTGGAATATATTTGTATTTTATTTGTCCTCCCATATCTTTTATTTTTTCATTCACATTTAAAGATTAAATAAAAAATTTGGTTGTAGTACTTAAAAAATATGTATTGTGAGAAACCTTTTACAAAAGTATTTTTTGTTGGATTTTTATAGGTTCCTACACGATTGGATTATCCAAATATTACCCAATATTTTATATGTTTTTGAGATCCCAAAATTCCATTTATGTTTTCTTCACCTTGATTGAACTTAATAAGTAAACTTTTGAGGCTTTTGATGGTGAATTCGATCTTATCTATATCTGGTTGATTTTTTATTTTCATGATGAGATCTTTCTTTTCCTTGAAGTGAATATCCTTTTATTTTTTGATATTTTATTTTTCTTGAACCAATTTATTATATTTATTTTCACGTTCTAAGTATAAATAATTGAGTTGGTTATTACCATTTTCAATATTATATAAGGTATATTTTAGGTCTTTATAGTTTGAGAGATTGGAGGACCAAGAAGAAGAATATCGGGAAGGATAATTAGGAGAATATGAGGAATAAGAGGAAATAGGAGTAATAGGTATTAACCTTGAAATATTCATCAACATGTTCCATAATAAACTTAGGGCTTGATTAACTTGAAGTGTATGATGTAGTTGAATTTAAGGAGTCATCAATTTCACTCCATGTCATGTCTTTGAAATCATTTTTACCTTATTTATTTTCTTTGATATTTTTATTGTATATAAGGAACTATGGTTTGATGTGATGTTTTTTACATTATTATCATGTTAATTCTGGTTCCACATTTTTCCTTTAATTTTTTCATCGCTTGTAGAACTTATTATTATAGAATTAATTAAATATATTTTTGGTAAAAACAAGATGATTAGTAAACTCACCTTCATATGGATTATAATTGATAGATTTAAAGGAGATTATTTTCTTGACTTATTTATATTTATTTTACTCCTTCTATACTTGGAATTTCATTATGATTTCATATATTATAAGTGTGTTTATTATTTCCTTAACTTCCAATTTTTTCACATATTTAGCTTCTTGAATGCCTATGAATTTAGGAGTCAAGGAGCTAGGTAAATCTCATAATATTTTATTTATGATTGTTTTATTGATAATTCATTACCAAAGAAATTTATATCATTTTATATTTAATTAATTCTCATAATTATACTTGTAATAGTCTTGAAGTTACTTTGGGAAGTTTTTGTAACATTTTTTGTGTTTATTGTTAAAAATATTTGTTATAAAAATTTGTTAAAAAATTGAGAAATATTTGTTGAATTTTGTTAATAAAGTTTTCCTTAAGAAGCCTAGAAAACCTTTATATTGAGTGGCTGGATGAGATGAAGGATTTTTTTCCTTAACTATGTTAGGAAAACATTCCTTAAATAAGAGGATTCAAAATTGTTACTAAATGTTTCCAAAATCATGAAAAATATCATGATCCAAGATATTGTTCAAAGGGGAAGATCATGGCCACCAGACATAGATCACCAAAATAAGGTGATCAGATAAAGATGTTATAAAATAAAGAATATCGACTCATGATTCTAGATGGAATATTTATAATAATATTTCAAAAGACTATTGAAAACACATGAAAAGATATAAAAACACTTTACATAAGGGTAAATTATATCATTCCTCGCATAAGGGTATTAATACTAATTAATAAAGGTAACTAAAGTACAGTGGGTTAAGTTATTGGATGAATATAAATATGAAATCCTCATTACCAAATTTTTATAAAGTTTAAGAAGTCCAAAGAGGTGACCAAGCATGAAGTCGTGAGGAATAGAAGATCAATCGATAATATAATGTTCAAGTTTCAACACTAGATGAAGTATAAGAGTTGTAACTAGAAAGGGAAAGTATTATATGTGAGAAGTCTTTTGAAGTTTTAATAATGTTATCGTCATCCAATGACTTGATTTTACTAGATTGAGGTTGTTGGAGTTTCTTGATATAAGAAATATAGGTGATCTAATAGAGAGTTTGTATTTTTTTCAAGTGGAATTGTTTTTGTTTCAAGATGTATAAGGGTTGAGGTTGAAAAGTAATAGAGTGAACTGCATAAGGAGGCCCATCAGATTGATACCATAAGTATAATATCTATCATATGAACATCCATTAGATAGATGAACATGGGATAGACATTCATTATTTCATTGGAAGGATGATTCAGAGAAGTTATTTCAGACTGAGTTTTTCAATCCGTGAAATATATGATGTTTTCACAAAGGCAGGATACACCATGCATAAACATTCCAACACACCAGTTGAAACAGATTAGAAAAAGGGAGTTAGAAGGAGATACATGAAATAATGTTTTTATAATGTCATCAGACACACATCTACTAGACACGGTTTTTTTAATATTTACATAAATTTTTAAAGAACATAACATTTATGATTCTATAATTATCCATTAATGTTTACTTATATAGATGAGATTTTGAATATTTAATAAGTTCTACTAAGTTAAAGGTAATTCAATTAAGGTTTTAGATGTTGAGTTTTCTTAAAAATTCAAGAATATTCAAGAAGAATCTATAATTCTTGAGAAGTGTGAAATGAATTTCAATTGAGAAATATTTTTTAATATTTTAGTTTTCAGTGATCTGGGAAAAAATTGGGTTTTTTCCATTTCCATTTTGAGTGCACCTATATAAAGGGGGTGAAAGTACAATAATACTTATCACTGTTAATTTGTATGAACATGCTGACACATTGAAGTTTTTTAAGAGTATGAGTTTCCATCCAAGTTTTTTAAGAAAAATATACTTGAAAAAGTCAAAAAATAGAGTATTTATATTTAATAAACTATGAAAAGTTTCAATTTAGAGTCACCAGACAGAGTCTTACCAAGAAGTGGCACCTGAAATACCACACAGAATTGTAATCAGATAGAGTTTATGAGTAGTTTTGTGAGGCATAATGGTTTTTTTCATTAGATGGAAAACAATTTAGAAAAATAGGTATAATTTTAGTGCGGTTCATTGGATAGAATACATCAGATGAAGGATACGTGCATTGGAAAGACACTTACTGGATGGAAGAAACCAAATAGAGGAAATCCAAAAAAACTTTTAGGGATTTGTTTACAAATTTTGTTATACCTATGTTGGATCAGTTTTCAAAAGAAAAATCTTATAACCTAAAAGAGTATACTAATTCCTATCTAGATATAAGAGGAGTATAACAAGAGTTGTCTTGTTGTATTCAATTTTATATTATAGTTAATTTCCTTGGACTAATGGGAGTTTTATATGAAAATCATGTAGTCACCCATATTGGGGGTAAAAATTTTAAATCTTGCATGATTTGATTTACTTTATTATCATTTAATGCTTGTGAGATTGTTATAAAAGGTGATAAGGATAATGAATATAATGAGTTTTAGGGGTTAATTTATATGTGAAAAGAAATTATAAAAATACCACAATTGATTCAACCTCCCTTTCTTAGTAGTTTTTCTAATCTAAAAAAAATCAGTTTTTATCAGAGAAAAGGTTCCCCTATTTGATCCTTATAATGTAAAATCTCAACTAAGTGAATAACATAGGTATTCCTACCTTTTATGGAAAAAATTATCATGTTTGAAAAAACAGAATGATACCCTATCTTCTATTTCTTGTCTTGAAGGTAATCAATGTTGCTAAAATTTATTTTCTACCCATTGGGAAATATTCACCTATAACGTTTGGTGACAAAAGAAATATTTATGTAGATGGGAAGGATATAAATTATTTTCAAATTTAATTTTTATAAAAGGTGTTCAGGAAGGTAATGTTTCTAAAAATAGATAAATAAACTTGGGAGAATCTTGAAAGTATTTTAAAAGGAAATAAAAAAGTGAATGAGGAAAATATATAAATCTAGAATAGCAAGTAAGAAGACATCATAATGAAAAATTAAGAAACTTTTGATGAGTAATTCATCATATTTAATGATTTATTTTTCAATAACAGAGGATTTGGAGATGTGTCTGAAGAATCTACCATTATTAAGAAACTCATGAAAAACTTTCCTGATAGGTTGGATTCTATAATTTCTTCTTTAGAATATAATGAAGATTTATATATTGTTAAATTAAATAACATTCTTATTGAATATGAGATTCATAAATCTACAATATTTAAAAATAATATTATGGAAATATTAAGGATGAAATGACATTTGAAGCTATGAGAAGGATGAAAATACAGGATATTGGGATTGTTAACCTTATTTATTTATAAGATAAGAAAGATGATGAAATAAATGAAGAAATAATATATCTTATCTCCAAAAATTATTAGAGAGAAGAAGGAAAATATATATTCAAACTCTTAATTAAATTTTTTGAGTGTATAATAATTGTACATTTTTCTATACATTGTCCTAAGAAGAAAGTTGCAGAATATGGAGACGATTTAGCAGACAAACCTCAGTGGAAGTAGTGGGGAAAAAATATTAGGTAAGATAATAAATAAATTAGTATAAAAGTTTTTACTATAACATAATAAGTATTTTGAGCAAGTAAGTTTAATAAAACTCTACTGAAAACAATTCTCCAAAATATGAAAATCCAAAAATCTTTAGGAATTTCATTGAAAATGTTTTGAAAAAGTAATATCCCTCAAATAGTGAAGAAAAAAAGGTGAATAAACATATATATAATATAAAATGAGATCATAAATTTTATAATACATTTATAAAAACATAAGACTCAAGAAATTAATTATATAAATAATATGTGTATATTGAGGAGATTAGAAACCTCAAACTGAAAATTTCAAAACAAGGAAAGATAGTGAAAGGTATAAATAATAAAATTGATGTTATGGAAGATAAGTTTTTTAAATATCAATTTATATTTATTTAGTTGAAAGTAAATTAATGAATATATATTAAAATTTCAACAAGGATTTATAGGTAAAGTGTGAAATATCACAAGCTGCTTAGAATACTCACTCAAAGAATAAAGTGAAATCTTTAAAAATAAAATATAAAAGTTAATTTTATTTTTCTAACCATGGAGGTGTTAGAAAAAATATTGGGAAATTTTTTTGGGAGGTGATGTGATAATTACATCATATCTACTTAAGTTGGAAACAAACTTAAATAATAGGTCTCTATATGTTTGAGAAAATCAGGTTTAGATTTCTTTATAAACCACAATAAATTTTCTATATAAAAAGATCTAAATTCCATAGAAGACCAAGATTTGGTCAATATTTTTTATGTTGTGTTATATATGATAACAAGAAATATAATTGTTGGCACACCAAATCTCTTCTTAGAAATAGGAATGAATAAAGGGGGAGCAATTTTGTGAGGAAATAGAGTAACTTTCCTAAACTGTAGGAATAAATTAAGGAAAAATAATCAGATGTTTGAAAGTTTCCCATGAAAAACCAATTTTATTTCATAAATAAAGTTTTTGGAATATGTTACTAACCATTTCAGTAACATCCCTGACCCGAGAGCCACTAAACTGGTGCCCCGAGCTGGGTAGTTACATGACCTCAAGCACGCCTCCCTGTACACCAAAGGTTGCAGACAAGTAGCGAGGGTACAATAGGTCACATGGGGAGAATATACCCTCATTACTAGAGTAATACACAAAAAGTAATAATATAAATAACTAAAAAAGAGAACAATCAATAATACGCATAATTAAAAAATTCCCAAAACTAGGTACAACCATATAAAACAGTAAATATGCCATGCCATGCTATAGTGTCAAGTGAACAAAACCCCAAAAGAAACAAAACAACAGGATCCCCAAACTTTTCTGGACTCCAAGTCTAGAACCTCACCCAATATGTCCCATGTCCAACTCAAATCCCTAGCATAGGACCCTTGCCCTTGTCCTGACCTGAAAGCATGAAATCTTCTCGGGTACCCAATGAAAACCTGAGTAGGGTGTGAGTATAACTTAGCAGGCCACCACCAACAGTGTCTAAAAAATATACAACAAAGGAAGATAGTTCATGAAAGTGATAAATAATGACAAATAAGGATAAAAATTTCATTGGGGGAATTCTAGACTATGTTAATTTAACTTATACTACCATTAAATCCAGGTTTACTACTTGGACATTTCATTTTTTAATCTACCCTTTTCACATGTTCAATGTATTAGTCATGTTCAACATTATCAAGCATATAGGAATAAAATCAATCCCTATCTCAGTAGGCATCACATTATAATAATATTATAATCCTCTCCTCGAAGCCTCAGTCCGGGTGGAATGAAACCATTAGGGTAATAGAACTTTGTCCCCTTCCCTAACTCGTGTATTTGGGGGTGGAGATAGAACCTCAGTCCAACTCAACCCGTGGGCATATAACCTCAAGTCGTTACCCCACTCAACCAAGCCATGTGAACATTCTTATTTATCATTCACCACAATCAACTATATCACAAAAAAAGTAGCCAATAAAATTAAAAACATTACACTAATATCATTAAATGGGAAATTAATATTATTTACTCAATCCATTAATACATTTATTATTTATATTACTTAACCCATTTATCCCCATTCAATTTCTCATGCCTATCTCACTAATCATATTCAACTATAAAGATAACCCCTTAGCATTTTATCATTAACCCATTTAATCCTTTTTTAAAGCCAATCAAACACCCACATAGGTCATTACCCAACCTAGGTGTATCACTAAACTCCTATTTCCCATCCTTCAATCATATTAGCATTTTTTTATGGGCTCCATGTTCTCACACAATGACCTTACACGTACTTGAATAAACTCTAAGTCCACGGAATATCAGCACACCCCACAGGTGGCCCTAATTTGGTCGATTCATCATCCTTGCATCCCAATGGGATCAGTTGGGGTTCAATTAACCATTTATACACCCATTCTATAATATCATGTCAAAACCACTAAGAATTGATCAAAATAGTACATGAATAAAAACCCTATGAGCACAAATCTACACAAAAACCAAGAGATATAACTTGTAGACCACCTACCTTTAATCTACTAGCGAACACACTTCCAACCAAGGACTTAGATCTCAATTCAACCAAACCTTGAAGTTTTACCCTAAATATCACTAAAAATTAGGTCTTGAGACCTTGATATGGAGATGGAAAAGAAATACAAACCCAAAAACAAAAATAGAAACACAAGTGAGATTAGCCTTACCCCGATATTCAATCTGCATCTGAAGGAACTCCAAATGACCCTAAGATGAGGGATATTGTTCCTTGGAAGATCTTGGAGCTTTTGGGGAATCACTAGGGATGGAGGATGAGGAAGGGAAGAAAATACCAAGTGCCCCTTATTTCCCCCGCAAGGGAATTTTTGTAAATTTTTAGAAGCTCCCAAGGCGCATGATTTACACGCACGATTTTCCAAATCATGCGAAAACCATGAGGAGGCTACTACCCTCACTCCCTCTCTCTCGCAAGTTTTTCCAGACTGTGCGAAAACTGTGTAGATTGTCACTGCCCGCACGAACTCTCCTCTCATGGTTTTCTAAACCATGCACAAACTGTGCAGACTTCTCATAAAGTGCCTTTTCCCCCATTTTCATGTTCCGAATCCCTAGAGCACCTATGAACCTTCACAAGGAATTTATTAAACACTTTATTAACCACAATAGGGTACTATAACTGAAAAATAACAAGAAAATATGTTACAGAGAAATCTGGGATCTTACAACCTCCCCACCTTACAACTGCTCATCCCCAAGCCACTCTTCCTAAGAAACATCGAGTTCCCAAGGAAAAGAGACCGGGACACTGGGCCCACATATCTAACACTCTATCCCATGTTTCCTCCTAAAAATTTCAATTTTTCCATAGAACACAAACCAATGGAACAACCTTTCCCCAAAAAACAGTCTCACTATGATCCATAATACGAACTAGGTTCTCCTCAAGGGACGCATCAACCTCAAGATCGACATCCTCAACATTTATCACATGAGATTGATCAGGGTGATACTGTCAAAGTTTTGAAAAATGGAAAACATCATGCATCCCACTATAAAACTGTGGAAGATCCAATTAGCAATCCACAGTTCTGACCCTCTCCACAATATCAAATGGTCCCATGTATCTGGGCGCCAACTTTCCGTGCTTCCGAATTCGATGGTGAACCAACCTTAGAGACACCCGAAGAAACACACTATCACCCAACAAAAACTCAAGAGGTCTATGATGCCGATATGCATATCACTTCTGCCTAATATGAGCCATTTTTATATGCTTTTGAATCAAATAAACCTTTTACAACATCTCTTACACAAGATTTAGTCCTAACAGCTCAGATTATATAGTCTCTAACAGATACAATAGAGATATACACAGTCTCCCATAAAGTTCCTCAAAATGTTCCATCTAAACTATAACATGAAAGTTGTTTTTCTAAGAAAAATCAACAAGAGACAAGTGATTTTCCCATGAACCACCAAAATCTAGAACAAATTTTGTCAACATGTCTTCTAATACCTAAATTGTATGCTCTAACTACCCATCCGTTTGTGGGTGGTAAGCAATACTCAAAAACACCTGGGTACCAAGTGCCTTCTGTAATCCCTTCCAAAAGTTAGAGGGGAATCATGGATTATGATCTGAAACTATGGTTCTTGGCATGCCATCTTACGATACTATTTCTCAAACATACAACTCCCCCAACTAGTTGATTGTATAGGTCTGATGAATCAGCAAGAAATGTACCACTTTGGTCAAAAGATATACCACCCCCCAGATTGCATCATTCTTCCAGGAAATCCTCCGAAAATCCACTATGAAGTCCATTATGATTCCATTCCACTTCCACTATGGAATATTCAATGACTACAACAACCCACCTAAAAGCTGATGTTCTGCCTTGACCTACTGAAAGGTAAGGCATCGTGTCAAAAAACTCACAACTAATTTCTTCATTCCCATCCACCAAAACTACCAATGGATATCATGGTACATCTTAGTCAAGCCTAGATGCACTTCCCACTTTGATTCATGGAACTCATGCATCAACTCCTCCCATACATCTTCCAACACCACAACATGACCATGAACATAAGAGACTCTATCGGCATAGAAATTCCAACCAGAAGGTGACTAACAACCTTTAAGAATTTTCTTTATAGACAAACACTCTGGATCCACCAAATGAATCTCCTTAACTCATCTCAGAAGTGAGGACTCAACTGCTATAGATGTAAGTGTCATCTGACCGTGCCCATCCTATACCTCCAAATGCATCTCATAAAACAAGGACATCATCACCCACTCTGAACTGGATTCTTGAACTACCTAATTCTGAGTCTTCCGGATTAGAGCGTCATTGACACTATCCCCTTTCCCTAGTGTGTATATAAACTTAAAATAAAAATAATCTAGGTACTCAACCCACTATCGCTATCAAAGACTCAAATCCCACAGAGAGAAGATGTATTTGAGACTTTTATAGTCTGTGAACATCGTGAAAGGTTCCCCCAACAAGTAGTTCCTTCAACACTTCAAAGAATGAACCACATCAGCTAGATCAAGGTCATAATTAGTATAATTCCTTTCATGTGGCCTCAAATATCTCGACCCATAAGCTATAAACGGATCATCATGCATCAATAATTAACCAAGTCCCACATTGGACACATCACATAACAAGGTATACCTCTTACCTGATTTAGGTAAGATAAAAATCAGTGTGGTAGTCAACCACTTTTTCAGTTCCTGAAAAGAATTATCACAAGCCTATAACTAATCAATCTTAACCCCCTTCTTGGTTAGGACTGTGAGTAGTGCTTCCAAATAATATAAATCTCTAATAAGACTTTGTTAATAATTGTCCAAACTTAGAAAACTCTGGAAGTCATAGGAGTTCTTGGGCTGCTCCCAAGAAACCATAGCCTATGCCTTCTCCATATCCTCCAACACACCCGAATCAGAAATGATGTGTCCCATAAAGTGTAACTCATCAATCCAAACTGACATTTTGATAGCTTGGTGTAAATACTATGATCTCTTTGTGTACTCAAGATAATTTCAAGATGTTTGGAATGATCATTTTGAGAGCTAGTGTACACCAATATTTCATCAACGAAGACAACTAAAAACTGATCCAGATACAGGTGAAATATCAGGTTCATCAAGGCCATAAACAAAGCTGGTGCATTGGTTAGACCAAATGAAATTTCCAAAAATTCATACAACCTATACCTTCTTCATAAATCTATCCAGGGTACGTCAAATTTTTTTACCCTCAAATGATGGTATCCTAATATCAAATCAATATTAGAAAACACCAATTCACCAATGAGATGATCAAATAGGTCATCGATTCTAGGAAGAGGGTATCATTTATTAACCGTTATCTGGTTCAACTTCCTATAATAGACACATAGCCTTATTGATCCATCAAACTTCTTAGAAAATAGAACAATAGATCCCCAAGGGGATGTACTAGGGCATATAAACCCCTTACTCTCCAATTACTCTAACTGAACCTTCTTTCTTGGAGATCTGCTGGCTCTATTTGATAAGGTGGAATGGAAACTGGCTCTGCTCTAGGCAACAATTCAACCGTAAACTCAACATCTCTTTTAGGTGGTAACCCCAAGAAGTCATTAAGAAACACATCCTGGAACTATTCCACAACAAAAGCAAAGACTGGATGTCCTTTCTCCCTATCATCTAACATAAGGTATTCCACATGGGCTGTGAGTTCTCCCAACTATTGGCGTAGCGGCCCTATATGGTCTGCTCGAGTATCCCACTCACCATGCAAAGAATAAGTGCTCTTATTGAGAGATGTGAACGTTATCCGACGTCGATAACAGTCGATATGGGATTGATATAACACCAACCAATCAATACCCAATAGTATGTCAAAACTCAACATCTCTAGGAAAAAAACATCCAACAGAAAATGATATCCACCAGCCTCCAGAGCACATACCTTCCACTTCCTAATGTGCTCAACTCATACCCCTAACGGAGTATCAAGCGACATTACCCCACATGAAGTTTCTACAGGTAATCCCAACACAACTATGAACTGAGTAGAAATAAATGAGTGTGTTGAAACTATATCAAATAAAACACTAGAAAGAATGGAATCTTCATGAATCGCACCTAAAACATTAGAAGGTCCTACCTCACAACCCTTAAGTATATCCTAAACTGCATGGAGGTGGCCTGCCTCTTTACCCTGGGCTCCAGCCTGAGTGCCCTATACTGCACTACTCTATTGGTAAGGATGATCTCACCCCAAAGTCCCACGTCCACCACCTCTACTAGTACAGACTGTGGATCACCATCTACCTTCCTGATACAGGGTAACCATCCCCTTCCTACAATCGGAATCTACCTCTAACCTCTATCATTCCCTGACTATCGTGGGTTCCTGCAGGACCTCTAAACATATCCTAACATTCCGCATGCTCGGTACTAAACTGGTGGGAGGGGATACTGGTCACTCTTGTGCCCCAACCTTCCAAACTGATAACAGAATACCTGGTTTCCACCTTGAGAAGCTTCCCCCCTCTTCTGACTACTCTGTGCACTTCCACCCTGCTGAAAGGTTCCAAAGTGGCGCTTTATACTATCAGAATCCACACCACTTTCTTTCCCAGTTGGTGCCAAAATTTCACTACTTGAAGCTCCCTTCAAGTTACTCTATGAGATAAGGTCTTGATCCACCACCTCAGAAAACCTTTTTAGATGAATGATATTCACATGAGATCTGATCTCATGTCTCAACCCATCCTGGAAGTGTTTCGTAACAGCCACCTCATCTCCTTTAAATGTCGGAATGAAGTGTATAAAATCGATTAAAGGACTAGCATAGTCCATCACCAACATTTTCCCCTGAGTCAACCTTATAAAATCTATATACTTATCATGCCTCAAGGTTTCTGGGTATAAGTGTTCAAGGAACTTCTCCTAAAAATATTTCCACATCATTCCCTCATCCCGCTCTATCTGAACCATAATGTCTGACCAATGTTTTGGTTGACCCCTAAACATATAGGCCGATAACTTAACTCACTTATCAAGATGCGTATATAGATGGTAAAGAATATTTTTGATGGACTCTATCCAGAACTCTTCTCCTTCTGGACCACCATCTCCAGTGAAGGTCGGAGGGTGCTGTAGCTGAAACTCCCTGGTCAGCTCAAACATACTCAGTGCAACCCGCCCTGGGTCTCATTCCATTATCTGCATAAAATGATAAAAGTTCTCAAAAAACCTCTCTTACCTATTTTCTTAGATCACCACATTATCCTACTCCACTACCGGAGGATAATTCTCAGCAACGTTCTCATGTCTCCCAACCGGCGCATGTCTTCGAGAAGGAATTTCTTAACAATTCCAAACATGACCTTCAGAACGCAAACATAAATATTTTATGAGAAGGAAAATATATTAATAGTCTCATCAATTGACACAACCAAACTAGTTTT
The DNA here is from genome assembly GCA_963277665.1 of Viscum album. Lineage (NCBI taxonomy): Eukaryota > Viridiplantae > Streptophyta > Magnoliopsida > Santalales > Viscaceae > Viscum > Viscum album. The sequence continues at coordinate 1,040,481,739 of OY728164.1, read as the reverse complement.
CACACCCAACCCAAATGAGGCCACTCACAATTGGATCACTACCCTTCTCCATCTCTCCTAATATTATGGCTAACACGAGTATCTAATTCACATGGTTACAAGCCTTATCTTTTAAACCCATTCAAAACCATTTCCATATCCCAATTTACTCTTATAATAGGTTAATACACTTTTAATTCTTTATCAAGAACCATTTTCTAATTACTACTTGAAATTTTCAGTTCCATTTTTACTCATTCACATCATCTTATTAGGAACAATTTCATTTCTTTTAAGAAAACATATGCATCCTAACCTTTATATCCCGCACACCCATCCTATGTGTGTGCGTATAATGATGCATGTCACTCACCTACATATGTCCCTATAATGATGCATGAATGAACAACCTCGTACCCTTCCATCCATAAGAGAAGTATCAAAAAACCATAAAACCACACAACAAGTGCATCACCCATTGGTGAAATATCATCAAATATAACAACAGACAACAAGAACAACAATCCCCTCCCAAGGTGACTTGTGTTTCCCCCCGTACATGGGTAAGATAATCCCAAGAACGAGTTCATTACCAAGGCATAACACTTTCCTAACCTTCTGTATACCATCCCCAAATAGTAAGGAAGAGAAAAGAACACCTTTAATACCACTTTGTAATGTCCCTGACCCGAGAGCCACTAAACCGGTGCCCCAAGTTGGGTAGGTACATGACCTCAAGCGTGCCTCCCCATATACCAGATGTTTCTGACTAACAACGAGGGTGAAATAGGTCATGTGGGGAGGCTATAACCTCATTAACAGAGAAATTCACAATGGTTAATAACTTAAATAATGGAAACAAAAGAGAACAATCAATAACACACATAATTAAACAATTTTGAAAACTAGGTACAACCATATACAACAGTAAATATGTCAGGCTATACTATAGTGTTAAGTGAACAAAACCCTAAAAGAATGAAAACATAAGGATCCCCAAAATGATATAGACTCAAAGTTTGGAACCTCACCCAATATGTCCCAAGTCAAACTCAACTCCCTAGCATAGGGCCCTTTCCCTTGTCCTAACCTGAAAGCATGAAATCTATTCGGGTACCCAATGGTGGCCCGAGAAGGGTGTGAGTACAACTCAGTAGGCCACCACCAACGATGTCTACAAAATATCCAGTAAAGAAAGATAGTGCATGCAAGTGATAAATGATAACAAGTAAATATAAATAGTTCATTGGGGTATTCTAGACTATGTTCATTTAATTTATAATACCATTGAATTTGGGATTACTACTTGGGAATTTAATGATTTAATCTAACCTTTTCACATGTTCAATGGATTAGGCATGTTCAACATTCTTAAAAATATGGGAATAAAATCTAACCCTATCTCACTAAGAATCACACTATAAAAATTTCATAATCCTCACCTTAAAGCCTCAGTCCGGGTGGAATGCAACCGTTAGGGGAATAGAACTCCATCCCCTTCCCTAACCCGTGCATTTGGTGGCAGAGATAGAAACTATATCCAACTCAACCCATGGGCGTAGAACCTTGATTTGATACCAAAATCAACCAATCCATGTGCATATGCTTATTTATCATTCACCATAATTAACCATATCCCAAAAAACGTGGCCAATATCATTCACAACATCACAATAATGTCATTAAATGGGAAATTAAAATTATTACCTCAACCTATCAACACATTCATCATTTATATTACTTAAACCATTTATCCCCATTCCATTTCCCATGCCCAACTCATTAAGCATATTCAACTATAAATCCAATCCCTTATAATTTTCTCATTGACCCATTTAATCCCTTTTTAAATCCAATCAAACACCCACTTAGGTCATTACCCAAACTAGGTGTATAACTAAACTCCCATTTCCAATCCTTCAATAATATTAAAATTTTCATCATGGGATCCATGTTCTCGCACAATGGCCATACACTTACTTGGATAAACTCTAAGTCCGGGGAATATCGGCACACCCCATAGGTGGCCCTAATTTGGTCGATTCATCATCCTGGCATCCCAAGGGGGTCAAGAGGGCTCAATTAACCATTTATACACCCAATCCATCACATCATGTTAAATCCACTAAGAACTCATAAAAATAGGGAAAGAATAAAAACCATATATGCAAAAATCTATACAAAAACCAAGGGATATAAATTTTAGACCACCTACCTTGAATCCGTTGGGAAACACACTCCTAACCGAGGCCTTAGATCTCAATTCAACCAACCCTTGAAGATTTAACCTAAATCTCACTGAAAAAGTAGGGTTTAAGAGATTCATATGGAGATGGAAAATAAATACAAACCCTAAACAAAAAAGAGAAACAAAAGTGATATTAGCCTTACCTGGATCTTCAATCCACAACTGACGACACTCCAAATAGACCTAAGATGAGGGATATTGGTCCTTGGAATCTCTTGGATCTTTTGGGGAATCACTAGGGTTAGAGGATGAATAAGGGAGGAAAATCCCAAGTGATCATTATTTCCCATGTAATGTAATTTTTGTAAATATTTAGAAGTTCCTAGGCTGAACAGTTTACACGCACGGTTTCCCAAACCGTGTGAAAACTGTGTGAAGGCTAATACATGAACACCCTCTCTCTCGCATGGTTTTATAGACTATGCATAAACTATGTCTATTGTCACTTCCCGTACAACCTATTCTCGCACGGTCTTCCAAACCATGCACAAACTGTGCAGACTTCCCAGAAATCCCCTTTCCCCCCTTTTTAATTTCCGAAACCCCTAGAACACCCTTGAACATTCACAAGGACTTGGGGAAACACTTTATTAACCACAAAGGGTACTAGAACCGAAACATAATAAGAACATACTGTACATAGAAATCTAGGATCTTATAATTTCACTCAACTGAATAATACTTGAAAACTCTTTTGGTATAAGTTTCCTATGATGGAAAGAAAAATAAAGCAAAAAAGAACAAAGTTGAGGAATGTTTTTATTAATATAGATTTAAAATATAAAAAATGAACAAACCTTGGATTTTTGATATTGGTTGTTACTCATAAATGATAGGTGATATGAAAATATTGAAAAATGTTAAAGAACATGAATATGGATAAGTTACTTTCATAAATTATATTTCCTTAAAAATTAGAGGAATAGGAACTTCTGAGATTGATGCTCAGTGACTAAAATAAAAGGATGTTTTATATGTTTATGGGATCAAACATATATTATTAAATGTTATATATCTTTATAATGATGGTAGGAAGTTATATTAATGAAATTTTATTTTATCATCATAATACTGAAAGATGTAAAAGTTATTACTAAGGGAGAAAGAACCTGTGGAAATATTTTCCAAATCAAAGATCCTTATAACTGATGTTAGTTAAGTGATGGAGATGAAAATAAGTCCTGATCATAAAATAATTAATAATACTAGACTAATAAGTACGAGAACACTTTCTAAAGTAAGTTTTTTAAGAAACCATACACTACTAAAAAGGTATTATTATTATATTTTACAACATGTTAGAAAGGGAATATGGTTAGTGGAAGACATAAGAAGGTTGAAATTCAATCAAACAGAAATCTTGAGATCATTCACTCTAATATTTGTGGGCCAATGAGACATCAATAAAAAAGTGACTTTTAATTTATTACTTTCATTGATTATTTCAACCGGATAACCAATATAATGTTCATGAAACAAAAATCATAGGCCATAGAAATGTTTAGATATTTCAGAAGAGAAGTTAAATGACAGATGTGAGTTTATATACTGACACTGAGAACTTATAATGGAAAGGAGTACATAATTAATTATTTTAAATATATTAAAATAAACATGTAATAAAACACCAATATAGTTCTCCATATAATCTACAATAAAATTAAATATAAAAAAGTAAAGATATAAGTTTAGGGGAAATGGGAAGAAATATGCTGGATGAATATAAAGTATCAATGTTTTATTATGGAGAATCAATTAGCAATGTTATTCATGTAAAAAATATATGTTTTTTGGAAATAATCTAAAACATTTCCCTATGATACATTGTATTAGAAAAAAACCTTCTGTGAAATATTTCAAGCTTCTTGGGATTCCTTGTATTATTAAGATAAAAAATTTGAATCTTGGAATGTTTGATAAAAAATATAAGGAAGGAATTTTCATTGGATATTTTTTTGATTAAAAAAGTTACAAATGTTGGATTTGTTTTACAAAATTTGATTTATTCCTATGATATACAAGTTTTTGAGAATCCGAATTATTTAACAAAAGTTGTTAAAGATGTTACAAAAGATAAATTTATGGCTTCTAATGAGAATAATAAAAGTGAAGATGAATGAGGGACAAAACATATACAAAGTGACTCAGATTAGTCTTCTGGTGAGGAAGTTTGACATGAATAAAATATCTAAAATATGATACTTTGTAGAAATAGGTTGAATATGAAAACATCATTTAAAAAAAATCTCAAGTTCATATTAGATGTAAGTTTAGGTTATATCATCATACATCACTTATTTCATAGGTGGAACCAATGTTAGTTTCAGATGTAGTTGAATATAAAGAGTAGGATGATTCTATGAATGAAGAGTTATATCAAATTGATAAAAATGAAACTTGGGAAATTTTTCCATGAATATAAGGAAATAATATTATAGGAACAAAGTGGGTGGTCAAAAATAATCTCAATTAAATGGAGAAATTTAAAGAAACAAATATTGAACTATTTGTAAATGTTAATCATAGATGGATGTCATTGATTTTGAAGAAAAATTTCCCCCTGTTACATGATTGGAAACTAAAATAATGTACTTGTAAGTTTATGTAATTCATTATTATAATGTTTATAATATGGATGTTAAGTTATCTTTATTAAATATATAAATTAAGGAAGAAGTTTTCATCGAGAAACCCAATGTGTTTTTACTTTACAATGATGGAACCATGGTGTGTAAGGTGTAGAAATATTTTTATGGGTTGAAACAAGATCCTTGGGCATGGTATTATAATCTTGATAATTTCCTAAAGAATTTGAAATTGTTAAAGGATAATTTGATACTAACCTGTATATTATTTAAATGAGAACAAATACCATAATTATAATTTTTTTACATTGAAGATATAATTTTTTTAGGTGATAGGGATAAAATTTGTGAATAATTTTAAAAAAAATTGATGAGATTTTTGAAATTTCAATGATAGGAGAATTGATATTCTTTTTGGGATTACATGTTCAGAAAAAAGGAAAGATATATATTTCTATGATAAGAAAAGTATGATATAATGTTGTTACAAAATTTTGGCATGAAGTATTCTAAAGAAGTTTCTATGTATATTTCTTAGATATGTTAAAGGAATACATTCTTACAGGTTACTTTATAAAATAAGTTGTAATATAAATTTTTTGGATTCACTTATAATGATTTGAATGGATATTAAAATGATAAAAAATTAATATCTGGAGAAAATTTTTTCTTGGGAAAATTTAATGTGAGATGGAATAGTAAGAAAAAATCTTATTTTACTTTGAGTATAGTGGAAGAAAAATATATTTCAACCACCCATGATTGCACTCAAATTTTGTGGATTAAAATTCAGTAGGAAGATTTGAGGGTGAATGTTAGAAAACTATTGAAGATTCTTTGTGATTATCAAAGTTCCATTGATATTTCTAAAAAAACTATACAATATTCAAGATAAAATCACATTAATATTAAGTATCACTTCATTAAGTAGAAATTTTCCATTATAGATGTCATAATTGAATTGATTTCAATATAGTAAAAAATTGCTAATTTTTTCACCAAATCTATATGAAGGTAAAGATTTGAGAATTTGAGAGTGAAACTACATGTTCATCCTCCACCAAATACTTCCTAAAATTCATAAATAAGTTCCTCATAATGATTTAGATTATATTGAAAATGGATAAGAGAGTGTAAAAATTTATAAAAATGTGTATAACTCTTTCTTTTATAAATTTGAAGCTATTTTTCTCACAAATGGGGGAGTGGGGAAAATTTTTAGATGAAAAATATGAGAGAAAATTGAGGGGGGAGATTTTTTATATTTTGACCACAAAATTTCTTATCATCGGAGGATATAATTACTTTTAAAAACATTTCATTATTGATTAGTGTGGTTTCAGTACATTATCTATGATAAAGAAAGTGATTTTACAAAAGTTGATAAAAAAAGAGAATGGTTTTATTTAAAAAATGACCTGTGAAAAATTTTTAGTTTGAAAGGTTGAAGAAAATTTTTCTAAAAAGTCCAAAGGGAGATATTAAAGATACTTTGGAAAGTTTTTGTAATATTTTTTTCTTTATTTTAAAAACCCTTTGTTATAAATTATTTTGTTAAACAGGTGATAAAGAGTTGATGACATTTGTTAAGAATGTTTTCCTTATAAAGGTTAGGAAAATTTTCTAATGAGTGGTTGAAGGAGATGAATGTAAATTTTCCTTAACTATGTTAAGAGAAATTTCCATATGTCAAATGATGTTGAGACATTTGTAAATGATTTCACCACAAATTTTTTTTTATGATCCATGATTTTTTAAAGGGGGAGATCATATAGTGAACTTGGATTAACATACATAGAGATTACATCATTTTTGTGAAATATTTATTAAATTATACAAAAAAATTCCCAAGGACCGTATTAGTTTATGCCTTTGGAAACATGGAAGCATAAACACTAGTCCATAAGTGAAATAAATCTGCTCTCACTAATTTCTTCATAACTATATCCTGTCTTAGACACATCATACATTATACATATCTTCATATCCTGGGGAGATAAAATATAATAAAGGATGAGATCATATGTTTAGTAAGGTGAAACACGGGAGATACATAAGTACAACATGCAAATATGGGTATGAGAACATGATCATAACATTTTAAAACCACACCCCACACATCTAAGATCATAATCAAGAGTAAAGAAATAAAAATTGGAAGTTCATAAGACATGATTCATAAGGTAATCAAATAACATGATCTATGAGAGAATAAAATTGGCATAAGACATGAATTTTTGGCATACACATAAGCATAGAAAATTATTTTCATATTGGACACAACGCACTACCATGACCATCATAGCAGAAAAATTCATTTACTATATCAATTTCACTCCTCATTATATCCCTATATTAGTGTAGTGAGTTTAATCCTGGTTCCTAACCTGTATTACAATACTAGGTTCACCCCCATTCTATCCATGTCTTTCTCATGAGATATATAAATCTTTACCCAATGAATTAGAGGGATATATAGGTCCCAACCATCACATAATGGAAACCATATTTATGTGTTCCATAAGACTATAAAAATTCACTATATCATAACCCATGAAATGAAATGGGTATCATAAAAATTTCATAATATCTTAACCTATGAAAAAATATAGGTTTCATAATCATTTCACCATATCATAAACCGTGAAAAAACGTGGGTTTCATAAACGTATAACCCATGGAAGAGAAATAGGTTTCATAAAAATAAAGTCATCAAAACATAAAATATTTAGAGAAATAATAATGATTGTATAATTAGATCATAACTCTAGTAAGGCATGAGTAGCACCAACAGATTCTATCTTAGTTGAATTTTTTTAAAGATCATTTAAAACGTTTCTTGAGGAAAATATCATTTCTAATTTGAAAATAACGTTTTAATAAATATTTTTTTTAAACATTTTTTATTTCAAAATAACATTTTAATATTACCAAGTAATATTTGAGGTAATGATTTCTCATGATGTGGGAATATTTCTTTCATGACGTACATGTATAAATGAAGGTTCCTTTCACATTTTTTTGGTAAAATCCAAATGGGTATTGTTTTAGAAAATGAAACTAAGATTAATTTAAAAACATTTTTGTAATAAGTGAAACATGGGTAAAATTTTAAAAATTAAAAGAGTAATAAAACATTTTTAGAATGCATGGTTTATAAGGAAAACATATTTCCGACCAAATATAGAGATAAAGTCGGATTTTCATAAAACAATTTCTTAATACTTTTAAGTACCAAAGAGTAGAAAAATGGTACTATTACTTGGATTTATGATGAATAAATAGAGTATAAGAAAATTTATAAGAATTCTAGATAGGTATATCATGAGATTTTTAAAATTTGATAGTTAATCATTAATAATTTCGATAAATGATGAGATTGTAACATAAAATATTTACCACTTTGGTAAAATTGATTTGTAAGCCCCCTGAAGGCCTTACATGATATGAAAATTTAAATATAATTAGGATGAATAAATTCATTATATTATATATATATATTTTTAAATATAAACCTCATGAAAGAATATAGGTGCACAATATAACATACATCTCAAAGAAGGAAAATTGAGATAAAAAATACTTTAAAAATTTGTTAACTTTTTAATCATAAACCTCAAGAAAGAGTGATCCTAAAATGGATATTTAAATATAAATAATTATCATTATAACAATAATAATATAAAATACATGATAATTATACACACCACATACAAGAAATATGTGGTGAACATGGATTGTGTCTCATAGAAAATAAAAGCGAGACAAAAATCCCTTACCTTAAGTCTTGACTTCCGTTGTATTAATTAAATATTACTTTATAATAAATATAAGTTTATAATAAGTATATTATAGAACCATATTCATTTATAAAATACCATATATTATTTTCATATGACCTTTTATTATCCATTTATTAATAGTTCGATGTTAAAGTTACATTTCAGGTAATAACTGCTTTGTTTTTTGTATATGTTTTTTATTGGTTATATTTTTATACCTACTAAATTAATAATGATTTAATAATATAAATAATGATAAAAAATTATATAAATATAATATATATTCATTATATATTTATTTATAATAATCTATAAATTAAATAAATAGGAAATTAAATACCTCGATTTTGGAGATGGTTGGTTGTACGTACGCATGAACACAGTTTCCATTTTCTTATTAGATTGAAAGATAGGAAATTATATGATATATTATAATTAAATAATAATTTTTAATCACATAAATCTCTTAATTTAATTAAAACCATTCTTAATACATTCCATGTAAAGCATGAATGAATCACATCACTTCGTAAGGCGGTAGTCCGCCACACACACGAACGACGTTATCGTATTCCCACAAATCAAAAAGCATGATGGTATGTATGTTATAAAAATTATAGAATCATAATAAAATAATAAAAATAATAAAAAATATATATAAAAATTATGTCCATCATTATTACTAACCTTTATAGGTGGTAATGGAAAAAACAAATGCCATCGGTTCGCGATGCAGTAGTCCATCGTACACACAAACAATGATTTTGCAACCAATTTAATGAAAGTCTGTGTGGTTTTAGATAGTAAAATTAACATAAAAACATATAAGTATATTAAAGATACCATTTTTATTATATAATAATTATATAAAAATAATTAAAGGCGTTTGAGGAATAAATTAAAGAAAAATGTTTGTTGATGAATAATACATCTTCTTAGAGTATTTTCATTTGGTTTGAATAAAAGGAATATTTTGTTTGGATTTATGAAAAAATAAAGGCATACAGGATTATATAAGTAATTTTAGAATTTATTTGGGTATTTATTTTCCAATCCAATTAGTTTTTAAGGTTTGAAAATAGTGGGGGAGGGGTGGCCTTTTATAAGGGAGGTGAGTGGCACTTTTGTAATTTTTTTAAAGAGAGAGTTCCACCACCTTTTTTCTTTGTAAAGTGAATCAAATAATAGAAAAATATAAATAATATAATGGATAATGTCGTAATATGAAAATAAAATGTGTGTTTTACATGTTTATTGGTCAATTTTCCCCTTAAGTTTAATTTTTATTCCCTTAGTAAACTCATTTTTTCTCTTAATCGATGTGATTGATTTTAACTACTATCAATAATAATTATAGTAAAAAATTAAGTTGGAATTATTAGAAATTATAAATTTTTATAATTGAAAATATGGAATCCATTTTTCCAAATTCCACTGATATAATTGGTATAAATTAATTTAAAATTTCATCCCACCGACGGGACAAGACAACGAGTTTTTTAAGTGAAAAAGTTCAAAAGTTTGAAATGTTTTTATATCTAATATCAATGTAAAATTGATTACAATAACCTAAATTGGATTTATTGATTTATAATTTAAGTTATTATACTTTAAAACCAATTTTATAAATAAATTAAATGAAAAGGTAGTTTTCTATTAAAATTCAGTCTTTTTCAGTATTCATGCAAAAATGAAATATTTTAGAAAAATCCAAAAAACCTCACCATAAACTAATTTTGACATTATGAATTAAAAAATAATTTTATTTTATCAAATTAAATTTCAAAAGGTGACAAAAATTAATTTTATTACTTTTCATATAAGGACACAAAAAGAAGTTCTTTTGAGAAAATAGTATTTTTAAAACAAATAAAGACTTTATTGAAAATTATGTATTTAATTATAAATATGTTTTATTTACAAAAAACAATTATAAATAATATTTAAATTCTTTATTACAATTTAAATCACTTTTTTTAACGTCTATTTTATAACTATCTTATTTAAATAACTATAATAATAAAATATTGTTTAGTATAAACTTAGTGTTGTGTGTAACACAAGTTAAATCTAGTGTTTCATTAAACACAAGATTAACATGGTGTTGTGTATAAGGAAATATAATAAAGACAATTAATTTATTAAAACATATTAATAAAAACTTAGGGTGTTACATTTTACCTCCCTTAAAATGATTTTTCCCTTCAAATTCTTCACATGAATACAAAAAATGAGGATATTTTTTCTTTATCATATCATCAAGTTCCCATGTAACTTCTTCAAAATGATGGTTTCAATATAAAAATTTGACTAGGTTAGTGGTCTTGTTTCATATAACTTTATCTATAAGACCCAAAATCTCTACCTGTTATTCCTTATAAGAAATATCCTCCTCTAACGCTATGACCTCTGAGTTGAGTATATGTGAAGGGTCAGGTATGCACTTCCTTAGAAGAGATACATGTAACACATCATGTAATTGAGAGAGGTTTAGTGGAATTACCAAGTGATAGGATGCCATCCCAATATGATCAATTTTTTTTAAAGGGAACGATATACCTAGGTATTGGTTTCCATTTCTTTCCAAATCTCATAACCTTCTCTGATGGAGAAATTCTTAGAAAAACATTATTTCCAATATCAAATTATAGATCACACTGGTGGTTATCAGTATTAATTTTCTTATAAATCTGAGCTTCCGTGATATGCTTCTGAATGGATCTAACCTTATTGAAAATTTCTTCATATATCTCCAGTCCCAATATCATTCTATCCCCAACATTATTACAACACGTCAAAGATATAAATTTATTTTCATAAAGGGATTCATAAGGACACATTTTAATTTTTGAGTGAAAGATATTATTGTAAGAAATATCAATGAGAGTTATGTTTTGATCCCAATAACCTTTTAAATTTAAATAACAAGATCTTAACATATCCTATAGGGGCTGAATTGTTCTTTCAGAATGGCTATCTACAACGTCTTGACCTGATTGAACGCTAAGATGGTTGTCAGAACGGTGGGTCACATGGCCTCAAGCACGCCTTCCCATATTCTAGAGGCTACCGACTAGTAGTGAGGTTTTATGGAGGTGATATAAGGGATACTATACCCTAATATCAATGTAGTACAATGGTGTATCATGAAATAAAAAATAGACAATAGTGGAAGCAATAATAAATAAAGACAAAGTAGAATAGGAATAATATAAACTGAATATAAAATAACGACCAATGAAAATATACAATCAATTAATGCATGTAATGATAATGATACAAAATTAAAACAAAAAACAAAAAACATTATACAAGATACAATATAGAAAATAAAGGAAAATAAAATTAAATTCCCAAGTGATATCTCCATGAGAATACTGAGATCCAGCTTGGTTCTACAATCCTAAATCCCAAGTTCAAGTTAAACGGAACAAGCAATCAACAAAGATCCTAAAAATATAAGGTTTACTCAGGGTACCCTAATGAAATAGTAGCCCAGGCAGGGTGTGAGATAATAATCCCAGTAGGTTCCCAACCACAAAGTCTACAACAAAATTTTTTCCATCTCTAAAGTAAATTAGTGTTAGAAATATCAATAAATAAACAGAATTGACATAAATTAAAAAACACTGGTTGACTCAAGTTCTAATATGACACCAAACTAACTCTACCTACTTCATCTCATGGATGGAATGAATATTCAGTTAGTAACCATATGTATATAGTAATAATATATACATATTTTAACTATATATTACATCCACCTATATGAACCAAGTGCATTCAGATGGATAATGTCCTTATAACTAGAATACTAGTTGATGTATAGAACAGGGCGTAACTCAAACATTAATTACTAGTCTAAACGATCCCATAAACTCTAGTAATTGGGTACATTCCCTACATACCAATAGAGTGAGATCCTTTAGGATACAACACTCTAGATAGAGAGTGATCAACCATGGTATCACTCTAATCATGGAACATGATGCATAAATCCCATCACCTATATAGTATCCTTGGTGTGATATGTTATGATCAACACCTGATATAAGGGAGTTTGATGCCTCCATGCTCAACAGAACCCTTACCATCATTCCACAACCCATGTATAAGGCATAATAATATTTATAGTAAATGGGAATGAGGCAATACCTCTCATGACTTACATTCATCAAGACCATATAAAGGTTTCATAACATTTATAATATAATATATAGGGTAATACCTCTTATACATTACAGAATCCAATTTCACTTCCATTAAGACCATAAAGTTTATATAAGTATTTAAAAATAACAAACAAAAGGCATGACCTTACCACCCTTAAAACCATTGAAAAGGAACCATTTCATTTAAACCATTTAATATAATTAAATCATGTAAGGAAAACCATAATAAAAATCTATTACATCTAATACATTCTATTTAATTTAATAAAACATGGAAATTCATTTATCATGTTTTAAAGAGGAACTTAGAAGATGCCTTTAACAATTGAGAAATTTCCTATATGGTAAATTCCATTTATAATATGGTCCAAGACCTTAATAAGTTCTTGGTTCATGTAAAAATTTATAAAACAAGGTTTGAAACTTCGTTTAAGCATAAAAAATAGTCCATGTACTACCATTCCACTCATCAAGCACTAACAAGAAGGCATGGGAAAACTCCAAAACAATAAACCAATCATGGTTTAAATAACTAATCGATAATTTTTATCTTATAAGATAACACACCTCAATTGAGGGGTTTTATTATAAAAAACATGAAATTGTACTTAAAAAAAATTATTTCAAACATTTAAACACCCATTCCAAATGCATGTCTCAATTCATCAAATGAAACATTTTAAATTAACTACCAAACATGGAAATTCAATTCATATAGGTTCAAATGGAATTAAGAAGGTGTCATTATCCTTTAGACACATGCATACAAGGGAAAATTACAATTATGGACTAAGAAAAATTCTTATAAGGTTTGATGGACATTTAAAACATTTAATTAAAAGAGAAATTAATATCAACACACCCATAGGGTGTTCGTGATTGAGGTTGGGAACCCCAAACTACTAAACAATGATCATATAGAGTGTATCTTTGTGTAATGATCAATTTTATATAAAGTATCCAATTATAAAGAAATACATGACAAATTCCAGTGTGCAGAATAGAAAAAATATTCATAAAACGATGGAAAAATGAGGAAAAAGACTTAAACCACCTACCTCGTACCATGTACAACCTACTCATCCAATATCTAGATTTGATTTGGTCAGTTTTGGAAGAAATATAAGAAACATACCTTTTCCCTAAAAATATGGAAAATGATCTCTCACCAAAATATTGAAACTGATAGAAGATTAAATGAATAAATATTCAAAAGGAATTGAGAGCTTATCGATGAGGATTCACAAATACCGATGACACTTGATTCAGAAAACTAGTGGAAGAGTCCACTTGAAGCATAGCTTAGTCTTGGAGGAGAATCCAAAGAGACCTAGAGAAGATATCACACATAAGGAGGAGAAGAAAAGAGTAATAAGAAATAAATAAAACTTATTAAGGGAATTTCAATAATTCCACCCTCAAACTAGGGTCGCAGGGTTTGGTCGCTTGGTTTGGACAAACTGTGAGCCGACCATGTGACACCCATTTCTTAAGAAATCACATCACATGGTCATTCCACACAGTTTAGATTAAAAGTGAACCAAATGTGAAGTGAATAGTTCATATGTACTTCCTATTTGGTACTAACCATGTAGGCTAGGTTCATGGTTTGGGTAAACCATGCGCCACCCATGTGGGGTGTTTCTGATCCCCTTCTACAGCTTCGTAGTTTGCTGTTGGAGGATGCACAATTTTTGATAGACTAAGCACCTCTGTCAGACCCTACAAAACATTGATGTCTAGACTTGGTGATCCCAAAACTCAATGAGACATCTGAGGACCTCCCAGGCCTTTACCCAAGTCCAAAAACAATGCATTGAAGTGTTGAACTCTTAGAATTTCATTTCAAATCCCGGTTCAAAGAATAACTTTTCCACTAAATGAAAAAGTTAAAGATCCATTATATTTTCATTTGGTTCAAAAACTCTAGTCGTTACAGCCTCCCCACCTTATAATTTTTCATCCTTGATAATTATTTGAGAAAAAAGAAAATATCACCCAACCTACAAGGGTCATGAAGCTTTATTCAAATGGTCATGCTTCATTTCCAAATGCCTGACGCACCTCCGAGCATCACTTAAGAAAATGGAACTTAAGCCATCGAAACTTGACCCAATGATCATATCCAAATTAAAACTCCTAAATAGATATTACATGAGCCCATTTATCTAGATACATGATCACATCATTTTCTCGTTAATAATCTAGCCAAAGGTTCTCCCCACCTTAAAATTTAACACTATAAATGGGTCAATTCAAAGATACGAAACATCCACCATCAGAATTTCCATGAAAATAATGCCTCTAAGAGTTCTAGAGATTCTATTGGTGTGATTTATTTTAATGGGGCGAACCTGATTACATCTAAGGACATATCAAGGACCTCATCAAGAATAAGCGGTCGAATCCCAATCGACAAAACTGAAACTGGTCGTGTATGCTTTGCATGAAGGACATAGCCAACCCTTTTAAAACTACACCTATCTTAACCTGACGACATGATTTAAAATGGTTACTTTCACCTGAAAACATCATACAAGAAAGAAAATAGGTCGATCCACCTATAACTAACTATTCCCAAGATACCTAACTTAGACAGCTAGCGTATTTCAAACTAATCCACAAGTAATTCTTCCAAGGAATCTTGTATTTACCACAAACATGTCCACTGAAGTACATATCTAACATCTGGTGACATTCCTTGATGAAAAACTCAAAGAACCATTTAAACTATTATGCCTTGGTATGATCAATGGGTAACCCTAATCCAATCCACACGAATCTTCACCCTCCCAGTATCACCTCTGAGCTCAAAAACTAGTCCAGGGTAACCTTAAATTCATCAAACTAGAGTCCAAGGAGCGAAACCAAGGTAGTATATACTCCATATTTACAAGTGAGACATCAGTACAAGGTCAATAAGTCCACATTAGATAATTGAATAAGCCCAAAATGACATCCTTATAGTGGTTGAGTCAAAGGAAATAATGACTAGTGTCCAAGAGTCCAACCGAGGAATTTCTACATGAGAATCCCAGTTTCAATCAGGACTAACTAAACCTCAAAGAAAAACCCACATCCAACATGAAAATAGACATAGATTACATATAAACCATTAAAATTTTAATACATTATCATAAAATAAGACCGACGCTCTCTTATTTCATCAAATATGACATCAAGATAGGGGATATGCTTATCTCTTTTAGAAGAGTAAACTAAGAGGAAACCAAGAAAACTAGGAAAAGGGTAGTCAAAACACTGCTGATTAGACTCTTAGAAGGACGATAGGATTCACCCACCAATATGTCATCAACCAATCACAAAAATCTACCATTTTAGGAATCCCATGATCGTTTGAGATTAACCACTGAAGTATATCTAAGAACAAAAATGTTTCTAAAGGGTTGTAAAAACAATAAACCATTTCAATGTTGTGATGATGAGAAAGAACCAACTTATAAATGCTAAAACTGACACGATGCTCTCCACATTAGGAGTGTCATAATCATAAAAAATAAGAGATATACCAGCTACTCATAAGTGATCTAGATTATATTTACATCAAATGAATGAGAGACACTTCATCGAGTCACATTGACAATTTCAAATAATTTTGAATGAAAACCAGAACCAAAACAGACCAGCATGTCAAAACACCACATTTTATGGAAAGGAATCCCAAGAATTGGGACAAACTTGACTCCATTTAACTCTTAGGTCAGTCTACAAAGATGAACCAAGATCATACTCAATATCTCAAAGGTTAACAATTATACTGAACTCAAATGGTTCATTACAACATCGAGGAAAATGACATGTACTATGTATATCAACTTATAATACCCATAGATTTATAAGAACAACAACACATTCAGAATAATACACATAGGGTTATCATCCCTATGCATTCAAGTATAAGTTAGTGCACCTGGAAAATTGGATCAAAATCACATTATCTCATACAAATGTAAAATAGACTGATGAACTCTTGAGTAACCCAAAGAAATATAAATAGGGTCACAAGACCTATGAAGTGGTTGACCATGCCATAGGAATGTCTAACCTACTAAAACCAATAAATAATTGATGTTCATGCCCATAAAAGAATCCAAGAAAAACATGACCACCCATCCAAACAAGGGTGTTATTTAGAAGCTACGAGTCTTGTTAGGGACAAAAACAACCAAACTACACCAAAAAATTGAAATATCACGACATTATTAAGGAATTCAAGATCAGAGGGTGAAACCTACCATGGAATAACCCCTTATGAAAGAAAAACATTGAACCCATAGATATTCACTTTGATAAAAAGCCTATTATGAGGCCATTAATAAAATGAATAATGGCCAATGGAAAACAATCATTTTTCCGTTTCAAGGATACTTAGCAAGAAGCTTTAAAATAACCCTAAATTAGGGTTTTAACGAAGGAAACCAATTCAAGTCCCATTTTAAGCCATGTCATTGATTTAAATTTTACCTTTAAAAATTTAAAAGATTCAAATAGAACATCAAGAACCATTTATTAAAAAAAGGAAATTGGTAAAAGACAAATATAAAAAATAAAGTCTTATCAAACTTCCTTTTTAAAACATTAAATATTTATAGACCTCCCATAACATTTATAAAATTTATGAAATAAATTCATTTTAAGTTATAATAGATAAGGTGACCTACAAGGGTCCCATTAAGCCAACCTAGGTTTATCAAAATTCTACCTAATAACACCTTCTTAACTCATAAAGGTTCAAAAAACCTATAAAGGGTTATCTCATAGAAACATTTCCCAACTATCCTATATGGGTATAGTTGTGCATTTTAGAAATTAATCAACACCCTTGAGTTCAAAATTAAATAGATTTTTATTTTATAATAATTTCAAAACATACCATGACCATATATAATGGTTACTATATATGGTTGTCCATATACTAACCTATAAAGTTCCCATGCACTTTATAGTTTGGAATTTGGATCCCATTTACTAACCAATACCCTATAGAATTTGAACTTTACCAGCCTATACATTTTTAAAATATTTTGTAAACATATATAAAGCTTAACTGATGGTTTGAATATTTGGGTTACATTTTCTTCAATTTTAAGGCATCCATACACCTTACAATTGAAAATTGGTTCTTATTTAATCGCAACCAATAAATTATCCCATGTAATCATTAACATATCCAAACTAAACTAGAATGTTATCATAATATCTAACATTGAGAAATGTTCTATAAACATAGAATCATGGTATATAAAAAGGAAATGCATGCTAAATGGAAACCTAAATAGGTAAAAAATAATCATGGAATAACACTCAAGGCACACATTCAGAATAAAAAAAACAACCTAAAAATAAAACCGCATGGCATGGCATGTGAATTTTCTGTGTTCCTAAAATGATGCATGTAATGCTTCATCCTTTTTATACCAAGCCAAGGAAAAAATTACATTAACTCTATATATCAATAATAAGTGGAAAATACACCAATCACTTGAGGTGAAATAAATTCAACTGTAATAACAAACAACATGAAAAAAATACCATCTCTGGCCACTTGGAATACTCCACATGGGTGGGGTGATTAGTCCTAGATGTGGCTATTTACCATGCACCAACACATTCCAAATATGCTGTCTACCAACCCAAAATAATAATACAATTGAAATGTAACAACCTATGATACCAATTTGTAATGTATTAGCCTGACTTACCACTAATACAACCACCGAACCAGTGGGTCACATTTCCTTGATAACGCCTCCCCATATACCAGAGGTTTTTGACTAGAAACAAAGGTCTATGGAGGTGATAGTGGGGATACTATGCCCTCATATCATAGTATCACAACAATGTATCAGAAAATAAACAATAGAAAACAGTGGATGAAGTAATAAATAAAATAGAAATCAATAAAGTAATAATATAACCTGAATATAAAATAACAGACGACACCGATATAAAAATAATTCATGCATGTCCCGATGATGATCCATAATGAAAACAACAAACATACTTCATGACACAATATGTAGTAAAAAACAAGAAAGAAAATAAAATTAAATATGCAAGGGATATATCACAATCATCCAGAGTTCTAGCTTTCTCTTATGCTGATAACTCCCAGGTACAATCTAAAAAACACAAGTAATTAACCAAGATCCTACAAATATAAGGTTTACTTGGCTACCCCCATTCAATGGTGGCCTGAGTAGGATGTGAGATAATAATACCAGTTGGTTCCCACCCACAAAGTCTATAACAAAATCTAGTCTATGTTTAACGTAAAGTAGTGCAAGAAATATGAATAAACAAATAGAACTGACATAAATAAATAAACAAAAGGTCATCTTAGTTTCCAATAGGACACATGGCTGACTCTACCGGATTTGGATCATGACCAGAATAAAGATCCTATTAGTAATTATATGTATATAGTAATAATATATACATATTATAATTATATATTTTATCCACCTATATGAACCAAGTTCATGAAGATTCATAATGGCCATATACCTATAATAATAGTTTCTGGTTGGACTGAGGGTGCAAATCTGACATCCATAACTAATATAAAAGAGCCTATAAACTCATGAAATTGGGTAAATTCCCTACATACTAATAGACTAAGAGACATCATTCTAAAAAACTCAGGATGGTGAGCGATATTCCATAGAATCACTCCAATTATAGAATGTGGCACTTATAGACTATCACCTATATAATATCACTGGTGCGAGATGTCATCCTCAACACCTAACTTAAAGGAGCATGATTTCTCCATGATCAATAGAAATCTTACCATCATTTCATAGTGTATGTATAAGACATAATCATATTTATAGCAAATGGAAATAATGCAATACCTCTCATGCCTTACATTTATCAAGACCATATAATGGAATCATTACATTTATAATATAATACATAACATAATACTACTTATGCATTAAAAATCCATGTTAAATTCCATTAAAACCTTATTTTTTATATAATCATTTACAAAGAACAAGAAATAGGAGTGGACTTACCATCCTTATAAACCATTTCAAAGGAACCATTACATTTAAACCATTTAATAAAATTCATTCATAGAAGGAAATCCATCATAACAATCCATTCCATTCATTCCATTCCATTTAATTTAAAAAAACAAAGAAATTCATTTATCAAGGTTCAAATAGTAACTTTTAAGATTCCTTTAACAACTAACAAATTTCCTTCATGGGTAATTTCATTTATAAGATGAGACAAGCCCTTATGAGGTTCTTGTTTCAAATAAACATTTATAAAACAAGAAGTAAATCTTCATTTAATAATAAAAAAAGAGTCCATGTACTATCATGCCACTTATCAATCACTAACATGAAGTCATGGGAAAACTCCAAAGCAATGAACCAATAATGGTTTAAATAACTAATCAACACCTTTTAGCCTAGAAGACAACACACCTCAATCAAGGGGTTTTATTATAAAAACATGAAATTGTTCTTCAAACAATTCATTTAGCATATTTAAACACACATTCCAAAGGATTGTATCAATTCATTAAAAGAAGCATTTTACATTAACTACCAAACATGGAAATTAAATTCATATAAGTTCAAATGGAATTAAAAAGGTTCCATTATCATTTAGACATGTAAATACAAGGGGAAATTCCAATTATGGTATTAGATAAATGAATAAAAGGCATTATAGAAATTTAAAGCATTTAATTAAAAGATCAATTCATATTGTCACACACATGGGGTGTTTGCGATCGAGGTTGGTAACCTAAAACTATTAAAAAATGATCATATATAGTGTATCTAGGTGAAATGATCAATTTGATATGAAGGAACCAATTATAAAAAAATACATGGAAAAGACAGCATATGAAAAAATTACACTATTCATAAAAAGACAAAAAAGGAGGAAAAAGTCATAGAACACCTACCTCATACAATGGAAAACATACTCTTCAAATATAAATCTTTTATTTGGTCTGGTTTGGAAGAAATCAAAGAAACAGAACATTTCCCTAAAAATAGGAAAAATGAGATCACACAAAAAATAGTGCAACCCAGAAGTGATTCAAAGTAGAAAGATTCAGAAGGACATGATAGTTTACCGACGTAGATCAATAGAGACTGACGAAACTTGATTCAGAATACCAGTGGTGGAGATCTCTTAATTCCTATAGGAGGATTGGAGGAGAAGACAAAGGAACATAGAGGAGAGATCATGCAAGAGGATGAGAATAAAAGAATAGGCATAAATAAATAAAACACATTAAGGGAATTTCAGAAATTTTACCCTCAAATCGGGTTTGAATTATTTGACCGCATGGTTTGGACAAAATGTGTGCCAACCATGTGGAACCTATTTCCTAAAAAATCACCTAACATGGTCATTCCACATGGTTTGGACTAACCGTGCACTAACCATGTAGTTAATAGTATATAGGTACTACCAATTTTTCACTAACCATGTCGTCTAGGTGCATGATTTGGGTAAAACATGAACCACATATGTGCAGAGGGTCATATCCCCTTCTTCAGCCACATGATTTTCTATTGGAGGCCACATTGTTTCAGACAAACCGTAGGCCCCTATTAGACAATCCAAATTTTTTATTTCCATCCTTAACACTCCAGAAACTTAAAAATACATTCAGGAAACCTCTTAAGCCTTTAATATATCAACCCTAGTATTTTACACATACTATTACATGATTTTACGTATAATTTACAATCAAATACAACCAAGGATTATAAAGTCTAGTGTCTTTGGAAGATTTGGTACATAATTAAAATCGTGAAACCAAAATAAAATCATATTTTATTTAATATTCATAATGATATCCCAACTCTAATTGATCCTTTATATCTTCATTGGATAAACTATAGAATACATGAAAAAAGGGATGAGCTAAAAATCCCAGTAAATGAATAAACATAGGAATAAAACATATCACATGGGTTAAAAGGCATAACATAATGACATAATCGAATAGAACATAAATAGAAATAAGGAAAAATAACATATATAACATGTGAAAATATAACCATGACATCGTAGGAATGTGGAAAAAATATATAACATGACATAAATAAGAGTCAATGCTAGCTGGAAAGACATGGTTGACAATGTCCCATAAAGGAATCAGGTTCACTCCCTATCCCAACACGATGTCTCATGAGACTAAATATCACAAAATGCATTGGAGCACTAACTGATCACAACCTTAAAAACATGTTCATTAATATGTGTTCCACATGAATAATCATACATAATTAATCAATCATAAAATAAGTATTACCCATGAAAATAAATGGGTATCACAATCATGTCATAAGGCATTACAAATGGGAATATCATAAAAGTGTCCATGAAAGAATGAATTTAAAACATAAATAGAGATTATTAAATTAAAATAGGCATATATAATGATAAATTCTATCCAAACTAAGGGAATTTTTTTAAAATAGTGTTTAGGATGCTTTAGAAATTAGCCACTTTTGTGCGGATTTAAGGAAAAATATTAACGAGTATTTAAAACGAAAAAGGCATAAATGTTTGCACAAAACCAGAAATGAACCGTGATAGTTTTTTCATGATAAAATTAGTGATTTTATAAAAATAATGGTGGCTTAAAATAAATTATTGATGTAACATGATAATGGGTAATAAATTGAGAAATTCCCATTAATCAGACTTGCTTATTAGGAAGATTTGAGAAGGGAACCTTTTGAAAACATGTATTTACCATAAAAGAAGGTTAATATAACCTAGATACATGAGTTATGAACTCATAAACAGAATTTATAAGAGTTAAATAAAAATAAAAAAGAATTAAATTGTGGTAAATATAGAGAAATCATTTCCTGAAGGTAAAATGGAGGTTCATAAAGAATCCCTTACCTTATGTTTGAAACTGTTTTTCAATTGATCTTAATGTACCGAATAATGAGATTAAATACATTAATTTATTAATTCAGAATCTTTAATGCATTTATTTTATTTATTATAATTTTCATATTCATTTATGTCCTTTTTTATGGGTTATGATATTCAATTTTGTCGTTTGGGAGAGTTGGTTTCCTTGGTTTTCATGATCAGTTTAATTTTATACATGTATGAAAAATAATGTAAAATGAGAATGGTTTTACAGAATTGAAATTATATGTTATTAATGAGAATAAAAAAGATTAAATGTTTATATAATTCATTTGGTAATTTTTCTGAGGATTAATCATTATATAAGACGTTAGTGACAATTGTTTGGATTATTTTGGCTATTTTTCAATCATCACAAACTAATTTTGTTTTATTAATTAATATCATGTATATATAATGGCTACAAAACATTAAATAGGATTTTATACATATAATATAATCTATTTTTACCATAAAAATTGTTTTATGACCAGACTTGAAGTTGGTAATGGAAATCGAAAACTGATCGTCCTTGAATGTGATAAACTAACACATCACAGATAATGTTTTCATTTTTAGTACAAAAGGAGAGGGGAAGAGAAATGATGATGAATTATTCCATTAGCATAAAAAATTCCAGTATAGGTAGGGTAATAAAGTTATAGTACCATTTGTGTGATGGGATGTGAGGAGAGAATAATAAAATAAAAGAAAATGAAAAGAAATTAAAAGAAAAGAAATAGGATTTTACCTCTTGAATCCTTATTCTTGAGAAACTCCTTGTTGAAAATAGTTTTAATATTTTGTTGAGACCAAAGGATTATAGGAATGGGGGAGGGTATTTGGAAGAATATTGGGAAATGTTTTGAGAAGGATCAAATATTGAGAGGTTTGAGGAGAAGAGGTGGTGATGAGTGGTATTTATAGGGGAGGAGATAGGTGTTTTCTCATTATTATATCACTTAGTTTATTATTTTTACTAAAAAATATGAATAGTTTGAGAGATATAACAAAAAATATTAAAATAATGAATGATGGTTCGAGATTTTGGTCTTGAATAATCCATAAATAATATATGAATCCATAATTCATTTATTTACCTTTTATCATAAATTATCGTATTTTACTATTCACAAAAAATTCAAGTATTTTAGAAAAATCACCAAAATTCACCCAAACCATTTTTGATGTGTATAATTAAGAAATGAACTCCATTTTATGAAAATAATTTTCTCAACATGAGAAATGTAAATTTTAATTAAAATCATCATTTACTTGAAAAATACCAATTTCAAAATTATAACTGATTTTGTAAAACATTGAAAAATTAATTAAGGCATCATAAAATTATCTTATAATAATAATATAACAAAATATTAATTCGTGAATACATTTATGAAAATAAAATTTATTTTAAATCATTATATTAATTATAAAATTGCAATTAAATATCTATAAATTACAAAAATAACAACACTTAATTTGTCATTTATAAAATAGTTATTTACTAATTCCAAGACATAGATATATCATATTTTTATTTATAAGATATAAAAATTTTATTTATACTTTCATAGGTGAAGTTACTATTCTATTGGCCGATTTACTTTGCATAAGGTTCATATTACTATTCGAAAGGATACATTACTATTTCATCAGTACATGTTCCTTAACTTCTAAAAATACCTATTATTTATTTAATTTGTCATTTATAAAGTTTTTATGGTGTTATTTATGTGATTTTATGTGATTTATACTATATGACATAATCATAAGAAGAAAATTTCCCTTGATAATGTTTTTGGTCCGTACATTATTCCCCCTTATAAAATTTTTCCCTCAAAATTTTGTTTTTAATTAGAATTTGAAAAAAAGGTGTGGGAACTTATCCTTTATCGCTTCCTTAGGTTCACATGTTTCCTCTTTGTATTTATGGTTTCTACATAGTACTTTGACTATGTGAGTAGTATTGTTGCGTAGAAATTTATCTCTATGATCCAAGATATTCACTGGCTACTCCTCGTTTGAGATTTCATTTTCCAACTGCACCACCTCTGAATTTTTCACATGTGAAGGATTTGGTATGTACTTATTCTAGAGGGATACCTAGAATACACCATGTACTTTATACATGGTAGGTGGAAGTTCTAGTCGATAGGTCACAACTATGATATGATTAAGTATCTCGAAGGGGATGATGTACATGGGACTTAGCTTTCCTTTCTTCCAAATTTTCATGATACTCTTCCATGGAGATATGAAGATGAATACCATGTATCCAACCTTAAACTCTAGGTCTCATTGACAATTGTATGCATAACTCTTCTATCGACTTTGGGCTTCCTGGATATTATGCTGTATGGGTTTCACCCTTTCTACCTTTTCTTTGACCACTTCTAGTCCTAACAGATTACATTCACCGACTTTATCCCTACATATCGATGTTCTACATATTTTCCCATAAAGAGATTCATATAGATCCATTTTGATTCTCAAGTGGAAACTATTATTATAGGAGAAATTGACCAAAGGAATATGTTGGTCCTATCCTCCCTTTAAATCCATAGAACACACTCTAAACATGTATTTTAGTGTCTGAATAGTGCACTCATATTGTCCATCAATTTGAGGATGATAGGCTATACTAAATTTTAGCTCCGTTATTAGAACACATTAGAGACTTTTCCAAAACTTGGAGGTGAATATCTGATCTCAATTAGATACAATCTATAGTGGTACTCCGTGTAGCCTTACCACATCTCTAATGTATATCCGTGAAAGTTTATCTAGTTAGAAGGTATCTTTAATTGTGATAAAGTGATATATCTTTGTAAGATGATCCTAAACAACATATATATCATTTTATATATATATATATTTGAAAGTACGATGACAAATTCCATGGTGATTTTTTTTATTTCCATGTTAGTATAGGGAATTGTTGCATCATACCTTTAGTCTGTTTTCCTTTCAACCTTCACTTGCTGACATACCAAGAATTTGATGTATATTCAGTGATCTCCTTATTCATATTGTCCCACAAATAGTGCTCTCAGAGATCTCAATACATCTTTGTACTCCCTAGGTAAATAGATAAGGTTGATCTATGTGCATCACTTAAAAGCTCTTTATTTATCTCTATATTGGACGGTACACGTATTCATGACCTAAATCTTATGAAACTTTCCCCATCCATTTAGAAATCTTAGGATTTACCATTTCTAATAGTTTCCACCTTTTTCTAAATTTCCTCATCATTTCTGTGAGAATCCTTTATTTTATCCACAAGAGATGGATGAGAAATCATTTAAGAAAGGATTTGTGATGTTCCTTCCTTAATGATTCCAATTTCTATCCTTTGAAGGTCTAAAAAGATTAGATCCTTCTCAATTATCATTATTGATAAAGAAGTCAAATCCTTTTTACTTAGAGCATCCACTACCTTATTTGATTTACCAAGATGTTAGTAGATTGAGAAATCATAATCATTGATAAGCTCTAAACATCTTCACTGGAACATATTAAGATCCTAATTTTTGAATATATATTTAATGATATTATTATTAGTATATATCTCACACTTCACCCCATAGTGATAATGCCTCCATATTTTAAATGCAAAGATCACAACTACCAAATCTAGATCATGTGTGGGATAGTTTTTCTCATGAATTTTCAACTGTCTTGAGGTGTAGGATATCAATTTACCATTTTACATTAGTACACATCCTAATACCTTCTTTAAAGCATCTCTGTACACCACAAAGAGTTCCCCACTTGTTGGTAGTGTGACCATTGGTGCAGTGATAAGACTATTTTTCAACACTTTAAAGCAATCATCACATTAACTGGTCCATACAAAATATTCTCCCTTTCAAGTGATCCTGGTTAGTTGGTTAAAAAATTGTGATAATTTATTTACAAATTTCTAGTAATACCCAACTAGACCAAGGAAACTATGGATCTCTGTTACAAATATTGTCCTGATCCACTCTTTGATTTCCTTTATCTTGTAAGGGTCCACATATATCCATTTTCTAGTGATTACATACCCCGTGAATGATACTTCCTCCATACATTACTCACATTTTTGTACTTTACATATATTTTCTCCATTCAAAAAGTTTTTATCACAATATTCAAATGGTCATCATGTTCCTCATCTCTGTTAGATTATATCAGAATATCATCAATAGACTACCAAATATTGGTCAAGTTAACTAAAAATAATCTGTTAATTACATACATAAAAATTGATGTAGTATTAGTGAGTCTAAAGGGAATCACTATGAACTCATAGTATCCATACCTTATTTTAAAGGTAGTCTTGGGAATATATTCCTTCCTCACCTTTAATTGGAGATATAATGAACAAAGATCCACCTTAGATAAATAATTTTCCCTATATAGCTGATCAAACAAGTCATCTATCCATGGTAGGTAATAATTGTTCTTTATTTTGATTTTTTTGAGCTCATGATAATCAATGCAGAGATTCATTGATCTATCCTTCTTCTTGATAAATAGGACTGACACACCCCATGGTGAAGCACTTAGGAATATAAAAACCTTATCTAAATTCTCCTATAACTACTTCGTTAGTTGTTCTAGATCAACAGTGGGAATTCAATAAGGTGTCTTTGATATAGGAAGATATCCTTGAATAAGTTCAATTGAGAAATAAACTGCTCAATCAGGAGGAAGCCTGTGAAATTCTGCAGGGAATAAATTAGTGTAATCCCTCACAATGGGCATGTCTTCAAGCAAGATTCCCTCCTTTGTCTCAAATGTTTTATCTAGATATAATTTCTTATAAGGAAACAATATCCAAAATTGAGATGATTATTTTGAAGGAGATTCATCTTCCTCCTTACATTTATACAAAATTGATGGATGCTTAGGGATGTGAAGAGTGATCTTCCTTTACCGATAGTTGATGTTAGATTTATATAAATATATCCAATCCATGCCCAATATAGAATCAAACAATACCAAAGGGAGTATGAATAGATTTTATGGGAGGTTTAATTCACAAAAATTAACCGAGGAGGAGTTATAAACTCTGGATGCAATAATTTCCCCATTTTTAGTTCTCACATATAACTCAACCTCAAAATTTTGAGGCAGTGATTGAATAGTTCTACTAAACTTTCAAATTTGAAAGAATGTGTATAACCAGAATAAAATAGTATGTTCACTATTCTTAAATGAATAACTAGCATACCTATCACCACATCATTTTCAGGATCCACCTCAGTAGTAGTGATTTTATATGACCTTTATTATTGCCTTTGAGGTTGTTGTTGATTTCGTCCAACAGCCCTTGGATTAGGGAAATGTATTGCATATTTCTCATATTCCTTATAGTTGAAACACTGCACTATTGGATGATTGTCAATATGAACCTTCCATTCTTCTTCCTTATTAGTGGGATTATTTATATATATTCAGTATTTATTATCCATATACCCTTCTATTAATTTTAAGTATATCTTGGTTCCCTTTAATCAGTTTATAGGATTATTATTCTCACACTTTTGACTCGTGGGATATTGGGTATTTTTTCTATCATATGATTTATCTATTGATACACCCATATTAAACTCTATTTTCATTTTTAATCACCAAGCCCATGAGACCACTAAGTGTCTCCGATATCCATTTTTACTTTAAGGAAAAAATGGACAATCTCCTCATAACATTCAAAATCTTGAATCACAAATGGTTTTTTGTAGACTCAACTTTAGTCTACTAAATAAGTGATCCAAATTGATTTTAGTGTTCATGAAAAATCCAAAGGCACATGATTCAAGGCTTGTGAATTTTTCCTTGTACACCTCGATAAACTCATCTTCCTTCTGCTTCAGTACAAGGAATTCCCTTTCCATCTTGAGATAGAGAGTTCGAGGAAAATATTTATTGAAAAATAATTTCTTGAATTCATCCCAATCCATGGAATCTATTTTCTCTTTGAAAATTATGTTCTTGATCAGTGTTAACCACTGATCAGCTTCCCTATAAAAATGATAGACCACCAACAAAACTTTCTCCTCTTCTAAGCACTGGATAATAGTTAATATCTTATCAATTGAGTTAATCCAATGTTCTGTGAGGAGGGATTCAGAATATCCACTAAACATGGGTGGCCTTTACTGCATGAAGGAATCAATAGAAACTTTCTATTTCTTAGGAGGAGGGAATTCCACATGATTCAACTTGAGACAGCTGCACAAGTACTGTGACAATTTTTTGAGCACCCACTCCCATCATATTTGGAATATCATTATGGAATTCATCACATTGAATTTTACATTGATTATTGGAACGATTTCTTTTATTTATATAAATTAACTAAGAAAAATTATGTACAATTAGGGGGATTTAATACTTATCTAATAAAGATATAAAAATAAAACTTTGAACATAGAAGGATATAGTTTTAAATGAAAAGTATATCCTAACTTGAGATTCCCTATGTTTTGATCTAAGATATCCATTGTGATAGAATTACCCCTTGGGTTCTTTACTAAAGTGATATATTATTAATTTCCAAAAATAAATATATATTTATATGATACCAACTATAAAGACTATAATTTTACATGTAATATTACATGATTTTAAGAATAATTTACCATCAAATACAACCAAGGATCGTAAAGTCTAGTATCTTTGGAAGATTAGGTATGTAATTAAACATCATGAACCTAAAATAAAACACCTTTTATTTAATATTAATAATGATATACAAAATCTATTTTATCCCTTATATATGAATAAGATAACTTCGGGAATACATGAAAAAAATGGATGAGCTAAAAATCCCAGTAAGGGTACAAGAATAGGAATAAAATATAGCACATGGGTTAGAAGGAATAACATGATGACATAAAGTCATGGAACATGAATTGAAATAAGGAATAATAACATGTATAATATGGGAACTTATAACCATGACATCAAAGGAATGTGGAAACAACATATAACATGACATAAAGATGAGTCAAGGAAAGGTTCTAAGACATGGTGGACAAAGTCCCATAAAGGAATCAGGTTCACTTATTATCCCAATAAGATGTCTCATGAGACTAAACATTACCCAATACATTGGAGAACTATCTAGGAACACCCATCATAAAATTTTAATGAATATGTGTTCTATATTAATAATCATACATAATTAATCAAATATAACATAAGGGTTATCCATGGAAATAAATGGGTATCACAATCATTTCATAAGGAATTAAAAATGGGTGTATCATAAAAGTGTCCATGAAAGAATGGATTTAGAACATAAATGGAAATTAATAAAGGAAAATGGGCATATTTAATGATAAATATTGTCTAAATTAAGTGATTTTGTTTCAAATAGTGTTTAGGAAACTTTAAAAATTAACCTCTTTAATGCGGTTTTAAGGGAAGATATTAACGAGTCTTTACAATGGAAAAGGAATAATTGTTTGAAAAAAATCCAGAAATGAACCATGATATTTTTTCATGATAAAATGAGTGATTTTATAAAAATAATGGGGTATTAAAACATATTAAGTATAGAACATGAGAATTGGTAAGAAATTGGGAAATTCCCTTTAATCATACTTTCTTATTGAGAATATTTTAGAAGGGAACCTTTTTAAAACATATATTTCCCATCAAAGAAGTATGTTATGGTATGGACACATGATTTTGGAACAAATTAATATGATTTATAAGTGGTAAATAAAAATAAATAATAATTACATTAGGGTAAAGGGAGATAAAGTTTAACCCAAAGGTAGAATGGAGGTTCGGGAAGAATCCCTTACCTTATGTCTGACACAATTCTACACTTGATTTTATTATCTTGGATAATCATATTAAATACATTAACTAACTAATTAATAACATTTTATACATGTATTTTATTTTTTATATTTTTAGTAAGTTCAGTAAATAACTTTTTTATGGGTTATGAGATTCAATTTCATCGTTTGAGAGTGTTGGTTTCCTTGGTTTTCATGATTGGTTTACTTATATAAATGTACGAAAAAACATGTAAAATGAGAAAGGATTTACTAAATTAAAGTTATATGATATTAATGAATATCAATAAGATTGGATTTTTATATAATTAATTTGGTAATTTTGGATGAGGATGAATCATTAGATAAGACTTTAGTGATAATCTTTTAGATAATATTGGTTTTTTATCATTACGAACTAGTTTTTTTTTATTAATTAATTTAATGTATACATAATTGTTTTAGAACATTACATATAATTTAATAAATATATAATAATATTTTTTAAACATAAAAATGGTTTTATCATCATCCTTTAAGGCAGTAATGGAAATTGAAAACTAATCATCCTTGAATGTGATAAATTAACACATCAAAGATGATGTTTTCATTTTTAGTACAAAATGATAGGGGAAGAGAAATGATGATGAATTATTAAATTAGAATACTAAAATTAAAGTTTATATGTGGTAATGGAGTCATCACACCATCTGGGTTATGGGAGGTGAGGAGATAATAAGAAAATAAAATAACTTGAAAATAAATTAAAAGAAAATAAAGATGATTTTTCCTCTGGAATCCTTCTTCTCGAGAAACTCCTTAGGGAAAATGGTTTGGAAATTTTGTTGAGACCAAATACTACTAGAAGTATGGGAATGTTTTGGGAAGATTATTGGGCATAATTTTGACAATTCTAAAATATTGAGAGGTGTGAGGAGAAGTGGTGGTGAGGGGCAGTATTTATAGGGGTGAGAGGAGTGTTTTCTCATTATTTTATCCATTAGTTTATTATTTTACCTAAAGACTATGAGTAATTTTAGAAATATCACCAAAAATATTAAAAAAATGAAGTATAGTTTTATAATTTGGGCTTAAATAATCCATATATAATTTATGACTCCATAATTCATGTATTTAGCTTTTATCATAAATTATCATATTTTAATATTCATAAAAAATTAAAGTATTTTCGAAAAATCCCAAAAATTCACCCTACTGATATTTCATCATGTATAATTCAAAAATGAGCTCCATTTTATGAAAATAATTTTCTAAATATGAGAAATTTTATTTTTAATTAAAATTATCATTTACTTGGAAAATACTAATTTTAAAATTATAACTGATTTTTGAATACGTTGAAAAATTAATTAAGGAGTCATAAATTTATCTTATAGTCATAAGAAAAAAATATTAATTTATGAATAAATTTTATTTTAAATAATTATATTAACTATAAAATTTTAATTAAATATATACAACTTACAAAAATACCAATACTTAATTCTTCATTTCAAAATCAGTTATTTACTTATTCTAAGATATAGATATATCAATATTTTTATTTATAAGATAGCCAAATTTTATTTATACATTCATAGGTGAGGTTACTATTCTATTGGATATTTTTCTATTCATAAGGTCCATATTACAATTCAAATGGTCAAGTTAATATTTCATCGGTATATGTTATTTAACTTCTAGAAATACCTCTTATTTCATTCATTATTCATTTATAAAGTTTGTATTGTGTTATTTATGTGCTTTTATGTGATTTATACTATATGAAATAATTATAAGAAGTAAATTTAAATTGATAAAGTTTTGGGCTATTAGTTTTATCCAACTATAAAAACAACACATTGAAGTGTTGCAACACTCATAATTACGTTACAAATCCTGGTTCAAAGAACTATCCATCCACTAAATGAAAAAGTTCAAAACCTTTGTATTTTAGTAAGATTAATAAACATTGTTCATTACACCATCTATTTGAGGATGATATGAAGGGATGAAACTCAAATCTGTATCAATAACTTATTGAATACTTTTCTAGAAATTTTTGGTAAACCTCAGATCCCAATAAGATACAATGTAATGTTATACTCCATGCAAACTTACCACTTCCTTAATGTATATCTTGGAAAGTTGATCCAGAGAGAAGTATTATCTGATAGCGATGAAGTGTGATGACTTAGTAAGGTTATTGACTATAACCCTTATAACATTATTCCATTTATATGTTTTTAAGATTCCAGTAACAAAATACAGAGTTATGTTCTACCATTTCCATTATGGTATGGGTAATAGAGGCAACATCCCCTTAGACTTTTGTCATTCAACCTTAACTTTTCATCAAACCAAGAACTAAGATAAAAAATCTGTGATATGTCTCTTCATACCTTCCCACCAGAAGTATTCTATCAAATCTCTAAACATATTTGTAGTTCTTGAAGGAATATATAATGATGAACTATGATATTTTTATAGTAGCTCCTTATTCAAATCTAGAATATACAGAACACATACACAGTTTGTAAACCTTATTATTCTATCATAATCAAGGTTAAACTCAAGAAAATTTCTAACATTCCTTTGCATCTCTATATCTCCCTTATGTGCATATTTAACCTTTACATGGATATATGGTTGGACATCCAATGGATAAAGATACGGATTTTCCCCTTCCATCAGGATTTCAGATCCATCCCTTACAAATCCAAAAACATTGGATCTTTTGTGATCCTCATCATGGATATGCTAGCATGATCCTTTAAAATCAAAGCATTATCCACATAATTTTATTTCCCAGGGTGGTAATGTATTGAATAGTTATAGTTCTTTATCAACTCTAACCATCTTCTTTGGCACATGTTCAACTCCATATGTGTGAATATATACTCTAAACTTTTAATAACCCAATTATTCTTTTGAGTTATGGATCCTTTAAATTCCATCTTTTTTAGTTGAAATGTTCAAATATTGTCTAATATGAATTCCCTTTGAGGTCATAAAGGTAACATGGGTTTTCAAGGCTCGTTCGAAGCCTAGAACCATGTTTTTGGTTGAAATAAAGATG
Organism: Viscum album; assembly: GCA_963277665.1. Classification (NCBI taxonomy): domain Eukaryota; kingdom Viridiplantae; phylum Streptophyta; class Magnoliopsida; order Santalales; family Viscaceae; genus Viscum; species Viscum album. Next base: position 1,040,448,177 of record OY728164.1, on the reverse strand, counting down.
ATGGATGGTTAGTTAAAACTATTCAAGGAAGGCTTCATGGTTTGATAAAACCAAGTGAGGCTAGACTGTGGGGTAATATAGGCTACACGATTAGAATAAACCATGTGAAATGGGGCACATGTCTATGAGACCATGTTTTTAAATTTGATATTGGGATTTGGAACGGTTTTCACATAGTTAGTCAAACCATGTGAGTAAACCGTGTGGGGTTCCCTTATTATACAACTAACCATGCATGGTTGGCACATTTTTTATAAACTGTGTGCATAAACCATGAGACCCATTTATTTTGTGATATTTTACCAAAATGAACCTCTTTAATATATAAAAAATCTGACATATTTAATTTTTTTATCCTATAGACAACACCCCCTTTGAATCCCTCTGAGGTCTATTCTAGGATTTGATCTTGTATCTCTTTCTGATCGCTGATTCAAGCACTGATCATCTCGTTGGATCTGTATTAGTGATTACATGATTCATTTTTAGCTATCCCTCATTTGATTTTTTATCATATATGCTATTTAGGTTCAAGATAATTTTACCTATTATTAGGTTCTTCATCCGTTCTTCAATTTTCCCCAATCTAAGTCAAATCAAGAGATGATACTAAACAAGCTATCCCCTATGGACCTACAAAAGGTGGTCTGATGACATTAATTAAAATATGAAGTGTATATATATGTCGTTGTTCCACACACCCAATTTTCGAGTGTCACCTTGAATGAAATTAAATCGTTGAATTGATAGTCATGTCCTGCATAATTAAAGAGGCATGTTAATGTTTGGTTATTATTTAAGGACCTTGAATTTGAAACAACCCTTAGGTGTGTTGATTAATTGAACTAGAACACCATGGGTGGCTCTTAGAAAAGGACACCTTTGGGTGTTCCCCTTTCCCCCTTTCCTTGGGATGTGAATTGTAAAATTAATTGTAAATAAAATTGATGAATTGGTTTATGAATTGAATTGTGAAATGAATTGAAATATGAATTGTGAATAGTATATTGAAATGATTAAAATAAAGGATCGATGACCAAGCCTCATGATGTTCCTTTATTTTCTTATTTAATCTTTATTTTCTCTTTATATTAAAATGTACATGATATTTAAATAGAGGCTATTCCATGTAATAGGTTGTTTAATCATGATAATATTTTTATAATGATTTTCCTATGGAAAGCCTTCTATGATCAGAAAATACTTTATGTCACCTTTATGATGAGTTTTAAATGAATTATTAATGGGTTTGACCTTAACATGTTAAATGAATTTTATTAGATGGTTCTGAATTGGGTAGATGCTTATATTCCTTGGGTGACACATGGATTGAAATGAAAATTCCATGGACAAACTCAATTTTCTTGAAACTTGCTTATGCTTGAGTTATACTTAGACTCCATTGAGGACTTCCAAGGATGGACTCTAAGGAATTGACTCATATGTAGAGTGATAAATGGATTCATATGATAATTCTATGGCTGGACTCAAAATTTCATTTGATTATATCTCTATGGGTGATACTTGGGCTCCCTAAATGGACCTCCAAGGAAAGACTCAAATGTATGAGAATTTATACCACACTTAGAGTGAAACCTGGGTTCTTGAGAGGTTCTCCATGGATGGGATTGTAGGGTATTGGTTTATATTACACCTGGAGCAATAACTTGATTCCAACGTAGGAATTTCATGGATGAGATCAGTATCTAAATTGATTAATGAATGAAATGGTTTATATGATGTGATTTCCAAGCCAAAGAACAATCTTGGATTCATTCTTGTTTATAATTTATAGATGACATATTTAGGCATCCTTGATCATGTTATCACAGGGGATGTTGGGCTACACATTGGGTCTTGAGACATAATATTTTAATGAGAATTAATTTTTAATTGAGCATGATTATAAATGAAATATGCCTGACTAATAAATCAAACATTTACCCTTTAAATGAACTTGTTTCTAAATGAGAACCTGAACCTTGTAGGATGTTTACTTTTGAGTATTTACTTTACTTATTATATAATTCCTACAAAATGTTGTTATATATATTCACTAAATGGATGGAACAGACCTTGGGTGGTTTCCTACTGGGATTATGTCTCTCACCCTATTTGGGAAACCTTTAGGTACCCAAACAGACTATATGATTATTGGTATGGATAAGGGAAGGCACCCACATATAGGTCCCCAATTACTACTTAGGATTAATGGATAATGGGATAGAGCTAAGGCTCATGATGATAGTGGACAATTTTGGCCTTATTTTACTTTTGTTCCACGTATTGTACACCTTCCTTATATAAATGTTTTGGATGATTTATTAGAAATATATGACATGTATCATCATTTTTTCTAAGAGATTACTTTTGGATTTGTTATCTATTCATACTGTTATTCTATTGTATGATTGTTTTATTGCTTTTGGTACTTATCTTTTATTTTTATTCCACTATTCTACACTAGATTGATGAGAGAATAGTCTCCCCAAAAACACACTCAAGCCCTCACTACTAGTCATAAAGCCACTAGAGTTTGGGAAGACTCCCTTGAGACCCTGTAACCCACTAGTCTTGGGGAACTTTTGAATAGAATTCGGTTCTAGGACATTAAAAAGTGGTATCAAAGCATTATTTTTTGGATTTATTTACTATTTGGGGACAATAGAAAGTTATAAGAATGAATAGGGGTTTGATAATGAGTTGTTCCTATGTATATTAAAAATACAAATTGGATAGAATTAAATTTCCATTTTATGTATTTTAAGTATTATTGTTAATTTTATTCTACCATTGGGTGATTCATTTGATTGTGTTGTTATTATTAATGTGATTGTGGGTTCTATTGTGTTTCAACCCAATGAGATGGGGGTATTCCATCTCATGAATCATATAGACACTTTTTAGAATCACATTCTATGCATTATTCCATGTCATTTAGGATGTGGTACTTATTGTATGCTATTGTGACAGGTTGATGATATATATATATATGTGGTGTTGTGATAAGCATTTTGGTATGCGTAAAGGTGTTAATTAGGTGGATTCCCTTCTTTGGTTTCTAAGGAGTATAAACCCTCATGGATTGGAATTTAGATAACCAATGGTTCAAACATTTTAAAATAAACTGTGATATAAATGTGAAATGATAATGAATTCAAAAGAATTGGAAATTGAGTTTATTATAGAAGAGAACTTGAACCATACTGGACCTTTGTATTGGGAAGTTGGTAGAATCTTTTGTTTATATATGATCTGTACGATTCCCAGACCTAACTTTAGGAGCAGGAAGAGGAGGTTTTTCTTATATGGGAAGTTTAGTACCTATCATATTAGAGTAACTTAACTTTTGAGCTATAAAATTTGGTAATGAATCTTGATATGAGGAATTGTCTTGGTATTTGTAGATGTATACTACCACGAAGTCCTCCAGTCATATTCCAATAGGGTGGCAATGACTATAAAGACCCGGAATTTCTGTGGAAATTTTTTATTAAATACATGGGAATTTTACGAGATCGTGAAAATTTACGACGCATGATTCCGAGTCCCGGTGTGCCCGGAATCATTTTCTGAAGTTTTGTTTGGGTACGTTCAGTAAACGTGCGAGTAGGTTTTTCTAACTTTTGAACCGATGCCCGGAATTTAAATCCGAGGGCACCGTTGAACTCGCAGTGCCAGTATTCAATTAAGGAGACTTTTACCTCGACGGAAGATGATCGAGATAGAGAGTTAGTTTTTGAGTTTTTTTGGAGAAATAATAAAATAAAGTGTGCAACACTTTATTTAATTTTAAGCTACCATGTGGGTGATTGTTGGTTAAAACCTCCACGTGGGAGTTGGGGGCAGGACTGCCACACCCTAACCTCCCATGGGAGGTTATGGTGGTGGGTCCCACCTGAATGTAACCTCCCACGAGAGGTTAATATGTGGGGACCACCCGAGACCATAACCTCCCATTTGAATATTAGGGGTGGGGACCACCCGACCCCTATTAATGGGAGGAGAGTTTAACCTCTAAACTCTCCCCCATTAATGACGGAGAGCCTCTCTACCTTCCCCTTTAGTTAAATGGATCCAACCCCCTTTAATTAATGTGACAACCTCTTGAATTAAATTGGAGGAGTATTTTTAATTTAATTCTTCTTTTTTGTTTTACATTCCAACATTAAAATAATAAACAATTTATTATTTTGTGGGAATATTTCATTTTTTTGGAAGAGGAGGATTAAAGGATTATTGGAGAAAGCTCCCAACGAAGAACCATTCTTCCATCGAAGAACGAATAACACGTTATTCCAATGAAGAATGCCGATGAAAATTCTTCTTCAACATCTACCTCGGACACCTACCAATCTACCCTCCACAACGTCATCAATGAGCCGACGCAACTTGGGATTTGAGACGTGCGGCGGACACGACGAACAACGAACGACAGATCAAAGGTAGTGGGTTTATTACTTGTTGAAGTTGTAACTTTTTCTTACCTTCTTTAAAAGATAATAAGGGATTGTTGCAGACATATTATTGATCATCTTCTTCTCATGATGAGCCAAATGATACACCCCTAAACTCGGAGGGTGCGGGCCAACCAAACATGGCCCGACATCCTCTATCAATCTCTCTCTTCTTGTGACGTTCTATGGCATGGAGACATATCAAAAATGAGGCCCAAAGGCAGAAACGGCAAAGGCCGCACTACCTATGGAATCTGTGAATCTCGTAGTCGACCCGCACCAGCTTGAGCTCCACCGAACCAACCTATCCGCAGCCCCTCGGCATCTAGCTGCCAGCCCTATGCCCTCCCGGCACGCTACCCGATGCTAAGGCCACCTACCCGCGGCCCCCGACGCCCTGCCCAGTGCCCAGCCTCCTGCCGACAAACCTCCCGGCGCGCTGCCCGACACCCAGGCCACCTGCCTGCGCCCCCCGGAGCCCTGCCTGTGGCCTGCCTGGCCGCCCCTGAGCCGGCCTCTACAAGACCAATGTAATCAAGGCCGATCCGGCGTCTTGGCTCCCTCACGCCCTCTGGCCTGAGCCACGCCCTCACAACCCTCTAGCCGAACTGGCCCCAAGCCCGAGCCGAATCACCCCCGTAGTCCACTGGGCTGGGCCCAGCAGACCGTGCCAAACTTTGCGGGATGGCCCGCCCAACGGGCTGGGTCAGACCCAACGGGTCTGTCCGGGTCGACCAAGACCGGGTTGGCCCTGTTTGGGTTGGACCGAGTCAGTCCGACTGGGTCGGCCCAGGCCCATGCCCATTACTGACCCTGTTACTTCCTTTGGCCATAAATTTGGCACCAGATGACCATTTGAAAAACTGTCAGTGGCGCTAGTTTCCATGGAGCACGACAGTCCCTTTGAGGATTCCCCACTAGAGTTCGGGGTAATGTTGAGATACGGTCAGGTTGGATTGTACAAGAATCCAACCTCCCCCTGCACTAAATGCTAATAACTCATAGACAGGGCGTCCGATTGACGCACCGTCTGTTATGTTGAGACCCCTAAGACGAGATAGATCTTTGAGAAACTTCTTTGTGGGACACAGTGGCCGTTGACATGTCGAAACTTGGCTTGAGGAGCAGACCCTCTTGGAATCAAGCGTGCTTTGTGGAAACCCTGTGGCTGGAAGTGCACTGACGACTGTACCTGGACCATGTGTTGGTCAGATAGTTTTGACATCTGTTCCTAGATCATGCATTGGTCCGATAGAATAGCTAGTCCTGGATCATGTGTTGTTCCGATAGCTCTGATGACTATTCCTAGATCATGTGTTGGTCCGATTGTTCTGACTTCTGTTTCCGAATCATGTGTTGGTCTGGCAGAATAGAAGGTCCTAGATCATGTGTTGGTCCGACAACTTAGATGATTCAGTGGCTACATCTGATCATCTCTATCTCTCTAAAAAATTTGTATACCTGTGTGAGCTGAGTCGGTGACTTCTGTGTTTTCCTCATGATTAAGATGTGTTACTTGATAACTTCAAAATATGTATGGGCATATACCTAAGTAATGACTATTCGTTGATTTCATACTCTGTGGTTTATCCTTGTTGGATTTTGTGAGACCTTGAGGTTATCAGGGTCCCTACTGAGTATCGTTATACTCATACCTACACGGGCTATGCCCGCACCTCGTTGTGTTGGATGTAGATGACAGACAGTGCTGACCGAGGCCGAGAATTCCAGGATTGGCCGGTACCCGGAGGTGGACCTTACGACTTGTCAGTACACGGAAGAGACCAATAGACGTGGAGTGCTGAGGAGGCTGTCTGTACCTACCCTTTAGGTAGGATCCATGGTGGACGATCTAGGAGCTTCTTTCAACTTTCTGCTGTTTTGTCCCTTTTTAGTTGTATTTGTACTTTACAGTTAGGCTTGTATTTCTGGCCCCTTTTACTTTCCATCACTTTTTTTGTATAAAGATTTACTTAGTGTTTACTTCCAACTCATACTCCGCTGTGTGTGTTTTCAGTTTATAAAAGCAATGCCTTCCCAGTTTTAGGGATTTTTACCTTTGGTGCTAGTTGCCAGCCCCTGGCCTATGGAAGGCGTGCTTGGGGTAGTCACGACACGGGTCCCGGGGAATGGGTCATGACAAATTGGCATCAAAAGAGTCAGTTCTATCACAGAAATTAGGAGTCTGATATATATTTTCTGTAAAGCAATAGTTTTAAGGGTACTAATTGTGGTTTTCAGTTCAGGGAGTCCAGTGTTGGTGCAGTGGCCGACGTATCCATACACCAGGACCCTGACTTTTGATTTCCGACTCAGTGCATGAAAAAACAGACTGCCTTTGTGTTTTCAAGAGTTTTCTTTGTGATATCTTGAGTTATCTCACCAAGTATAACTTATTGACCATGGCGCACCTGTATCTTTTTAGGATGGCACCACGCAAAAAGCCAGCCAGGGTTCCGAAGGTTGTACGAGATGACAGACCACCGAGCGACGAGGCCTCAGTGTAGGTCCCCATCACAACAGAGGATCTAGAGGTACCATTAACCATTGGGCCACTAATACCAACAGCCCCAGCAGCAGATGATGTACACTTCTTGAGCTCATGACACGAGTTCCTGCGCCAAAGGCCGCCCAGGTTTAGGGGTGAGACGGACCCACATGCAGCTGAGGATTGGCTGGAGGCTATAGTGAAAGTATTCAGGCTAGTAAGGACACCATAAGACTTCATGGTGATCCTTTCCGCGATTCTCCTTCAGGCAACAGCAGGCAGATGGTGGAGCCTGATGCTCTAGGTGCATGACAAGGCAACAATACTCTGGGCATACTTCGAGAGCCTGTTCCGAGCAGTGTTTTTCTTAGCCACCCTACGTGTGATGCAGATACATGAGCTACATCATCTACAGTAGGGCAGCATGACAGTAGGATAGTACTCAGCGAGGTTCATCGACCTCTCACGCTACTCCAGAAATATGGTGCGGGACCCTTTCTTCAGGGCCCGAACCTTCGAGCAGGGGCTCAGACGGGAGATCAGAGCATCGATGATATCACTCAACATCACGATGTAGGAAGGGGTGTTAGAGAGAGCCCTCATAGTGGAGATTTTCCTTGTTGAGTAGTCACCAGCAGTGATACCCATCACTAGTTGACATGCATCAGAGTCTTCTTTAGTTGGCAGTAGACAGATGTCACAGAGGTCCAAGCTGACCAGGACATCTGGTGGACAACCTCAGGATACAGGTTCAGTTGTGTGGGGCACATAAGACAATTCCAGTCATGCCAGGAGCAGGCAATGTTACACTTGCGGCAGGTAGGGTCACATGGCTCCTGACTGTCCAACCTGCCGTATAGATGATCAGCTGACAGTTGAGGGACCTCTCAGGCAGAGGCATAAGTTCGATCGAGGCGGTCTGTAGGGAGGACGTGGACGTGGCAGAGGAGCTGGACGTGCAGCTGGCGGTGGACGACATTACAAGGTGTTACCACCACCACCACCAGGAGGTCCACCCCGACCATAGAGAGCAGGTGGACAAGGGAGATCTCAGCTCTAGGCAGCTGAGGCATACGACCATCGCACTCCAGAGATGATTCGAGGTATGATCTGTGTCTACTCCACCTTAACTGCAGTTCTTATAGACATAGGTTCCAATCACTCTTTCATTTCCACATCCCTCTTTTGGAGCTCGGAGATTCCAAAGGAGCCGTTAGTTCGATCCTTATGGCTAGAGACTCCTACGGGAGACGATTCGAAAATTACGCACTGGTGCCGGCAGTACGAGCTTACTCTAGGAGGCGAGAGATTTGGCTGGGATCTCCTAGTAGTGGCGTCGAGGCCTTACGACGTCATCTTGGGTATGGACTGGTTATCTATAGTCCATGCTCAGATAGACTAAATTAGGCGAAAAGTGCAGTGTGTCCACATGGATAGGACAATATTCACCTTCATCGGCGAGAATGGAGCCTTTGCAGCACTAGATGGACTTACTCGGAGGAGGGTGAAACCGATCACTCATCAGTTGGCATACCTTTCCCTCAGAGAAGTTGATTTGGAGAGTCCTAACTATCCTGTAGTGGTGGACTAGTACGCGAATGTTTTTCCCGACGATGTTCCAGGACTACCTCCTCGTAGAGAGGTGGACTTCTACATTGACTTGTACCCAAGGAGGACACTGATATATACACCAGCATATTGGATGACTCCTGTTAAGCTTCACAAGCAGAGGGTACAGATGGAGGACTTGCAGGGGAAGGGATTCATCTGGCCCAGTGTTTCTCCCAGGGCAGCCCTGATTCTGTTCACCAAGAAGGCAGATGGGAGCTTGAGGCTTTGTGTCGACTACCGTCGCCTGAAGAAGGTGACTGTGAAGAACAAGTACCCATTCCAAAGGATTGAAGACCTTTTTGATCAGCTGAAGGGAGCATGGTGGTTCTCAAAGATATACCTCAGATCAGGCCATCACCAGCTTAGAGTTCGAGACGAGGATATGCAGAAGACAACCTCAGGTGTTGGTACGACCACTACGAGTTCTTGGTTATGCCTTTCGGTGTAACCAATGCTCCGGTAGTGTTCATGGGACTCATGAACAGGATTTTCCAGCCTTACCTCGATCGCTTTGTTGTAGTCTTCATTGATGACATTCTGATCTACTAGACTACTAAGGAGGAGAATGCCTACCATTTGCGGGTAACACTGGACACACTCTAAGAGCACCAACTTTATGGTAAGCTCTCGAAGTGACAGATTTGGATTCGATAGGTTCACTTCTTGGGTCATGTCATCTCAGAGGGTAGAGTTGTAGTGGATCCAGTGAAGATTGAAGTGGTACTTGCTTGGGAGCCACCCAAGAGTGTGATGGAGGTACAAAGTTTTTTGGGTTTGGCTAGTTACAACCGGAGGTTCGTTCCATACTTCTATAGAGTTGCAGCACCACTATCAGCCTTGATGAAGAAGGGTTAACCCTTAGTCTAGTTGGAGAGATTCCAATAGAGCTTTTAAGAGCTGAGGCAGAGGCTAAATAGTTCCCCCATCTTGAGGCTTCCATAGGAAGGCATAGGGTACATAGTTTACTACGACACATCAGGGACCAGACCCGCGTGTGTCCTGATGCAGGAGCGAGCATTGATCACGTATAGTTCTTGATAGATTAGAAAACACATGCAGAAATATGATACCCATGACCTGGAGTTAACAGTAGTGGTCTTCACCTTGAATATGTGGCACCACTATTTGATGGGTGAACATTTTATCGTGTACTCCAATCACAAGAGTCTCAGGTATATCTTCTCTTAGAAGGACCTAAACCTAAGATAGCAGTGTTGGCTTCAGTTCTTCCAGGACTATGAATTCGAGATAGTCTATACTTATATAAAGGGGAACATTGTAGTAGATTCACTCAATAGAAGATATGGTATACAACTGCTAGGGGAGGAGACAGAGCAGCTGGCTGCTTTACATGTATCCTTTCTGGATAGAGATAGAGCACCTTTCCTTCAGTCTCTTACAGTCACTCCCCCACATCTTCAGTGAGTCAGGGAGGCACATCATGGGGAAACTGACTGCGAGACATGACATGCTCAGATATCTATAGGGCAAGCACCTAATGGATTTTTGGAAGGTGAGGAGCATGTCATCCTCTTCAGAGGATGTATTATGGTACCAGTGTCACTTCAAGAGGAAGTGTTGAGAGAGTTCCACACATCCCCTTTAGTGGTACACCTAGGAGTGGAGAAGATGTATCAGGACATTAGACAAGAACACTGGTGTCCAGGTATGAAGAATGCGGTAGCAGAGTTTGTTTTTCGATGCCTCAATTGTCAGTAAGTGAAAGCAAAGGACCAACTACCGGCAGACTTGGTTCAGCCTTTAAAGGCCCCAGAGTGGAATTGGTATGGGATATCCATGGATTTCGTGACGGGTCTTTCATGTACATCCAGGGGTCACGACTTGATTTGGGTGATCGTTGACCGACTCACAAAGTTGGCCTACTTCCTACCGATCAGAGAGCAGGGTTTAGTAGAGAGCTTGGGATGCCTCTACGTGAAGGAGATTGTATGGCTACATGGAGTAACTTCTTCTATTGTCTCCTATCATGACACACGCTACACTTACCAACTATGGAAGGGGTTTCAGGAGGCTTTTGGGATGCAGATACGTCTGAGCACCGCCTTCCATCCTGAAATAGATGGCCAGACTGAGTGGACTATTCAAACCCTTGAGGACATGCTACTTCCTTGTGTCCTCTACTTCAGTCGCAGTTGGGAGGATCACTTACCTTTGGTGGAGTTTTCCTACAACAACAACTATCACTCTACCATAGGGTTGACACCCTTTGGGGCATTATATGTGTGAATTTTTAGATCACCCTTGTGTTGGATAGACCCAGCGGAGTCAGCACTAGTGGGACCAGAGATGGTACGAGCTACCACGGAGAAGGTGCAGATCATCCAGAAGTGGATGAAGACTGTACAGAGTAGGCAGAAGTCATATGCTGACAAAAGATGGAGGCCTCTGGAGTTCAAGGATGGCGACCACGTCTTTCTACTGGTCTCACCTCGATGAGCTCTATGGAGATTTGGCCGAGGTGGAAAGTTATCTCCAAGATTCATCGAACCATTTTAGGTCCTCAACAGAGTAGGTGAGGTGGATTACCACCTGGATCTTCCACCTCAGTTGCACTCGGTGAAATACGTCTTCCACGTATCTCAGTTGAGGAGATACGTGCATGACCCTTCGCACATCATCGACCATGTAGAGCTGGACGTCGAAGATGGAGAGACTTTTACAGAGGTTCCAGTGGAGATTGGGGATCGACAGGAGTGGGTCATACATGGATGGTCGATACCTCTGGTGCGTGTTCACTGGTAGCACATGATCCTCTAATAGCACATGGGAGAGGGAGGCTCATATATGTGCTCAGTACCCCCATTTTTTCCCATAGTTTGAGTTGTAGCAAACGGGGACGTAAAGCCCTGAGGTGGGGAGAATGTAAAGACCCAGAATTTCCGTGGAATATTTTTCTTAAATACATAGGAATTTTACGAGTCTGCAAAAATTTACGGCGCATGATTCTGAGGCCTGGTGTGCCTAGAATCATTTTCTAAAGTTTTTTTGGGTATGTTCAATAAACGTGTGAGCGGGTTTTTATAAATTTTGAACCGGTGCTCGGAATTGAAATCTGAGGGCACCGTTGAACTCACAACGCCCGTATTCGCTTAAGGAGACTTTCACCTCGACGGTAGATGATCGAGATAGAGAGTTAGTTTTTGGGTTTTCTTGGAGAAATAATAAAATAAAGTGTGCAACACTTTATTTAATTTTAAGTTTCCATGTGGGTGATTGTTGGTTAAAACCTCCACTTGGGAGTTGGAGGTGGGACCACCACACCCTAATCTCCCATGATAGGTTATGGTGGTTGTAGAAACCCAAATCTTGACATATATAGACATTACATTACTTTTTCATAATAATTAATATATAACAAAAAATGACACCCATGGACCGTAACAGTTTAGTGTCTTTGGAAACTTGGAACACAATCTTCTAATCATGGTGAAAGATCTTCAAAATCTCCCATAAAGATCTTTCCCTTTTGTTTTCTTACCTAAAACCGTTCTTTATATCCTGGGGAAAAGAAAACATAAAAAAGAGTGAGCTCAAATTCTCAGTAAGGGTAATCATGGAAAAAATAAAACAATACATATATGTTTGAACTTAAAAACATGAACATAATTTTTAAACATTAAAATCTTGAGTTGTGAAATAAACCTTGGCAGTACGTAAGGCATAGATCATAAATGTACATTAATCATTATAAAACAGCATGGGAATAAAACATGTAATTGTGGAAGACCATTAAGCACATGATATGATTTCCATAGAAGCCAAGACATTTCTGCCAAGACCATCATAGTGGACAAAGTCCATTATTGAATCGGGTTTACTTGCCATTCCAGCCCTGTATTACTGAACCAGATTCACTGGCCATTCCAGACATGTTTATCTCATGAGATATAAATCTTTACCCAATTCATTGGAGGGAGATATAGGTCCCACCCATCTCATAATGAAATCATTTTTATGTGTGCCACAAAATAAACATAAATCATTCATCACAACCCAAAGAATAAAATGGGTTTCATAAACATCATCCCATCATAACATAATCCATATAAAAAAATCGATATCATTAAATCATAAGAAAAATCACACCATTTAAATAATAGAGACATTATACTTGAAACATAAAAATACTAAATAATGTCTTCTTAGATGGAAAATAGTTTTGATAAAACACTTAAAATGAATTTTTAAGGAAAATATCCTTTTTTCTACAAAATCATTTGTTTTTCTCAAAATGCCATGAAATTTTAAAAGAAAAGGATTTTGTTGAAAATAATCATGAAATCTTGTACAGGAATTTTAATGAAAATAAGGAATTATGAAATCGTAAAAATATGTTCATGCCGTATAAGTTAAAAAAACATTCTTCTTGTTCTTTTGCCGGAAAAGTCAAAAAGTACCTCATATGGTAAACAAAAGAAAGATTCCTTCCATAGTACACAGTAAAAGTAAAAAGGGGGTAAAAATGACTTAAAAAATACATGGAAGAATAGTAAATACTTTATGAAAACATTTTTCTAAAACATGGAAATGGATGATAAATATAACCCCAGTAAATACTTACGAATAAACAATCTCGGATAAGAATGAGATTGGAATAATTATCCCTTACCTTATGTACAACTTCTTCCGTATGTGTCTGATACTTCTATATATTAGGTTTAAACATATTATTAACTTGTAACATAACTATAATAATATTTATGATATCGTATATGATTCACTTATGACTTTATATTACCCATTCTTTTGTAAATTCCATGTTAAAGCAGCGTTTTGGGTAAAATCGTTTCATTTATCGTACATGTTTCAACTTGTTGTTCTTGATATTATTACTTATATACTGATTTATTAATTCCAGAATGTAAAACATTATTTATATATAATATATATTCATCATATAAATATATATGACAGATTGATAAATGGAATGAAATACACCGTTCATGGAGACGGTAGGCCGTACGTACGCATGAACACTACTTTCATTTCCTTATTGAATTGAATGGAATTAAGTAAATGAAACATTCATGTACATAAATATAGTATAATTATTATGTAATATATTTCATGATTATTTATTATATATACTTTATAATCATACTTGAATGGTTAATTATGGAAAATGAATATCATCGCGTTCGTGGAGATGGTAGTCCGTACGTACGCACGAGCGACAATATCATTCAATTGATATTAAAATAGTATATAATTGGATTGTATATAATATATAAATAATAATAATAATGTTATATTTATTATTTATATCATTTATACTCATTATTATACCCATCCAAATGATGAAATGTTTGAATAACAAACTACACCACGACGTGGAGTCGGTAAGCCGTACGTACGCACGTGTGATGACTTTTTCATTCATAGGATGGATAAAATAACTAATATGGTTGTAAACTTTTTATAATAACATCACAGTATGTTGAATATACTGGAGTTATTATTTTACAATGGAAACAACAAAGAAGGATGAAGTGGAAGAAGAATGGAACTTGAAATAGGTGGTGAGATATTAACCTCTTTTTCGAGTTCTTCCTTTTGATTTGATCAAAAGGGATCCTTATGCTGGCTTTCTGACTAAATGAAGGACTCTAGGATGAATTTAGGACAATTTAGAGGGTATTTGGGTAGGTTTTATCCAAGAAAAATGGATTTGGAGGTGTGAACTAGAGAGAAGGGGGAGTTCCCTTTTATAAGAGGGGTGAGGGGCACCTTAGAAAAAACTTAAAATATTATTTTATAATAAATTAATATTAGGTTTATAATGGCTCCAAAGTGACTTATTTCGAGGCTAGGGTGGGGATGGGTCGAAATAATCTCAACCAATATATTTTAGACAAGTTTAGGTTACCATTTTAACCTTATCATTTATATTTAACTTTAAGTTAAATAATTTAACTTTTACCATGTCTTCTTGTATTATTACACTATATGGTTAATAAACATACTATAAACAACCAATAGAACCCCAATTGGTTCATTAATGTACTATATATTATTATATAAGTATTTTGGTTGATAATTAGATATTTAGGAATATTATATCAATTATTAATAAAATATTTTTTTTAAAAACACTTTTATGTCAATTTTGACACTATTTGGTATTTTGTTTTTTATAAATTCATAACAGAATTATTACTTCAAAAAAAATTCATCTAAACAGCCATAATATGTTATATTAACCTAAAAATTAGTTAAATTCATAAAAATTCTCAAATTAAATTTATTTGGGTATTTATAATATCAATTATGTTAATATTTCATTAATAAGGTAATTACTGCATCATTATTATGTCATTAATAAATTAAATTATTTAATGTCTAAAAAATATAAATAAAACAAAATTATGTTTTAAATACTTTTAGATTTATAATAAATATTTATAGTCAAATATATCTTATGTATAACCCTATATTAAAAATGTTTTAGTTATTAAAGTTTGATTTTAACCATTTTTACTCTTATTTAAATAAAATAATAATTAATGTCCTAATATAATCCAAGTGGACCTAGAGGGTAATATTTTATTCATAAGGTTTTTTTGGTCAAATTACACTTATCCAATAGAATTAGGACATGTTTTAGGGTAATAATAATATCATTTTTACCCTTAATTACCCTGTTTACTTTTAACCGTGGTAAATAAAAGTTAAAAGTTACTTTTCACCAAAAATTATTTTAATCTCATTGAACTACATTTTACTTACTGATATCAACCGAATCTCTCGGATCTTTGAAATTGAACTCACAGAAGTAGTAAAATTAAGATTTATGTAAATTTGCAAATGCTCCTAGGAGGTGGGTAAAAGACGGTAAAAAGTTCAATAAAACTTATATATATATAAAATTATTATAAAATGTCTCCAATATCCAATGAATTACATTGAAATTAAATAGGTATTATTTATATATTTTTACCTAAAATAAATTTAAATAAAATAAATGATTATTTAAATGAAAAGTTGGTTTTAACCAATAACTCAGTGTTTTCACTATTCATCAAAATTGAAAGTTTTCAGAAACATACCAAAAATTCACCCTAGTCTAATTTCTATATTCCGAATCCAAAAAATGAAGTCCATTTTGAAAGATAAAATTTATAAAATTTTAAAAATTGGGTATTACTATTCATAAGGGCAAGTTTATATAATATTTTAATAACATATCGTTGTTTAGTGAAACTCGGTATTACGTACAACGCAAGCTATCGAGGAAGGTTGCTCTTGTGTGTAACGCAAGCCAAGAATAGTGTTACGTATACTATAAACTAATAAGGTATTTCATATAGCGCAAGAGAATCTTGGTGTAGCCTACAACACAAGACATCAAAGAAATTAAAAAGATTATTTCTCAAAAAATCTCGGGGTGTTACATTCTACCCCCCTTAAAATGAATTTCTCCCTCGAAATTCGTCGAGGTTATAAATGGTTTTCTACTTGAAATTTTTTTTCATAGAAACCCACATCGTAAACAGGAATACTAAAACTTAATTTTAAAAACTAAAGTATGAAACACAATGGTTACCCAAATTAACACATCACTGGGTTTCCACATAGGTGAACATAGGTGGAAATATGGATATGGAAGAGAAATCTAACCATAAATTTATAATGGAGAGTGGTAGAGAACATGGAAATAAAAATTCCAACAATAAAAAATCCATAAATTTGTGATGATCTAAGGTACCATCTTGGACAACGTTTTTGGTTTTCAAGATTACTTCTCTAAAGTTGAAAAAAATTGGAATTAGAAGAAATACTCAACTGATTTTGGTACAATCTCACTATTGGTCATTCCATAAACAATTGAAACATCATCTCTTAAAGAAATGAAGTTGAATTTGTCATTCATGAAGTGTTAGCAGATCATGTGATAGAATTATATGCCATTCCATCTGTCTCCAACAAAAGGTTAGTAAAAGTTATTAAATATACATAAGTACATCTATGGTGAGATTAATCATAATTGGTTCCTAAAATGGACTTATACTTCATCTATCACACTGCTTAATAAAATAAAACTACTTTCTACTAACCAGGGACTTACTGTAGGCCAGTGGTAGGTGATAAAGGCCTGTCACACTTCAGTTGTGGGTTCGATTCCCACATCCTTGTCCGACATGACGATTTTTCATCCATCCTGCAGGTTGTCCTTTTTCTAAAACTTCACCATTCCAACATTCCAGAAATAATATAAAAAATGGTTCTAGAATTAAACAATACTATCTGATGTCCAACTTAATCCATTCCAATCTTTATGCTTATCCAAAATACTTCTGTCCAAGCTCATAGTATAAATAAAATGATTACTAGAAAGGTTATCTACCAATCATATGAATACCATCATTTACCCCTGTATATCATAAGATATATCTTGCTGGTCACATTCCAAACATGTGAATACCTTAATCATGTATTCTATTGAAAAATTAATACCCATTTAACTTTAGTGAAAACATGAATGATATCAAAAGTTAACTCTTTCCACATACCAAAATTCAAAAATTCTATATACTCAAACCATGATATCACTTTGTCCTTATATCAGTCATGAGCACATTAATACTATCAAACATGTTATTTTCTCTGTATCTATTCATTATGCACGTATCATATTCTTTCCAAAAATAATTGAATAACCTTTCATGGTTGTCGGTACCATTCAACATATAATTTCAAATACTTTAGGAAAAACAATAGTGTAACAATCCTTAAATGTTTCTTTATTCCATTGTACCATTAAAATAACTCTAGATAAACATAAAATCATTCCACTACCTTATTAAATTGCTGACCGGGATTTATCATTTTATTTCTCAACACTTCTTTCATCTCATATATCATTTGTAGTCTCATCATCATCGTCAACATAAATACTACCCATACGACCATGCTGATTCTCTTTATGAGATTTTCCCTTATGGAATTGGTTTTCATAATGCCCATATATTCCACATTTAAAACATTTAACTTTTGTTGATGTCTTAGGAATACCATTATCCTTGTCTATAGTGTTAACTGAACCCTTTACTTTGCAATTACTGGCTTTGTGTCCTTCTTTTCCACACCCAAAGCATATTCCAGTTCCTTTGAAACATTCTCCTTGATGTCTCTTCCCACATGATTTACATGATGAAAATTGAACTTTATTTCCTCTAAGATCATCATCAAACTCCATCTTTCTCTTATTAGATGAGTCAGGAAACTTACCAATGTTGATATTATTGATCATATTATAATATTGTTGATTAGGCATAATAAAGATGTTTTGACTTCCAAATCCCATTTCATTTCATTAATCTTGAAGAATATCATTCAATTTTCCATCATATTCTCTATTAACATGAATCTTCTTGTTTCTAGCCATTTTCAAAAACCCAAAAAGAATAGTGTGAGAGGCAAAAATAAAGTTAGGAAAACAACATAATCAAGAGGAGTACTTTCAATCTCTAACATCATAGGTTTAATACTACGCTATTCATGATCGTTATCATAATTCTAGGACTGTAATCTATACTTATACTTAACCATAAAGACATCCCTAGACTTGCCTTAGAAATATCTCTAGGGATTTTAGTAAAGTTTTCGCATCCTAGTTTCCAAAGGTTAACAAAACCTTTGCTCTGATACCTACTGTAGAGACCCAAAACTTGACGTATATAGACATTACATCAATTTTGAAGAATACTTAATACATAATAAAAAATGACACCCAAGGACCGTAATATTTTAGTGTCTTTGGAAACTTGGAACACATTCTTCTAAACATGGTGAAAGATCTTCAACATCCCCCATAAAGATATTTCCCTTTTGTTTTCTTACCTAAAACTTTTCTTTATAACTTAGGGAAAATAAAACATAAAAAAGGGTGAGTTCAAATGCTCAGTAAGGGTAAGCATGGAGAAAATAAAACAAACCATATACGTTTGAACTTAAAAACATGAACAAAATATTTAAACATTAAAATATTGAGTTGTGAAATAAATCTTGGCAGTACGTAAGGCACAAATCATAAAGAAAAATTAATCATGATAAAACAACATGGGAATAAAACATGTAATCGTGGAAAACCATTAAGCACATGATATGATTTCCATAGTATCCAAGGAATTTCTTCCAAGACCATAATAGTGGACAAAGTCCATTACTGAATCGGGTTTACTTGCCGTTCTTGCCCTGTATTACTGAACCAAAATCACTCGCCATTCCAGCCTTGTTTTTCTCATGAGATATAAATCCTTACCCAATTCATTAGAGGGAGATATAGGTCCCAAACATCTCATAATGAAATCATTTTTACGTGTGCCACAAAATAAACATAAATCATTCATCACAACCTAAAGAATAAAATGGGTTTCATAAACATCATCCCATCATAACATAATCCATATAAAAAAATGGATATCATTTCATCATAAGAAAAATCACACTGTGTAAATAATAGAGACATTATAATTGAAACATAAATATACTAAATAATGTCTTCTTAGATGGAAAGTAGTTTTGATAAAACACTTAAAATGAATTCTTAAGGAAAATATCCTTTTTTCTATAAAATCATTTGTTTTTCTCAAAATGACATGAAATTTTAAAAGAAAAGGATTTTGTTGAAAATAATCATGAAATCTTGTACATGAAGTTTCCTGAAAATAAGGCATTATGAAACCGTAAAAATTGGTTCATGCTGTATAATTTAAAGAAACATTCTTCTTGTTCTTTTGCCGGAAAAGTCAAAAAGTACCTCATATGGTAAACAAAAGAAAGATTCCTTCCATAGTACATAGTAAAAGTAAAAAGGGGGTAAAAATAACTTTAAAAATACATGGAATAATTGTAAATACTTTATGAAAACATTTTTCTAAAACATGGAAATGGATGATAAATATAACCCTAGTAAATACTTACGAATAAACAATCTCAGATAAGAATGAGATTGGAATAATTATCCCTTACCTTATGTACAACTTTTTCCGTATGTGTCCGAGACTTCTGTATAGTAGGTTTAAAGATATTATTAACTTGTAACATAACTATAATAATATTTATGATATCATATATGATTCAATTATGACTTTATATTACCCATTCTTTTGTAAATTCCATGTTAAAGCAGCGTTTTGGGTAAAATCGTTTCATTTATCGTACATGTTTCAACTTGTTGTTCTTGATATTATTACTTATATACTGATTTACTTAATTCGAGAATGTAAAACATTATTTATATATAATATATATTCATAATATAAATATATATGACAGATCGATAAATGGAATGAAATACACCGTTCATGGAGACGGTAGGCCGTACGTACGCATGAATGATGTTTTCATTAACTTATTGAATTGAATGGAATTAAGTAAATGAAACATATATGTACATAAATCAAGTATCATTATTTTTTAATATCTTTCATTATTATTTATTATATATACATTATAATCATACTTGAATGGTTAATTATGGAAAATGAATCTCATCGCGTTCGTGGAGACGGTAGTCTGTACATACGCACGAGTGACAATATCATTTTTTTGATATTAAAATCATATATAATTGGATGGTATATCATATATACAGAATCATAATAATTTTATATTTATTATTTATATCATTTATACTCATTATTATACCCATCCAAATGATGAAATGTTTTAATAACAAACTACACCACGACATGGAGACGGTTAGCCGTATGTATGCATGTGTGGTGACTTTTTCATTCATAGGATTGATAAAATATCTAATATGGTTGTAAAATTTTTATAATAAAATAAAAATATGTAGAAGATACGGGATTTATTATTTTATAATGGAATCAATAAAGAAGGACGAAGTGGAAGAAGAAAGGAACTTGAAATTGGTGGTGAGATATTTACCTCTTCTTCGGGTTCTTCCTTTTGATTTGATCAAAAGGGATCCTTAGGCTAGCTTTCTGACTAAAGAAAGGCCACTAGGATGAAGGGAGGACCGTTGAGAGTGTATTTGGGAAGGTTTTGGCTGGGAAAAATGGATTTGGAGGTGTGAATTATTTAGAAGGGTGAGTGCCCTTTTTTCAGAGGAGTGAGGGGCACCTTTGGAAAAACTTAAAATATTATTTTATAATAAATTCATATTCGGTTTATAATGGATCCAAAGTGACTTAATTTGAGTATAGGGTAGGGATGGGTCTAAATCCTTTCAACCAATAGGTTTTAGACAAGTTTATGTTACCATTTTAACCGTATCATTTAGATTTAACTCTAAGTTAAATAATTTGACTTTTACCGTGTCTTCTTGTATTCTTACAGTATATGGTTAATAAACTTACTATAAACTGCCAATCGAACCCCAATTGGTTCATTAATGTCCTATATATTATTATATAAGTCTTTTGGCCGATTATTAGATTTTTAGGACCATTATATCAAATAATAATATAATATTTTCTAAAAACTATTTTATGTCTGACACTATTTTGTATTTTTTTTATAAATTCATAAAAGCATTATTACTTCAAAAAAAAATCATCTAACAAACCATAATATGTTACATTAACCTATAAAATTAGTTTAATTCATAAAAAGTCTCAAATTATAGTTATTTGGGTATTTATGATATCAATTATGTTAATATTTCATTAATAAGGTAATTACTGCATCATCATTGTGTCACAAATAAATTAAATTATTTAATGTCTAAAAAATATAAATAAAATACCATTATGTTGGAAATATTTTTATATTTATAATAAATATTTATAATAGAATTTATCTAATGTATAACTCTGTATTAAAAATGTTTTAGTTATTTAACATTGATTTTAACTAGTTTAAGTCTTCTTTAAATAAAATAATAGTAAATGTCCTAATCTAATCCAAGTGGACCTAGAGGGTAATATTTTATTTCTAAGGTTGTTTTTGGTCTAATTACACTTATCCAATAGAATTAGGACATGTGTTTGGGTAATAATAATATCATTTTTAACCTTAATTACCCTGTTTACTTTTAACCGTGGAAAATAAAAGTTAAAAGTAACTATTCACCAAAAATTATTTTTATCTTATTGAATCACATTTTACTCCTTGATATTAACCGTGTCTCTCGAATTTTCGAAATTCAACTCACAGAAGCGATAAAATTAAGTTTCATGTAAATTTGCAAATGCTCCTAAGAGGTGGGTAAAAGACGGTGAAAAGTTTAATAAAATTTTTATATATCTAAAACTATTATAAACTGACTCCAATAAATTACATTGAAATTATATAGGTATTATGTATCTATTTTGACCTAAAATAAATTTAAATAAAATAAATAATTATTTAAATAAAAATTCGGTTTTAAACAATAACTCAGTGTTTTTCACTATTCATCAAAAATTAAAAGTTTTCAGAAATATACCAAAAATTCACCCTAAGAACTGCCTGATCCTGGTCTACCTAGGACTTTGTCAAGGGTTGATCGTCTGTACAATACATGACATGTGTGGGAAAAATCCCATATAGGGGTGAGTAAAACAATACTCTATAGGAAACCCCAAAACCAAAAAGGAAATACCACAAGGAAGATACCACATAGAATACCTCAAAAGAGAAATACCACAAAGAAGATACCACACAAAATACCATAAAGAATATACCGCATAGAATACAAAAAAAGAGAAATACCATGAAGAGGATTCCACACAGAATACCTAAAAGAATATACCACACAGAATACCAAAAATGAGAAATAACATAAAAGTAGATACCACACAGAATAACATAATAATATATATAATTATATCACATAGGTATAGGTCGTTAGTATGCACAACAAGATTATAAGACATATTTCATAAGACACACAATATCTATAATACACTCAATCTCATTAAGACACACAATCTCTATAATACATATAGTCTTGATAAGATATATAATCTATGTAAGACACATAGTCTTGATAAGACATACAGTCTCTATAAGACATAGAGTCTCGATAAGTCATGTAGTTTCAAGGTCACAACCATCCACATGATTCCTCTCATAGTAAACTTGCTCCGGGATAACCCACTCTTCAATACAATAGGCTATATGATCACTTATACAAAAACTCACTCAGGATATCTCAAAAATACCATATCTCTATAAGAGTCCCAATATTGTAGACGAATCCTCAATCAGACACACGGTTTGAAAATTATGGAAATTTGAATAAAATAGTCCATGGACTTAGGTTCTACCCATCCCACCAGCAGAACTGAACCAACAACTGACCTGACCCGGTCACGTTGACCTAATAGAAGATCTGACCTGACCCAGTCTGATGGGATTGTTGAGCTACCTAGCCCGAACCACTAGAGCGTGGCACGGTTCGACTCGCTCACTTCGCACGACCCGCTTGGTCTGCTTGGACCGCATGGATAGAGGACTGCATTTAGACCCTGTAGATGCTACCTTATAGTGATTACTACATCCTGCGACCACAACACATGCCTATCTGCTGCACGCTCCCATGTGGATGGGCCACCACATTAATGTGGCTCCACCGGAACACATGATGCCTCCCGTACACAACCAATGCTGGAATGCCAGTGGCCCCTTTTGTAGTACACTGCACCTCCTCCAGTGCTCCAGAATTTGTAACGATCATAGATTCTGGTTTTTTGGATCCCGATATACACAAATTCAGCGTCTTTTGATGCATTTCCTCTAATTGGGGGGGGGGGGGGTCTGATCGTGTTCTAATCCTCCTAGTAATTCGATACCTTACCATAGAGGACCAATGGAAAAGAAAGCCAAGAAAGGGGGAGAGAAAAGTAGAGGAATTCCCGAGGAACAAAATTTGTCCTTGTTTGTGTTTTCCTCTATTCGTTTTTAGAGGAATAAACAAAGAGGAAATAAATCAATCTCCCGATATAAACCCCACAACAATTATCCATCCCACAAACAATCAAACCATAGATCAACCTATTCACGTGTTGGTCCACATTCTTCATTGAATTTAAGAACATGGAAACCATGAAAAAAAACTAACCTACGTGGGGTTTGGATCATTCACCATTGGAGACCGATTTCCATTGACGAATCTTATAAATCACAATCCTTGATCCAAGTCTCCGTCATAATTTACTGAGAGGATTCTCCAAGGGTTATCTCCAGAGAATCCATGGAATTTCCAAGGTTATGTGCATAACATTGGATCCCTTCCTAATACTCATATTAAATTAACATTCCTTTATGTGTCACCGTGTAACATTAAATTAAAATAAATCATAAATTTATTTTGATATTTAAAATTCCAACAACTACTTTTCATACCCGACCCGCGCCAACTAATTGTTAGGCCTTTCCTAAGTAAAAATACACATTAAAAACTCAATGGTGGTATCATAATTCTAATCCGAGTCACCATTCATAAGTTATTAGTATTAAATTTTTTTTTTAATTTTTACGGATATGCCCTTAGTGAATTTTTCTTCAGATGACCCATGCTGACCAATGTTAGGTCATACATAGGGTAAAGCCTCTATTCTGAGCTCAAAGGTTCCCCTGGATTTTTGATCCTAGCACCTGTTTAAAGAATATTCCACTTTTTATGGAAATCCATGTGAGTGTGTTATTAAAAATATAATATTTTCAATGAATTGTTCTAGGAATACTGGGCCTCTAAATTGAACACCGTCTCACCACATGGTCTCAAAATTTTCCCAAATAATTTCTAAAAAAAATTGGGAAAATGTAAGTCATTACATTATATTGATTCGTCTGTGGTGGTTTTCATTAATGATATCTTGGTGTATTCTCACAATTTACATGACCATGCCAAATATCTTAAGGTCATTTTGAATGCTTTGAGAGAGAACCTGTTATATGATAAGATAAAAAAGTGACACTTCTAGATGGATTAGATTCACTTCTTGGGTCATATCATCTCATAGAAAAGAGTATCAGTTGACCTAGAAAAGGTGAGAGCTGTGGTTTTATAGGAGTATCCCATGAATTTTTTTTTGGTATAGAGTTTCTTGGGGCTACCTGGTTACATAGGTATTTCATACAGGACTTGTCACACATATTAGTGCCTCTTACGGTCTTGACTAATAATGGTGTTAAGTTTTCATGGTTATATTACTATTATAGGACCTTTCAATAGATTAAAGGGATATTTAATTTAGCACCAATATTGTTTTTTAGAGCCAAATAGGAGTTATAATGTGTACTAAAATGAATCATTTATGGGGTTAGGAGAAGTTCTTATATAGTGAGATAGAGTCATGGAATATAGATCTTGGAAGTTGAGGACACATGAGAAGAATTACCTGACACACGATATTGAGTTAGTTGTAGTTTCTCATGCATTGTATTGTTGGAGACATTACTTACTAGAAGATAATTTTTTCATGTAAACGAACCACAAAAGACTCAAGTACATATTTACACAGCATGATGTGAACCTAATATAATTATGGTTGATGGAATAATTACATTATTTCAATTTTTATATTTCTTACATGCCTAGTAAAGGCAATGCAAGGGCCACTGCACTCAGTCGGAGGAATCGAATACATGTAGTTCAACATGTAAGTAGTGAGTGGCATCTTATTTCTTTGTTCTTTGAGATTCACTTAGAGGTTCATGCTGGTTAGGGGAATAATTTTCTATCATTTCTAGATGTCACATCTACCCTTATAGATAGATTTAGGGCGGGGAAGCTATCAGACACAAAATTCCTTGTCTTATGAGAGAGTGTGTTAGGTGAGTACACTCCTCTTGGTTGGACAGTAGGTGAGGATAAAATTATCTATGCACATGATCGTGTATGGGTTTATTTAGACATGCATGAGGAGATGATGCGATCATTTCATTTCTCATTTTGGGAAGTGCATCCTGGTGTAAGGAAAATGTATTAGGATTTACATCACCAATACTGGTCTCCAAGTATGGAAAGAGATGTAGTTATTTTTGACATGAGGTGTTCCACCTGTCAGTAGGTGAAGGTAGAACACCAATTACCATCCAGATTTTCACAACCGTTACCCATTCTTTAGTGGAAATGGAGTGACATTGCAATGGATTTCATGACAGTTTTACTAAGGTCTCCTCACAATAATGATATTGTATGGGTTGTTGTTGATAGGATCATGAAGGTTACACATTTACCACCATTCAAGTAAACCTTCAATGTTGATGATCTTGGGAGGTTTTACATCCATGAGATAATATTACTTCATGGGGTCCCATGCACCATAATTTTAGATAGGGATTCCTGGTTTACTTGACAGTTCAATAGAGGTCTATATAGGGTCTTGGGTACCCAAGTTCTTCTAAGAATAACATACCAGCCCCGATATATATCCAGTTTGAGTGCATGATTCAGTTTCTTGAGTACATGTTGCGAGCATGAATCCTAGATTTTGGGGGATCTTGGGAGATGCATATACCCCTGGTTTAATTCTCCTAAAACAATAACATTCATTCTACTATTCATATGGAGCCTTATGAGGCTTTGTATGGTAGGACATGCCAATCACACCTATGTTGGTTATAGTCAAGAGATGTAGCTATGCTTATACTTCGTCTTTTTAGGAGACCAAAAAGCATATAAAGTTTACTCAAAAGCGAATGGATGCTGCATAGTATCATCAGAAATCATATGCCAATCACCATAGATGACCTCTAGAGTTTAATGTTGGGGATCAGGTTTTCTTATGCGTTTCATCGAGGTTGGGACATAGGAGAATCAGGAGACAAGGTAAGCTTTCACCATGTTATGTTGGGCCATTTAAGATTTTGGAGAGATTCAGGATGGCATCCTATCAATTGTAGTTATATCAGAGGTTCCAGGCCATGCAAGATGTCTTCCATGTATCTCAGCTGCAATGTTATTATTTAGACTCATATCATTCTTTTTAACCAAAGGATGTTGAGTTATAGGTAAATGCATTCTTCGAGGAGAATCCTATATGTATTTTGGATCATAGAAAGAAGGTTCTCCAAGGACGGTCAGTTCCTATAGTATGGGTGATGTAGAAGCACAACTGAGTACAGGATGCATTCTGGGATCGAGATGCCAATGTATGATCATAGTGGATGGAGTTATTCTCTGATCATGATTCACCACCATTGGAAGGGTAATTCAGGGAGAAATTACTCTAAGGGAGAATTTTTTAATAACTCGGTTCTTCTTTGAGGTATATATTCTTTATATTCTACCTTTTTCAGTTTAAAAGTTTAAATATGACCTAATATGAATTACATTTGAGGTCTTAATGGTAATATGGGTGTTCTGGTCTTGTTTAAAGTCTTAAACCCATGTTTTGTGTTGAAATAAACCTGGAACACAGTTAGTTAAAACCCTGTGGGGTAGGATGAAAGGTTTGATAAAACCATATGAGGCTAGATAGTAGGGGAATACAAGACACATAGTTATACTAAACCATGTAAAATGAGGCACACAACCATGCATGCATGTTTTCAATTTTGATAGTGTGATTTGGCATGGTTTGTTCATGGTTAGTCAAACCATGTGAGTAAACCATGCGGGGTTCCCTTATTCTATAGCTATTCGTAGTCCTAAACCATGTGACCAATTTATTTTGGGTGATTTTACAAAAAATTACCCTTTTAATATATTAAAAATGTAACATATTTCATTTATTCCTCTTGTGGACAATAACCGCGCTTTAAATCCCTCTTTGAGATCTATTCTAGGATTTGATCTCGGATCTCCATCCGATCTCCAATTCAAGTGCCACTTGTCTCATTATATCCACATCAGTGAGTAATCAATTAATTTTTATCCATTAATCATTTTATTTGGTATCATATTCACTATATAGGTTCCAAATAATTTCCTCTATTATTAGGTTCTTTATCCGTTATTCTATTTTCTTCTGATCTGAGTCAAATTAGAAGTTGAGACTAGACAAGCTATCATCTACGAACCTATGGTGGGTGAGATCATTTCTTTTTTTAAAATATTAAGTGTTTATATATGTTGTCATTATGCACACCCAATTATGTGGCATAACATTGAATGAAATCAAATCTTTGAATTTATAGGCTTGGACTATGTAATTAAAGAGTCATGTTAATGTTTTGTTATTGGTTAAGGACCTTGAAACACAACCACCCCATATGTGTGTTGATTAATTTAACTAGAACAACATGGGTGGAACTTGGAAAAGAATACCATTTAGTGTTCCCCTTTTCCTCATTCCTTGGGATGTGAACTATAAAATAAATTTTAAATCAAATTGATGAATTGGTTTGTAAATTGAATTATGAATTGAATTGAAATATAAATTATGAATTGTATATTGAAATGATTAATGGAAGGTATGGGTGAACAAGACCCTAGGATCATCCCTTGAGTTTCTTGTATAAGTTTGAATTTATATTTATACTGAAGTTCCCATGTGATTTAAATAGATTCTATTCCATGTAAAAGGTTTTTTTAAGAATGAGAATATTGTTATAATTATTTTACCATGTGATTATTTGGAAGAAAATCCTTTTAAGCTAGGATAATACCTTATATCACTTTTAAGGTGAGTTTTAAATGAATTATTCTTAGTGTTGACCTTGACATGTTAAATGAATTTGATTAGATTTTTTTAATTGGTTAAATGCTTATATGACTTGGGTGACACATGGATTCAAATGATAATTCCATGGGAAGACTCAATTGGCTTGAACCTTGCTTATTCCTAAGTGATACTTGGATTACCTAGTGGAATTACAAGGATAGAATCTAAGGCATTGACTTATATGTTGAGTGATACATGAATTAATATGAGAATTATATAGATTCACTGAAAAGGGAATTTGATTATATCACCATAGGTGATACTTGGGATCCCTTAGTGGACCGCCAATGATTGAATCAAATGGCTGGGACTTTATACCACACCTAGAGAGATACCTAGTTTCTTGAGAGGTTCTCCATGATGGGTGTTGATTTATATGGTACCTAGAGTGATACTTGGATTCAAACATAGGAATTACATGGATGTGATTAGGTACTAAATTTATTAATGAATGAAATGGTTTATATGACTTGACTTGAAAACCAAAGAACAAGATTGGATTCGTTCTTGTTTATACTTTATGGATGGTCTATTTAGACATCCTTGGTTAAGTTATTATGGGGTATACCGAGATAAGAACCGGGTATCAAGACTTAATATTTAAATTAGAATGAATATTAAATTGAGCATACTTATAAATGAAATAAGCCTCAATGTTATACCATAGATTTACCAATTAAATGAACTTTTTTATAACTGAGAACCTGTACCTTATAAGATTATTACTTTTGGTTATTTCCTTTACTTGTTATATTTTTCATGCACACTATTGTTATATATATATTAACTGACTAGATGGAACAGACCTTGGGGGGTTGCCTACTGGGATTATGTCTCACACCCTATTTGATCCACCTTTGTTTACTCAAATAGACAATATGATTGTAGGTACGGATAATGGAAAGTGCCCAGATATAGGTTCTTCATTACTTCTTAGGATTAGGGGATAATGGGACCGAGTTGAGGCCCATGATGCAAGTGGAATGTTTTTGGCCTTATTGTAATTTTGTTCCATGTATGGTAAACCTATGTTGTATACATGTCTTGGATGATTTATTAGGGACATAAGACACATATCATCATTTTGTATATGAGATTACTTTTGGATTTGTAATATATTCCTACTGTTGATCTACTTTCTGATTGTCTTACTACTCCTGCTACTTATTTTTGGTTGTTATTTCACTGTGATACACTCTGGTGATAAGTACATAGTCTCACCATATACACATGTATATCATCACTACTAGTAGGTAGACTCTAGAAATTGGGGAAATGTGCTTGAGGCTATATGACTGATCAAGATTGGGACACTATTGAGTGACATTTGGGTCATAGACATTACATAACTTTTAATAATGATATATATATATATATATATATATATCACACTTTTATTTATAAAGATAATGTATCCATATCTCTTGATATTTTCCGTTTCTCTTAGATTAATAGGTTTCAGATAGAAATCATCATCATTGACACTCGGGTTTGGGGATTGGTTATCATAATTCCCATTCTACTTACACTTGAAGCACTAAAGTGGGGGAGGTTAATTCTATGAATATTTATATCTATTATCATTTTTAGATAATTTCTTCCCATGAATTCGGCAATCTATTGTTTGATAAACTTCCCTTCCACATATAAAACAATTAGTAGTCCCCTTCAAACAAATTTTACCATGCTTCTTCTCACATATCGTGCATAAAAAAAATATCATCTTCTTATCTCCATAGTTTTTAGATTTCCCTTTGAACTCCATATTCCATTTATTTACAAATCCATGAGATTGATATGAAAATATAACCTCCATTTTTACCTTGATAGAACAAATTACAATCTATTCATAACTAATAATGTCTCTTTTGGATAATTCCCTTCAGATAATTGGTTTTCATCCAGTGAATAATTCATCAACCTTACTTCCAGATTCGATGATAATACCATAAGTGTACCTCAAAAGTCTTATAAAATTAACCTCATAATTACCAATGGATTATTCATACCTTTACTTTAACTCGAGGAACTCGTTTTCCATATATGTATGAATAACAAAAAGAAATTACTTATCAAAAAATATGTTCTTAAACTCATCCCAATCAATAGAGTAAAATTCATCCTTTTTCATCGTATTCATGATAAGATTCCACCATTGATCTACTTCAATTTCAAAACAGTAGACATCCAAAATAAAATTTTTATGTTTCGAACAATGAATAACATAAAATATCTTATCAATGGTACTGATCTATTATTTAGAAATAATTAGATGAGAAGACCCTCTAAAAGAAGTTGGACATTTCTTCCTTAAGGACTCAAAAAAAGTATGTTCCCTCCTTTTCTCATTTGGAATTCCAACATGGTTCATTTCTTGAGAAAGCTGTATGATCATAAAAATAATATTTTTTATTATATCTCCCATAACATTTGGATTATTAGGAGGACAATCATTTAATTTTATCTCACACCCTTCATTAACATGGTTACTTTGGGTTCCATCCATTTAATAAAACCAAAAATAATAGTGTAAGAAACAATAATTAAAGTGGATAACCACATAATCATAAAAACCACTTATAGGATGTCTAAATCATGAAATAATATTTTTTTAATCTATGAAAACTTAGTTTAATCCTAGGTTATTTATAGTAATCATCTATTTAAAATTTTCATGATGGTTTATAAATATTTTTTGAATTACAAAAGAATATCTCCAAGGAGTGTCAATATATTTGTGAAACAAGACCTATTTTTTATACCAGTTACCAATCGAGTATAGCTCAAAACAGTGTTTTTAGAGTTGTTACCACTAAGTGAATATATTCGAGAGTCAAATCCACTTTCAGTATCCAGACAAGGATGTAATTTCTTGGAAACTACTCACTCTATCCTTTACCAAAATTCTAGTAAATTTTCCTATACTTTAAGACTTATCCTTAGTCATGTCGTTGGGGATCTCACTAACGTTTTATCATCATAATTTCCAAAGTTTAACTAAAACTATACTCTGAGAAAAAATATAGTGACACAAGATTAAAATGCATAGACATTATATCATTTTTATTGAATATTTATTATATTACACAAACACATTCCAAAGACTATATTAGTTTAGTGACTTTTGAAACATGGAAACATAAACATTGGTCTATAATTGAACTACATCATCTCACACTATATTCTTCACAACTATCATCCTTATTAAAAAAATCATACATAATATATATCTTCATAATGTGGGGAAAGGAAACAAAATAAAGGGTGATCTTATATGATTAGTAAGAGAAGAAAAGGGTGATACATAAGAATAACAGGAACATAAGGGTATGCGAACATGATAATAACATTTGAAAACCATTCCATACATATCAAAGATCATAATAATGAGTAATGGAATAATTATTGAATGTTAATAAGACATGATTCATAAGGGAATCAAACAACATGATCCATGAGAGTATAAAATTTTAATATTTTATAAATTTGTGGCACACACATAAGCATAAAAAATAATTTCCATATTGGTCAAGGCTCACTGCCAAGGCTATCACAGTGGACAAAGTCCTTTACTGTACCGATTTCACTTCTTGTTCTAGCCCTATATTACTGTACTGATTTCAATCCTCATTCTAGACCTATATTACTATACTGGGTTCACACCCCATTCCTTCCACGTCTATCTCATGAGATATGTAAATATTTATCTAATTCATTATAGGGAAATATAGGTCCCACCCGTCACATAATGAAAACCATATTTATGTGTGACATAAGATCATACACATTACTCATTTAATAAACCATGAAATGATAAGGGTATTATAAAAATTTAATCATATCTTAACCTATGGAAAATATATAGGTTTTATAATAATTTCATCATAGAATAACCCATAAAAAGAAGCAGGTTTCATAAGAATATAACTTGTAGAAGAGAAAATGGTTTCATAAAAATCATTCCATAAAAAAACATTTAGAGAAATAATATGAATGGTATACTTGGATCATATCCCTAGTAAAATATGTGTAATACTAATGGATGCCATCTTATATGGAAAATAATTTTGAAATATCATTTAAAACATTTTTAGGGAAATATTTTTTCTAATTTGAAAACAAAATTAATACATAAAACATTTTAAAAAACTTTTTATTTGAAAATAAAAATTAAAATTACTAAGGAAGATTTGTGGAAATGGTTTTCATGAAATTGGAATATTTAATTCATGCCGTACATATAGAAATTAAGGTTCCTTTCACATTTTTAGTAAAATCAAAATGAGTATTATTTTAGAAAACTACTTGAATATTTCATTAATTTGTTTTTTGTAAAATTTAAAACATGGGTAAATATTTATTGTAAAACTTATAATATTGTAGAAAAAAACTTTTGAAAATATTTTTATGAAACAATGTTTTGATGGAAAACATATTTCCAACTAAATAGATAGATAAAGTTAAATTTTCACAGAAATCATTTTATTATATTTTTAAGTAAAAAAGAGAAGAAAAATGGTACTATTACTTGAAGATATCATGAAAAACTAGATAATAAGAAACATAATTACAATTATTGAGTGGTATATCGTGAGAATTCAACATTTGAGACTTAATCATAAACAATCTTGATAAACGATGAGATTGTAACATAAAATCTTTACCACTTTGGTAACATTGTTTTATAAGACCCATGAAGGAATAACATGAAATGAAACATTAAATATATTTATGATGAATAAATTCATGATATTACATGTTAAAGTATTTTTATATACACCTCATGAAACAATATAGGTGGACAATATAAGTTACATCTCAAAGAAGGAAAATTGATATAAAAAACCCTTACTGATTTATTGACTTTTGAGCCATAAACCCCATAAAGAGAGATCATAAAATTGATATGTAAATAAAAATAACTCTCAGTATAATAATCATAAAATAAATGCATGTAATTTATACAAACCACATACAATAAATAGGT
This sequence comes from Viscum album, assembly GCA_963277665.1. Lineage (NCBI taxonomy): Eukaryota > Viridiplantae > Streptophyta > Magnoliopsida > Santalales > Viscaceae > Viscum > Viscum album. Next base: position 1,040,415,048 of record OY728164.1, on the reverse strand, counting down.
GGTGAACATGGCTTGTGTCTCACAGAAAATAAAAGTGAGATGAAAATCAATTACATTAAGTCTTGAATTCTATTGTACTCATTCAATACCCATATATAACAAATATAAGTTCATTATAAATAAATTAAATAACAATATTAATTTATATAGTATCATATATTATTTTCTTATGACATTTTATTACCTATTTATTAACAATTATTTGTTAAAGTTACATTTCGGGTAATAACCTCTTTGTTTTTCTTATATGTTTTGATTTGTTATATTTTTAGTCCTATTAGTTTAATAATGATTTAATAAAATTATTAACGATAACCATGATATAGATATCATATATATTAATTATATACATATTTATAATAATCTATGAAATAAATAAATAGGAAATAAAATACACTGTTCACATAGACGGTAGGCCACATGTACGCATGAACACTGATTCCATTTTCTTATCAAATTAAAATAAAGAAAATTATATGATATATTATACTTAAAGGATCATTGTTATGTCAAATATATAATATTTTTTTTAAAATAGTCTTTAATACATTCCATGTAAAGCGTGAATGAATCACATCACTTCATGAGGTGGTAGTTCATCATACACACAAACGACATTATCGTATTCCCAAAAATGGAAAGCATGAAGTTATGTATGGTATAACAATTAAATTATTATAATAAAATTATAAATATTATAAATATCATATATAAATATTATGTAAATCATTATTACTAACATTTATAGGTGGTAATTTAAAAATGGAAGACATCGATTCGCGAGGCGGTAATCATTTGTACGCAAAGACAATGATTTCAAATCACATTTGATGGAAGTTTGTGTGTTAATAGGTTATAACCTTAAAATTATCTAATTATATTGAATATAATTAGGTTATTATATAATAATGATATAAAAATAATTAAAACTATTTTAGGAATAAATAAAAGAAAAATGTTCACTGATAAACATTACCTCTTCTTCGGGTATCTCCTTTCGGTTTGCACCAAAGGCCTTCCATGGTTGGATTTATGACAAAAGTATGTATTATAGTATGAGAGTATGGAATTTTATAATTGATTTGGTTAGGTATTTTATGAACCAATTAGGTTTTAATGTGTGAATAGTGGGGGAGAGGGTGTTTCCTTTTGTAAGGAAGGTGAGTGGCATATTTGTAAATTTTTGAAAGAGAGAATTATACCCACATGTTTTAGTTTTCAATTAGACCCAATAATGGAAAAATCCCAATAATATAAGTTATAAGTCCTAAATATGGAAAAATGGGGTTTATAAAAGTTTCTAGGTCATTTTCCCTTTAAGTTTATTTTTCCCCTTAGTAAACTAGTTTTTCTCTTAATCATCGTGATTAATTTTCATTGTTATCAATAATAATTATGGTAAAAAATTAAGTTTTCATTATTAGAAACTATAAATTATTATGATTAAAAATATGGAACCCATTATTATAAATTACACTCACTTAAGTAGAAGAAATTAATTTAAAATTTATCACACAGATGGATGAGGCAACACGTTTTTAAAGTGAAAAAGTAAAAAATTTGGAATATTTTTATATCTAATTTCAATGTAAAATTGATTCCAATGACCTAAATTAGATTTATTAATTTATATTTGAACTAATTATACTTTAGAACCAATTTGAAATATAATTTAACTTTATAAATAAGTTTAAAAAAAAGTATTTTTCAATTAAAATTCAATATTTTCACTATTCATCTAAAAATGGAATATTTCAGAAAAATCCTGAAAATTGAACCTAAAATAATTTTGAAATTATGAATTAAAAAATTAATTATATTTTTTAAAATTAAATTTATAAGTGTTAAAGATATATTTTTTTATTGTTCATATAAGGATATAAAAAGCAATTCTTTTGTGAAAATAGTATTTTCAAAACAGATAAAGACTTTACTGAAAATTATATGATTCATATAAAAATGATTTATTTATTTAAAACCATTATAAATCATATTTTTAAAGTATTTATTAATATTAATATTTTTAATTTTAATTTCTAGGTTATATTTATCTTGTTTAAATAATTAAAATAATAAAATTTTATTTCGTAGAAACTCAATGTTTCCTGTATGGTAAGTTAAACCCAGTGTTGCATGAAACCGTAGATTAAAATGGTGTTTCATTTAAGTAAATACAATAAATATATTTAATTTATTCAATTTTTTATTATAAAAAATCAGTGTGTTATAGATCATAATCACTAAATAGAGGTCACCAGCCTGAGGTGGTTAGATGAAGTTGTTGTAGAATTAAGACCATGAAAACATGATTGTGGATGGAATATTTGTAAAAACATTTCAAAATATCACTTGAAAGACATGAAAAGATGTAAAATACCTTTTTTATTAGGTTAAATTCCATCATGCCTCGTGTAAGGGTAGTAGGAACAATGCGTAAAGGTAACATAAGTCTAGTGGGTCAAGTTATCAGATGAAGAATGATATGAAAACATCACTTTAAAGTTTTTACAATGTTTAAGATGTAAAAATGGGAAAAGAGAAAAAATACATGAGATGTTAAATTTTGAACAGCAGTAAAATGTTTAATAAGTATCATCAGATAGAGCATTGAAGTTGTAACAGAATAGGGAAAGTTTTATGTGATACAATTATTTAGAAGTTGTAATAATGTTATCATCTACCAATGGATTGAGTTTACTTGATTGAGGCATGTGAAGTTTCTAGAAAAAAGAAGCTTAGGTGAAGGAGAATATATTTTTATGTAGTTCAAGTAGAATTTTTTTTATTATAGGTTGTATGAAGTTAAAGGTTTCAAAGTCATGGAGTGCACTGCAGAAGTAGGGCCAAAAGATTGAGGCCATCGGTTTAAGATACACTGATTGAACATCCATCAGATAGAAGGTAATCAAACAAACATTCATGAATTCATCAGATGGATTCTTTAAATAATTCGTTCTAGAATAGGGTTTGTAATATGAGCAATGTTTGAAGTTTTCAGAGAGGAAGGATGCACCAGACATAAACTTGTTAACACATCCGTCAAAGTATATCTAACAAAAAAGTTTCATAAGAAGATATCACACTAAATGTTTTTATAATTTCATCAGAAACACATATACCAGAAAGAGTTTTTGAGAAAATTAAATTAAACTTCTAAAGAAAAATACATTAGCGATGATATGATCTAACAATATTTACCAATATATCTAATATAAGGAAGATTGAAGAAGTTCTTTAAAACTGAGGTTAAGAAAATTTGAGGAACGCCGAAGACATTGAGTTTTCATGAAGTTTTGAGAACATTAATGAAGACTCTAGAATTATTGATTAGTTTAAAATTAATTTCAACTGAGTGGGAGTTTTTTGATGTTTGAGTTTTCAAGGAGTGGAAAGAAATAGGTTCCTTCATTTTCTACTTCGAGCGCACCTATATGAAGGGAGTGCAAGTAAAACCATACATATCACTATTAATAATTAAGAAAAAATGACACATTGAATTTTTTGATAAGAATATGTTTCCAAACAAATTGGTTAAAGAAGATTATATTGGTCAGAGTCATTGGATAAAAGATTCAGATCTAATATACCAGACAGAGTTGTAGTTCAGGGTCACCAGACATAGGGTTATAGAGTAGTGGTATCATATAGAGCACTTGACGGAGTAATCAAATTGATTTTTTCTAACAAATTTAGTTTATATAATTTTTTCATAATAAATTAAATTTATTTGATAACTTGTATTACATATAACACTAAGTTTATCTTATGTAACAAGCGACACTGAGTTTTAACAAACCATGATATATTTGTAATATTATTATTGATACATAGAAGTCATTACATAGCCATTAAAATTGGTGGAATGAATAAGAATATATTTTGAATATGAATTATAATGCTTTTATATAATGAAAAAACAAGGATAAAAAATTACTAAATTTTTATTAAAGTATTTATATGTTTCAAAAATATTATTTTCTTAAAAAACATTTTTTATTTTTTTGTGAACAATAATAAAATTAATTTTTGACACTTTTAAAAAATTAATTTGATAAAATAAACTTCATTTTTGAAATCATAATGTCAAAAATTGTTTATATGGAATTTTTGGGTTTTTTTCAAAAAGAATAATTTTCTAATGAATAGTGAAAAACATTATTTTTATTGAAAAATGACTTTTTGTTTAACCAATTTGTCAGGTTATTTTTGTTATAAAATGGGTTGAAAAGTAAAATTAGTTCAATTATATATATATATATATATACATACATAAATCCAATTTAGGTCATTAGAAATAATTTCATTGTTATTTTTTATATAAAAACTTTTTAAACTTTTGAACATTTTTTTAAAAACCTATTTTCGCATCACATCTGTTGATGTAATTTTAAAATAAATTATTCCACTTGTGTGAGTTGAATTTGGAAAAAATGGATTATATATTTATAATTAAAATAATTTATATTATCTAATGATTTCAACATTATTTTTGGCCATAATGAATAGTAAAAATAATAAAATTTATTTTTAGTGGTTAAGGTAAAAATAGGTTTACCATGGTTAGGAAAAAATATAATGGTTAAAAATCACTCAAAACTTGTAAAAAACCAATTTTAAGGACATATTTAGAGTGTATAACATCTAAGGTTCCATAATTACCCAATTTTAAGATTTTTTCAAATTAAAATCACGGGCACACTTTATTCTTTTAAAAAATACCAAGTGTGTTCTCTCCCCCACTTATAAAAGGAAACCCCATATCTCATCTTCACACTTCTAGAACCATTTGATTTAGAAAATACCTACCCATTTACCCTACTTAATTCCCTCATATCAACCTATAATCCTTATTTTTATCATAGATCAATTATAAGAAGGATTTTGGTGAAAACCTAAGAAGGTTACCCAAAGAAGAGGTAACATTTTTTAACCTGCATTTTTATTTTATTTCCTACACAACCTCATTAAAATATTATTAGAAAATGGTAATATAATTATATCAGTATATTACATTTACTGAGATTTTATTATTCTAGTATCATTACATATATCCATCTCCTCTTCCCTAAAATGGGAAACGATAACGTAGCTCATGTGTACGGAAGACTACTGGATCATGAACCCATGTGAGACATTTTTGATCAAAACCACTCACAATTTTGTATGATTATGGATATAATGTATATGTATGATATTTTTAACATAAATATACTTCTTTAAATATACTATCACATATAACTTCTTTACTTTAAATTCCCTGAGAGATACGATAACATCGATAGTGTGTATGGTGGACTTCTGTCTCGTGAAGGAATGTGATTTGTTTTTCACTTACATTTTACATAGAAGGTAATAAGTGATAAATTTAGTAAAAATAAGTGATATATATGAAATATCAATTATTATTTGAATTTAATATATTATTTACCATTCTTTTACTTTATCCACTTAGAAAATGGAAACAACATTCATGCGTACATATGGCCTACCATCTCCATGAATAGTGTATTTCATTTTCAATCTCTAACTTTTATGGATTACTATAAATACATATATAAATATTTATATCATTTTTAACATTATTAATATTATGTAATCATGATCAAAGTAAGATTAATGAAAATACCAAATTAAGACATACACAAAAAACAAATCCGTTATTACCTAAAATGTGACTTTAACATAGAATTGTTAATAAAAGGGTAATAAAAGGTAATAAATAAATAATTTATGGAATTATATATATAATTATGGTTATTTAATATATTTATAATAAAATTATATTTATTATATTGAAGTTTTTAATGTTTATGAAGTAATTTGAGTCTTATGGAAAGCAATTTTTATCTCAATTTTCCTTTTTTGAGACATATATTATGTTATGATATGCACCAATATTCTTTATTAAGGTGTATTTTCAACCACTTTTCCATGTAATATCATGAATTTATTTATTCTCATTATATTATAAGTTTCTTTTAATGTTATTCTTTCATGGGGTTTATGATTCAAATTTACCAATGTGGTATGTTTTATATGTTAAAATCACATATTTTAACAAGATTATTAATGATTATACTTCAGATGATGAAATATTATGATCTATATATCAATAAACATAAATATTTTCTTAAATTATGGTTATTTATTGAGAATACTTATTTTCCCTTCATTTTACTCTTTTAATGTACTCAAGAGTTCAAAAAAATCTTTTTTAGAAAAACATACTTTATATCTCTCTTTGGTCAAAAACTATTCTTCTTAAAAAACTGTGTTTTATAAAAGTGTTTTCAAAAACATTTTTAACTTTCTACGAATGATTTATTAGAGAAATTTTTTCCCAGTTTTAAATTTTTACAATTTTTTTGAAATTAATATTCATGTCTTTTTCCAAATCAAGGTATGTTTGGATTTTAATAAAAATATGAAAGGAATATTTCCTTTAATGTTTATGACATAAATGGAATTTACTTATGTCATGACCATTTTTTTATTTAAATCTTACTTTATAAAATTTCTAGGTTATTTTCAAAGAAAATTATTTTCATAAATTTTTATGTATTTTTAATTTAAAAAATTTTATTTTTAAAGAAAAGGATATTTTTATCAAGAAATGTTCCATGTGATTTTTCATTCCATATCATTTTTCATCTAAGATGAAAAACTTTGATGTTACGTAATATTTACTGGGGATATTATCCAATTATACCATATTTATTATTTCTCTGTATGGTTTATTTTTGTAATAAAAATATATTTATGAAACCGATGTCTCTGCTACGGGTTATACAATGATGAAATTATTATGAAACCTACTTCTTTTTCAACAAGTTATGATTTTATAAAATTATGAAATGATTATGAAAAATGTTTTATTTCTATAGGATATTTTAGGATGAAATTTATATGAAACCCATTTATTTTCATGGTTTTTGATATGATGAATGTTTTATAATCTTGCAGAACACATTTGTATGATTTTCCTTATGTGAAGGGTGGGGCCAATATATCTTCTAATGCTTTGGGTAAGGATTGATATCTCTTGAGATAAACATGAATAGAATGGGGAGTGAACCAATTTTAGTAAGGTAAAATATCCACTATGATATTATTGTGAGTAAACCACAACTACTATGATGGTTTGGGGAGTGAAACCATCCTAATATAATAGTCTTAGAAGTGATCCTTGAACTACTAAGGGAATTATTTTCTAGGTTTATGTGTATGGAACAACTATATGTCTTATACCTATGTTGTTATCTCATGGATTATGTTATTTGATTCCTTTATGATTTATGTCTTATGAACTTACAATATTTATTCCAAGAATCATGATTATAACCTTTGATATGCATGGTATGGTTTTTATATTTTATGTTAATGTTCTAATACCCTTATGCTAATGTTATGTTTACATATTTCCCTTATTTTCCATTACTAAGAATACAAGATCACTATTTCTTATGTTTTCCTTACCTAGGGTATAATGAAATGTATTTTGTATAATATGTCTAATAAGGTTGATATTAATGAAGAACATAGTGGGAGATGATACAACTCACTTATATACCAGTTGTTTATGTGTCCAATTTTGAAAGTCACTATACCTTTATAATCCTCATGCATGTATTTGTGTAATTTAATTATTATTCATCTAAAATTATTTAATATCTTTGTTTGAGAAGTTTGGGTCTTTATAGTTGGTATCAAAGGATAGGTTTAGTTAACCATTGGAAAATAGGATATGAAAACTTTAGTGAGACACCTAAGGATATGTCTACGTATATGTTTAAGGATAAGTCTAAGTATTAGTAAATATATAGAAAAATTTCCTAGAATTTTGGTAAAGGATAGAGTGAGTGGTTTCCATTAAATTTCATCCTTTACCAGATACTAAAAGTGGATATGTCTCTAGAATATAAGTAATTAGGGGTAATAATTCCATAAAGGGTTCATTGAGTTTGTCCCAATCCTCAAATAGTGCACAACAACGAGCCTTGATGTACACATGGGTTGAACGTTCTAGGGGATATGATTTGGAAATTCACAAACTATTTACAAACCATCATGAAGTATTTTAATAATGGCCATGAATAACATATGTTAACCCTAATGTTCCCTGGATCAAAATGAAAGTTTCATGATTTAGACATCCTATAAGTTATTGTTCTTGATTATGTGGTTCCCCAATATGATTATTATTTCTTATATTATGTTTTTGGTTTTAGTCAGTGGATATAACTTTAAGGAACCATTTTAATGCCTTGTGTAAGGGATAATACAATGATTTTCCTCCTATGTAGCCAAACATTATTGGACCTGGAATGAAAAATCTCATTTCTATTCTCACAGAACATTCTCAATCCACGAATCATGCTGAACATTTAAATGAGAAAAATAAGGAACAAATTTTAGTTGAGTCCTTCATGGGTAAATGTATAACTTCTTTCAGTGGATCCACTAATCCATTAGTTACTGAGAAATGGATTAGTACCACTAAATTTATATTTTATGTCCCCTAATGTATAGAACATGAAAAATTCATTTTGGATATCTATCATTTGGAAGGAGAAGAGGATCAACGGGAAAATCTCATCAAGAATAAAAGGTAACATGATGAAATTGACTCCATATAGTTGGATGAGTTTAAGATATTATTTTTTAATAAGTACTTCCCTTGTATTCTTCATAATAAAATGGAGTAGGAATTTCTTGAGCTAAAGAAGACAGATGATGAATTTTTTGGTACCTATGAGGAAAATTTTACATGAATTGCAAAGTAAACATATGGAATTATAATTTAACCAAAAATTAAGGTTGATATATTCTTCAATGGATTAAAACAATGTATACAAAGATCATTAATGATAAGGGACTTTAGTAGCTATGAAGAAATTGTTCGATGTGCTCTCAATGTGTAAATGGAGATCAGAGTTACCCAACAATCTCATAGTTTTTATAAGAAAAGAAAAATGGAATTCATAGAAAACTCTACAAAACATAGAAAAAAGAAGATGATCTGTCCTTTATGATCAAATTGTAAAATGAAACATGGATGAAATTAACTTAAGGGGGCTGGTAAATGTTTTAAGTGTGTAAAGAAAGGTCATCAAGCAATTTAATGTTGATGTGATGGTAATAAGTTAGATAATGATAAAAATAAATAGAAATATGCATTGAATGCACCGCCAATACTCTAGTTTTTTAATTAAAAGAAGTATGTGAATTATGCTAACCATTTCCCAAACCCAATGGTTAATGATGATGATTGATTCCATCAACATCTTAATCTATGAGATAAATGTAAATCTCATTCGATCACTATTTATTATAAGGGATGTGATAAGGATGTGGCGAAAGGTATACAAACCATACACTTTAGAATTGATAATGTATTATTTAACTATGGATATACCAATTATATCATGTCTGAATAATTTTATAACAATATTAAAATTCCAACCAAATGATTAGGTGTATTATTAGTGGTGAAAACACTCAATGGTACAAAGATTGCATCTCAAGTAAGTGATTCCACTCTAGTTGATGTTTTTGAGAATTTTCTTCCTTAAAATATTATTATTTTTCCTCAGTTTAAATTTGATGTTATCTTAGGAATGTATTGGATTTATCTATATAAATTACACATTAATTTATAAGTAAGGGATTTCATGTTTAATATTCCAAACCAGCCTATGATTTCCTATCAGTTCGATGATAAACATGACCCTATAATGGAAATCAAATCCATTTTATGGGTTTTGATTACTATTAAATAGGGAAATTTATCTTATATGGTTGGGTAAAAACATGACAATGATGATATTATTATTATTATTCATGGGATTTTAATATATTTTTAGAAGTATTTTCTAACCTTCCACCAAAAGGTGAAGTTGAGTTCTCAATAAAACTCATACCTAGAGACATGCCTATTTTATACAATCCTTATAGAATGGCCCCGATTGAGTGGAATAAATTGAAGAAGAAACTATAAGAGAACCTTGATAATATTTTTATTTGTATAAGTGTATCACCTTGGTGTGCAACTAATCTTTTTTGTTAAAAATAATGATGGATTATTGTGACTCTGCATTGATTATCAAGAGAAAAAGAAGGCTAAAATTAATAAAAAGTATCCTCTACCCCTTATTGATGATTTATTTGATCAACTGTGTGGAGTTATATACTTTTCCAAGATTTAACTTCTTTTTGGATATGATCAATTGAGGTTTAAGAAGGAGGATATACCCAAGACAATATTCTATACAAGGAATATACACTATGATTATAGAGTAATTCCATTCAGTATTACTAATGTCTCCACTATGTTCATAGATTTAATGAATAAAGTATTTTGATATTACCTTGATCAGTTAGTGGTAGTATTTATAGATGACATTCTTATCTATTCAAAGATGAAGTAAGATCATGAAAATCACTTAATAATTATAAGAAACACCTAAAATAAGGATAAACTATATTAAACATATTCTAAGTGTGAATTTTCGCTGTAAAAGGTTTCATTTTTTGGTCATATAATCTCAAGAGAGGGTATATTGGTGGATTAATCAAAGATATAGGCTACTAAATATTGGACTAGACCAACTATAGTGACCAGGATTCAAAGTTTTCTTAGTTTGGTTGAATATTATCGATGGTGTATTGATAATTTATCATGAATATCAGATAAAATCGCCAATATAACTTGAAAGGGAATAATTTTTTTATTGAAATATGAATGTGAGGAAAATTTCAAGGAAATTAAGTGAAGATTAGTCAGTGTTCCTTTGCTTACAATACCATATAGTAGAGAAGTGTTTTTAATCTATAGTGATGCATCCAAAAATGGATTAGTATGCTTTCTCATGTAGAATTACATGGTTATATCTTATTACTCAAGAAAATTAAAATTTTATGAGAAAAATTACCCATATCATGACCTGGAGTTAGCTATAGAAATTTTTTGCATTAAAGATATAGAGGCATTATCTTTATGTGGTAAAATTGATATATATACTAATAAAAAAGTTTAAAGTATATATTCACATAAAATGTGTTGAATATGTGCTAGAGAATATGGTTAGAGTTGATTAAATATTATGAATACTCAATACATTTCCACCCTGGGAAATAAAATTAGGTGGATGATGCTTTGATTTGAAAGGATCATTCTAGCTTATACATGATGAGGATCACAAAAGATGAAATATTTATGTTTTTTCAAATCATAGATCTATAAATCTAGAAGTAAGGGGAGAAATATTATCTTGATCAATTAAATGTTAACCATCTATCCAAGTGGAGATTAAAGAGGCAGAAAAAGATTATGTAGAGATATAAAAGAAGGTTATAAATTTTCTTGGGTCAACATTAATAATGATGGAATGATAAGGTCCAAGAGCCATGTATGTATTCCTTCCATACCATATTTGATGAAGCATTTTTTAGAGGATGCTCACAGTTCCTCATTCTTTATTTATCCTAGAAGTATGAATATGTATAAATGTTTGAATGAGTATTTTTGTTGGTATGGAATAAAGAGAGATATCAAATAGTTTGTATATTAGTTCTTGGTATTTCAAAAAGTTAAGGCTAATAGTAAAAATTCTATGGGTTTGTTATAACCATTACCTGTAAAAAAATGTAAATGGGAAAACATCACCATGAATTTTTTCATTAGAATACCCAAAACATATAAATGGAATAATGTTATATAGGTTATAGTTTATCTCCTTAAAAATTAAGAAAAATTACTCACTATTTGATAAGATTTCACTATGGAATATCATTCTAGGATATACATTAAGTAAGTGTTAAGGTTTCTGAGAGTACCACATTCTATTGTATCTGATTGAGATTCTAGGTTTACTTAAAAGTTCTAGAAAGGACTTAAACATGATCATGACATAGATTTGATTTTAATCACATCATATCATCCTAAAATAGATGGATAGTCTGAGATAACAATTCAAAGCCTAGAGGATGAAATGAGATATTTTCCACTATATTTTAATGGTGGTTGGGTTCAACAACTCTCCCTAGTTTAGTTTCTATACAATAATAACTCTCACTCAATAATTTAGATAGATCTATATTTGGAAATAAAATTATAACTAAAACATACTGGCATGAATTTGGATAAATAAATCTATTGGGACTTGAGATATATTAATAAATGGAAGAGAATGTTATATCTATTATATAACCCATATGGGTGACACAAATTCAGTATAAAAGTTATGCTTACAATGATCACCATGATTTGTAATTTGAAGTTGGTGAAATGGCGTTTATAAGGATTTATCCATGGAATTAGGTAATCATATTTGGAAAAGGAAAAAAATAATCCATAGCTATATTATTCCATTTGAAATTCCTGATCATATTAGGATGGTATTCTGTTTTTTAGAACTTCCACCAAACAACTCTCAAGTTCACGATGTGTTCCATTTATCTATCTTGAAGAAGTACATACATGACCCTTCAAATGTACTAAACTCAGAGGTCACATCATTGGAGAATGATATTTCTTACGAGGAAAAACTAGTAGAGATTCTATAATAAATAGAGAAAACTATACAAAATAAGACCACTCACCTAGTCAATGTTTTGTGAAAAAACCACCAATTAAAAGATACTATGTGGGAACTTGAGGAAATAATGAGACAAATGTTTCCTCATTTATTCATACCGAAGAGATGAATATCAAAGGAGAAATTAATTTTAAGGGGGGGTATAATGCAACAACACAATTTTTTATAAATTATTATTATTTTGAATAAATTAAATTTCTTTGATATCATACATCACACACAACACCGAGTCTATCTTATGATACATGTGACACCTAGTATTAACAAACCGTGATATATTATTAAAATATTATTTAAGAATAACCATTATTACATAGAAAATAAAATTGTTGGAATTAATATGAATAATCATGTTTAAATATTAATTATAATGGTTTTATATAAATAAAACATATTGATAAAAAAGTTATTAGTTTTTTTAATGTCTTTATATGTTCTGAAAATACTATTTTCTAAATAAATTTTTTTATTTCATTTTTTGAACAATAATAAAATTATTTTTTGGCACTTTTATAAAATTAATTTTATAAAATAAAATTAATTTTTGAAATAATCACGTCAAAATTATCTTAGGGTGAATTTTTGGGATTTTTCTGAAATGAAAAAATTTTCAATTGATAGTGAAAAATACTAGTTTTTATTGAAAAATTCTATTTTGATTAAAATATTTATAGGGTTAATTTAATTTTAGAATGGGTTTAAAAGTAAAAATAGTTCAATAATATATCATTTAACCCAATTTAGGTCATTTTAATCAATTTTATATTGATTTTTATATGAAAACATTTTAATCTTTTGAACATTTTCACTTTGAAAACCCACTTTCTCATCGCATATTTATATATAATTTTAAATTAAATTCTTCCACTTTAATAAGTTGAATTTGAAAAAATGGATTAAATATTTGGAATATTAATAATTTATATTATATAATTAGGTCAAATAAATCTTTAACCATAATTAATAGTAAAAATAGTAAATATTATTTACCAAGGTTACGGTAAAAATGAGTTAATTAGGGGGGGGGGGGGGTGAAACTAAAACAATAAGTGTTAAAAATGACCAAAAACTTATCCAAAACCAATTTTATGAATATATTTAGAACCTACCATATCTATTTTTATATAATGACTCATTTTTTATCTTTTTTTCATATTAAAATTGTTGGTACAATTTATTCTTTTAAAAAATACTAGGTTCGGCCTCTCCCCCACTTATAAAAGGACACCCGATTTCCTATCATTTTCACACTTAAAAAACAATTTGGTTTAGAAAATAACATAAAAAATACCCTAATTAATTACCTCATATCATCATAAAATCCATATTTTGAACATCAATCCAACCTGGGAAAGATTTTGGTGCAAACCTAATGAGGTTACCCAAAGAAGAGGTAACATTTTTCAATGAGCGTTTTATATTTTATTTTCCCCCACCTCTTTAAATTATTGTTAAACCATGGAAATACAATAAAATTCATATGTTAAATATAATTATATATTCTATTATAGTATCATTACCTACATCCATATCCCCTTCCCTCAAATGGGAAACGATAATGTCGCTTATGTGTAAGGCTGACTACCACCTTGCAAACCGATGTGACATGTTTTCCATCAACACCTCTCAGGATTATGTATAATGATTTATATAATTTATATTTATTATATTTTTTACATAAATATAATTCTGGAAATATATTATCACATATAATGTTTTTACTTTCCATTCCATGGGGGATATGATAATGTCGATCATGTGTACTACATACTACCACTTCTCTAAGCGATGTGATTCGTTTTCACATACATTTTACATGGAAGGTAATATGAGATAAATTTAAGGAATATATATGATTTTTATGACATATAAATTATTTTTTAAAGGTAAAATATTAATTAAATTTCTTTTAATTCATATATTAAGAAAATGGAAACAAATTTTTGGCGTGCGTACGACCTACCGTCTCTATGAACGATGTATTTCATTTTATATATTTAACATTTATGGATTAATATAAATAAATAAATAATAAATAAATATTATATTTATATAATTTTTAACAATATTTATATGATGTAATCATGATCAAATTAATAGGGCCAAAAATAACAAACCAAATTATACATTAAAAACAAAGTAATTATTGCCCGCAACGGGACTTTAACATGGAATTGTTAATAAATGGGAAATAAAAGGTCATAAGTAAATGATATATGTTATTATATATATATTTATGGTTGTATAATATATTTATCATAAAACTATATTTATTATAAAGGTGGTTTGAATGTGTACGAATGAAGTCAAGAATTAGGGTAAGAGATTTTGGTCTCAATTTTCCTTTTTTGAGATATATGTTATGTTATGAAACTATATTATTTTATGAGGTGTATATAAATACAATTTGATATGTAATGTCATGAGTTTATTTATTCTCACATTATTTTATGTTTCATTTAATGTTATTCTTTTATGGGGATTATGATTAAAAGTTACCAAAGTGGTTAGAGTTTTATGCTACAATATCATCATTTATTGAGATTATTCATGATATGCTTACAATGATGAAATATTATGATCCATATCTCAAGTAACTTATGTGATTTTTTATAATCAGATCATTTATTTAGAATAAAATTTTTCTCTTCAATTTATTATCTTTATGTACTCAGGAGTTCAAAATTATTTTATTATGAAAACAATTTATTTCTCTCTTTGATTGAATACCCCTTTTCTTCCAACACCAAGTTTTATATTTTTTTAAAATGTATTTAAAATTAAAAAAATAACTTATTAAATACATTTTCACCATTTTTTACTTTTTAAAAAATTATTTTAAGGGAATCATCATTTTAGTTTCCCAAACCAGGCATGTATGGGTTTTTTCGAAAATGTGAAAGAAATCTTTGTTTAAACCTAAATGACATAATTTTTTTACTGTGGTGATTAAAATTATTTTCATAGAAGGTTATATTATCAGGTTTTGAGTTTATTTTTAAATAAAAGTATTTCCAAATTTTTTTTTGAATTTTTAATTTTAAAAGGGTGATTTTCAAAGAATGGATATTTTTTTCTACAGAAATGCTCCAAGTGATTTTTATTTTAAAATAATTTTCCATATAAGGTGAAAAACTTTAATGTTACATAATATTTACTTATTTTATGATCCAAAGATTCCATATTTATTATTTAACAATATGGTTTATGTCTATGATGAGAATATTTTTATGAAACCCATTTCTCTTCCACGAGTTATACCATGATAAAATACTTGTGAAACCCACATATTTTTACACCGGTAATACTTTGATGGAATGATGAAATGAGTATGAAACATATTTATTTTACATAGTTTATGTTATTATAAAATATTTATGAAACTCATTTAGTTTGATGTTTTATGTTATAATGTTTTTTATGATCTTGTGGAAAACATATGTATGATTTTCATTATATGATCGGTGGGACCTATATTTACATCCAACACATTGGGTAAAGATTGATATATCATGAGATAAAAAGGGATGGAATGGGAAGTTAACCCAATTCATTAAGGGACTCTATCAACTATGATAGTCTTTGAAGTGATCCTCAACTACTACGATGGTTTGGGAGTGAACCCATTCCACTATGATAGTCTTGAAAATGAGGCTTGAGCTACTAAAGAAATGATATTGTATGGTAACATGTCTGTCAAAATTCTATGTATTAAGCCTATATTATGATCTCATGGATTATGTTCTTTTATTTCTTTATGATTCATGTCTTATGAACTACCAATGTTTATGTCATGATACAAGATTATGGACTTTGATATGAAAGGAATGGTTTTCATATGTTATGATCTTGTTTTCACACACTTATGATCATGTTATGTTTAAGTATTTCACTTGTTACCCTTAATGGGAATCTAATATCACCCTTTATTATGTTTCCTTTCCTTGGGTCATTCATAAATTTATTATGTATGAAATTTATATGAAGGATTTTAGTTATAAAGATCATAGTGGAATATGATATAGCACACTTATGGACCAGTTGATTATGTGTACAATTTTATAAGGAAACTATACCATTAGGATCCTCAGACATGTATTTTTAGTAATATAATTAATATTTATCTAAGAATATATAATTTCTATATATAATAAGTTTTGGTATTTATAGTTTCTGATTAGTGTTATGAGGTGAATTTTTTTCCCTTAGATGGAACAAAGGTTAGAAAAATAGGCACAATTTCAGTGAGCTGTATCAGAAAAAATACATTAGATGAATAAAGAGCACACCAGACACACACTTTTTGGTCACAGGAAATAATATTGAGGAATTCTATGAAAAATTTTCGGGAGATATTTTCAAAATTTATTATTCTTTTATTGGATCAAGTTTTATAAGAAAACGTTTGTAACTGAAAGAAGTCAATATAATCATTCATATTGAGAGATAGAAGGAGCGTAATAGGATTTAACTTATTGTATCCACTTTTAAATTTTAATTAATTTAAATAGACAAATAGGAGTTTACATAGAAAGGTTATTATAACACACAATTTAGGAAAAACTTTTAAATAGCGTGTGATTTACTTTCTTATCATTTTATTCAAGTGAGATTATTATAAAATTTGATAAGGATAATAACTCTAACATGTTGCAGGGTCTAATTTCCTTGTGAAAAAAATGCTTAAAAAGATCACCACTAAGTAAATCCTCTTTCTTAGTGGGTTTCATTATCCTAAGTAACATTATGATTCATTATAATTCATCGCAAAACATTCAAAATATGGAAGGTAAATATCCAATCTAGTTTAATTTAATTTATTTGTGCCTTTTTGTATGACATGTAATAATTTAGAAATCACATAAGTAGTTTTTCAATAAGAAAAATTATTGAATTAATTGTTATCAATACCATAATTCTGGATATTTATAGCTTTATTATTTAATTCAAAATTCATAATATCTTAGAGAGAACATTTTTCTTCAAATTATTTAGTTGGAACATACTCATGCATTACCATTTTTCAAACAATATAATATATTCTACAAAGAAAATTTGACATCTGATTCCTGAAATAGGAATAGTTGATGATATGGAAAAAATAAATATGTGAATTTTAATTAAATGACTTAATAATATATAGCTTTTAAATCAACTACGATTTGAAAAAAATTGGATAAAAATTTAAAATAATAAAAAAGATGAAAAATACACATTTGATACCAATTTTTGGTCAGGGAATTTTAGGGTGGGGGGGGGGGGGGTAAATTTACATTTTAAAAAATAAAGTGGAATAAAAGGTTGATTTTAAAATAAAATTATTTTTAAATAATTAATTGATAAATTTATTACATGCTAATTGTAAAATTCAATTTTATTTTATATAGATAATATCACTATAATTTAATCATATAAAATTTTGAACCAAATTTTTACATTTTTGTGAATAGATGTTTTAAATGATGCAGTGAAAAAAAGTAAATAGAAGACAACCCCAAATAATAATGAGTTCATCAATAGCATGATATATTCCTCTATACATCCAGTCCTCAACTCAAGAGGTCAATAATATAAATCCCTTAATATTAGAAGTGAACAAGATACCCATATCTTATAATTTTGGTTTGTGAGAACCCTAATGAGATTTGATGGTATCCAAGGAACCCTTCCCATACTTTTGTGGAGTAAGAACCATTATATAATGGTGGATGAAGAGAGAGAGAGGTTCAATTTAGGGAAGCCTGTTACAAGCTACTCATAAATATACTAGATGGATAAAATATAAAAAATGATGACAATTATGATAGGATGGTTTAATGCCTTTAGATATTTAGAAATTTTGAAGGCTCTTAAGAGGAAATTAAAATTCTAGTACTCCACTATAAAATTGGATATTTAGATCACATTGTTGGGGGAATTATGTCAAGTTAGATATTCTAGGATCCAAATGAGCCTTTTTATATCCTCCAAAAGGACTAGTAAGGATTCATAATTCACCAGGAGACATAAATCCAAAGAAGAATAAATTTATATTCACTTTGACCATAATAAATACAACCTCACTAGATCTTTCTTCACACCATTGAATAACCAATAACATCCAATGGGTAGTTGGTGGGTTGCCTAGAGCCGAGTTCTACTAGTGAACTTCCATAAAAGAGACACTATTTTCTAATGGATGGATGATGACCTTTATATAGGAAGCTAGAAATCTAGATGAGCTGCTGAATGGCTGGTGGTTCTACTGCACATATGGGTTATTGCCATCATGGAACTGGTTGGCTAGTTCCATTCAGCAGGGAGCCAGTTCTATATGAATTGGTTTATATTAAACTACGAACACCTCCACTTCATTATAATATTTTATAAGGCTCTTCAAAGATGATTACAAGAACTTGAAGCATGATTGGAGGATGTCCTAAGACTTTGAAAAGATCAACATGCAATCATTGAATTTATTTTAAAAACTCCAAAAAGTATAACAATGTCATAAATTTTAATAATATTAAATATTTTGAAATGAACTCAAATTAAAACATTATATACATAAGTCAGTTTTTGTGATCATAAAAAAACCTTTAGAAGCTCAGTCACATTCCTTTAATATGTTCTCTAACCCTGATTTCATCCAATCTTTCCCAACTATCTGGATCATACCAATATTTCCATATCTATTTGATGGATCCCCTCAAATTTTTTAAAAAAACACTAGGATTCATGTTTCTTCAATGGATGGTTTGATCCTTTCTTAGTCTATATCTCATATAACCTTCAACGTGTTCCATTTCTACCTATTTCAATGGACTCATTATTTTCAAATGAAACACGATACTTCTACTATGAAATTGTGGATATGATTTCCTAAAAATTCTATTTCCTTTACAAAATCATTATATTTTTCATATTATTAGAAATTTGGGTTTCCATTTTTTATGTTCAAATAGTAGAAAAAATTCTATTCTTGACCCTATATCCCCTTGTATTTAGGTCAAATTCAATGTTTCAAAATAGCCGGTGGAGTGGTTTTGGATTAATGTTTGGGAAGAGTTTCGTTGAAATCAAGTAGTGGTCTTTGTGTCTTAGATAGAATTTTTTTGTCTTGTAAACATATGGGACATTTTTTCAACATTGCAGAGTAGTTTTGGGAATCAACATGGGGTTTTTGAATCAAAAATCAAAAGTAGATTTGGATAATGCCTTCCACTTCCATCAAAATAAATCAGTTGGGTTTAAAGGATATAGAAAATGATGACCCCATCAAGAAATAGGCAAGATCCTTTAATTTTTATCAATAGGTTGTGGATATATTTTGTAGTTTGAGATGTAATTTGGTTAACCACAAGTTTTTAGTGAAGGACCCATCTAGGTTAGAGGGGGTTGAGGGGGTTCATGAAACATGTTCTTTGAAACCAAGAATCAACATATCAAAGTCTTCATCCTATGCAGAGATAGTGAAAATTGGAGATGGATTTAAACATGAGGTGGTGATACAGGTGGCAAGTGAGGTAGGTTTATCAGACTTCATAACCCATGAAACTCAATGAAGGTCCCACCAGCTGTAAATGGGGGATGGGTGAATGTAATGAATATGTTGATTCCTCAAAGTAAAATTTTGAATATTAATCTAAGAAATCAATTTGAAGGTATATACGTCTAAGTACCCTTTTAGGAACAATAAGATTCAGTTCGAATATAAATGGGAATATGAACCCTAATGTCAATAGGAGGAATTATATGAGGGAAAGGTTCTTTTGAGGTAGAGTCAGGTGATGATACCTCTATTAAATTATCACTAGATAGTGTAGATGGAATTAATAATAGAGAATATCATATCCTAAGGAGGATGAAGGGGGATAAGGGAAACTAGGATTCAAGGAGATACATTCTATTTAAGGGGAAGAAATCTAAACGGATTATGGATTACTTTAAATTACCTTAACTGATGGAGACAAGGTATGCCAAAAATATTAGTACCAAGGTGATGGATCGTGAACCCACTAATCATGATTAGTAATGAAATAATATTTCGATCATTCATAGTGAAAATCAAATGGATGAGTGTGGTGATTCTACGGAACAAGAGCAGGTTGGTGGTATGATGGAAGCTATGAATCAGATGTAGGGAAGCTCTATGGTTCTGGATGATAGTGCTTCCATCACTAAACTGGATGAACCCAATAAGAAGTGTATAGTAGGTAAGGAGTTAGAAATAAAGGTGAATCCTTGGATATTATAAATCACTATGATGAAGAAATGCTGGAGGAGACTTTCTAGACCAATTATTCACAAGAGGATGTTATAAGGATGACTGAGAGAATGATTCAAGTTGATACTAAGAATGAAAAGTGTGCGTGGATCAACAATCATGACCATATTTTTACACAAGGCTTAAATGAATAAAATAAAAACTTGTAGAAGTGTATTCAAACTTGGGAAAAGATGGACAATAATTTTTAAGATATTATCAAGGATTATCCAGATAAAAAGACCACCACAGTTCAATGTATATTATATAAGGAGAATTTTTCTAATAACATAAAATTTACATTCAATGATTTTTAGATTTCTTATGCCATCTAATGATTTGTTGGTTAGAAATTTTGAGGTTTTCCAATGTCTCTCTAAAAGTTTTTTTAAAATAAAAATTTATTTTTTTGTCATAGGAAGCCACACCAAAGAGAAATAGACCAGGACTACATAGTTTGATTGAAGTCCTTTTCTATGCCATATTAAATATGAATATTACATGGTGAATCTTTGTAAAAGGGATCCTACAACACAATATATCTACGTAATCCATATACAAGCAGTTATAGTGAAGCATTATTATTTTTAAAAAGACATTGTGCTTTGGTTTTGAGGACTTTAATGTAAATTAAATGGTCCAAAATTACTAAATTAAAGTAGGGATGAAAAATTCCATGATCATATAAATTTAGAGGAATAATGTCTTGATTCCATCCCTTATATCAGATCAAAGTAACTGATTTTTTCAACTATGCACAATAGTTCTAAAAATGTACAGAAAGATAGAATTAAAAGTGAGATCTGTAAAAGATTATAGAGAAGGTTTGGTGAGGAGACATCCAATATTTATGGAAAATTAAAGGTGATAAAAAAGATGATATTCTGGAAATATCATATGATTGGAACATCATTAGGTTATATAGATGAGACATACCAATCTAGGTATATATTTACATATATATCTTGTGAATAATTTGGTTGTCATGAAAGTATAAGTGAGTACCTCAGGAGAAAGGAGGCAATGAGATTTAATCATTTGAGTAAATAGCGAGTTTAAAACATTTGCGTGACCTCTATATTATGCAAACCAAACAAAATGAGTGCACTCTAGTGTTTTAGGCGCATAATCACCACACCATTGCATACTATTTGGGTTATCATGGTTACAATGAACCAAGTAAATAGTTTTGTGTGGTTTTTTTATATCTACTGAAGGGAAAGTAAGAGAGACAAAGAGGTATTCCTTACATTGTGAGAATAATAACACGTTTATTTGGTTAATGTTTCAATAATTTATATGGTGATTCACCCCCTCTTATGGAAATATCCTTGATAAGAGAACAATAATTAGTATTGAATCTTAGTTAATTGTTGACGTTTTATATCTGTTAGAAGAATGGAAGATGTAGAGGTTATTATCACAAAGGAATACCAATTTTTGAAATAACAAATTTATAGTTAAATAAGAACATGATTCATTTATTATTTAGGTTATTGGGGATAGAGGTTTACATGTAATGAATTTATAGTATATCAGGTAGCATGGGATGTTGTGTTTTATCAAGAAGATAACATAAGAAATTGGATTTAGATATGATGGAAATCAATACAATAGGGGGATATTTTTAAATACCTATCTACACCAAGGTAATGTTATAAAAAACATCTCATGTTACATGGGAAAAACTATTGAATATTTATCAAGGTGATTAAAAAGTTTAATAGGAAAAACTATAAGTATTGTGTAACAAGTTTTATGATTTTAGGATGATCCAAATTGAAATTGTTGATTAGTTTTTTGATTATCTAAATGATCTTGTGGAAGATCTGTGAGGCCCTAGTGAATATATTTAATATGTAAAAATTCAGAATCATTTTTAGGAGACTATATTTATGGTTCAAGTAGAATGTATTTATTCTGGAGGAAAAGGATCCAAAACATGTATCTATGGGAAACCTTCACAGTATACTTATCACACATAAAACGAGAAATGATGACAATAAAGACATGTTAAAGAGAACTCAAAAGAGGTAACATTCAAATCAATGATGAAACTTTTTGTTAATTAAGATTTAGAAAAATATGAGGTTGATGGAATTATGTATTTCCTTTACTATAATATTAGGAGGGAAAAATGAAAATTTAATGGAAATATTCTACTTGATTAATTATAATGAGTTAAGTTAGGATATCTCATTGCTAATTTCATTAAAAAATTTCATGATGAAGAGGGTGGGTAATCTATGAAGAAACGCTTTAAAGGTGAAAAAATATGAAGAGATCCATATTGGAAATTCTTCAATAGGAAAAAACCTGTTATATCATGAAGAAAAAATATTAAATGAGTTAAAAGTGGATAAGTTTGAGGATTATAAGGAACTGAATGAATATAATTTATTAGATATTATTAATAGACCAAAAGATGATGACAATGATTCTGAAAATGATAAATTTTAAAGAAAATTCAATATTTGAGTTGAGATCAAGGAATACCTTTATGAAATTGATAAATGGATGGCTATGAATAAGAATAAAAACATAGTTTTTCATGATTATATGCTTTATATGAAACCAAAGGAGAATTAAAAGTCAGGACTAAAAGATGATATTGAAGAATTGAAATCTAATTTTCTTTTTAAATCAAGCAAAGGATGTTGGGATCAAAATCAAAGTTAATTAATAGGCTATAATCATAGATTTATTGACCAATATAGTGACATAAAGAGTCAAAATAATTTAATAAATCAAAGAAGAAATCATTTTTTCGTGATGAAATTGTGAGGATTAATAAAAAATCCTTACACCTATCATAGTTTGTATTTATCCAAAATTCCTATCCTAACTAAATGTAAATAATTAATGAGAGTAACTATTAAAATGAATATTCCCATCCAAAAAATGTAGTTCTTAAAAAAAATGGAAATATATTGAGGAGTTTGATAAAAAAGAGGATATAACCACAACTCATACTATACCTCATGGATATACTACCCAAAGGAATGTGCAATAAGGAGATGTTTGAAAGACTACTAGTCTAGAAGAATACTATGGAAGGATGATACCAAAAAATATGTTATATTTCTCTGAAAAAATACAACACATACAAAATATGTGTTCCATTACAAATAGGTTTTTCAGAAAGTAAAAAACCAAAAAAATAATAAATCAAGTTTACTTTATTTATCCATTATTTAATGATTATTTATTTTGGTGTGAAGGATTTTTGAAAAAATTAGTTTATTATACGTCAATATTTGAAAGGTAAGTGTCTCATGAGATTTACAAAGGAGGAAATCAATAGCTAAGAACCTTTAAAAACAATTTTAAAACTGAAAACTTATTCTTAGCATTGCAAGATGTAGAGAAAACTGCTGAATTAGGAGGGCATGAAATATGTTAATCATCAAGATAACTTTCTTAATTGTTATGGGTGAAGAAAAGAAGAAATGATAAGGAAAATTGTTATGAAATTTCTTTGAGAGAAATTGAAAATTATAGTTTATAGATTTTAAATAGTGGGTGTACCACCCAGAAGACCGAAAATAATAATCATATCAAAAGATTTAAATAAAAAAAGGTGGGGTGTTTAGATTTGGAAATGATTAAGGAATAAAATGTATTGGCTCTAATAAGGCTAATGTTAGTGAAAAGTATCTCAAAAAATTAATTTTATCTTATTGTAAGGGCTTATCCACAATCTATTAAGTGTGATCCAATTATGTGATTCTGGATACAATGTGAAATTTAGAAAGAAGGAGTGCACTATTAAATATAGATATGGTTTAATTTTTATATAAGGAGGATGTGATAAGGGAAATATTTACCAAATTAGTGAAGAAAATTGGTTCATGATATACAAGGAAGATGAAATTAGGATATGGAATAATTAATTTGGAAATTTGAGTCAAAAATACTTTGAAAGCCTAGTGAGGAATGAAAGATAATGTGAATTTTCCAAGATCACATGTTAAAATGATTATAAATGTGATTTATGTCAAAAGGGGAAGACTATTCAGAATAAATATAAGTTGAATAAGGGAAATCATCAAGTGTGATAGAGATTTTTTATGTGGATGTATACAGAACAATCATTCCCAATGATTTGGAAAAGAAGTTATTATGTTTTCTTTGTAGATTATTTTAGAAGGATGGATGGGTCGATGGTGATTACTCACAAATAAGAGGTATTCAGGTGTATGACTCAATACTGAAGAGAATTTGAGAAGATAATTATTGAAAAAAATAAAAAGTGTCACAACATAAATGGTACATAGTTTAAAAATACCTAAGTGTAAGAATATCTAGAAAAAAGGGAATTCAATTTGAAGTTTTATCCATGAGAGCTCAACAAAATTTAATTATTGAGAAGATAATTTAGATTATCATCAAAATGGATATGATTATTCTAATTGTATAGTATTTATTAGATACTTATTAGAAGAAATTGGTTCTAATAGTGGTATATATATATATATTTAATTAGGGTTTTTATGTATAAATGATGATTAGACTCACTAAAAAATCTGGTAAGGGAAGAATCCAACACTTAAATAAGAATGTGAGAATAAATAATTGATTTTTATAAAACAAACTCAATGAAAATGGACAAGTGATTAGGAACCAAGCATGAATAGTCTGAAAAGTGTATTCTTATATTGAAGTCATTAATGTAGATGACACATTTTTACATGTGTCTCATTTGAAGTCAATTCAATTATTATTGGTTGTGGCTATGAAAAAGTGGGTTAAACTGTGTCAAATAGATGTAAAATAAAAATTATTGAATAAATTCATATAATAGAAAGTATATATTTAAAAATAAAATGGATTTATAATTCCTGAAGATTAAAATAGGGTGTCCTGGTTGGAGAAAGATCTATATGGGATAAAACAAGAACCATTAGATTGGTACTCATGTCTAGATAATTACCTAAATAGGATTAGTTATCTTAGAGGATGGGTTTATCACAACCTCTAGATCAATAATATGCAGTTAAAATGGATTTTGGTTCTTATATATGTTAAAAATATTATCTATAGAGGCTCAAATTACACCTAATGCAAGTAGATTTCCAATATAATGAGGTACGAATTCGATATGTATCTAGTTGGTGAACAATCATTTTTCCTTGGTTTGAATGTTAATATAAGGAATTATAGGTAATTTATATCCCAAAATAAATACTCTAAGAAGTTGATGAAATGATTTCAAATGGATAAATTTAAATTTATGGATACTTTGGATGTGTAACACCCCGAGCTTCCACAATACGCTTCTCTTTCAATAATACAATAACTTGCATTGTACGCAAGTTCAAGATTCTAACACACCGCGACCAATAAAAATAGCCATTATGAATAGTAATACCCACTTTTTGAAATTATATATATTTTATATTTCAAAATGGACTTCATTTTTGGATTCCGAATATCAAAATTAGCCTATGTTGAATTTTTGGTACTTTTCTGAGAACTTCCATTTTTTTATGAATAGTGAAAAATACTTAAAACAACTATTTTAAGAAAAATAATATATAGTGATAAATTATACTATTGAGTGGTTTTAAAGTATAATTAAAATATATTTTTACCATTTTATCCAATGATGTTCATTAGAATTAATTTCACTTTGAAATTGGACATAAACAATTGTCAATCTTTTGATATATATTGTTTCTTAAAAACATGCTATTTGTTGTGACAGCGGGAATTAGTTATAAAATTGATTAATGAAAATTATATGTTTGGAATTTTGTAAAATAGACATCATTTTTGAATTCGGAATATCAATTATATCTTAGGGTGAAAGTTTGGCATTGTTCTGAAAAACATAAATTTTTGATGAATAGTGAAACCACTAAGTGGTAGTTAAAAAACCGATTTTTCATTTAAATGAAACATTAACACTTATGTGATTTGATTTTCAAAACACCGACATACATGGTTGTCATTAGAAATTAAAATTTGGTTCAATAGGATTAAAATAATTTTTTGGTGAATAGTAACTTTTAAGTTTAATTAATCGCGATTAAAGGTAATTAGTGAAATTTAAGGTAAAAATGATATTATAAAAATATGAAAATACATTTAAAATTGTCCTACCCCAATTGGATGAGTCATGGGCGACCAAGAAAATCCATGGGTCAACTTGGGGACCCCATGGAGCCACCTTGGTAGGAAAATGACATTAAAAACCTTTTATTTAATGTTAAAATAAAAATGTCACAAACATGAGTTGTTTTACTAAAACAATTTTTACATTGGGTTATACAAGTAATATTTTTGACTATAAATATTCAATAGAAAGATAAAAATATTTCCTACATCCTGATAATTTTTTTATAATTTTTAGACATTAAATAAAATAAATTATTTATGACACCATGATGATGCAGCGATTACCTCATTAATTAACGATTTAAATAAAATAAAAAGATAATGTAAAATCTAAGACCTAAACTTGTCAAAAACCAATTAGATGAGTATATTTTGAACCCTTATCACCTTATCCTATAAATATATAAGTTTGGGACCTTTAAAATCCGAAACTCATTATATAATAAAGTAACATTTCATGACTTTCCAAGAGTGCCCCTCCTCTCCTCTTATAAAAGGCCCCCACCACTACAACCTTATTCACACCTTCAATCCATTTGGCTCGGCCAACCTCTGCCCAAATAATCTCTCAAATTCCCTCTATTACACCTAGAAGCCTAAATTTGGGCATAATTCTTCCCAAGGAAGCCTTTGGCTCAAATCAAAAAGAGTTACCCGATTTTAAGGTAATGTCTTTTCTTACATTGTTTTGTTTTGTTTTTCTTCTCCAACCCCCTAAACTATTTTTATTAGTTTCCTTTGTAACAAAAACATTATCCTAAATATACTTGGATGTTTTTATAAGAAGTATTTTATTTACACTTACACACACCTTCTTCTAATGGTTAAAGAACATACTATTTCTGTGGGTGGCGAATTACTGCCTCACGAAACGATGATTGTTCAATATTTTTTTAACACCTCTCATGGTGGCCATTATGATGACACTATTTTTATATATGATATATATATTATGTTTTTGTTTTACTTATGATTCTGTATTTTTAATTTATGGCATACCTTTATGATTTTAATTATGGGTAAACACGATAATTTCATTTTAGGAAGTGCGGACTACCGCCCCCTCAAAGTGATTTGAATCGTTAATGCCATATGTGGGATGTATAAAGGATGAAGTAAATAGTATTATACATTATATTATACTGGAATTATAGTATACCTTTATATAATTATAACTTCATTTCATTAAATACGAAATAGAAATGAAAGTAGCGTTCATGCGTACGTACGACTTACCGTCTCCATGAACGGTGCATTTCATTTCTTACCTCTAAATGTTATGTAATATTATAAATGAATGTATATACTGGATATATATGATTTATATGATATATAAATCATGAATATAATTATGGATATAATGGATATTTTACCACATGAACAAAGTGTAATTATAAGAAGTTTATTTTTGACTCAAGTACCTAAGATCGAAAAAACGACCGTTATTAACTTAAATAATTAAATAATGTTCATAACATGGTAATAAGTGATATTAAAGGAATAATGAACTTGAAAAAGGTTCTTAATCAGGTAGATATTAACTCTAGTTTATTATTTAGGAGGTTAAAGAGCGGTCGAGTCAAGTCGGACACGAGGTAAGGGAACTTCTTAACCCAATTTCCATTTTTTGGGTTAATATCCTACTTTCAAATTATGTCATGCTATTATTATGTTATATATTGTATTTTTACTTCCTTTTTGTGTAATTATAGTGAATACACATAATAGGTCTATTTTATATAAAAAATGATCTTTGTAATGGAATTTCTTAACCCAATTTCCATTCTCTGGGTTAATCTCTTACTTGAAAATTATGTCATGATATTATTATGTCCTATCTTGTATTTGTACTTTCTTTATGTGTACTTATAGTGAATACACATAATAGATCTATTTTATTTTAAAAATTATCTTTGTAAGGACTTCATCTCAATCTCCTTTCATTGATGCATATTTGTTTTTGTACACAACTTTCATTTATACGGTGTATAAACCCCTTTGACTTTGACTTTTATTCAAAAGGAATCTTTTTATACGAAGCGTTTTTACTAAACGAAAAATGGAATGTTTTTTCTTACGTATGCGACTACAACGACTTCTCCACTGCTGTGACTATTATTCGAGTTTTGACTTCCTCTATAAGCCATAACTTTTTTTTAAAAGAAAAATAAATACCATGTTTTAATTTTCCTTTATTTTGGTATTGAAAATGGTTTTGATAAAGTTTATATTATATCAATGTGTTGTATTGATATCTTATGATTGAAGTGTGGAAATCTTATGTTTCCTTTATGCATGTTTTATGTGATACAATTATGTTATGGTTTATGATATGTTTAAACCTGTTCATACGAGGAATGCATTGGACTTAATAAGTGACGGGTGGAGCCCGCTATAGCTCCTCGATGCATCGACAGGTCTCATGAGACAAACTAGTGTCTTGGAACGAGGCCTTGACAAAATCTTATTTGTGGTCTTGGCACGAGGCCTTGGCTACATGGTTATGATAGTTTGGAATTATGCATTCCATAATTATGAAAGTGGTTATTGATATTGCATGTGATTATTCGACCAGTAGAATATCCATGTGAATAAGTAAATAGAATTATTTCATTTTACTTTTTCCATATTATGTTGAAGTTAATGTTTAAAAGGATTTTGTTTTAGTTATACATTGCCTTAAATGTTAATGCTTATTTATAAAAGTTTCCGCTATATTGTTATCCTTACTGAGCATCTAAGATCACCCCTTTTAATGTTTTAATTTTTCCAGGATGTGAAGAAGTATTTTAGGAATGACCTGTAGGGATAGTCTGAAAGGGATATGAGTGTGGAAAATGGAGACTATGTTATTGTGATTTTTCACTTTATGATGTAATGTAATACTTATGAATTTATCTAGTGTTTCCAAGACTACTAAACTAATCGGTCTTTCGAGACTTGATCTTTTGTGATCATGCCAATGTTACGAAATAATGCATCGACTCTGGGTAACTAGGGTCCGGGCATTACAGTTGGTATCAGAGTCAGTTTAGTACTAACCTTGAAAGCTAGATTTAGATAAACTCTGATTAGAGAACATAGCCCAAAGATAGACTTTAAGGATTAGTATAGAAGAACTTCATAGAATTTTGGTATTATAGAGATTTTGTGAGTTTTCCGAGCAATAAATACCTGTTTGGATACGAGCAGGTAGAGGAGGCTCTGGAACAGATGTACCTAGGGCTAAAAATCGAAAACAACGCATTGAGCTAGACTCGAACGGGAACTGGTGCACGACAACGGGCCTTGCTTCACTCTTGGTTACAACACTCCTGAGGGACATGCTTAGGATAAATCTCATTTTCTTTACAAACCATTATGAAGGGTTTATGAGTATATAGTTCCTCAAAGGAATTTTTTTATGACTATGGATTGTATCCATAAACTGTCAAATTTATGTTAAGTGTTTTAAAAGTATGGAATTACGTATTTTGATTCATAAAATAATATAGTTTGTTCCATTGTTTAGAAATGGCACATAGTGGGAGGAATGGAAATCGTATCAATGCATGCACTCCATGTAGGGATTGCCCTCCTATTCAAGA
This sequence comes from Viscum album, assembly GCA_963277665.1. NCBI lineage: Eukaryota > Viridiplantae > Streptophyta > Magnoliopsida > Santalales > Viscaceae > Viscum > Viscum album. The sequence goes on along the minus strand of OY728164.1, from coordinate 1,040,384,500 downwards.
TAATTATTGTGGAGCTAGAGATACAACTGGTGCTGATCAACTTATCACCATACTGGGACAACTCACTCAGGCTATGAATAACAACCTTACTCGTATGGAGAACCCAGATCCGTAACGTGGAGGATCAATGTTATACCACTTCATGAGGCAACAACCTCCAACATTTAATGGGGGTAAAAATACATTAGTAGTTGAGCAATGTATAAACTCCTTAGAGAAAATATTCCCCGCCTTGGGGAGTAGCGAAAGGGAGAAGGTTTTCATGGCAGTCTACCGTCTCACTGGAGATGCCGATCAATGGTGGTAACTGATTCAAAACACAAAGGAAGATGAAGAAGTATCAAGTATGGGATGGAGGGAGTTTAAGGAAATTTTATTAGAAAAATACTTTCCACATGACCATCAAGAAGATATGGAAAGGCAATTTCTGAGTCTGAGGCAGAAGGAGGATGTGAATGTCGCAAAGTATGAGGCTAACTTTACAAGGTTAGTGAGGCATGCTGCAGATTATATACGTAACCCAAGAAGTAAGATTGATCGTCTCTTTGATGGGTTAAAACCATTTATCCATCGAGCATTAGTCTCACAAACCTTCTCATCGTACGAAGATATTGTCTCGTGTGCTATCAAGACAGAAAAAGAAATTCTCTAAGTCTTATGACTTTAAAAAAAAGAAAGAAAAGAAGAGATCTTCTGATCAATCCGGAAATGGAAATAAGGGGAAGAAGGGAAAAGTTGAATATCAGTCCTGCAGTAAATGTGGGAAGAAACACCCTGGTACTTGCTTGAAGGGAATCAGAGTCTGTTACAAGTGTGGTGAAAAAGGCCACCAAGCTCATTATTACAAGGGAATGAAAGTTGCTGTCAATGTGGAATGCTATAATTGTAGAGAGATGGGATATTATGCAAACGAATCCCCAAAGCGTCAGGGGAACTTACCTCAAAAGAGGCCAAGGGATCAAGGAAAATCTTATCCTGTTACTACAGTAGAAGTGGAATAATTAATGTATTGGTGCTTTTGGACTCAAGGATTATATTCTGGTTATAAGAATAATGTGATATATATAAGGATTGTACTGTTGTACTTGTTGTTTTCATTAAGGTTTTAATATGATGAATGCAATCATATTTTTAGTATGTGACAATAAGAGAAACTTTAATTTGTTTGGGGAATCTGATGTTACAATTGATTTTGGAATTTAGAGACCTTTTAGAGAAAGTCTGGGTAGATGTATTTTGGATAACTATAATGGTTGGAATGGATTAAGTTGAACTTTGGATAGTATTGTTTAAGGTTAACAAATTTCTGAATATTACTTTTGGAATATTATAATACTATATTTTTAGGAAAAGGACAACCTGCAGGTCGGAGGATAACCCGTCGCGTCGGAAAAAGCTGCAGGAATCGAACCCACAACCATAGTGCAACATGCCTTTATTACCTACCACTAGCCTACAAGAATTCCATGGTTATTAAAAAAAAGTTTTCCTAATCTAAATACTATGTGTTAATATTTGGAACCTTATACAATTATGATAAATAGAATATTTTTGAGTTCTATTTCCTTTTAGAGTGAATGATGGGTTTGTGGTAAAAAATTTATTAAAGAATGAAAGTCTACATGACAAGTATGTATATTCCCTTACATTCTTAGTAAATCTTCTAAATAAATTCCTCAACTTTATAAAAGGTAACTTAAAACAAAAACGTTGCTGGTTAACTTTTCCAAAAGGGGATTCAATGACCGTTTAACCAATCACAAGTTTGTGATTTTCTTATGGTCAACTTTCTCCTAATCCTATTTTCTACAACTCTCCATCAGACCTTGATGGTTTGTTTTTCTTCAATATCCATATTTTCATAGAATCCTAGTATGGGATATCTCGGGTGAGCTTTGTACTTATCTTTCTTTCTTTTAAAGTTATATTTTTATTAACCTTATTTCCGATGTGGGTTTTCAACAAAGGTATTTTCTATTTTCAACCTTTTATTTTCAAAGAAAAATTTCAAATTGTGAGGACTCAATTTATTGAAGAAGGGGAGAATGTAACACCCCGAGCTTCCATGATACACTTCTCTTTCAATAATGCAATAATTTGCATTGTACGCAAGTTCGAGATTCTAACACACCGCGACCAATAAAAATAGCCATTATGAATAGTAATACCCACCTTTTGAAATTATATATATTTTATATTTAAAAATGGACTTCATTTTTGGATTCAGAATATCAAAATTATCCTATGTTGAATTTTTGGTATTTTTCTGAGAACTTCCATTTTTTTATGAATAGTGAAAAATACTTAAAACAAATTTTTTAATCAAAATAATTTATAGTGATAAATTATACTATTTAGTGGTTTTAAAGTATAATTAGAATATATTTTTACCATTTTATCCAATGGTGTTCATTATAATTAATTTCACTTTGAAATTGGACATAAACAATTGTCAATCTTTTGATATATATTGTTTCTTAAAAACACGCTATTTGTTGTGACAATGAGAATTAGTTATAAAATTGATTAATGCAACTTATATGTTTTGAATTTTGTAAAATAGACATCATTTTTGAATTCGGAATATCAATTATATCTTAGGGTAAAATTTTGGTATTGTTCTGAAAAACTTCAATTTTTGATGAATAGTGAAACCACTAAGTGGTATTTAAAAAACTGATTTTTCATTTAAATGAAACATTACCACTTCTGTGATTTGATTTTCAAAAATCCGACATACATGGTTGTCATTAGGAAGTAAAATGTGGTTCAATGGGATTAAAATAATTTTTTTGGTGAATAGTAACTTTTAAGTTTAATTAATCGCGATTAAAGGTAATTAGTGAAATTTAAGGTAAAAATGATATTATAAAAATATGAAAATACCTTTACACTTGTCCTACCCCTATTGGATGAGTCATTTACGACCAAGAAAATCCATGGGTCAACTTGGATACCCCATGGAGCCACTTTGGTAGGAAAATGACATTAAAAACTTTTTATTTAATGTTAAAATAAAAATGTCACAAACATGAGTTGTTTTACTAAAACAATTTTTAAATGGGGTTATACAAGTCATATTTCTGACTATAAATATTCATTATAAATATAATAAGATTTCCTACATCATGATAATTTTTTTATAATTTTTCGACATTAAATATATTAAATTATTTATGACACCATGATGATGCAACGATTACCTCATTAATTAACGATTTAAATAAAATAAAAAGATAATGTAAAATCTAAGACTTACACTTTTCAAAAACCAATTGTATGAGTATATTTCGAACCCTTATCATCCTATACTCTAAATATATAAGTTTGGGACCTTTAAAATCCGAAACTCATTATATAATAAAGTAACATTTCATGACTTTACAAGAGTGCCCCTCCTCTCCTCTTATAAAAGGCCCACACCACTACCACCTTTTTCACACCATCAAGCCATTTGGCTTGGCCAAACTCTACCCAAATACTCTCTCAACTTCTCTCTCTTACACCTAGAAGCCTCACTTTGGGCAGAATTATTCCCAAGGAAGCCTTTTCCTTAAATCAAAAAGAGTTACCCGATTTTAAGGTAATGTCTTCTCTTACGTTGTTTTGTTTTATTTTTTTTCTCCAACCCCCTAAACTCTTTTTATTATTTTCATTTGTAACAAAACCAGTATCCTCAATATACTTAGATCTTTTTATTAGAATTATTTTATTTACACTTACACACACCTTCTTCTAATGGTTAAAGAACATACTGTTTCTGTGGGTGGCGAATTACTGCCTCACGAAACGATGATTGTTCAATATTCTTTTAACACCTCTCATGGTGGCCATTATGATGACACTATTTTTATATATGATATATATATTATGTTTTTGTTTTCCTTATGATTCTGTATTTTTCATTTATGGAATACCTTTATGATTTCCATTATGGGTAAACGCGATAATTTTATTTTTGGAAGTGCGGACTACCGCCCCCTCAAAGTGATTTGAATCGTTAATGCCATATGTGGGATGTATAAAGGATTGAGTAAATATTATTATACATTATATTATAATGGAATTATAGTATAAATTTATATAATTATAAATTCATTCCATTAAATACGAAATAGAAATGAAAGTAGCGTTCATGCGTACGTACGGCTTACCGTCTCCATGAACGGTGCATTTCATTTCTTACCTCTAAATGTTATGTAATATTATAAATGAATGTATATACTGGATATATATGATGTATATGATATTTGAATCATGAATATAATTATGGATATAATGGATATTTTACCACATGAACAAAGTGTAATTATAAGAAGTTTATTTTTGACTTAAGTACCTAAGATCGACAAAACGACCGTTATTAACTTAAATAATTACATAATATTCATAACATGGTAATAAGTGATATAAAAGTAATAATGAACTTGAAAAAGGTTCTTAAGAAGGTAGAGATTAAATCTAGTTTATTATTCAGGAGGTTAAAGAGCGGTCGAGTCAAGTCGGACACGAGGTAAGGGAACTTCTTAACCCAATTTCCATTCATTGGGTTAATCTCCTACTTTCAAATTATGTCATGATATTATTATGTTATATCTTGAATTTTTACTTCCTTTTTGTGTACTTATAGTGAATACACATAATAGGTCTATTTTATATAAAAAATGATCTTTGTAAGGGAATTTCTTAACCCAATTTCCATTCTCTGGGTTAATATCCTACTTTCAAATTATGTCATGATATTATTATGCCCTATCTTGTATTTGTACTTTCTTTATCTGTACTTATAGTGAATACACATAATATATCAATTTTATTTTAAAAATTATCTTTGTAAGGACTTTGTCTCAATCTCCTTTCATTGAGGCATATTTGGTTTTATACACAACATTCATTTATATGGTGTATAAACCCCTTTGACTTTTACTTTTATTCGAAAGGAATCTTTTTATACGAAGAGTTTTTACTAAATGACAAAAGGAATGTTTTTTCTTACGTATGCGGTGACAACAACTTCTCCGCTGCTGTGACTATTATTTGAGTTTAGACTTCCTCTATAATCCATAACTTTTTTTTAAAAGAAAAATAAATACCACGTTTTACTTTTCTTTTATTTTGGTATTGAAAATGGTTTTGATAAAGTTTTTATTATATCAATGTGTTGTATTGATATCTGGTGATTGAAGTGTAGAAATATTATGTTTCCTTTATGAATGTTTTATGTGATAAAATTATGTTATGGTTTATGATATGTTTAAACCTGTTCATACGAGGAATTCATTGGACTTAATAGGTGACGGGTGGAGCCCGCTATAGCTCCTCGATGCATCGGAAGGTCTCATGAGACAAAATAGTGTCTTGGCACGAGGCCTTGACAAAATCTTATTTGTGGTCTTGGCACGAGGCCTTGGCTACGTGGTTATGATAGTATGGCATTATGTATTCCATCATTATGAAAGTGGTTATTGATATTTCATATGATTATTTGACCAGTAGAATATCCATGTGAATAAGTAAATGACATTATTTCATTTTACTTTTGCCATATTATGTTGAAGTTCAAGTTTAAAAGGCTTTTGTTTTAGTTATAAATTGCCTTAAATGTTAATGTTTATTTATAAAATCTTTCTCTATATTGTTATCCTTACTGAGCATCTGAGCTCACCCCTTTAAATGTTTTAATTTTTCCAGGATGTGAAGAAGTATTTTAGGAATGACCTGGAGGGATAGTTTGAAGGAGATATGAGTGTGGAAAATGGAGACTATGTTATTGTGATTTTTCACTTTATGATGTAATGTAAGACTTATGAATTTATCTAGTGTTTATAAGACTACTAAACTAATCGGTCTTTCGAGACTTGATCTTTTGTGATCATGCCAATGTTATGAAATAATGCACCGACTCTAGGTAACTGGGGTCAGGGCGTTATAGGATGATACTTGGATAAACTTGTTAGCAGATAGTGAATGCGAGGAGGTTAATGTGACTCTCTTATCATAGATCCTTGGTAGTTTACATTACATTATTGTAACACCTCTAGTTTTTATGGATCATTTTTTTCCAAATAAATTAAAATTTTCATTTATATCCTGCAATTCACTAAGTTAAACATTCCTTTCACACTAAACTGACTTTTCATATGCAACACCGAGTTGGAGTATGATACATGAAACACTGAGTATCGATTTTTTTCAATGTATAAAACAACTATGTTTGGATTATGTTATATGAAACACCAAATTAATCTTTCACTACACGCAACACTGACTTGGATTGTGTTGCATGCAAGAGCAACCTTTTTCGATAGCTTGCGTTGTACACAATACTGAGTTTCACTAAACAATGATATATTGTAAAAATATTATATAAACTGGAAATTACAAATAGTACTAACTACATTTTGAATATTATATAACACTGACATTCATCTTATGTATTTTATATACATGATATAAAAACAAATTCATTTTTTCAGATAAACGAAGTATTTTCCAAAAAATGTAGTTTTTCAACCTTTTGTTGGTGCACTAATTTTAAATCTAGTTTTTAACACTTTAATATATTCTATTTTTAAAAATAAACATCTTATTTATAATTGGGAAATCAATATTTATCTTGGTTGAAGTTTCGGTATTTTTATGATGAAATTCATATTTTAATGAATAGTGAAAAATACTGTATTTTAATTTATAATTATCTTTTAGTCTAATTTATTTATATAGTTAGATTATATTTCTAATCATTTTCATAGTGTAATTGGATTATTTTTTTATCATTTAATCCAATTTTGGTCATTTGATGCATTTTTACATTTAAATTGAACATAAACCCATGTCAATATTTTGATAATTTTTACTTCTAAAAAACCTGCTTTTTTTTGCTTCGACAACGTGAATTAATTTTAAATTAATTTCAGGAAATTCTGTGTTTTGAATTTGGAACAAGGGATTCCATATTTAGAATCAAAAGTTCCAAATTTTGTAAATAGTTACCTTTCATTTTTAGAAATTATGTATAGTAACATCATCAATTATTTTTATTTACCATGGTTAAAGGGTAAATCAGGTAAATAAGGGTAAAACATAATATTATAATAATAAAAACTACCCTAACATGTATCCAAATCCTATTTTATTACATATTTCCGACCATTACCATCCTTGTTTCATTCTTATGACCTCATGGATACACTTGGGAGTGATAATGACATGTTATAATAAGTAATTTAAAGTAAAGAGAAAAATAACATAAACATGTATCTTTTTACTATTTTTTATATGGGGTTATATATGTTATATATTAAACTATAAATATTAAATAGAAATATAAAAATATTTTCTACATCATAATTTTTTGTTAATAACTTTTAGAAATTAAATAAATAAATTTAATTATGACACAATGATGATGCAGTGATTGCATCATTAATAAAGGATTCAAATAAATTATATTATAAAAATTAAAATAAATATTATTTGATATAATTTATTTCATCCACAAATTTTATAGTTTAATATGAAATTTTAGTATTGATTCACTGTTTTTTGTTCAAATGAATCAGGTTGTTATGAATTTGTAAAAAGTCATGTATGAATAGTGACCAAAATTGACATAATTCATAACATAAAGTATAAAATAGTTTATTAAATGATATTAAATTAATATTAATATAAGATTCATAAAAATGGTTAATATAAGTACAAATATTTCATAAATGAAATTTTTGTGGGTCGTTTGACATGATATGGTTATTACCTTAACCCAAAATGTGTAAATAACATGATATCACTGTAAGATAAAAAAGGGTAGAATAAGGGTTAAAAACGATAAGGATAAATAAATAATAAAAACTTGTCTAAAAATTTATTATATGATGGGTATTAGAAATAAAATCATCTTATATTTTAATTAAATGGGGTTTGGACCATTTTTTTTATCAAAATTGAATTTATAATAAATTAATATTTCAAGACTTTCCTAAAGTTCCCCTCACCTCTTCTATAAAATGGCACTTATTCTTATCTTTATATCACACTTAAAAATTATTTTATTTCGGAAAATATCTATAAAAAACTATAGATATAATATCTCCCTTAATCCTAGAATCCTTACTTTGGGAATAAATAAATCTTAGGGAGACCATTTGTGCAAATCAAAAGGAGATACTCGAAAAAGAGTTAATTGTTTTATCACCTCTTTCAAAATTATTTTATTATTCTAATTCCTATTATGTTTTTTCTAATAATAAAGTAATAAATAAAGTATATTCTTCATGCTGATATGTTATTATAATTATGAGAAAAATTTATACCTCCTTTTATCTATCCTATGAATAACAAAATCACTATGCGTGAGTACGTACGACTTATCATCTCCATGCCGTAGTGTAATTTTTTATTCAAAAATACTTAATTTGGATGGGTATAATGAATGAAAATAATTAATACAACATGATAATTATTCTTTATAATTAATATACCATCCAATTCCTTACTATTTAACTATTAAGTGAATGATATTACCGCTCGTGCGTATGTACGACCTACCGTCTCCCCGATGCTATGAGATTAATTCTCCACGTTAACCATTCAAGAATGATTATAAATTATATATAATATAAAATAATGAATTATATGAAATAATAATTCAACTCGATTTATGTATATATATATATATATGTCAATTACTTTCTTTCATTCAATTCAATAAGGAAACAAAAACATCCTTCATGCATACGTATGACCTACCGTCTCCATGAACGGTGTATTCCATTTCATTTATCTTTCTATTTTATATATTTATATATGGAATATTTATGATATATAAATCATGTTTTACATTCTATAAGTAAGTAAATCACAATCTATGTAATAAGATAAAAAATAATAAGTCAAAACATATACGATAAATAAAATAATTATTACCCAAAATATTGCTTTAACATGGAATTGATAAATGAATGAGTAATATAAAGTCATAAGTGAACCATATATGATATCATAAATATTATTATGGTTCTTTAATAAGTTAATAATATGTTTATTCCTACTATATAAGAGTTTCAGATACATATGAAGCATATTGAACCTAAAGTAAGGGATAATTTTGCAATCTAATTATCATCCGAGATTGTTTATTCATAAGTATTTATTGGGGTATAATTATAATCCAATTATATGTTTCATAAATATATAAAATTATTTTTATTATTATAATATTGTATAAGGTTAATTTTACCCATGGGTGAATTTTTATTAAATGGTATCGAAGAAATCTTATTATGTTTTCCATACGAGGTAATTTTTAACTTTTCCTACAAGAGTATGAGAAGAATGTTTTTTTAACTTATACGACATGATAAAATTTTTACATCTTCATAAAGCCTTATTTCCATGAATATTTCTATAAATAATTTCATGTTTATTTTAAATTAAATTCATTTATTTTAAAATTACATGGAATTTTGGGAATAGAAAACATTTTTGTAAAAGAAACAATATTGTCCTCAGAAATTAAGCTCAAGTGTTTTATCAAAATTATTTTCCATCTAAGATGACATAGGGTTATATTTATATCCCTATTATTACTTTTATTTTATTGAGTTTATGAGGTAATTATTTTTATGAATTCCATTTATATTATATGGATTATGTTATGATGGAATTATTTTTAAGAAACCCATTTTTTGTTCCTTGGGTTGTGATATGGTGAATGGTTTATGTTTTGTGGCACATGTGAGAATGATTTCATTATGAGATGGTTAATACCTATATCTACCTACAATTCATAGGTTAAAGATTTATATCTCGTAATATAGGAATGAATGGAACGAAAAGTAAATCTGGTCCAGTAATGCATAGTTGGAATGGTAAGTAAATCTGGTTCAATAATACAAGGCTGGAATGAAAAGTATATCCAGTTCAGTAATACAAGGCTAGAACAAAAAGTAAACCCAGTTCAGTAATGGAACTTGTCCACTATGATGGTCTTTGTAGAAATTCCTTGGGTTCTATGGAAATCATATTATGTGATTTTTGTTTTCCACAATTCCATGTTTTATGATAATGCTATTTTATCATGGTTAATGTTATTTTAGGATCTATTCCTTACGTACTATCAATATTTATTTAATGACTCAAGATTTTGATATTAAAACATTATGTTCATGTTTTTACATTTTAATTTTTATGGTTTGTTTTATGTTCTCCATGTTTACCCTTAAAGAGAATTTGAGCTCACCCTTTTTATGTTTTATTTTCCTCAGGATATAAAGAATGGTTTTAGGTAGGAAAATAGAAGGGGAAGATATTTATGGGAGATGTTAAAGATCTTTCACCAAGTTAGATATTATGTTCCATGTCTCCAAAGACACTAAACTAATACAATCGTTGGGTGAATTTTTGTGTGATGTATAAAATATTCTGCAAAAAGAACTGTAATTTCCATGTATTTCAAAATCTGTTCTTTACAATTGGTATCATAGTGAACGTTTATTCAACCTTTAGAAACTAGGATGTGACTAATTTAGTGATATCTCTTGAGATATTTATAAGTTTTTTATAGGGATGTACCTAAGGTTAAGTCTAAATATAGGTTAAAGTCTTAGAATTATGGTTATGATCACGAATAACCTAGGATTAAACCTATGATTTATAGATTGAAAGTACTCCCCCTATTAACTTGTTTTCCTAGTATTATTTTTGCCTCTCACACTATTCTTTTTGGGTTTTAGAAAATGTCTGGAAATAGGAGGATTCATGTTAATGAAGAATATGATGGAAAATGGAATGATATTTTTCATGAGAAACCTAATGAAATAGAAGTTTAAAGGAGAAACATCATTATTATGCCTAATCATCAATCTCATAATATGATCAACAATCTCAACTTTGGTGAGTTTCTTAACCAAGATAACAAGAGAAAGATGGAGTTTCATGGTGATCATAGAGGAAATAAAGTTCAATTTGTTTTATGTTAATCCCATGGGAAGAGGAATCAAGGAGAATGTTTCAAAGGAACTGTAAGATGATTTTGGTGTGGAAAAGAAGGACACAAAGCCAGTAATTGAAGAAAAGGTCCAGTTAATACAATGGACAAGTATAATGCTATTGATAAGACATAAAAAATGGTTAAATGTTTTAAATGTGGAATGTATATAAATTATTCAAATCAATTCCCTAAGGGAAAATATCATGAATAGAATAAACATGATCATATCTGTAGTATTTATGTGGCTGACGATGAAGAGACTGAAAAGGATATATGAGATGAAAGCTCTGTTAAGTAATAAAATGATGATGCTTGGTCAAAGGTTTAAGAATATAGTGGAATTATTTCATGTTTATCATAATAATGTGGTATAAGTAATTTTATGGTACTATAGAATAAAGAAATATCTAAGGATTGATACACTATTATTTTTCCTTAAGTATTTTAATGTATATGTTGAATGGTACCAATAATCATGAAAATTTATTCAGATATTTTTGAAAAACACATGATATGTGAATAATGATGGGATAAAGATATAATGAATTGTCTGATAGTTTTAATAAACTCATGACTGATATAAGGAAAAAGTGATATCATGGTTTTAGTATATATAACTCTTGGTATTTTTTGGTGTGTGGAAAGAGTTAATTTTGACAGAATGCATGTTTTCACTTAGTTTCTAAGTAATTCATATTATTAAAATGTTTCAAGAGAATACACGATTTATGTATTAACGTGTTTGGAATGTGAAAAACAAGAACTAACTTATGATATATGAGAGATAAATGTAAATTTTATTTATTTCACCTCTCTATAAAGTTTTTTATTTCTAGTTTTTAGAAGGATTGTAATGTTATCCATTTATGGATAGTATGAGTTATATTCCATTTGAATTTTGTTAGATTAATGTATTATCTCACTATAGGTGGAATTATGAATATTTTATTACCTATTCTAACCTTTTTTTAGATAGAGGGAACTAACTATAATTATATTTTTGGATCGCATGATTTACTAACACTTCAAGAATTACAAATTCAACTTCATTTCCTTGAATTAGAGATGAAGTGGAAATTGTTCAAGGAACAACCAACAATGATATTATACTGAAATTAGGTAAGTATTTCTTATTATGTTCTTAAAATTTAGAGAAAGGATCTTGAAAACCAAAAATGTTATCTTAGTACCTTATTATCTGATGAATCATATGGTCCCTCAAATCATCAAATATTTATGGATTTCTGGTTGTTAAATTTTTATAAACCTTGTTTTCTATCACTATCCATCCGAACTTGATGGTTATATTTTTCTTCCATATTCATGTTTTAATGTCCCACCTATGTTTTCTTATGTTGAAACCCATTGATGATTTACTCTGGGTAACCATTATGTTTTTAACAATCCATTTTAAAAACACTGATTTAGTATTTCTTTTTATGATATGGATTTCTATGAAAGAAACTTTCACGTTGTAAACATTTTATAACTCCAAATAATTTTGAGGGAGAAATTTATTTTAAGGTGGGGGGGGGGGTATAATGTCACACCCCAAGTTTTTATGGATTTTTTTTCAAATAAATTGAAATTTTCATTTATATCTTTCAATTCACCAAGTGAAGCATTCCTTTCACACTAAACCGACTTGGCATATGCCACACCGAGTTGGAATACGATACAAGAAACACTAAGTATATATTTTTTTTAATTTTTAAAAGAAATAAGTTTGTATTATATCATATGCAACACCAAAGGGATATTTCAACACACGAAACACTAACTTGGCTTATGTTACATGCAAGAGTGACCTTCCTCGATAGCTTGCGTTGTACGCAATACCGAGTTTCAATAAAAAATGATATATTGTTAAAATATTATATAAAATATCCATTATGAACTGTATTAAAAACATTTTAAATTTTATATAACATTAACATTCATATTATGTATTTTTTATAAATGGTATAAAAATAAATTCAATTGTTTTGATAAAATGAACCATTTTTTTTAAAATGTAGTTTTTCCACCTATTGATGGGGAACCCATTTTAAATATAGTTTTTAACATTTTTATATATTATATTTTACAAAATAAACATATTATTTGTAATTTGGACATAAAAATTTAACTTGGTTGAAATTTGTTTATTTTTCTGATGTCATATTTTGATGTATAGTAAAAAATACCCCATTTTAATTCAAAACTGGCTTTTCTTAAAATTTATTTATATAGTTGTGTTATTTTTTTAATTGGTTTTAAAGTATAATTGGATTATGTTTTTATAATTTAATCAAATATTAGTCATTTTATGTAATTTCACATTTAAATTGGACATAAACATATTTCAATCTTTTGATAGTTTTTAATTCTAAAAAACCTGCTTTTGGGTTTTGACAACAGTAATTAATTTTCAATTAATTTATTACAATTATGTGTTTTGAATTTGAAAAAATATATACCATATTTGGAATCCTAGGGTGAAATGTTTTAAAATAGTTACCTTTCATTTTTGGAAATTATGAATAGTAACTTCAGTAATTATTTTTATTTACCATGGTTAAAGGTTAAATCAGGTAAATAAGGGTAAATAATAATATTATAATAATGTAAAACTACCCTAACACATGTCATAATCCTATTTTAGGTCATATTTACGACCATGGGCATCCTTCAATAGAATTTAGGAACCCATGGATCTACTTGGGAGTAATAATGACATGTTATAATAAGTAATTTAAAGTAAAGAGAAAAATAACACAAACATGTATCTTCTTACTAAATTTTATTTATATGATGTTATATAAGTGATATATTAAATTGTAAATATTAAATATAAATCTAAACATATTTAATACATCATGATATTTTATTTATAATTTTTATAATTTAAATAAATATTTTTAATTATGAGACAATGATGATGTATTGATTGTTTCATTAATAAAGGATTCAAATAAATGATATTATAAATATTAATATAAATATTATTTGATATTATTTATGTCATAAAAGAATTTTATAAGTGAATATGACATGTTGTGATTGATTCTATATTTTTTCAAAGGAATCAGGTTGTTATAAATTTTTAAAAAAGTCAAGTATGAATAGTGAGCAAAATTGACATAATTCATAACTTAATATATAAAATATTTTATTAAATGATATTAAATTTTTTAAAATATAATATTCTTCCAAATGGTTACATTAAGTCCAAATATTTTATAAATAAATTTCTTTGGGTCGTTTGACATGGAATGATAATTAAATTAATCCACAACGTGTAAATAATAATACATCACTATAAGATTAAAAAGGGTAAAATAAGGGTTAAACTAAAAATATAAGGATAGAAAAATAATCAAAACTTGTCTAAAAATATTGGATAATTTTTATTCTAAATAAAATGTTCTTATATTCTAATTAAATGATTTTTGGACCATTTTTAATTGAAATTGAATTAATAATAAATTAATATTTCAAGACTTTCCAAAAGTACCCCTCACCTCTTCTATAAAAGGGCACTTCTTATTCTCTTTATCTCACACTTCCAAAATATTTTTAGTTCAGAAAATATCTATCCAAAAATCTTCCTAAAATCCCTAAATTTCTTCTATAAGACTTAATTTGGACCAAAAGCCATCCCAGGGAGAACTTTTGTGAAATTAAAAGATGATACTCGAAAAAGAGGTAATTGTTTTATCACCTCTTTCAAAATTATTTTCATATTCTACTTACTTTTATTTTGTTTTTTATAATAAAGTATTAAATAAAATATATTATACATTATTATATTTTATTATAATTATGGGAAAACCTTATACCTCATTTTATCCATCCTACGAATAATAATATCACCATGCGTACGTATGCACGACTTACCATCTCCACGCCGTGCTGTAATTTTTTGTTCAACAATACTTAATTTGGATGGGTACAATGATGCGTATAATGGATTTAAATAGTTAATATAACATGATAATTATTCTGTATAATTAATATACCATCCAATTCCATACCATTTAACCATTAAGTGAATGACATCTCTGCTCGTGTGTACTTACGACCTACTGGTTCCACGACGTGATGATATTCATTCTCCACGTTAACCATTCAAGAATGATTTTAAAGTATATATAATTAATAATCATGAAATATATGAAATAATAATTCTACTGGATTTATGTTTATATATATATATATATCATTTCCTTACTTCCATTAAATTCATTAAGGAAACCGAAACAAGGTTCATGCATACATATGACCTATCATTTCCATGAATGGTGTATTCCATTTCATTTATCTATCCATTATATATATTTATATAATGAATATTTATGATATATAAATCATTTTTTACATTCCGGAATTAATTAAATCAAAATATATGTAATAATATCAATAACAACAAGTCAAAATAAGTACGATAAATAAAACGAGTATTACCCAAAATGTTTCTTTAACATAGAATTGATAAATGAACGGGTAATATAAAGTCATAAGTGAACCATATATGATATCATAAATAACATTATGGTTATGTTACAAGTTAATAATATGTTTAAACCCACTATAAAGGAGTTTTAGATACATATGAAGCATATCAGACCTAAGGTAAGGGATAATTTTGTAATCTCATTATTATCCGAGATTGTTTATTCGTAAGTATTTACTGGGGTATATTTATCATAAAATTACATGTTTTATAAATATATAATATTATTTTTCTTATTATATTATTTTTTAAATTCAATTTTACCAATGGGTGAATTTTTATTAAACGGTATGGAAGGAATATTTATTTTATTTTCCATACGCGGTACTTTTCATTTTTCTGGTAAGAGTATGAGAAGAATGTTTTTATTAACTTATATGAAATGAAATATTTTTTATGTCTTCATAAATCCTTATTAACATGAATATTATTCTACACAATTTCAAGTTTTTTCTACTAAAATCTTTTCTTTTAAAATTTTATGTCATTTTGAGAATAGAAAATGTTTTTTTAGAAGAAAGGATATTTTCTTCAAGAATTAAGATCAAGTGTTTTATCAAAATTATTTTCCACCTAAGATGACCCAGGGTAATGTTTATATCCCTATTATTAATTTTATTTTATTGTGTTTATGATGTAATTATTTTTATGAAATCTATTTATATTATATGGATTATGTTATGATGGCATGATGTTTAAGAAACCCCTTTTTTGTTTTTGGGTTATGTTATGTTGAATGGTTTATGTTTTGTGGAACATGTGATAATGATTTCATTATGAGATGGGTGAGACTTGTATCTCCCTATAATGAATTTGGTAAATATTTATATCCCATGAGATAGAAATTACTGAAATGAAAAGTAAATCCAATTCAGTAATACATGGTTGGAGTGACAAGTAATTCCGGTTCAGTAATACATGGATGAAAGTAAAAGTAAATCAGGTGCAATAATACATGGATGGAATGGATAGTAAACCTAGTTTAGTAATGTAATTTTTCCAATATGATAGTATTGGTAGTAATGTCTTGGATACTTTGTAAATCATATCATTTTCTTATTTGTTTTCCATAATTCCATGTTTTATGCCAATGCTATTTTATCGTGGTTAATGTTATTTTATAATCTATGCCTTACGTACTACCAAGATTTATTTCACGACTCAATATTTTGATATTTAAACTTTATATTCAAGTTTTTACATTCTTATGTTTATAGCTTGTTTTATGTTCTCCAATTTACCCTTACTGGGAATTTGAGCTCACCCTTTTTATATTTTATTTTCCCCAGGATATAAAGAAAGGTTTTTGGAAGGAAAAAAGGGGAAGATCCTTATGGGATATTTTGAATATCATTCACCAAGTTATAATATTAAGTTCCATTGTTTCCAAAGACACTAAACTAATATGATCTTTGGGTGTCTGTTTGTGTAATGTATTAAATATTCCTCAAAAATAAATATAATGACCATGTATGTCAAAATTTGGTCTATAAAGTGATATCCACTCAACTATAAATTCTGTTTACCACTTCTCAATCCACCCATTATTTGAGTTGTGTAAAGGAAATTTAACCGAAGTATATGAGATGAATAATTCAATACATCCACCAAAGAGTGGACTTTAGGTTGTATTATTATATAAATTCATTTAAACAACTGATAGACTATACTAATGTGGTACATGAATGTACTATTGATAATGAATAATAAAATTATGGAGGTATTTTTTTATCTTGGTAGATTGTTTATTTTTTTGGAAAATTAAAAAAGAAATATTTTATATTACTAAGAATTATAGAGGCAGATTATATTACTGTGAATCAAGAATTTACTCAATTGATCTGGATGCAAAAAAAAATTAGAGACTTTTATAATTAATGTGGTATATCCTATTTTGGTTATGTGTTCCAAATAAAGTGCTATACATATTAGAAAAAATCCAATAAAATACTCACATACAAATAAAATTGAGATCAAATACCATTTTCCTAAGTAGAAAGTTGAGAATTATGTTATGAAATTTGAGTATATTCCCATTAAAAATCAAGTGGTTGATATAAGGACCCAGAATCTACCTATAGTGGTTTTTAATGGAAACAATTCCTTTAGGAGTCAAACTAAACCCATATCTCAATATGGTTATGGATATGGATACCTCTACCCCTTGTGGAAATTTATTATTAAGAAAGGTTTCATTTCTTTCCTCATTTCATTTCATGTTCTTCTAACCATCTTTTTTGAACCTTCGAGGAAGTGCTCTTTAGGTTCAATTAAATAGGGAGATAAATCAATCATGTTGAATAATTATATGGTTTTTATATTTTACCTATTGATAAAGGGTGTTATTTCCACTCATGGAGAGATTGAAATATTTTTATAATGTAGTTCAAGATGTGAAGTGGATTCAATGCATAAAGTTCAATGAGTAGTTATCATGAGAATTATATTATATAAGTATTGTTTCTCACACTAATATAGTCTCATATAATCTTCGAGATTATGATTAATGAATAATTAATACAATATGATATGTTTAGATGTGATTATTATAGAATGTTAAACAAACCTAAGGGGAGATATTGTAAAAAAAATCCCTTTAGAGGTTTTCATTCATTGTGTTTGTTGAAAATCACAACTGAGTTTTGAGAGTTCTTATCAAAACCCAACCCTAGATTTATTTTATTTTATTTTATTATTGATGTTGGATATTTTTTTTGAGGTTTGGGTTGACATATATATGAAAAAAATTCAGTTTTAGAGGTTTCAGGTAGTGTTTAGTCTAGTGTACGGTTAGTGTTCATGGGTTGGGGAGAAACCATGTCGTTGGTGAAGGAAAAGGGTGTTTACACTTTATTTTGTTCTGAACATTTTTTTATTGAATAGTATGGGAATAATTTATATCAAACCGCATGAGCCAAAGGAGTAACCATGCAACCTAATGGTGGAGTCTATGGAAAGGTACATGACTTGTGAAAGTTAAGAGAAAACATAATACAAACAAACGTGAAGATGTGATGTTTTGGATAGAATCATTTTTCATGGTTGGTTTATAGTTTCCCAAACAATGGGTCTAGCCCGTGTAGGATCCCCTTCCTTCTAGTAGGGTGTGTATGGCTGGTGCATGATTTGGAATACCATGTAGCCAAACTAGGAAACTTACCAAGGTTCTTTAAAACTTGAGTTTACATGTTTTCCCCTACCTCTTTCTAACCTCAATTTTCTCTCTCTCCCTCTTGGTTGGTTTTTGTGCATAAATGGGGATCCCAACCCACTCTTCCTTATCTCTCCTTCTATCCTTGGTGCTCTTCCAAGATTTCAAGGTGATTTCTTGTTGGTTTTTGTCAATTTTCACCTCTTGTTGTTTTCCTCTCATGGTTATTGGTTATTTCTTGGTTGGGTTCCCTATTGGAAAAACCCTAGGGTTAATGTTGGATAATGAGGGTTGTTTTATTTGATGTTATGGTGTGATTGTTTTCTCTTAGTCTTGTTTCTTCTTTATACTATATTTTCATTACATTCGTACACTGTTGAGGGAGGTGTTTCAATCCATTTCCTTTCTAAAACATTTATTTGATAATTTATCCCATATAATTAATTTCTAAATTCATTTATCATGCTTGTGATGTGTTAGTATGAGTTTTATGGTGTTTAAATGTTTTATATTTAATGAAAATTAGTTTTTAAAATATTTTCCCTAGTTGTACAAGCACACACACACATATGTATGTACAGTATTTGATAAAATGTTGTTGGTATTTATAAAAATGAGTACTTTAGGATTGTGTTTGTCCTTGGTTTGGTTTTTGAGATTTGGTTTACTTGTGAATTGATTCTTGTGTGTGTGTTTTTTATGTCTTGGTGCTTATGTGGGGATTTTTTTGTTTGGTTTTAATGCTCTTAATGATCGTTTAATTGTAACTTTGGTTATTTCTATGTGTTTTTATATTATTTATTTTATATGTGTCTATATCCATATGTTCATGGGGTACACATATGGATAGGGTCACACACATATAAATGGAATTCCTAAAAAATTTTGAACTTAATCCAGGGTTTTCAAAACACTCTTCTTCCATATTACTTTCCCCATTCCTCTACATCTATAAAATGGATTTTATAAATACTATTAATGTTTTATAAATGGAAAATTGGTTCCCAAATAACTCAAATTTGGTTTTCAAATGAGTTTTTCAAATCATGGTATGTTTGGTACCTTGAGATGTAATTTGGTAACTAAATGGCTTGGAAGGTCCATTTGGAACCTTCCAAACAAGAATGGTGTTTTCACCCTTGGTTTAGTAATATTTTAACGTGGTTAGTTATTTTTTTGGAAATGGTTTGGATTTGTATATCTTAAGGCCAGGTTGGTACTTATGATATTTTGGGAATTTTTTTTTGAATTCATATGATGTGTAGGATTGGTTGGCACTTTTGGATGGTTATATGTGTTGTGGAAACCCCCATGATTTTTCTTCCGATGATAGGGCCTTCTCATAGTTGTTTTCAAGGATAGGGAAAGGCATGCATGGTTGGATATATGAGTTGTGTTTAATTCCAATCTTGTGATGACCTCATCATTATCCTTTATACTATTATCATATGATTTCTATAGGTCATATAGTGGGACTAATGACGATTAGTTTCTAGTTTAAATTAGATGGTTTTGAACCCCATGGATAGAGGATAGGCTAAGTCGGCTTTACCACTAGTGATGTTAGTTTTGATAAGTTTGGTTGGTTATAAATATGAAGTTTCACCATTCACCAATAGGTGGGTCTAAACTGAGTATGTCTATGGATTTCATCTTGGTATGTTTAGAAAACATCCAAAATTACATATGTGTATGTTTATAATTTATTTTTCTGCACCTTGGTTACTCATTTTATTAGTATTCGTTTGCTTACACTTTCATTATTCCCCTTTTATTATGGACTTGTCTACATTATATTGCTGGTCATGTATATTTTGGTTTTCAAACTGGGTTTTAAAAAATAATTTTTTTAATGTCTACATGTTTTATTTTCAAAATGGGATTTCTATAAGGGTTTTTTATTGTTTTAAATATAAAAACCTATTTTATAAAATTGATTTCAAACTATAATTCATAGACTATTTTGGGATAGGAAATTTATGGATTTGATAGTTCTTACCTACTGAGATGTTTTATGCTCACAACTTACTTATGCCACTCTGTGTTGGTAAAACTGAGATATTTTGAAGGTTAATATTTTATTTAGGTTTAATTAAGAACCAGACTAGTTTTATGGATGGTGGTTACAAAGAGGTCACATGGAGATCATATCGGTTCTTTTTTGGTTTTAAGTTTTGGTTTTTTTCTTCTGTTTTTTTCCTATTTAGTTGTATCTAGATCTGTTATGTATTTATTTGTGTTTTATGGTCTCATTCCACGTTCCCAGTATTTATTCATTTATATATATATATATGTCTATTATGGGCTAAATAATTCTCATGTGTATGATCTTTGATGCTTGAAACCAGTTTCTAGTCCTGGAGGATCAAGAATGCCACTTAGTATTTTTCACGATCCGGATCAGGTGATTGATTTAGCGTTGACCAAGGTTGATTCATAACAAAACGGTATCAGAGGATCTCCTTTTCATTTTGGGGTGTTATTTAGATTTGATATAGTATTTTTTTGGACTCTTAAGGTAGGTGAAGGAGGAGTTTCATGAACTCTAATTCTTCATAAGCCCCAATTTTTTAGGTGTGTTCTAGGATTTTAGTATTTTGTTTTAGATTTATGCATTTATGCTGTTGGTTCTCATTTAGAATGTGTGCTTTAGGGGATTAAAAAGGAAGTGAACTAGTGTTACATGAGGATATTTCATGGAGTAGAAACCCATGTGGATACCAATTTATTGGTTCAAGATAATTTCAGTGGTTGGTGCTTGATCGAGGCATGGTCTGCTAATCCACATGGTCGAGTTATGCATGGACACTAGTTCCATATTTCCAGTGTTTTAGTTTGATTTATTTTTTTATTTATTTTATTCATCATGAGTGTATTTATAATTAAAAATGGGTTTTTGTGAAAAGGTTTTTAAAAGGTAAAATGATTTGAGAACATGATTTTATTTAAAAAGGGGGATGTGGTGTTTTAGTTGCATTGGAAAATTATATTTGGTATTTTACGAAAGTGGCCTTGGAATAAAATGGTTTTAAAATTTAATTGGAGTTTTTATATTTGAAAGATTATTTTTGTATTATTTTTATGATGTTTTGTTTATGATTTTATCATTTTTTTGAAGGTCTTCTATTTGTATTTTGATTGGATGATGGTTTGGTTTTGTTTCTTTGTGTTATATAGAGTATGATTACTAGAAATATCCCAAAAGTTTTTAGTGAATATTATATAATGTTTTCAATTTTATATGGTGATCGAGGCCTGTTAGAGGCTGTGGAGTGTCCTGAGAATGTTTAATGTTTTTTCAAGTCATTGGGAACACCTGAAGATGTGATAGTGAAAGTTTATTTGGGTTTGTTTTAAGGTACATGTTTGGATTGGTGGAAGGTGATTATCCCATAATCATTATAATTTTGATTTTTATGGGAATTACTTAAGAAAAATTTCATCTAATGGTTCATACCTGATGATTAAAGGTGAAGAGGGTGGCCGAGATCTTGGATGTTCAATAAGGTCAATAGATGACGATCACCTATGTTGATCATTTCAAAGAGCTAGTTCCTAATAATATAGAGGTAGCATCAAAGGATCAGTTGAGTGATCCACTCTTTGTTTTGGGTCACTTTATAGAGATTAAGGAGAAAGTACTCTTATATGGGGAATCTAAATTCAGAAAGATAGTGGATGAGATGTTTTTGGATTAGCTACTTCCCAGAGTGCAGTCAGTAGTAGTTAGAAATCTAGTTTATTCGGGCACTCTTATGTATTAACCATCTAGTGAAGAGTGTGTAATAGATAAAATGCTTCTTTAGAAGTCTAATTTATTAGTTCCAACTTCTCATTATCCATAACACACACTCATGTGATTCTAGTGTGGTGGTTCTAGACATTCGAAGCCATATTTCCATCATCCTGTAAAGGTTTGTTGGGAATGTCGCTCCTTGGGTCACTTGGAGAAGCTTTACAAGTAAAATTTCTAGAAGAAAAAGTCCCAGCCAGAGGTTTTCATCTTTTAAATGTGTGGAAATATATGATTTAAGGCACCAAAGATCTAGCTATATTATCCAAAGTTATGATCTTCACATAATCAATAATTTTCTTGATATGGGTTTTATTATACCATATTTTTGCTCTAATTCTAGAGTTGGGACAGTTTAAGTCCTTGTTGGTGTTATAGTTCCCTTTTTTTTGAAAATAATTATTGTTTTAAGTATTTTGATAGATTTATAACCCTGATAATATTTAAGGTGGTGTTTTATGGATTTAAATATTTGAATGTATATAATTCTTGTGGATTAGTTTTTTTGTGGTGCTCATTTTGGAGATGTTCTTGTCTTGTGAAAATCATGAATTGTGGCTTGGTTTCGTGTTTGGTTTGAGTTTTTATTATTGTGTTTCTCTTTGTTATAGGAGTTTCAGAGTTGGTCCATGATGTTTGGTTCTTGATGGAAGGGATGGAATATTTTCTTCCTTCAATGTGTGTATTCTTCTTGTGGTTTTCTCTAGTGTTGGTTGGGTGTGACTTGTGAAGTTGAAAGATCTCATCAAGTTTTATGGTTCTATTTGACCTCATTTAGTTTTGAGCTTGAGTTTTGTTCCTCATTCGGTTGGGAAAATTTAATGGGGTATAATTATTTTGTGGTGGGGATAATTATCACACCATAAACCTATTTTTCTTTTATTTTTTTTAAATTTTTATGTTTGATCTTTTTTTTGAGGTTCAAGTTGAGTTCTCAATGGTAAAATTTGATTTTTAGAGTTCTCAGGTATTTTTTGGCCCTATTCATGGTTAGTGTGTGTGGGTTGGGGAGAAACCAAGTGGATGATGAAAGAAAAGGGTGTTTCTAATTCATTTTGTTCTTTCATGGTTTGATCATGGTTTATCACAAATTGTGTGATCCAAATGAGTAATCGTGCATCCTATTAGTGGTTTCTGTGGAAAGGTGCACAACTTGAACACAATTAGGAGAAGCTGTGTGACAAGTATGAGTGAGGATATATAATTTTTGAAAGAACCATTTTTCTAGGTTTCCACATGATTTCCCAAACTATGCTTCTAGCCTATGTAGGTACCCATTCCTTCTATTAGGTTGTGCATGGATGGTGAAGAATTTGAAAAATTGTGCTTCCAAATCATATGACTTACCCAGGTTCCTTAAAATTTGAGTATCCAACTTTTTTCCTCCCTCTTTTTATCACCAATTCAACCCCTCTCCATCTTGGTCTGTTTTTTATCATGAAGGGGGATCCCAAACCCTTGTTCCCTAAATCTCCTTTCCTCCTTGATGCTCCTACAGAATTTTAAGGTGAATTTTTCTTGGTTTTTGGTCAATTTTATCCTCTTATTATCATCTTCTCTTTGATCTTTTTTCTTTATTTTTTGGGCTACCTATTGAAAAAACCCTAGGGAGAGGGTTGGATAATGTGGGTTTCTATATTTTATTTTAGGTTGTATAATTTTTCTCTTAGGATTTCTTCTTCCTTCCCCTAGAGTTTTGTCACATTTTCACACCATTGAGGTAGGAGTTTCCATCCATTTACTTTCTAGAAAATGCGTTTGAATATTGATCCCTTATAATTAATTTCTAAATGAATTGTTCATGGTAGATATGTGTTGGTATGGATTTCTTTAGTATTTCTGTGTTAGTGATTTTATGAAAATGGGGTTTTCAAAGGTTTTCCCTAGTTACACACACAAATGTATATGCATGTAAGTTGTCTGATAAAATACTGATTGGTCTTTAAAAATGAAATTTAGTACTTCGGGATTGTGATTAGCCTTGGTTGGGTTTTTGGTGAATTTGTTCACCTATTAATTGATTCTTGTGTGTGGGTGTTGGTGACTTTCATGTCTTGGTGCTTATGTGTGGAGTTTTTTAGTTTGGTTTCATACTCTTTAGGATCATTTAATTGGAAATTTGGGTATTTATATGGTTTTATAAATAATGGCCTTTTGGATGTGGGAATATCCATATGTTTATGATGTGAACATATGGATAAGATCACAAGCATATAAATGGAATTCCTGTAAAATTTCCAACTTAAACCAAGTTTTTCAAAACATTCTTCTTTCATCTTCCTTTCTGCCTTCCACTCTATTTATGAAGTGGATTTTATAAAAACTCATAATTGTTTCTAAATGAACAATTTGTTCCCAAATAAAAAAAATGTTGTTTTCAAATGAGTTTTCAAAATCATGGTCTGTTTGGAAGCTTGATATTTAATTTTTTAACTAAGTGTCATCAAAGAACCATTTGGAACCTTCTGAGCATGAATGATGTTTTATAGTTAGTTTAGAAATATTTTTAAGTGGTTTGTTATTTTATTACAAATGGTTTTTATTTATAAATATTAGTGCCTGGTTGGTACTTGATATGTTTTGGGAAAAAGGTTTTTAATTCATATGATGTGTAGGCCATATTGGAACTTTTTGATGGTTCTATGTGTGATGGGAGCCCATATGGTTGTCCTTATGATTGGAGGACCTTAAAAAGGTTGGTGAAGAGGATTGGGTAAGGATTGAATATTGGAATTTATGAGTTTTGTTTTAATTCTAAGAATGTTTTGACCTACTCATTATCCTTTATATTATTATCATGGAATTCATGAACGTCATCTATATGGTTGAGTGACAGTTACTTTCTAGTCCCGATTAGATGGATTGGAACTCCTTGGATAGAGGATATGCCAGGTTGGATTTTCCATTGGTGAGGATAATTTAGAGTAGCTAGGTTGGTTATTGACTATGGAGTTCCACCATAAAATACTAGGTTGTTTAGAACTTGAAACATCAAGATATTTCTTCTAGGGATGTTTAGGAAATTCCTAGGATTATATATGTGGATGTTTCAGATTTATTTTTCTACACCTTGGTTAATTTTTTATTAGTATTCTTCTACTTGAACTTACACTATTACCCTTTTATTATGTCCATGACTTATTTTTCTTACTGGTCATGTGTAGTTTGGTTTTCAAACTGGGTTTTAAAAAAATAGTTTTTTTAAAAGTTGAAACCATGGTTTGTTTTCAAAATGGGATTTCTGGAAAGCGGTGTTGATTTTTTTTAATGATGAAAACCCTATTTTATTAAATGTATTTCAAACTAGTATTTATAGACTATTTCAGCAATATACATGTATGGATTATATGGTTCTTACCTACTGAGCTATTTTATGCCCACAACCTACTTGTTCCACTCAGTATTAGTAGACCCGAGCTATTTTTTAGGTTCAGATTTTGTTCAGGTTTTCCTATAGTGTGGGATTATTTTATGGATGGTGGTGACCAAGAGGTCACATAGAAATCATATCAGTTTCATTTTGGTTTTTAGTTTAGTTTTTTTCCTATGTTTTGTAGATTCATTTGTATATGGATTTGTTATGTATTTAGTTGTGTTATGTCATCTTATTCTATATGCTATGTTTTGCATCATTTATATCTATTTATTATGGGATAAATCATTCTCAAGTGTATAATATTTGATACCCAAAAATACTTAATAGATGAGGAGGATCAAAAATTCCTCTCAGGCACTGTCACTAGCGGACTCAGGTGAACGGTTTGGGGTCGACATTGGTTGGATCATGAAAGGGATATACTATAATGGAAGGATGTATAATGAATCTATGTTATAGATAATACTCTCTATCATAGGCCAAGAACAACTAAATCTACATGTCACTAGAGTTTCAAGGGTGGATACACTATGGATGGATGCTTATGCCATAAGGATATTTTTAGATATAAATATTTGATTTTCAATATCACTAGAATTTATAGGAGTCCAATTATATGGAGTAACGACTATGTTTCACTTGTTTAAAGAAAAAAATCCCATCCTATATGAACTCCTTGTGATGTGGAGGGAATGAATTTGGCAGTGTGGTTAATTTGATATCTTCTAACCATACAAGTTTTCACACCATATCCAAATGAGATTACACTATAAGATATTTGGTGTTTAAACAAAGTTGAGTAGATTATGGCATGGTCATGGGTTGTTCGTGAAGGAGAATTTTTCATGATAAAAATGGACTGGTCGTAGTAATCCAAGATTTATAAATGAAAATTATGTCCAAAAAATATGATTGAAGAACTTTTATACACCATTGTAATGAATACTACATTTTGGTGAAGCTTTGGAAGGAGGATCCTACACTGTAGTATATGTGATCACACCACATTAGAGAAGTTACAATAAAGATTTTGAATTTTAAAATTGTAATTATTCTTGGGATTTTAGGCGCTTAATGAGAATTTAATGATATAAAATTACCACATTCAACTAAGGATTAAACATGAAATGATCCTTTAATGTGAGATGAATAATTTATTGATTTTACCCCATAGATCATATCAAAGTAGTAAAATTCTATAAAACTACAAACAATAGTTCTAGAGATGTACACATAGATAGAATTTTTTGTGAGATTAATATGGGATCACAAAGAATGTTTGGTGGGATGGATTCTAGGATTTCCAAAAAATGAAAGGATATAAATAAGGAGGATATTCTAGGAACATCATCTCACTGGAATTCAATCTGTTTGTATAGAAAAGACACACCAAACTAGGTTTATTTTTACATACATATCTTCTGAAGAAGAAGGCTATCAGGGAAGGATCAATGAGATATTCATGTGATAATAGGTAGTGAGATTTCCTTATTTGTGTGAATGTTGAGAATGGATGGTCATTATGACCACCATATTTTGTAAACCCAAAAAAATTAGTTTCCTTTAGTGATTAAGGTGTATAAGAACAAAACCTTTGCATGTTCGTTGAACTAGCCTGGTTAGGGTGTACCAAGTAAAAATATCTATGTGATTTATTACTTTTATCAATTTTTGAGAGAAATTAAGGGAGAGAAAGTTTTTATCCTCACATTTGGAGAACAAGATTATGTTCAAGGGGTTATGCTTATAATTTTTTATACCCAAGTTCACCACCTCTCAGGGTAATCTTCTTGATAAGGGATAAAATGATTTTGAGGAAGAAATCATATGAGATGATGTTCAAACTATTATTCATTTATATAAAAATCATAAACAATTAAAAGGGTCTGTGATTAATGATAAATAATAATTGGGATCTAATCTACATGTTTTTTAATGGGATACCAAATCTGAGGAATTTTGGAAGATTTGAATAAAATTTAACTGAAGAAATTATAGAATACAATGGAAATTAAATGTAAATATTAAAGTGTTTTGATTCAAGATCTATATTTAATAGTGATATGTGATTAAAGATAAATGGAGATGAAGATGAGTGTATTGAGATAATATTATTTATTTAAAGATTCATGACTAAATCTATATAGTTTTTACTGAATGCCCTAATTCTGTAATTGAAATGAACAAAGATGAAAATTCTAAAACAAATAATGTTTTTAATAAAACCATGGAATAGGTTTGTTTATTTATTTATATGTATTTTTTTTTTAAAATTGGTCTTTAATACTATTGGATAAAAAAAGTAATACATATTTGAATGAGATGATAAAATGAGATGAAATGAAAAGAGTATTAATGTAATGACATTGTAGATAGGTGGTTGATGAGAAATGGAATATTCCATGATCATGGGTGCACATTTATAATGACCCATAAAATACCTATAAGGATATTAGTTGAAAATTAAAGATTATTTTCATGACCCATCCCATGGGGACCATGCTGTGACTACCCAAAGAATGCCTTTTATAGGACTGGGGTTGGCGACTACCACCAGAAATGCATATCCCTAAAACAGGAAGACATTTCCATTAAAAATGGACAAACACACAGTCCAAGAATACAACAAGATGCAAACATGAAGTAAAAATGTAGTAGTAAAAGTGTGTATTGAAATTAAAGGGGCTGGAATACAATTACAGCTGAAAGATACAACTACAATAGAAAACAATAAACAACTCTTGAGATCGTCTATCGAGGATCCTACCTAAAGGGTGGGTAAAACTCATCTCCACAGATCCCCACATCAACTAGTCACCTCCATGTACTACCTAGTCCAGGATCCTATAGTCTCAACTGAGCTTCTTTTCATCTGCACAAGACACAACAAGGTGAGGGCGAAGCCCATGCAGTGGTGAGTATAAGAATACCCAGTATGGACCCCGAGACCCTCGAAGGTCTCTCAGAATTAAGAAAGTAAAACCAAAAAGCATGATCTCAATCACAAATCACAAAGAAAATACTCATCTCAAACTAGGTATAACTTAAGTACAAAAGTACAGATGAATAGTCATAAATCTAGATCATCTTATTATGTCAAGGGTTCTACAAGTCATCCACACAGGATCGCTCGGTGTTGATCCACACATGATCTCTAGGTGCTGATCCCCATAGGAAGGCTAGGTGATGATAGACACAGGATCTCTATGTAATGATCCACACAGGAACGTTACGTTCTGATCCACACAGAATCGCTAGGTGCTGATCCACACAGGATCACTTGGTGCTGATCCACACAGGATCACTATGTGCTGATCCACACAGGATCGCTAGTTGATGATCCACACAGGATCATTAGGTGCTGATCCACACAAGATCTCTTAGTGCTGATCTATAAAGGATCTCAAGGTGCTGATACACCTAGGATCTCTAGGTTCTCATCCACATAGGATCACTAGGTTTTTATCCACATAAGATCGCTATTCATTCTCCACGTCTCATCCAGCCACTGGATTCCCGTACATACTATGCTTGATTATGGGAGGATCCACTCCTCAATCCATCAGTCATATTTCAACTAGAACAAAGTCCCAAAAATAAGCAACACAATTATCCATCTTGTCATAAGGGTTCTAACTCAGCAGATGATGCGTCAATTAGACGCCCGATCTGAGAGTTATATGCATTTTAGTGCCGAGGGCCCAGTTTGATTTGGGTATGATACAACCTGACCATACTCAAACATTCTCCAAAATCTAGGTGGATAATCTCAAAAGGAAAGTCTCATTCCAAGGATTCCAGCATTGCAGATTGTTTGTCAAATTGACGTCTGGTTTGCGAGATATGATCTTTTAATCGTATCTAGGCTGAAATGGGTCTAGGTCCGGTCTGACCCGGCCTGGTCGACTCGAACCGATTCGGGTCAACCTGAACCTTCCTAAACTGGCAAGGCTACAGACCAACCCAGATCAACCTGGATGGGCTAGGCCACTGTGGGCTCGGCCCGTCGGGAAGCAGAATGTCCCATCCCGCCTCAGCTGGGTACGATCTGCTAGCCAGGCGATAGCGTGGGGGTCACTCCCACTTCACAAATAAAAAATCCGTTCAGACTGAGTAACTAGTGGCGCCATGTGGCGCCTCCTCGGCTGGAAGTGGGATGCGCAGGGCACGAGTCCCCTTTTTCATGGCTTCGAAGCTGCGACCACAACCTTCGGTGCGCGACGGCGTGCCGCTCTCCGCCAATACGGCCGTTCGAGACCCAGCTGCCCCCTTCGGTCCACTACGGAACCGTGCGACACCACCCTTCCACCACGACACCGCCCTTCCACCACGGCTGGTGGTTTCTAACCACCACCCTCATCTACCAGCACTGGTCGGTGATGCAGCTGCGCCAGTGTCGCACCGACACTTTTTCCGCGGGGCTCCGACGATGCTCTGAAGCTCCGTTTTCACTTCTATCTACACCTATGGGCCTCCCGAGATGCCTCCATCACTGCATTCCTCCCGATTTCAAGTTTCCATCATGTTGAGAAATATGCCCCCGAAGAACGAAATGATAAATCAAGCAGCAGATGGTCTGGGCCTTGTTCGTTTGGCCCATGCCCTTCGTGTTAGCATCATAACATGGGTGAGATTGTTTCATCTTCAAACACTTATAATTAATCAAAACAAAACCCATATAATTATACAATACAAAACCCCCTACCTCAAGAATAATTGGAGGTGTCGCAGTTGTGGAGAGAGGAGAGTCCTCGTTGGATGAATTCATCAGTGTTCTTCGATCCCGGATTGTTGCCATCCAAGCTTTCATTCTTTGTTAGTGGAAGATGTTGTGGTACATTTTCAGAGGTTACTAGCTTGATGAAGTAGTGTTAAAAAACCCAACCCGAGCTCCATTTAAATAGAGGGGGATGGTGAGTAATGCATCGAAATAATTAATGAAGTTTATTAATGAGTTTTTAATTAATGAACCTCTTAATTCCCAATGGTGTTGTTACCCAACGGATGAGTCAAGAAATTAAATGTCATGACAACCTATCAGTCCCACCACTGCCACTCAACATGAGATAGGATAATAAAATAATTTTTTTAGGTTGTTTTATTATTTCTATAAAGTTGCAAAAACTAAATTTTTCTCCCAACGTATTGCAGTCGAATTTAAGCCTCCCTTAAGAAAATCCGAGTGCTTCAGATTCAATGGTGACCTCATATTTATAATCCAATAACCGTTTCAAAAGATAGAAAATTCCGATCATGTGTTTAATGAACATACGTTAAAAAATGTTCAAAATTCGGTTCCGGGCACACCGGTCCTCAGAATCAAGCATCGTAAATTTTCGAAGGCTTGTAATAATCAAAAATAATTTAAAACTAATTTATATGGAATTTTCTGGTCTTTACATTCTCCTCACCTTAGGTATTTTCATCCCCGAAGGTTACAAAAAAACTAGAGAAATAAATGGGGGTACTAAGCATGTATCAGAACCTTCCACTCCTAGGTTCTCTCTTGGAGGTTCTCGTGCTGCCAAAAAACTCGTGCCAGAGGAATCGACCGACTGTGAAGGACCCACTCCTATCGATCCCTTGTCTCCACTAGGAACTTCGCAAATGTTTCCCCATTGTCGATGTACAACTCACCCCATTTGATAACATGCGATGGATCATGAACGTATCTCCTCAACTGTGACACATAGAAAACACTACACACTAGGTGAATCATTAGGGGAATATCTAGATGGTTTTCCACCTCAAATACTTTTTTGAGTATCTAGAAAGGTTCGATGAACCTTGGAGATAGCTAGCCGCCCCGGAAAAACCTCCGTAATCCTCATCAGGGTGAGACCCATAGGAAAGAATGGTCTCCCTCCTCAAACTCCAAGGGTCTCTGTCTCCTGTCAGCATAAGACTTCTGCTAGCTCTGTGTAGTCTTCATCCTCTCGTGGATGATCTGCACCTTCTCCATGGTAGCCTGTACCAACTCTAGACTCATTAGTGATGACTCCCCTAGGTATATTCAGCATAGAGGTGATATACAAGGTCACCCATACATGGCCTCAAACAAAGCCATGCCAATGTTGGAGTGATAACTGTGTTTGTAAGTGAACTCCACCAGTTAAAGGTGGTCCTCCCAACTATGACCAAAATCAAGGACACAAGCACAAAGTATGTCGTCGAGTGTCTATATGGTCCGCTCCATCTGACCATCTGTCTGAGGATGAAAGGCGGTGCTTAAGCATAGATGAGTCCCAAATGCCTCCTATAATCCCTTCCAAAAGCGGGATGTAAAATACATTTTTTGATCTGAGACAATCGTAGTTGGCACCCCATGTAGGTGTTCAATCTCCTATACATAGAGGCATCCTAATACCTCTACTAATCCTTTCTCTCATATGGGTAGGAAGTGGGCCGACATGGTGAGTTGGTCAATGATCACCTAGATAGAATCGTGGACCCTAGACGTATGTGTTAGCCCTGTCACAAAGTACATGGATATACCATCCCATTTATACTCTAGTACCTCAAGTGGCTAATGTAAGCCTGCTGGTACCTGATGCTCGGCCTTCACATGCTGATAAGTGATGCATCGTGAAATGAACTCTGCCTCTTCTTTCTTCATCCCTAGACACCAGTACTGACGCTGGAGGTCCTGGTACATCTTCACCACTCAAGGATGGACCACCAAAGGGGATGTGTGGAACTAACTCAACACCTCCTCTCATAGTGTCACTGGTACCATGGTGCATCTTCTAAAAAGGATGACGTGCTCTCCACCTTTAGAAAATCTCTCAGGAGCCTATCCTGATGATATCTGAGCATGTCAGGCCTCATAGTCTACGACCCCAAATTGTGCCTCCCTAACTCACTAATAGAGTGGGGGAGTAACTATAATATATTGAAGATAAGATGATCCATCTCTATCCACAAAGTATATCTACAATGTGGCTAGCTGCACTGTCTACTCACACAGCAACTGTAGACCAGACCTCTTGTTGAGTGCATCTGCTACAACGTTCCCCTTCCCAGGAGTGTAGTCTATTTCAAATTCATTGTATTAGAGGAACTCCATCCATCACGGTTTTATCAGGTTTAGGTCATTCTGTGAGAATATATACCCGAGACTCTTGTGATCAGAGTAAATAGTAAACGGTTCAACCATCAAGTAGTGCTACCACATCTTCAGTGCAAAGACCACTACTGCTAACTCCTGGTCATGGGTGGGTAGTGTAGTTCATCTCATGTTGTATCAACTTCCGTGAGCTGTAGGCGATCACAACTCTCTCCGGCATCATGACACATCCTATTCTAGTCCCTGATGCGTCGTAGTAGACTATATACCCAATGCCCTCTTCTGGTAGCCTCAAGAAGCAGGAACTCGTCAGTCTCTGCCTCAGCTCCTAAAAACTCTACTGGAATCTCTCCGTCCACACGAAGGGATGTCCCTTTATTGTCAAAGCTGACAAGGGTGCTGAAACTCTTGAAAATTTGGGTGAAAATATCCGATAGTACCCAGCCAATCCCAAGAAACTCCGCACCTCGGTCACACTCTTGGGTGGCTCCCAAGAAAGCACTGCCTCTATCTTCGCTGGATCCACTTCAACTCTAGCCTTCGAGATAAAATTCATAGGAAGTGGAATTACCAAAACCAAAACTGAAACTTCGAGATATTTCCATAAATATGGTGCTCTCAGAGTGTATCCCGAACTATCTTCTGGTGCGTGGCGTGCTCCTCCTCCGATGTCGAGTATACCAAGATGTCGTCAATGAATACCACCACGAAGCGATCGAGGTAAGGTAGGAAGATCTGGTTCATGAGCCCCATAAACACTTTTGGAGTGTTTTTCATGCTGAATAACATCACCACGAACTCATAATGGCCATACCAACATTTAAAGGTTATCTTTGGTATGCCCTCATCCAATACCCTGAGTTGATGATATCGTGATCTGAGGTCTATCTTCAAAAACCATCGCACACCCTTCAACTAGTTGAAGATATCATCAATAATCAATAGTGGATACTTGTTCTTTACGGTCACCTAATTTAGGCACCGATGGTCCACACAAAACCTCAGAATCTCATATGCATTCTTGGAGAAAAAAATCGAGGATGCCCATGGAGAAACACTGGGTCTTATGAACCCCTTCCTATGCAAGTCCTATAACTATACCTGCAACTCATGAAGCTCCATGGGTGACATAAAATATAATGGTGTAGATATCAGTGTCTTCCTGGGGTAAAGGTCAATGTATAATTCTACCTCTCTGTGAGGAGGTAGTCCCAAAACCTCATCAGGAAAGACATCAGCATACTGGTCTACCACTACAAGATAACTCAGACTCCTCATGTCAAATGCTCTAATGGTAACTCTAGTCAATTGATCAGTGATTGGCTGCAACCTCCTCTGAGTAAATCCATCCAGTGCTACAAATGTTCCCTTCTCCCCAGTGAAGGAAAAACTGATCCCATCCTCGCAGAAACACCGCACTTTGTGCCTAAAATAGTCAATCTGAGTATGGATCATGGATAACCATTCCATACCCAAGATGACATCATAAGGCATCTATACTGATAATAGGAGATCCCATCCGAAGGTCTCACCTTTTAGAGTGATCTCACACTATCTAAACTAGTGTGTAATCATCGA
Organism: Viscum album; assembly: GCA_963277665.1. Taxonomy (NCBI): domain Eukaryota; kingdom Viridiplantae; phylum Streptophyta; class Magnoliopsida; order Santalales; family Viscaceae; genus Viscum; species Viscum album. The sequence goes on along the minus strand of OY728164.1, from coordinate 1,040,350,051 downwards.
ATCTTCTCTAGTAGGAGTCTCTAACTGTAAGGATCGAGGCAATGACTCCATCAGAATCTTCGAGATCCGAATGAGTGCATTGTAAATAAAAGAGTGACTAGAAATTGTGTCTATAAGAACTTAAGCTAGGGTGGAATAGACAAAGATAGTACCTCTAATCATCTCTGGAGCACCTTGGTCATTGGCCTTTGCTGCCTGAAGCTGAGCTCACCCCTGTCGACTAGCTTCCTGTTGTCTGGGTGGACCACCTAGGGGTGGTGGTTATAGAACCTCAAACCGTCATCCACCACCTACTGCATGACCTAATCCTTTTCCACGTCTACTGCTGTGAGAACCTCTTGACTCGAACCTCAGACGCTTCCTCAGCGGTCCCTCAACTATCTACTAATCATGGGTACGACATGTTGGTCAATTGAGAGCCATGTGGCCTTGCCTACTGCATGTGTAGCACATTCTGTTCCCCTGCTAGCCTGCTCTACCTCATGAGATCCACACCTCCAATCCTACATCCTGGGGTCATCCTCAAGAAGTTTTGGACCGTTTGGACCTCTATGTCATCTTACTACTTCCTACTGCAGATGAATCAGCTATGTGTCATCCGGTGGTGGCTCCCACCATCGGTGCCTGCTCAGCTAAGAATCTATCCACCAATATTGCTCACTCGAGCACTCCATCCTATGTCTGAATATTGAGTTATATCATCGATGCTCTGATCTCTCTCCAGAGACCCTGATCAAAGATCTGGGCCCTGAATAATGGGTCATGTAACATGTCGGTGAAATATCGTGAGAAGTTAGTGAATCTCGCCGAGTACTGAGCCTCTCATAGGTTTCCCTACTGTGTGTGAAACAAATACTGGATCTGAAATGGGAATAAAGTCGCTGGTATGAACTCTGCCCTGAAGAGGGTCTTGAAGTCCAACTAGGAGAGTGTCCCCTTCTCGGGTGTCTGGAGCATTAAAATCCACCATCTCCCTGCTGTGCCCTAGAATAGGCTAGCAGCTAGGATCACCATCTGATCTGCTGGTGTCTCAATTAGGAGAAAAACTCATGCCACAACCTCTATCCAGTCCTCAGCTACCTAGGAATCTGTATCACCTCGAAACCTCTGAGGCCTCTGTCTCTAGAAATCATGCAACACGCTCAGTCGCCATGCACAATCTACTTGTGGGGCTGGTTCCATCTTCTGCCCTCCGAGTGGTGGTGCGGTTGGTATACCACCCGAAGGTCCCAACATAGTAAGAGGGCCCATCACCAAAGCCTCATCTATCGATGGGACATCATCATGTACACTCTCTAGAATCTTGGATGGCAGTCTACACGATGACATCCTGAAAAGAAACAGGTTCACCATGTTCAAAAATTTATACCTGGTGAGCTGACTCAAAAGAGATCAAAAGTAAAACATTTCCAATACACACACAATATGAGTTTTCATGCACTGAGTCGAAAATAAAAATATAGGGTCCTGGTGTATGGATACGTCAGCTGCCGCACCAAAACTGGACTACCTGAACTAAAAACCAAACTCAAAACACTTAAAACTATTGCTCCATTAGAAAGATCAGAGTCCTAGTTCTTCGGTAGAACTAACTCCTATTATACCACTTTGTCACGACCTGTCCCGTAGGGATAGTGCCATGACTACCCCAAGCCCTCCTTCCATAGGCCATGGGTTGTCAACTAGAACCAGAAAGGAATATCCCTAAAATGGGAAGACATTTCCTTTAAACTTGTACAAAAACATAGTCCAAGAACACAACAAGATGCAAACACGAAGTAAAACTGTAGTAGTAAAATTGTGTAATGAATGTAATGGGGATGGAATTCAAGCCCAAATAAAAGATACTAAAACAATAGAAAATAGTAAACAAATCATGAGATTTTCCACCAAGGATACTACCTGAAGGGTAGGTACAAATCATCTCCATAGCTCTCTATGTCAACTAGTCACCTCCATATACCTCATGGTCCTAGATCCTATAGTCTAAGTTGAGCTGATCGTCATCTGCACAAGACACAACAAGGTGCGGACGAAACCCTTATAGGGGTGGGTATAAAAATTTCTAGTAGGGACCCCGAGACCCCCGAAGGTCTCTCATAAATACACAAAGAAAAATAAAAAATCAAGATCTAAATAAAAAATCAAAAAGCAACGAATCAACTCAAACCAGGTATAACTTAGGTATAGAAGTACATATTATTAGTTGTAAAGCTAGATCATATTATTCTATCAAGGTTCTGATGAAGATCTACATAGGATAACATGGTGATAATCCATAGAGGATCACAAGGTGTTGATCCAGACAAGATCGCTAGGTGATGATCCACACATGATCGCTAGGTACTGATTCACACATGATCGCTAGGTGCTGGTCAACACCAGATCACTAGGTGCTGATCGACACATAATCACTAGGTGCTTATCTACACAGGATCTCTAGGTTCTAATCCACATAGGAACACTTTTCATTCTTCACGTCTCAGTCAACCACTGGATTCCCATACATAGTATGTTGATTCTGGGAGGATCCACTCTCAAGCCATCAATCATATTTCAACTAGCATGAAGTCCCACAAAGAAGTAACCCACTGATATGTTATGTCATAAGGGTTCTAAAGTAGTTGATGACACATCAATTGGACACCCGGTCTGAGAGTTATAAGCATTGTAGTGCTGAGGGCCTGGTTGGATTTGGGTACGATCCAACTCAGATGTAGTCCAACTTTCTTCAAAACTTAGGCAGAGTATCTAAAAAAGGACTGTATCATTCCAAGGATTGGATCACCTCATACATTTCATCAAACAAACATCTTGTTTGAGAGATATATCCTTTTAAGCATATCTAGGCCGAAATGGGTCCGGGTCTGATCTGACCCGGCCTGGCCAACCCGACCAGGCCTGAATTGGCTAGGACGCAGATCAGCCCATCCCAAACCGACTGGGATTGACCGTGGTGGGAACAGCCAACTGGGCAGCAGGCTGGCTAGGCCCACCTCGGCTAGGCGCGGCCCACTGGGTGGCCTTGCCTAATGGCCGGTGCAGTGTGCTAGCCAGGCGACAATGCGAGGGTCTCTCTCCCTTCACGAACAGAAAAGCTGTTCGAGCTGAGTAACTGGAGGTGCCACCTCATATGGAAATAGGATCCTCAAGGTACAGGTTACCTTCTCTGTGGCCACCACCCATGGTGTGCAACGCTGCACCGCTCTCCGCCAATGTGGCCGGTCAAGAGCCGACCACCCCCTTCGGTCCACCATGGAGTTGTGCAACGCTGCCCTTCCAACGCAGCCGACGGTTTCCCACCACCGCCCACATTCTCCGGCTCCGGTTTCCGGCACCACCGTGTCAGGGCTTCTTCCACAGGGCTCTAACGATGCTCCAGAGATCCATTTTCACTTTCATCTGTGACTAAGAGCCTTCTAGGATTCCACCGTCGCTGCGTACCTCTTGGTTTCAAGTTTTAGTCAAGTTGAGAAATCCTTCTTCGAAGAATGAAATGATAAATCTAGCGGCGTAGGGTTTGTGTCTTATTAATTTGGCCCGCGCCCTCCTTGTTAACATCATAACATGGTTGAGATCATTTCAGCTTCAAACACTTTGAATTAATCAAGAAAAAACCCCTAGAATTAATCAAGAAAAACCCCCCTACCTCATGAATCATTGGAGGTGTCACGGTTGTGGCAGGAGGAGAGTCATCTTTGGATAAATTCATCAACGTTCATCGATCTCGGATCTTTGTAATCCAAGCTTCCATTCTTCATTAGTGGAAGATTTCATGGTAATTCACCAGAGGTTACTTGCTTGATGAATCCATGTCAGAAACCCCAACCCGAGCTCTATTTAAATAGATGGGGAGCATGAGTAACTTATCAAAAGAATTAATGAGGTTCATTAACGAGTTTTTAATTAATGAACCTCTTGATTCCTAACATTGTGGTTACACAACTGAAGAGTCAATAAATTAAATGGATTGACAACCAATCGTTCCCACCACTGTTGCTCAACAAGAGTGAGGATAATAAAATAACAATTTTTATGTTATTTTATTATTTCTTTAAAAGTCACAAAAACTAACTTTTTCTCCCAACCTACTGCGGTTGAAGTTAAGTCTCCCTTAAATGAATCCCGATGCTGCGGATTCAACGGTGCTCTCAGATTTTTAATCCAAGCACCAGATCAAAATATTGAAAATGCTACCTGTGCGTTTACTGAACATACCTTAAAAAAAGTTCAAAATTCTATTCTGGGCACACCAGGCCTCAGAATCAAGCGCCGTTAATTTTAGCAGACTCATAATAATCCCAAATAATTAAAAAAAATTATATAGAATTTACAGGTCTTTAAAATTATATTTATTACAATATATAACAAATCCAAAACAGGGTCATATAGTTATAATATCTTTAGAAACTGAGAAACATAAAAAACTAGTTCATAAGACATCTTTATTTTCTCCCACTTATTTCATCATAACTAGACCCCCTTTTGATGTATCTTACATAAAACTATTCTTTATGAACTGGGGAAAAAACATATGAAAATGAGATCTTATATTACCATTAAAGGTAAAGAATGGAGATAACGATCATATCCTAATCATAAGACATAAGAACATAAAATTTGAAAATCCAATCCTGCATATGAAATATTGTGACATCATTCCATGGGATAAATCATAAAATTTCATAAGAATCAATGATATTAATCCCAAAAGTCATAAAAACTGACATGAATTTTATTGGCATACCCATAATCATAGAAAATAATTTCATATTAGTCAAGGATCATTTCCAAGACCATCATAGCAAACAAAATCCATTACCAAACCAAGTTCACTCCTCATTCGATCCCTGTACTATTAAACTAAGATCATTTACCATTCCATCCATGTCTATATCATTAGATATAAATCTTTATCCATTGAATTGTATGGAGATATATGTCCCACCCATCTCATAATAAAATCATTCTTATGTGTTCCACAATAACATAATTCATTCATCATAGCATAACCCAAATAAGAAAATGTGTTTCTTAAACATCATTCCATCATAATCCATATAAAAACTGGATTTCATAACTAAAATTCCATAATAAACATAGTAAACCCATAATAATAACAGGGATATAAACATAACCCTATTTAAATAATTTCATCTTATATGGAAAATAATTTTGATAAAACACTTGAAATTAATTCTTGAGGAAAATATCCTTTCTTCATAAAAACTTTTTCTTTTCTCAAAATGCCATGCAATTCTAAAAAAAATAATTTATTTGAAAATAAACATGAAATATTATAAAGTAATCTTAGTGGAAATAAGGGGTTATGAGAATTTAATAATTTCATTATGCCATAAAAGTTAAAAGAAGACATTCTTCTCATACTTTTGTTAGATCGTCAAAAAGTATCTTGTAATGAAAACGATAAAAGATTCCTTTCAAAAATTTTAAAAAAAATTCACCAATGGGTAAAATTGACTTTAAAAAATTATATAAAGATATAATGAATATTGTTTAATATATATTTATGGAACATGGATGTGTATGATAAATATACACCAGAAAATATTTATGATTAACAAATCTCAGATAATAATGAGATTGAAAACTTATCACTTACATGAGGTCTAATTTCCTTGTATGTATTCGAGAATCCTATATATTTATTTAAATAATTTAATTGTCTTATTATATAATCATATTAATTTTTATGATATCATATATAATCATATTATTATTAGTTTGTTACTAACATTATTACTTGTCCATCAGGTGTTAACTTCTTTATATTATCACACATGTTTTGTCGGATAAGTTCTTATTCCTATTCTTGTGTTATAGTTATATAATTTACATAATTATATTAGTATAATATATATCATATTTATTCATTAAATTCAATTATATAATCATTCTTTAATTAAGATCATGTAGAATTAATTGCATCACATCGTGGATACAGTATGTCGTACGTACGCACAAGCGACAATATCAGTCCCATAATTTTTGAATTGTATTGAAGTGGACGGTTTATAATATTTAAGAATCAATATAATTTTATAATAATAATATATAGTTATCATTTCCAACATTATACCCATCCATGTAAGGTGATGGTGAAAAAAATGTTACACCACGACATAGAGACGGTAAGCCGTATGTACGCACACATGGTGATTTCATTTTTTGTAGGATAGATAAAAGATGGAATATGGTTTTTTCATAATCATAATAAAATATTGTTATATAATTGATACTGGATTTATTACTTTATAATGAAAAAAATCTTCAAGAAGAAGTATAAGAAGAAAGAAGTTTGAAATAATCGATAGAGGAGATTACCTCTTCTTCAATGTGATCCCTCTTAATCTTATCTAAAAGTACTTGAGTTGGTATTTGAAGAATAAAATAACCTATAGAATGTTACCAGTGAATATGATAAAGAAAAATGGAAATGTATTGTTGAGTTTGAAGGTTCAAAGTTAACTGAAGAGGTGAGATATGAGGTTCATTTTTATAATTGTGGTGACAGACACATTGGGGATCTCCAGAAATATTAATTTATAATAAAATCAATCCCTACCAAAAAATCTCCAAAATTTACCAATTTTAAAGATGAAATTATATATAGTTATAATCTCATCAACCAATAAATCCTTGACAATATTTTATAACAATTTAAACCTTATTATTTAAATTAACATCTAGTTATTTTATTTAAGTTTTAACTAGGGTAACAAATATTTCAATATTAAAAGGGTGAAATATTTACTTATTTGATGTCAATTAGACCATACATACATATAATTGAAAATTTAACACCATATAATAATTATTCTATATTTTTTTAAAAATATTTTATGTTTTTTATATAATTTAACAAAACATTATTTTGATAAACAATCAATAGTGTTAATTTTGACACTATTCAATTTATTGAATTATAAAAATATTAATATAACAAGTTAAATTGGAACCAATTATTTTATTATATCAATAAGTGTTCAGGAAATTCTATAAAATTCATTGTAAATATTAATTAGGCCAAATGATATTGATTTTAATATTTATAATAATATTTATTTGATATTTCCTTGAAAATAATTACTACAATAGTTTTGTGTAATTATTTAATACAAAAATTTTTTGAATAAAAATTAAAAATAAAATACGATGATGAAGATAAATCTACTATATTTCAGAATAATACATGTAGTTGAATATATAATCTGGAAAATCCGTCCATAAAAATGTTATACTTTTTAAAACATGAATGCAATAAGTTTATCATCACTTTAAATAAAATCATATAAGTGTCATAATCTCTTATATAAGGATATAAATGGTAAATAAATAAAAACTTGTATAGTTATGGTTGATATATATAAGAAAAATAAGATTTTTTCAAATTTTTGGGTATTTTAATGATTATTATCATTTTAATATTAATTATTTTATTGATTTCCCATTAATGAATTAACTTACACATCATTAAAGTATCAGTATTTAAGGTAATTATTTAATTTCTAAAAAATTAAAAATAAAATATCATGATAAATAAAAACATTTTAGATTTCAAGTGAGTATTTATAACCAAATTTACCTTCTGTATAACTATATATTAGAAATGATATAGTTATTAAAATTTGAGTAAGACATATTTATCTTTTCTTTAAATAAAATAAATTAAATGTCTTAATTTCATCCAAGTGGCTTCTAAAGGACACCATTTAGACCCAATGATGGTTTAGGTTAAAACACACTCATACAATGATATTAAATAATGTTGTAGGTTAATTTTACAATATTATTTTACCCTTAATTACCTTATATACCCTTTTACCATATTAATAAAAATTATCGAAGTTACTATTCATAATGTCAAAAAATAAAATCAAGCTATTTACCTAATTTAGACTTACTAATTACAAATATAGAATCCATTTTTTAAAATTAAATGAACATAATTTTCAGTAATTAATTTAAAATTAATACCATTGTCGGAATGAGAGAATATGTTTTAAAAGATAAAACATTGCAAAAGATTAAAACATTTTTACATCTGAATTCAATGTAAAATTATTGACAATAAACTAAATTATATTAACTAATAAAAATATATTATATATACAATTTAAAATTATCAAATAATATATTTTAGTCATATAAGTTATTTTGTTGAAAAAGTTTTTTTTAATTAAAATTTAGTGTATTTTTACTATTCATCAAAACCTGAATGTTATCGTAAAAATATAAAAAAATGAATCAAAATTAATTTTTTATACCTCATTCCAAAAAAAGTTTTTTTGTCATATAAAAAATATTAATGTGTAAAAATCTTAATTTAAAAATGGTTCTCTCTTAAAAGGGAGTGAAATTACCCTTTTAAAATATATAGGTTTATATACATCAAATAGAGTTTATTCATACCCTATGGAAAAAATATCTATCGGAAAAGTATCAAAAATATTTTATTAACTATATAAAATATATATTTCATGAATTTCATTTACAAATATTAATTAACTAAATTTATTAATACAAAAATAAAAATATATAATTGATTTATATTTTTCATAAATAATAGATAGCCAATAGATTCACCATAAATTTTTATAAGTCAGTTATATTTATTCCTAATAACCTAATAGCTAGGTTATATAGGTCATTTTATACTAAGGGAATATACCAGTTTATTAAAAGTCATGATTTCATGCAATGCAAGGTATTGAAGAATTAAAATTATTTAAAGAAAATATTTTATAAAAACATCCAGGTGTTACATTCTACTCCCCTTAATCTGAATTTATCCCTTGAAATTCATTACTTGGATATAAATAATTAAGGATACCTCTTTATCATCATATTCTAAAGTTCCCATATAGATTCCTCAAATTGGTGTTTCTACAAGAAAACATTAACCAAGTGAGTTTTCTTGTTTCGTAGAAATTTTTTCGCAATAATCCATAATATTTATCAGTTGTTATTTATAAAAATGATCTTTCTATAGTGGTACAACTTCTGAGTTTAGTACATGTGAAGGATCAGATATGTGATTTCTCAGGAGAGATACATGGAACGCATCATGAACTTGAGAGAGATTCAGTGGAAGCTCGAATTGGTAAGATACTTTCCTAACACAAGCCTGAATTTCAAAAGGACTGATATACATAGGGCTCAGATTTCCATTCTTTCCAAATCTCAATACTCTCTTCTAGAGAGATATTAATAGAAATATCTTGTCACCCACTTCAAACTATAGATATTTTCTTCAGTTTTCAGCATAACGTTTTTGTCAACTCTGATATTCTCTTATCTGTTGTTGAATAGATCTAAACTTTTCTTCCATTTCATCAACAAGATAAGGTCTTAATATATTTCTTTCACCAACTTCATCCTAGAATGTTGGATTTATGTACTTCTTTTTATATAAGGATTTATAAGGATCTATCTGAATACTAGAGTGAAAGCTATTATTGTAAGAAAATTACACCAAAGTTATGTGTTGATCCCAATGACCTTTGAAATCCAAAGAGCTTTCTCTAAACTTGTCTTCTATATTTAGAATTTTCCTCTCAGACTGACCATCTATCTGAGGATGATAACCAATGATGAAACTTAAATCTATATCCAGATCCTACTGAAGACTTCACCAAAATGTCAAGGTAAACCTCAGATATTTATAAGATGTAATGGAAAGTGGTACTCCATGTAATATTACCACTTTCTTTACATATATCCTGGAAGTATGATCAAGGGAGAAATCCTATCTAACAGTAATGATGTGTGACGACTTCATAAGGAGATCAACTATAACCCATATCGAATTATGGTCTTTAGATTTTTTGGGAAGTCCGACGACAAAAGCCCATAGTGATGTTTTCCCATTTCCATTCTGATATGTGTAATGATTATAACATCCCCTTAGACTTATGTCTCTCCGCCTTAACTTTCTGAAAAACCAATCACCAAGAGATATATTTAGAAACATTTCTTTTAATTTCATCCCAACATAAATACAGTTTCAGGTACCTATACATCTTTGGGATTCTAGGGTAAATATAGAAGGAATAACTATGAGCATCATCCAATAAATCCTTATTTAATATTGGTATGGGAGAAATACAAACCCATTTATTCAACTTTATTGTTCCATCACAATCAAGGTTGAATTCCGAAACATTTCTCACCATCTTTTTTTGATCTGCATCTTTTTTTCTACACCTCCTTAATGTTCACTTGTATACATGGTTGACCATTCATTTGAAAAATATAATTTTTATCCCCTTCCTTTAAAATTTCAAGATCCATATTTTTCAAATCCATAAATGTTGGATCTTTTGTGATAATCATCTAGGATAAGCTAGCATGGTCCTTTCAACTCAAATCATCTTCCACTTTGTTCATTTTCCCAGGGTGGTAATGTATTAAGAATTTGTAATCATTAATCAAATCCAACCGTCTTATTTGGTTCATATTTGGTTCCTTTTGTGTGAAAATATACTTTAAACTTTTATGATCCTTATAAATATCACACCTTTCACCAACTAGACAATGCCTCCATATATTTTGTGAAAATATTACCGTAGCTAAATCCAAATCATGAGTTGGGTAATTTTTCTCATATATTTTCAATTTTCATGAGGAATAATCTATCAACATATAATTTAGTATGAGAACACAACCCAAACCCTTATTGGATATATAAATTTAAATCACCAACCACTCTACACTATAAGGAAGTTTGAGCACATGTGCACCGGCTAACCTTATTTTTAGATATTTTAAATTCTATTCACATTCCTCAATCCTCACAAACATAACTCCTTTATGAGTCAAATTGGTGAGTGGATTAGATAATCAAGAAAATTATTTCAAAAAATTTCAATAATATATAACCAAACCAAGAAAATTTCTGATCTGAGTTACCGTTGTTAGTCTCGAACAACATTCAAAAACATCTATTTTTGATGGATCCACATATATCCCATCTCTTGAGATTAGGTGACCCAAAAATGAAACTTTTTGAATACAAAATTTACACTGGGTATATTTTTCATTAATATTATCCTTTATTAGGTTCTTTAGTACAATTCACAAGTGATATTCATGTTCTTCCTTGATCTTTCAGTAAAAAAGAATATCATATATAAAGAATACCATACGCTGATCAAGGTAGTCTCTAAAGATTCTATTCATTATATCCATGGAGACAATAAGGGTATTAATAAGACCAAAATGAATAACTATAAATTCATAGTGTCCTTACCTTGTATGGAATGTTTTCTTTTCTATATCCCCCTTCTCGACCCTTAATTGATGATATCCTTTATGAAGGTCAATATTGAAAAAGTATTGAGATCCTCATAGTTGGTTTAATAAATAATCAATTCAGGGAAGATGATATTTTTTTCTTGATAATGATCTTGTTAAGTTCTTGATAATCAATGAAGAGTCTCATTTATCTATATTTTTTCTTTAAAAATAGAGCAGGTGCTCCCTAAGGTCACATACTAGGGAATATGTATCCCTTGTTAAGATTCTATTGGATTTTCTTCTTGGATTCATGCAACTAAATTGGGGATATTCTATAAGGTTCCTTTTAAATAGGCGTAGCACCCGGTATGAGTTCTATTGAAAACTCAACCTCATGATCTGGTGGAAGACCTATAAATTATTTTGTAAAAACATCATCAAACTCCCATACAATAGGTCTATTATTAATGGTGAGTTTCTCCTAATCCATTTGAGATATATAACCTTCATTGATAAGAATCATGATCCATAAGATGGAATAAATTTCCACTAGAAGGTAATATTCATCCTTGCATCAATAGATGATCATAGATTTATCCAAAATATGAAATAAGACTTCCCTTCCTTGAAAATTGACATGATATCCATATAGCTAAATCCAATAAATGCCAAGAATCAAATAAAATTACACTATAGTAGGGATCACAATATTTTTAGGAATCACTTTCCCACAAACTTCAACTGAAGAAGAATTATAAACATTTGATGCAACCATTGTGCCAATAGGATTTGTCACCGCTAACTCAAAATCAAATTGTTGAGGTAATACAGTGATCCCTTATAAAAATATTTATAAATAAAAGAGTGGGTGGATATAGAATCAAATAAACCATTTTCTACTTTAGATTGGATGGTAAGTGTACCTTTCACCACTTCATTATCATACTACACATCACTAATAGTGATCACATATGACATTCCCTTGTATTTGGCCTTAATTTTTTTTTGATGTCGATCATCATCAATAACGCTTGATTTAGAGAATTGATTGACATAATGAACCATTTCCTTGAAATTGTGACATTGAAGTGCAAGAGGTGCATTTTGTGTAGCCTTATCTCTATTTTAATCATTAGAAATATCTTTCCCATCACTTCGACATTCAACTACCTGATGATCATCTTTTACACACATAAAATTTTTTCTAGTTCCTTAAAGATGATTTCATCCATGTTTCTTTCCACAATTTGAGCATAAGGGAGAACTCATATTATTTTCAGTGTGGTATTTATATTTTCCCTTGAATTCAATTTTTCTCTTCTTATCAAACCCATAAGACATATGGGTTACTCCAATATCCATATCAAGCTTGAGATCACATCAAATTATTTCCCGATAGCTATTGAATTCCCTTATGGCTAATTCCATTTGGAGACTTGGTTTTAATCCAATAAATAATCCATCTATTTTAATATTAGGTTGGATAATAATTCTAGAAGTGTACCTTGAAAGTCTTGTAAAATTTGAATCATAGGTACCAACATATTTATCTTCTTTTTTCTTAAGTTCAAGGAACTCTTTCTCTATATTTGTACAAAGAATATGAGGAAAGTAATTAAAAAAATAGTACTCAAACTCATACTATTACATGGATTCAATTTCATCTCTTTGCCTCATATTATTAATAAGGTTCCACCCTTGATCAGATTCACCTTCCAAACGATAGACAAATAAGATGAATTTATCATATTCTGAACATTGGAGATATGAAAATATATTTTCAGTGGTACTGATCTATTGTTCATCCACTAATGGATTAGAAGAATCACTGAAAGAAGGTGGAAACTACCTCAAAAAGGATTCAATAGAATGTTGTTCCTTCATTTTTTGTTTAGAATTCATGCATGATTCACATTTTGAGAAAGATTTGTGAGGACATCAACAAGATTTTTCATTCTAGCTCCCATAACATTTGGTTTCATAGGAGTACACTCATTTCATTTCCTAGAACATTCAGTATTAACATAGTTCCTCTGGGTTATATCCATTGACTAAAACTAAGAAGTGTAGTATGATCAAAACTAACCATAATGGGAAAAACAAATAATAAAGAATAAAATTTTAATTTAGGACAGATTAGCATTTATAATGGGTTATTAATGATCATTTCTAAAACACTAGGATTGTAACCTATACTTAAACATATCCTTTGGGTTTTTACTAAGGTTTTATCATCTTAGTTTTAAAAGGTTAACTATACATTTACTCTCATAAAAACTATAACGATACATACTTTAAATAGATAGATATTACATCAAAATTAAAGATTATATTTATTAAATATAAAAAAGACATAACAGGACCATATAGGTATAGTGTCTTCAGAAACTGGGAAAAATAAACAACTGTTTCATAAGACATCTTCATTTTCTCCCACTTATTTTATCATAACAAGACCCCTTTTTGACATGTCTTACTTAATACCCTTCTTCATAACCTGGGGAAAATAAACATATGAAAGGGTGATATCATATTCTCATTAAGGGTAAACAAGTGAGAAATAAATAATATCATAATCATAAGACATAATAAAATAGAATTGGAAAATCATATCCTGTATATGAATGATCACGACATCATGCCATGGGATAAATCATAAAAGATCATAAGAATAAATGAATGTAATACCCAAATTCATAACATAGAAACATGAATTTTTTGTAATATTTATAAGAATATAAAATAATTTCATATTAGTCAAGTCTCATTTCAAATAACATCATAGCGGAAAAAGTCCATTACCAAACCAAGTTCACTCCTTGTTCCAGCCCTGTACTATTGAACCGAGATCATTTCCCATTCCAAACATGTATTTCTCATGAGATATAAATCCATACCCATCGAATTATAGGGATATGTAGGTCCCACACATCTCATAATAAAATCATTTTTACATGTTCTATAATAACCTTAACAATTCATCATAGGATAACCCAATGAAAAAATTGGGTTTCTTAAACATCATTCCATCATAATCCATATAAAACAAATGGGTTTCATTAATATATTTCCATCAAAAATACAATCAAACCATAATAATAATAGGTATAGAAACATAACCCTATTTAAAAAATATAATCATAGATGGAAAATAATTTTGATAAAACACTGGAAATTAATTCTTGAGGAAAATATCCTTTCTTCATAAAAATGTTTTCTTTTCTCAAAATGCCATGAAATTTTAAATGAAAATAAATTATTTGAAAATAAACATGAAATATTGTAGAAGAATATTAATGGAAGTAAGGTTTTATGAAAATATAATAATTCATTCATTCCATATAAATTAAAAGAAAACATTTTTCTCGTACTTTTTTCAAAAAATCAAAAAGTACCTTGTTATGAAAACAACAAAACATTCCTTTCATACAATTTAAGAAAAATTCACCAATGGATAAAATTGACTTTAGAAAATTTGATAAGGAAAAAAATAATATTTTGTAATATATATTTAGGAAACATGGACATGGATGAATCATATACCCCAGTAAATACGTACGAATAAACAATCTTATATAATAATGAGATTACAAAATTATGCTTTACCTGAGGTCCAATTTCAATTGTATGTATCTGAACCTATTTTATATAGATTTAAATAATGTAATAGACTTATTATAGAATCATATTAATTTTTATGATATCATATATGATCATATTATCATCCATTTGTTAGTAACATTATTACTCATCCATCAGGCATTAACTTTTTTTTTGTTTCTTACACATGTTTTGTCGGATAAGTTTTCGTTACTCTTCTTAGGTTATAGTTATATGATTTAAAAAATTATATTAGGATAATATATTTCATATAAATTAATTCAATTCATTTATTTAATCATTCTTCAATTAATATCATGTATAATTAATCACATCGCAACGTGGAGATAATAGGCTGTATGTACGCATGAGCGATTATATCATTCCCATAATTGTTGAATAGTATTAAAGTGGATGGTGTATAATATTTCAGAATCAATATAATGTTATAATAATAATATAGGTTTATTATTTCCCTTATTATAACCATCCAAGTAAGGTGATGGTGAATAAAAGATTACACCACATTGTGGAGACGATAAGCTGTACATACACATGCCTGGTGATTTCATTTTTCGTAGGATAGATAACAGGTGGAATATGGATGTTTCATAATAATAAAAACATATCAGTATATAATTTAAAAATATCTTTATTAATTTTTAATGAAACAACTCATGAATAGGAAGTATAAGAAGAAATAAGTTTGAAAGAATCAGTAGAGGAGATTACCTCTTCTTTGATGTGCTTCATATAAATATCCTCTTGAAGCACTAGAGTTGGTCTTTAAAGAAGACCAGAACATATATAATGTAACTAGGGAAGTTAATAAAGTAAAATGGAATGGTATATCTGAGCTCTATGGCTTAGATTCATGTTAATAGGTGATGGAGTAGGTGCCCTTTTATAATTGAGTTTAGGGGCATTTTTGTGATCTCCAAAAATATTAATTTATAATAAAACCAAAACCTACCCAAAAACCTCCAAAATGTCCCAATTTTTAATATTAGATGAGATATGTTTTTAATAATATAATACAACAATTTTTTTACAAGTTTATCTGTCAATTTAAACTTTATTGTTTTAATTAACACTTAGTTATTCTATTTAATTTTTAAATAGGGTAAAAATTATTTCAATATTAAAAGGGGAAATATTTACTTATATGATGTTAATTAGACCATAAATAAATACCTTATATAATTTTAAACCATATAATAATTAATATATATATTTTTAAAAATATTTTATGAATCTTAAATAATTTAATAAAACAATATTTTGATAAATAATTAATAGTGTCAATTTTGACACTATTAAAATTCATTGAATTATAAAAATATTAAGATAATAATTTAACTTGTAAAAAATTGTTATATTTTATTTATAATAGGTTAAGATATTCTATAAAATTCATTGGATATATTAATTATCCAAAATTTTATTTATTTTAATATTTATAATAATATTTATTTGATATTTCCTTTAATAAAATAATTACTACAATATTTTTGTGTAATTATTTAATATATAATTTTTTGAATAAAAATTAAATATAAAATACTATCATGAAGATAAATATAATATATTTCAGAAAAATAATTTTAGTTGAATATATCTCATGTAAACTCCATCATTATAAATGTTATAATTTTTAAAACATGAATGTGACAAGTTTATCATCACTTTAAATAGAATAATTTATGTGCCATAATCTATTCTATAAGGATCCAAATGGTAAATTAATATACTATTATATGGTTATGGTGTCTATAAAATCGACTAATAATATTTGGTCAAATATTTGAGTCTTTTAATGATTATGATCATTTTATTGATTTCTCATCAATTAAATAATTTATGCATCATTAATGTATAAGTCTTTAAGGTAATTATTTTTTCCTAAAAATTCGAAATAAATTATCATGATAAAGAAACACATTTTATATTTCAATTGAGTATTTATAATAAAATTTATCTTCTCTATAACCTTATATTAAAAATGAAATTGTTATTTACATTTTATTAAGACATATTTATATTTTCTTTAAATAAAATTAGTTAAATGTCCTAATCTCATCCAAGTGGATTCAAAAGGACATAATTTCAACCCAAGTCTGATTTAGGTTGAAAAAAGCTCATAAAAAGATATTAATAAAAGTTATAGGGTAATTTCATAATATTATTTTTACCCTTAATTACCTGATTTACCCTTTTGCCATATTAATAAAAATTACCGAACTTATTATTCATAATGCTAAAAAATAAGAGTAAGATATTTACATATTTTGTACTTACTGATTCTAAATATGGAATCCATTTTTCAAAATTAAAAGCATATATGTTTTAGCAATTAATTTAAAATTAATCCCATTGTCCGAAAAAGAGAACGAGTTTTAAATGTTTAAACATTACAAAAGATTGAAATGTTTTTACATTTGAATTAAATATAAAATTAATTATAATGACCTCAATTATATTAACTGATAATAATATATTCTATTTATTCTTTAAAATTATTCAAAAATATAATTTATCCATATAAATTATTT
Organism: Viscum album; assembly: GCA_963277665.1. Taxonomy (NCBI): domain Eukaryota; kingdom Viridiplantae; phylum Streptophyta; class Magnoliopsida; order Santalales; family Viscaceae; genus Viscum; species Viscum album. Next base: position 1,040,332,640 of record OY728164.1, on the reverse strand, counting down.
TTATGATTTTTTTTTTCAATTAAAATTTAGTGTATTTTTACTATTCATCAAACCTAAAAGTTATCAGAAAAATATAAAAAATTCATCCATAATAAATATTTATATCCAGAATCCGAATAGAATGTTTTAATTATCATATAAAAACTAATATTGAGTTAAAATACTAATTTAAAAAGGATTCACCATTAAAAGGTGGTAAAATTACCCTTTTAAAATATATAGGTTTTTATACATCAAATTGGGTTTATTCATACCCTATGAAAAAAATATCTATTGGATGAATATAAAAAATATTTTTTAAGTATATAACACATATATTTAATTAATTTCATTTACTAATAGCAATTCACTGAATTTATTAACACAAAAATACAAATATATAATTGATTTACATTTTTCATAAATAATAGGTTGCCAATGGATTCACCATACTTTTCATAAGTTAGTTATATATATTCTAGATAATATAATGGCTTGGTTATAAAGGTAATTTTATACTAAGGGTGTATCATGGTTAGTTTAAACCCATGATTGCATGAAATGCAATCTATTGAAAAATTAAAATTATTTAAAGAAAATATTTCATAAAAACATCAGGGTGTTACAACATCCATGAGAGAAGGATGATAAAAAATTTAGGTAGAACACTGAACTAAATTTTATAGAGATTTTATATATCAAAATATATAGAAAATGTATATAATGGTTTTTTAGTAAATATATAAGCCAAAAAAATAAATAGATTTTATATTGAGAAGATAAAACTCTTAAGAGAACCAATGATTCTCAGATAAAAAGACAAAAAAATGACCTAAATCAACTTGAAACAAGAAGAATTATCTAGGTATTGAATGTAAAGAAGAGAAGAATATATAATAGGTATACTGATCAGATATGGTAATAGTTTTAGTATGAAGAATAAGGATATATGAGAAAAACTAATGTTAATTTAGGTTAGTGGAAATTATATTGGCTATCGAGATAATTGAATATTTAATAATAGAATATAATAACTACACTCCAAAAAAGATTTGTGAAGCTGTTCTATTGTGGAGATTGAGTTGGAGGAAGATTATCAGATCCTCATAAGGCGGTTGAATACTAAACTAAGAATAGGGAGATAAAATCATATGTTATGTGGTGACATGTTGATATGATTTGAGATCTAATTCATATGGATAGAAAGGAAATAATTTTTTATACATTTCGAAGATTTAAAACCTCTGTGACACTAGGTATGAAAGGATATCACAATGTTACTCTATGATACCGGTGGTTAGCTTGATATGTTATAATCACATTAAGAGGTAGTTCCAATGTGTAATGCAGTGTTAGGTCAAAGATACATGTTGTATTAACTTGGGTTTATAGTGGGTAAGAGAATTCATAATTGGGGTGAATAACTAATAATGATACAAAGTATATTTCTCATGAAGGGGAAGAAACTTATAAAAATAACACAAGACGCACTTTATTTTTTATTAAGTATATCATGTGGTTGTTTTATATTAGGTAAGAGTTAAAAAAGATTCATTAGTACCTAAAATGTTAACACATGTTATAATTTTTAAAGGATAATTAAAGGGGGAAAATATTTTATAAGAAAAGAATCTGTTAAAATTCTGGGACACATGATTCAAACACTCTCAGAAGTATTCTCCCGATACCCCCAGAATTTCATAAGCCATAGAACTATAGGGAGTCTTTGATACAAGAAAAACCTTCACAAAAATATGCAGGTATACACATGATGGTCATCATTGATTAATGGAGTTGATAAATAAATTATAAGAATAATGATAATACACATTATTATAGGGACACATTTAATTGAACTACCTATGATTCTAGGTGTTAAAATAGTTTTTCAATATCTATAATGTCATCTTGATTCATATGATACATTTTTAGGCACATTTAGGTTGAGTTTTAACTCTATAATTTATTTTTTTCTTTCTTAATTTTTTCCAGTTTCCACTTTAGTAAATGTTCTTTCTGGGTGAAAATACCCATGAAGGTCAATTTAATTTATTAACAAGATAATATATAATTAAAAAATTATATAAAAAATATAAATATTTAGAATATTACTTTTGGTTCAACATGGAGATAAATATCCTGTGACCTCACCTACTCCCATATGAAGATCGCTTCTAAAGATAGCTATATCAGAGGAACTATTGGTAGTAACCCTAGATACACCCATAGAGGGATAGAGAATGTTTCTAGATGTTGTGTCCTCTAGGTAGGGGAGCCATTTCCCCAATCCCATTTCTTGAATGTGAAATTGGGTTGAGAAATTAACCACTAACCAAATACTCTATAGATATCACAGGTGATCAAGAACCTTCATATTTATACAAAAGAAAATAAGATGATACATTCCAAACACATATATTTCTTTCATAATTTTTATAATTTAATCATTTCATTTCATATGTAATATAAAAATCTTGAATACCCACAAGTATAATGTATTTGGTGATTAGGTACTTAAATAAATTATTACATAGTATAAATTCAACATCTCCCATAATCAACTCTGCATATGACTTCCTTCTACAAATAGTATTGCATATAGCTTCATAGAGAATGGAATACAAAAGAAGGGGGTGAGATCGAAAAAACTGTAAGGAAAACATATTAATGATCCAAAATTGGTTAGAACATATAATTTTGAGAAAACATAAACCATAGGGTGAATATATTATTAAAATTATCCTATATAATAAGAGATAATCATAAGAAATTATTGAACATAATGGATAATTCCATGATATAAAAGAATAATTATGGAAGCATGAAACATATACCATGGTTTGGGAACAAATTAAAATAAACATAATCCATGGAAATATAACATCAGAACATGGAATAACATGGAATTGTGGTATATCCTTGAAATAATCCACATATTTAAAAATATGTCACACACATAAGCATAGAGAAATATTGTGAGAAAACCAAATCAAACACATTCTTTGTGAACAAAACTGATCATGTCGACACTTTAAAAATATTAGAATACATAATCGTGAGAACACATTTAATTATCTCATGAGATGTAAAACCTTAAGCAATGAGTTAGAGAGATATAAAGGACTATATATATAATCATCCTTACATGAATGTTCCAAATGAAAATAGTTATTTACCAAATAATAAAGAACCCATAGAAAAAATGGTTTTCATAACATTCACAACTATTATCACATAAAAATGGTATGAAGAATTCAATCAGATGAAACAAAATTAAAATCACACAAAAATAGTACTTCATAAGAGTATTTAGTGGGTGATAAATTAAATTTCTCTATTGGATATAAATCATAACTAGGGAAATATAATCAAAATGAAAATGTTTTCTCAATTTTTTTCACCATTATCATCACAGACAATATTACAAGTAACTATTGAAAATTACTTCTTTAAAGGAAAATAGAAGAATTTTATAAAATTTAATCCTAAAAATTATGTTCATTAATGGACCCTTGATACAAATAATAACCAATCTAACAAATACAAAGTGGAAGAAAAAAAATCCATGAATGAAAAAGAAATTCCTTTATTATTTTAAAAATCCTTTATTGAAACCTACATTATTAAAATGGATAAACAAAACCTCTATTTAAATAATTTAAAAGTAAATATAAATATTATATGATATAAATAATATTTGGGTTTCTAATTAATAAAGTATTACCTTGGTGGGAATAAAAATATGGATATAGAATATGAAGTTATATTAGAAAGGGTATGGATTATTCTTCACAACATTGAAATTTTTAGTATAGAAGGAATTGATCAAAGATAAATATTTTTTTGGTAAAATTTCAATTAACCAAAGAAATAGATAAAACATAATATATAATATAGAAATTTAAGAAAAAAATAGGAATATTTTTTTCAAGGAAATTAGTTTATGACTCAAAGAAAGAAAATAGAGTTAACGAAAACCATTACTGTGGATTCATTCTTAGTCAAACAAATTTTAACATCCTCTATGATAATTGGAGACTCAATAATCATATATTCTAGAATATAATTCATATTTAGTAACTTTTTTAATAATATATTATGTTCATTTATGACATAATTTTTACTTTTTTAGTTAACATTAATTATTGTTAATTGGTTGTATTAACCACTCCTTTTTTGTTTTGGTATAGTATTTTAATTTTTTAGTCCACATTTATCTTTTTCATCCCAAAAATGGTCAAGGTACTAGAAATATAATTTTCAAAATGATTTATCAAGTTCCATGTAAATTTTATGGAACTTTTTGGTATGGTTTTTAAATATGAAATTTAAAACAAGTTCATTTTAGTAAATTTTATTGAACAAATTTTTTTTAGTAATATGGAGTATAATATATAATTATAACAATTTAAGAAAAAAACTATAGCAACATAGATTTTGTTATATATTTATTTCTAAAAAAATTTAATCTCTTTGATAGCTTGTGATACATGGAACACCGGGCCTAAATGAACTGAAATACAGTATACTATTATAACCTAGCCATTAAATTAGAGGGTATGATTAGGATTGACTAAATCATTAAAATTATATGGTTTGGATGGGTATAAAACAATTTGTTATCAATTTCTAGGAAATAAAAAATAAAAACCATTTGAAAGTTAAAGAATTGTTTTTCAGAAAAATCACTTTTATGAGAAAAATGTGTTTCTATCTTAATAAATTTAATTAATCACTATTGGTAAATGATTTATAAGATACCCCTCCAATAAAAGATACCAAAAAAAAGATAGAGATATGATAACCCCCGAATCATTCCACTATTATTCCCCAGGTTGGTGACCAGCAAAAATGGTATAAAAATCTCAAAGTATGCGAGGCATTACCCTCTTTAAATGAAACATGATCTATATATTGGATAAATAATCAATAAAATAATCCAGTAGAAAATATAAAAGTAAATAAAAAACCATCCCAAATGATTTAATTAAGTAAAACAAACACAATAAAAGATTCTTTAAAGTAAATAATAAAAATACAATACTACAACAAAGACATAATAAGATCTCCAATTTAACTAGTAAAATCCATCCCTGTCCCCAATATCCTTATGGAAACCTGTGAAATAATATATATATAGGGTGATCATGATAGGTATAATTAGTGGGGACATAACCAAGGCCTCAAGTGAACATGCGAAAATTGAATTCTAATGTTCCAGTGAAAAAATAGAAGAACCAAAAAGAACCTATACAAGTTATCCAACCAAACCCAGCCTCACCATTGGTCACACACCAAATCATGCATCCAATACAATAACCAAGAATCGATATCATAACAAAGCAAGGCACCCCACTTCCTCATCCCATTAATTTTACACTTTTACAACCCAATGTCAAATGTCTTATCTCCAATTTATTCTACAAATAGAAACTCACATCACATCACATCCCAACCATAGAAACCTAGGCCACACATCACATCACATCATTCCCATAAAAACCTAAGAAAAACATCACATCATATCACATCACATATCATTCATAGATACCTGGTCCACACAGAAAATCACATCAAACCTAATAACCAGTGTAGTAGGATATCATGAACAATAAGGATATCAACCTCATCCATTCCTCCTACCATGAATGACCACCACCATATATCATATCACACCATATCATGTCTCACCCATAGGCACCCTATCCAATGCATCACATCCCGCATGAAGACACTTGGGCCATCAAATCACTGTTGGGTAATCTCCAACACCAACCCATATCACTACTACTGAAGGAAGAGCATGGGAAATGGGTAGCTAACCATTTATATCACTACCATCCTAGATATTGGAGAAAGCACACAAAACTCAGCACCTATGAGAATTGGTAGTGTTATCCTTCTTGGTTGGGGTGCATATAAAATAATATAAAAATACATGGTATATATATAACACACAATACCCAACCTATGGGTTCACATCAACTAAACTAGCACACACCACATCACCACCACCATACTACACATAAACTTTCATTTATATTTACACCACTATATGAAACACCAAAAAAACACTACACAACAGTTCCAACTTCTAGTTATAGGTTTTTCTACATTTTTTTGTTTTCCAATTCATTTCGCATTACAATACTTGTTAATTCATTTGATTCGGTTATCTAATTACCAAACATCCAGTTTCAATACATATTATTTATATACCAAGCTATATTGTTTCATTTATCATCACAATTCATCCCATAGATAACTAGGAAAATATCTCAACCACACAATGAAAAAACTAGATCAACTCATAAAACCAATTCCACAAGACCACACTTCCACAATCATATTCACGTCACATTACCAACTACATCTTAAAATGAAACTTCTATATAATTATATCACCACACATCAAAACAACAACAACAACAACTATTCCATAAACACTGCACCATAACCACTATTCCACAACCACTTCACTACAACCACTACGCCACAACCACTATTCCACAACACCGTTCCACAATCACTTTTCCATTACCACTTCACACAAAATCACACAACTTCCCATATCATATAATTACCCACATCACATAACTTTCCACATCGCATCCATTCTAACCCACCATCACATCACTACCCCACATACTACATAAATTAGCTGGTCATTAGCATCACCGTGAAACATCCCAAACCACATAATGAAAACACAAAAATCACAAGTATACACAAAAACACAGAATCTATATTCCATTATTATTCATTTTTTTTATCACATTAATTATTTAATTATTATGGGCATTATCATAGAAACCAAAATATAGGGGAAACCTATTTATTATCCAAATATACATTCATCAAACTCTTATTTAAGGTGTGACAAACAACAACACAACATTGGTCATTACATAATAACAACTACATCACAAATAAGTTTCCCAATAGATTTTTTATAATTCTAAACATGATTTAATATTATTATAAAAACATATATCAAATAAGTAAATCATGTAGAAAACCCCCATTTCCACCAATTTTATACATACCAGTTAATTATCTTATTATTATGACACTTATTATTTCCCCAAAGGTAAAATAAATCCTGTAAATATCATACATAGAACATAACTAGATGAGAACGAGGATCCCCAACCACAAGGAATATTTTCTATGTCGATACACACCACTGGGTGAACAAGAAACCACCCATAAATAACCTCCACACAAGGAACTCATAGAGCAACCTACACCATACCAAATTGTTTCCAAAAATATAACCCATACAAACCCAAAAAAAAAATCACACTATCGTAGTGGGTCTTCAAATAATAACAGAAGGAAAACCATGGGAAAGAGATAATAACTCACCATGGATTTCCAATGAGTGTCTACTAGAACCCAAGGATATAAGTAAGAGAGAGGAGGAATAAAAGGTCTTCGTTTGGAACCTAAGGTTCATCTAGAATGAGATAGAGAGATAGGTAAGTACGAATTAAAATAAATTTTCCAAAAGTATTATAAAATAATATGAATCTGGAAACTTTCACATCACATAACCCATTCATGATGTGAATTTTTATTTTTACAAATTTCACTAAAATTCATGTCACCATAGATCAAATTAATTACACAGTGTGAATTCAACTTTTACAACATGAATCAATTTCACATTGCACACATCAGCTGAATACAAGATTTGAATTATTTGACTTCATAAGCTATGAATCACTAATTCTTGTCATATAAACCATTCACAATGTGAATATCCTATAGTAGCTCTTCTGCACCTCCAACCACCATGAAACCTCCTATAAAACACCTCCAACACCCAAAATTGTAAAATTAAAAACACTAAGAAGACATGAACCATAAAATTAGATACCTCTACAATTATTTAACCCTAGAAAATAGAAAAAAATACCAAATGGAAATAATTACAAACAACCACCCTATGACATACCACTCAAGGATATTGTTACTCCTCAATGCTGCCACCAACCAAAAACGCTAACAAAAACACCCATGAAATACACTGTATAGCCACATAACCACCTATAATTGGGTCCAAAAATTCATCATATGATACCAACCACAAAACCCATTCCAAACACTCAAATCAAGGCATTCTTTATTCCATGTCAATATATTATCCTATTTGGGAATAAATGACTCACCTGCATGGTTTTAATTGTATCTAAGTATAAAAAATCTTGATTAAGACTTAGGTCCTCCACTTTATAATGTTGAAAAATTAACCACAAATAATTTATCAAGTAAAATGGAACATATCATAACATAGAAAGATTCCAACATCACAACATCAAACAAAAAAGGGAAAATAAAAACACAAAAAATATCTGAGTATTAGGCACACATGTGAGTCTTTTGATCCAAATTACTCTCCTCTAAGACATAATTCCACCAAAACACATGAACCAAGGGAATGATTCATCCACAAAAAACATTCTGTTGATGATACATGATCTCTATTAGATTTTACATGAATTGCATGTCATCCTTGATATCCATCTCTCCCCATTCAATTACTTGGGGAAATCATGAAGATACTGAAGAATATGAGATGCGTAGAAGATATCATGGATCCTCTCTAACCATGGTGGAAAATCCAAATGATATTCCACCTCACTAAATTTCCTTAACACCTTAAATGGGACTAAAAAACTTAGGATAAAGCTTACTCCCCCTATAAAACCTCCACTTCCCACTCCGAGGGGAGACTCTCGAGAACAAATGGTCTCCAACATTGAATTCTATGGGCATCCACCTATGATCATCATAGAAATTGTAACATTATTTGTGTTTCCATTATTCAATCATGAAAAAATTGAATCTTCTCATTCATTCTCTACCCCACATCATGATCAAGAATTTTTGATTCCCCAATCTCTTTCTAGAATAATAGAGAATGACACGATTGTCCAGAAAATACCTCAAATGGAGAAATACGAAAGGAAAAATGATAAATACCATTATATAGAAATTAGAACAATGGTATGTGTCATAAAAAAGATCCACAAAAATTATTAGACACATTACCAAAACACATCCTCTAATATCTGGATGGTCCACTCTATCTCCCCATCCACCTGAGAATAGAATGTAGTCCTAAGGAACAACTAGGATCCAAAAGCATGTTGCAATCCCCTAAAAACTCATGAGGTAAAATGAGGATCCCGATTAGAGATGATGGTCCTGGGTAACCCATAAATACTAACCAAATTTTCCACACACCACCTTGATAAATCATCCATGGAACTTGAATAATGGATTTCCAATAAGTGATATAATTATATTATTCGGTCCACTATCACCTAAACCACATCACATACTGCCTAATCTTGGGGTAACCCATTGATTAAATCCATCAATATATCCTCCCATTTATATTTGGGGACATCCTAGTTATGAAATAAACCTCCCAAAACATGGTTCTATGATTTCACATGCTAAAAAACTAAACATTTCTCCACAAAATATGCCAATGACCATTTAACCGCCATCCATAAAAACTATCTCATCAAGACTTGATACATATTTTTCACACCAAGACGTACCACTACTGTTGAGTTTTGAAACACATAGATAACTTCCTTATAAATTTCTTATGGGAAAAAGAAACTCCCTTAGAACAACACCTAGTTCAGTTCATCCTCTAACCACCCCTCAATAGTGTCACCATGGCTAACCTGATCATGGATCACCTATGCCTTTGAGTCTCCCCATTGAAACTCATCTACCCAACCCATAAAATATAACTCCATGGTTATCTGATATAGATAAAATCATATATTTCTCTCCCCAATGTCATGATTCATCACTAAAAACTCCTGCATTACTTTAAAATCTACTAGAGACTATCAAGACACATCATCTTGGGACTTACCACTCAATGTATTAACAACATAATTACCGTTACATAGGGTGTAATAAATCTCAAAATAATAATCCTGAATAAACTCCACCCACCTTCAATAGAATAGATTCAAATATTTTTGAGAGAAAACATATCTTAGGCTCTCATGGGCCCTGAAAACCAAAACATTATTGATGATGAGGTAATTCCACCACAATTTTAGTGAAGCCAAAACTTATTCCAACTCTAGATCAGGGGTGAAATAGTTATTTTCATGGGAATGTAACTTAATATATGTATAGGAGATCACTAATCTCTATTAAATAAATATATATCCCAATCCTAGGAGGGATGAGTCACAAAAGTCTTTAAACAACACACCTTCCTCAGGAAACTGAAGCATTAGAGAACTAACCAACTTCCCCTTTAGGAAACTGAATGATACATAAAAGTGATATATCTACAAAAATTTCTGGTCATTCTATGTAAATACTATTAGTGGGTAAAAAAATCAAGATAAATCAGGCATATACCTCTGATAATAGCCTTAGAGGCAATGAAAAATGTGAAATTTGGAAAAATTCTTGGGTTCTTCCTAAGAAACAACTTCCTCAACCTTCAATGTGTCCAATTCCACATAGTTTATAGACACCAAATTTCCAAGGAAACAAACCTATAATGTAATGAACTCACACCTATATAACTTCCCATAAATATGGTGATGTCGAAGGACCCACAAAAAAACTCTCAAATTCTTGGAATACTTCTCCTCTGACTTTGAGTATAAAAAGAGATCATTGATGAATACAATGATGGTCCAGAAACTTATAGCACACAAAGTTCATTTTACCAATAAAAATGGCTAGTGCATTTACAACCCTGAAAAAGATGAATAAAAACTTTAAGTTCCCATATTTATATCTAAAGGTAATTTTCTAATAAGCCCCATATTTCACCCTCAACAGGTGATATCAAGGCCATAAATTAATCTTAGAGAACCAGCTAGATCCTAGAAACTAGTAAAAAAGATCATTGATCCTTAGAAGAGGGTAACTGTTCTTGTTGATCACATTATTTAAACTCCATTAGTCTGTACACAACCTAATACTACTATCTACCTTCTTAGATAACAAAAATGGAGAAACCCATAGTGTCACAATGAGTTAGAAGAAACACCTCTTCATCATATCATCCACTTGTAGCCTCAACTCATACAACTCCATGGGCTCCATCTGATAGGAAGACATCATAATCATAGATGGAATTGTATAAAAATATATCTGGAACACAATATCACATAAATGAGGTAGTTTTATAACCTCCTCTAGGATAATATCAAAAAAATAATCCACAACCATAATAACTACCCCTACTCTAGATTATAATGATAGCTCCATAAACTATGACAAAAGAGGCTCCACTTTCCTACCACCCAACTACTAACCTCACTCGCTAGTAAATTCCACCCTCTATCCCTCCATGTAGGAAAACAAAACTCTTATCAGAAATAATTAGATGACTACATGAAAGTAATACGAACAATCCATACAAGGATAATATCATATGGCTATATATACAAAATGAATAAGTCCACCACTGATTAATGCTTCCCTATCACTAGTCTACATCCCCAGCACACATCTAATAAAGAATCCTGAACACCAACCTACATAATTAAAACCAGGGGAAATGGAAGCCTCTCTACATCCAGTAAAAAAATATGGACTAAATCATTAGAAAAAAAGGAGTTAAAGGTTCCTTAATGAAACCAATAAAACACAAGGGTAGAGGATAAACTAATTGTACCTTGAAAAACTCCAAGCTCTACTAGCACTGCTACCTATAACATATGCATCTGACCATTCCTATATCCTTAACCACTCCCCCTCCAACCTCCACATCCATGCTATGTCCTAGGAACCTATAGATAGGGAACATCACGAGGCTTCCCTCTATCATCAATGCCTAATCAAATAATTTGAACAACAACATATGGTCCTTGCCATTGAAACTTACTCAGAGTCAACTAATTTTTTGTGAAAAGGGACTAGAATTCCAATATGAAATTTGCATCCTATGTGGTTGGTCACTGAACTTGGTGGTTCCCATATCTCCTAAATATATGGAACAAAAACATAAAACCCTCATAAGGAGCTTAGAAACCTAATTTTTTTTATAGTTTAGAAAAATAAATCATGGTTGGTTATCTAATAAATGGAACCCTGACTGCTTGAAAACCCGCAACCCATTGCCTAAATCTATGCTCCTAAAAAACCGTATTAGACACTCTATTGAGCCTAAAATCTTAAGGAAATAATTATATTGATAACCTAAACCTTTTTTATGCACCTCTAGATATCTCGAGAGAGTAAACGAAGTAACCACATACTTGATCACTAGATTCCAAGCCTCCTCCATACACTGTGATATAGAATTATCATCTTGAAAACCATCTAGAGTAAAGTGAAGGAGGTACTTGAACTAAATACCAATCCTCCACACACTCATTCTTTCTATACTAAAGGGATAGCATCTCCTACCCCTTAGATGCCCTATTTTTCGATGATATAATCTTTTCTCGAAATACCCTCTCAAATTTCGCCCATAACAAATCTGAATCCTTAAAGTTACCGATAAATAACATCCACCACTAACATGAAGCTCCCCACATTTGACTAACTTCCAATGGTACCCAAAACTTAGCTTGTGCTCAGATCAAAACAAAAGATATCCCTATATCCTCTATTAGGTGCTCCGTCTCCAGATCTGGGACACTCCCATCATATTTTCCAAAATTATACCACTTAAAGGCACAAAAAATATTACTACCATACCTCATACTCCTATATTAGGTGAATCGTTTGACGATAAACTGGAACATCCCGTTGTAACCCAACTACGCGAGTGACATGATGATGAAGAATTAGATCCATTTTTGAAAATAAGGAGAACATCCTAATCCTGGTAGCATAAAATTTTATTTAATTTATTCATTTTATTATACCAAAACATTAAATTCAAACATGAACATAAGTAATCATGATTCATTTACCTCTCCCATGTCTCTACTCTGTAAATAGGTTAACCCAATTTGGTTTTTCAATAAGCTCAGAGTCTGTGAATTGGGAAATGGGGATCCTAAAATACCATGTCATAGCTGGTATCCATGGACTATGTCATTCAACATGGTCAAATATAACTTCCTCCATACAAACCCATGAAAACATCACTATGCATAACTCAAAAATACATCCTGTCCTTTAACCCAACCACTAATACCACTATGTCAAGACCCCCTCCCACCAAAGATACTACAATGAAGAGAGAGAGAGAGATGCTGACCCCGATGTCCCACTTACAGTAGGCCCTAGGTTGGAGACTATAGTCATGGGTATAAAAATATCACAGTATGGGAGATATTACCCTCAATAAATGAAACAATATACAAATATAGGATAAAAAATCACCAAAAATATCTAGGAAAAATATAGAGTTAATCCAAAAACCATCCCACAATTCAGGAATAATGTAATACTAATACAATAACAAAACACAAAAGTAAATACAAGAAAGACAAGTCTACAATAGTGAATTAACAAAAACTCTAAACCTGATAATAATATCCATCCCAATCCCCAAAATATTTATGTAATCCTGGAAAAATTGTTTATATACATTGGGTGATAATAACAGGTATACACAGTAGTTACATAACCAAGGCCTCAAGTGAACATGTGAAAATAGCATTACAATGCGCCAGTGAACAATCAAGTGAAACAATAGGTATCTATATAGGTCATCTAACCAACGCCATCCTCAACATGACTCGCTCACCAAACCAACCGTCCAATGTAATAACATAGCGTCAAGATCATAAAAAATCAAGGCACCCTACTTCCACTTCCCCACTTATGTGATGCTCTCACACTCCTAACATTAAAAATCATACCTTCCACACATACCACATAACATCACATCACACCCCCCTAAAAACCCCTAATCTATACATCACATCAAATCACGTCACACTCATAAACACCTGAGCCACACATCATATCACATCAAATCTCACCCACAGACACATGGGCTACACATCACACACATCACATATCATAACCAATGTAGTTAGGTATCATGAATATGAAGGAAATCACACTTTTCCCTCACCCTACCAAGCATGAACCCACCATATATCACATAACCCCACATCACGTCTCACCCATATACAACTGGGACAACACATCACATCCCTCCTGAAGACACCCATGAAATCACATCACTGCTGGGTAATCTCTAATACCCACTCGTATCACTACTACTGAAGAAAGAGTAGGGGACATGGGGTATACTTCCATCAATATCCCTGACATCCTAGTTTTCAGGAAAACACCATGAAATCAGCACCTCTGAGCATTGGTAAGGTTATCCAACTTAGGCGGGGCATGTATAGAATAACAAAAACCTACATGGTATATAGATAACAAACAATACACAACCTATGAGTTCACATCAAATTCACTAGAACACACCACATCACCACAACCCTACCAAACATCCACCATTATAACTACTACCACCAATACATGCAACACCACAGAATCCACACAACATTTCCTACTTTTAGTTGTATGTTTTCTATATTTAATCATTAAAAATTTCATTTCACATTACAATACTCATTCATTTATTCAATTTATTTAGAAAATTACTAAAAATCCATTTATAGTCTATGTAATTTATCTACCATCCTATTTTTATCATCACATTTACACCCATAGATAACTGAGAAATAATATCAACCACACCATACTTGAATTGGACCAAGTTACACAACCACCACCACACCACCACATATCCACCATCAGTGTCAAATACAATTTCTCAGTCCACCTCACAATTCAACCACCATATGACACTATCACCACAAATAAAAACAGAAACCACTACACCACAACCACACTGACATAACCAATATACCACAACCATTGCGCTATAACCAATACAACAAAACCATGGTGTCATAACCACTGTTCCACTACCACTTCACCACAACCATTGTACGATAACAACTACACACCTCATCACACAACATCCCATATCTCATAAGTTTCCAAATAATATAATTTCCCACATCATATCCATGATAACCAACCACAACAACACAGCCCCACATAATACACAACCCAGCCGGTCACTAGTAACATCATACAACAACCCAAACCACATAGGGAAAACAAAAAAATCACAAACATACACAACATGAAAAAATGATTCCATGATTACTCATGGGATTTTATCACATTACTTATTCAATTATCATGGGTGTTATCATACAAACCAAAAATCCATGGGTAACTAGTTTATTTTCTAAATATATTCTCCTTAAAATTTTATTTAGGGCACGATCCCACAAGAACAAAAAAAGTTTTATTATATCATAACAACTATAGTGAAAAAAAGGTTCCCAACATCTATTATTTTTATAATTATCAACAAGAACGTTTAATGTCATCAAAAACATACATCAAAGCTATAAATCACGTGGAAAATTCCCATTAATATTAATTTTAGATATTCTAATTAATCATCTCATTATTCTAACCCATAATATTCCCCTAAAGGTAAGAAAAATCATGAAAATATCACATATTGAACATAAAATGATTAAAATGAGGATACCCTTCTTCAAGGAAGATTTATGATCTTTCTGCACATCATAGGGTGAAGAAGAAATTGCTGAAAAACCACCCTCACAAAAGGAACTTGTGGATTAACCTACACCACACCAAAGGGTTGTAAAAAATGAAACCCATACACACCCCAAACCAAAACCACACCACTAAAGTGGATCTATAAAGGATAATAGAAGTAAAAACATAATAAAAAGTGGATAACTCACCACTAATATACAACATGCATTTTTTGGAACCCAATGATCGAAGCAAGGGAGAGGAGGGCTAGAAAGTCTCCTCAAGGCACCTAGGGTTCATCCTGAATGAGAGAGAGATATATATGTATGGCTAAATGAAATGAAATTTCCAAAAGGGTCATAAAATCACCTAGAACCCAAAATTTTCAAATCATGTAACCTATTCATGATGTGAATTCCATGTTTTATAACTTCCTCCAAAATTCTAGTCCCCCGATCTTGAATTAATTACACGTTATGAATTCACCTTTCATTATGTGAATGCATATCACACAAATCACCTCATTAAAAGAAAATCAATGAATTCACCAGATTAAAAATCCGTAAATCACTAATTCATGTCTTTTAAACTATTCAATAAGTGAATATACTAACAACAACTCTTCCGCAACTCCAACCACCATGAAGACTCCTCTAGCCTACTTAAAAAATACTCCAACACCAAAAAATAAAAAATTAATGGACCGAGAAGGCACAGAATGTTACATGATTTTAATTAAATATATATATTATATAATCAATCAAATGTTGTATCATTTATGTAATATATTTTCTAGGCATGATATAAGAATAAATCCAGTTTTTTTCTTAAAAATTGCATTAAAAAAAAACAGTTTGGTCAGATTTTGTACAATTATTATTTTTTTAAAATATTAGAAAATATATTAGATTCAAATAACTTCAATTTTGAAATATAAATGTCAAAATAATCTTATAGTCATTTTTTGGAGATTTTTTTGAAATATTGATTTGATGAAAAGTGATAAATATTGATTTTTATTAAAAATTGTCTTTTTTAAAGAATTTAAAAATTTAAATTTTATTTTAAAAGTAAAATTAATAAAATTATATTACCAATAATCTAATTTAGGCCATTTCTTTAATTTTATATTTAATTTTTTATATAAATTCCTTTTATACTTAAGAAATCTTTTTCATTAGCAAACAACTTTTTCATCCCGATTACAAGTTTGATTTTAAATTAAATTATAAAAATTTAGTAATTTTAATTTATTAAAATGAATTAAATATTTAAAATTACTATAATTAATATTATTTAATATTTTAAACTTATTTTTTGGTTATAATTAACAGTAAAAACATTAAAAATTATTTACCGCGGTTATGGTTAGAATAGGTTTATCCTGGGTTAAACAAATATATAAGGGTATGTTTTCCTATTAAATTGATTTATATCAAATTATATATATATATTTTAACATTATAATATCCCAATATATAATCTATGGAAATTTTAAGATTATTGTTTGATAATGACTTTATCATTTTGTATTGTTTGAGGAAATTTCCAATTGGGTTCCCTCCCCCACTTATAAAAGGACACATACTATACTATATTATACACATTTAAATATTCATTTGGTTTGGGGATTAAATACCCAAAAAACCTAATTAAATACCAATCTAGGACCTAGATTCACTGGTTTTATAATAAAAACACTCTATAAAGGCTTTAGGTATAACCCTAATGAAGTTTTTAGAAGAAGAGCTATAGTTCCTAACCATGGGTTTTCATATTATTTCTTCTTATACCTTATCCAAAACTTTTTTAAAAATGGTGAAAAAATATCAATATATATTACATATAATTATATTTTATTATATTAATGGAATAATCTATATCTATCTCCTATTTCATAAAATTAGAAATGAAACCGCCGATCATTTGTACGGTTGACTACCACCACACGGACCGATGTAATTCATTTTACATCACCTCCTATCATGGATGGATATAATGATGGATATATTATATATATTATAAATATGAAATAATTATAATTATATAATTAGAAAATCATATATAACTTCTAACATTTCTATCCATTGCAAAATTAAAACGCCCCTTGTGCATACGTGTAACACCCCAAGTAAATAAAGAATATGACATTTTTATATTTATCCCAATTTTTGAATAAAATTTTAATATTAATTTAAAGGGAACGCTATGCTCGATGGCTTACCCAATACGCAACAACGAGTTCCTTTGAAATCTTACGTTGCACTCTAATAATAAAATAATTTTATTTTAAATGATAGTTAACACCTAGCTGTTGTAATGATGGGAATGAACATAACTGGCTACAAAATGATTATATATGTTTGTCAAATATTTTTACTTTTTACAATAAATTTCAGGGGATTAAAAATGCGAATGAATCCAATTTTAAGCGTAAACATTCTAATATTCTTTAAAGGCTCGATTAACCGCCATTTGATGGAGAACCTCTTTTAAATCCAATTTTTCACAACTTTATGTGTTATATTTGACAAAATAAAATTCTTCTTTAGAATAGGGACATCAAAAGTTACTTTGTGTAAATTTTTGGTATTTTTCCGATAAAGTTCATTTTTTAATGAATAGTGAAAAATGTTGTATTTTAATTCAAAACCTATTTTTAATCTAATTTATTTATATGATTAGATTATATTTTGAGTTGGTTTTAAAGTGAAATTAGAATATATTTTTTCCATTTAATCCAATAGTGGTCGTTGGAATTAATTTCACTTTTAAATTGGACTTAAACTAGTGCCAATCTTTTGATATATATTGTTTCATAAAAACACGCTATTTGTTCTGACAGCGGGAAATAATTATTAAATTAATTAATGTAACTTATATATTTTGAATTTTTTAAAATAGAACTCATTTTTGAATTTCGAATATCAAATATAGCTTAGGGTGAATTTTTGGTATTTTTCTGAAAAACTTGAATTTTTGATGAATAGTGAAACCACTAAGTGGTACTTAAAAAAACTGATTTTTCGTTTAAATAAAATTTTACCACCTCGGTGTTTTGAATTTAAAAAATCCAACATACATGGTTCTCATTAGGAAGTAAAATGTGGTTCAATGGGATTAAGATAATTTTTTGATGAATAGTAACTTTTATGTTTTTAATCGCGATTAGAGGTAATTAGTGTAATTTAAGGTAAAAATAATGTTTTAATATTATGAAATGACCTTGACACTTGTACTAACCCTATTGGATGAGTCATGGACGACCAAGAAAACCCATTAGTAGAGTTTTGGGACCCCATGGAGTCACTTGGGTAAGATAATGACATTAATGCCTTTTATTTAAAGTAAAAGTAAAAATGACACAAACATGTATTTCTTTACTAAAACAATTTTTACATGGGGCTATACAAGTCATATTTTTTACTATAAATAGTCATTGAAAATATAAAAAGATTTCGTACATCATAGTATTTTTTTTATAATTTTTAGACATTAAATAAATTAAATTATATATGACATCATGATGATGTAGCGATTACCTCATTATTTAACGATTTAAATAAAATCAAAAGATAATGTAAAATCTAAGACCTAAACATGTAAAAAACCTATTGTATGGGTGGATTTAGAACTATTATCACCTTATCCTCAAAATAAATCAATGTGGGACCTTTAAAATCCAAAACACATTTGGAAATGAAGTAACATTTTATACCTTTCCAAGAGTGCCCCTCCTCTCCTCTTATAAACGGCCCCCACCTATACCTCCTTACCCATACCTCTAAAGCCTTTGGCTCAGCCAATCTCTGATCATTTTGTCTCTAGAAATCCCTCTCCTCATCCTAGAATCCTTACCTTAGGTAGGAAGCTCTTTAATAAACCCTTTTGGTTCAAACCAAAGGGAGATGCCCGATTATAAGGTAATGTCTTCACTTGTGTTCTTTTGTTTTATTTTGCTTCTCCAACCACCTAAACTCTTTTTACTCATTTCTTTTGTAACAACTCCAGTGACTGAAATATACTAGGATGTTTTAATAAGAAGGATTCTAGCTACACTTACGCAAACCTACATATAATGGTTAAAGAACATACTGTTTCTGTGGATGGTGAATTTCTGACTCATGAAATGATGATTGTTCAATATTCTTTTAACACATTCAAAGGTGGCCATTATGTAACACCCCAAGATTCCACGGTACACTTCTCTTTGAATAATATAGCAACGTGTGTTGTACACATCTTGGAGTTCTAACACACACCATAACCAATCAAATTAGCCATTATGAATTGTAATACCTAAATTTTGAAATCTTATAAATTTTATCTTTCCAAATAGACTTAGTTTTTGTATTCAGAATGTAGAAATTATCCTAAGTTTAATTTTTTGTAATTTTCGGAGAACTTCTAATTTTTTTTGAATAGTGAAAAATACTTAAAAACAAATTTTTTAATCAAAATAATTTATAGTGATAAATTATACTATTGAGTGGTTTTAAAGTATAATTAGAATATATTTTTACCATTTTATCCAATTGTGTTCATTAAAATTAATTTCACATTGAAATTGGACATAAACAATTGTCAATCTTTTGATATATATTGTTTCTTAAAAACATGCTATTTGTTGTGACAACGGGAATTATTTATAAAATTAATTAATGAAACTTATATGTTTGGAATTTTGTAAAATAGACATAATTTTTGAATTCAGAATATCAATTATATCTTAGGGTGAAATTTTGGCATTGTTCTGAAAAACTTCAATTTTTGATGAATAGTGAAACCACTAAGTGGTAGTTAAAAAACTGATTTTTTGTTTAAATGAAACATTACCACTTCTGTGATTTGATTTTCAAAAATCTGACATACATGGTTTTCATTAGGAAGTAAAATGTGGTTCAATGTGATTAAAATAATTTTTAGGTGAATAGTAACTTTTAAGTTTAATTAATCGCGATTAATGGTAATTAGTGAAATTTAAGGTAAAAATAATATTATAAAAATATGAAAATACCTTTACTCTTGTCCTAACCCTATTGTATGAGTCATGGACGACCAAGAAAATCCATGGGTCAACTTGGGGACCCCATGAAGCCACTTTGGTAGGAAAATGATATTAAAAACTTTTTATTTAATGTTAAAATAAAAATGTCACAAACATGAGTTGTTTTACTAAAACAATTTTTAAATGGGGTTATACAAGTCATATTTTTGACTATAAATATTCATTAGAAATATAAAAAGATTTCAGACATCATGATAATTGGTTTATAATTTTTAGACATCAAATAAATTAAATTATTTATGACACCATGATGATGCAGTGATTACCTCATTAATTAACAATTTAAATAAAATAAAAAGATAATGTAAAATATAAGAATTACACTTGTCAAAAACCAATTGGATGAGTATATTTAGAACCCTTATCACCTTATCCTAGAAATATATAAGTGTGGGACCTTTAAAATCCGAAACTCATTATATAATAAAGTAACATTTCATGACTTTCCAAGAGTGCCCCTCCTCTCCTCTTATAAAAGGCCCCCACCACAACCACCTTAATAACACCTTCAAAGCCTTTTGGCTCGGCCAAACTCTGCCCAAATACTCTCTCAACTTCCCTCTCTTACTCCTAGAAGCCTCACTTTGGGATGAATTCTTCCCAAGGAAGCCTTTGTCTCAAATCAAAAAGAGTTACCCGATTTTAAGGTAATGTCTTCTCTTGTGTTCTTTTGTTTTATTTTGCTCCTCCAACCACCTAAACTCTTTTTATTCTTTTCTATTGTAACAAAAACAGTATCCTCAATATAATAGGATGTTTTTATGATAAGTATTTGATTTAAAATTACACACACCTTCGTCTAATGGTTAAAGTACATACTGTTTCTGTGGGTGGCGAAATACTGCCTCACGAAACCATGATTGTTCAATATTCTTTTAACCCCTCTAATGGTGGCCATTTTTATGACAATATTTTCATATATGATATATATATTATGTTTATGTTTTCCTTATTCTTCTTTATTTCTCATTTATGGAATAATTTATGATTTCCATTATGGGTAAATGCGATAATTTCATTTTAGGAAGTGCGGACTACCGCCCCCTCAAAGTGATTTGAATCGTTAATGCCATATGTGGGATGTATAAAGGATGGATTAAGTGATATTATACATTATATTATACTATAATTATAGTACAACTTTATATAATTATAATTTCATTCCATTAAATATGAAATAGAAATGAAAGTAGCGTTCATGCGTACGTACGGCTTACCTTCTCCATGAACGGTGCATTTCATTTCTTACCTCTAAATGTTATGTAATATTATAAAATCATGTATATACTGGATATATATGATATATATGATATCTAAATAATTTGTATAATTCTGGATATAATGGATATTTCACCACATGAACAACTTTTAATTATAAGAAGTTTATTTTTGACTGAAGTACCAAAGATCGACAAAATGACCGATATTAACTTAAATAATTACATAATGTTCATAACATGGTAACAAGTGATATAAAAGGAATAATGAACATGGAAAATGTTCTTAAGAAAATATAAATTAACTCTAGTTTATTATTCAGGAGGTTAAATAATGATCGAGTCAATTCGGACACGAGGTAAGGGAACTTCTTAACCCAATTTCCATTCTTTGGGTTAATCTCCTACTTTCAAATTATGTCATGATATTATTATGTCCTATCATGTATTTGTACTTTATTTATGTGTACTTATAGTGAAAACACATAATAGATATATTTTATTTAAAAAAATTATCTTTGTAAGGGACTTCGTCTCAATCTCATTTCATTGAGGCATATTTTGTTTTATACACAACTTTCCTTTATATGGTGTATAAAACCCTTTGACTTTTAATTTTATTCAAAAGGTATATTTTTAGACGAAGAATTTTTACTAAAAGAAGAAAGGAATGTTTTTTCTTAAGTATGCGGTGACAATGACTTCCTCACCGCCGTGACCATTATTTGAGTATTGGCTTCCTCTACAAGCCATAACTTTTTTTAAAATGAAAAATAAATATCATGTTTTAATTTTCTTTTATTTTGGAATTGAAAATTGTTTTGAAAGTGTTTTTATTATGTCAATGTATTGTATTGATATCTTGTGATTGAAATGTGGAAATGTTATGTTTCCTTTATGCATGTTTTATGTAATATGATTATGTTATGGTTTATGATATGTTTAAACATGTTCATATGAGGAATGAATTGGACTTAATAAGTGACGGGTGAAGCCCGCTATAGCTCCTCGATGCAACGGTAGGTATCATTAGAAAAACTAGTGTCTTTGCATGAGGCCTTGACAAAATATTATTGTAGACTTGGCATGAGGCCTTGCCTACATGGTTATGATAGTCTGGCATTATGAATTCCATCATTATGAAAGCGGTTATTGATATTGCATGTGATTATTTGACTAGTAGAACATCCATGTGAGTAAGTAAATGACATTATTTAATTTCATTTTTTCCATATTATGCTGAAGTTCAAGTTTAAAAAGGCTTTTGTTTTAGTTATACTTTACCTTAAATGTTAATGTTTATTTATGAAAGCTTCCGCAATATTGTTATCCTTACAGAGCATCTGAGTTCTCCCCTTTCAATGTTTTAATATTTTCCAGGATGTGAAGAAGTATTTTATGAATGACCTGCAGGGATAGTCAGAAGAGGATATGAGTGTGGACTATGGAGACTTTTTTATTGTATTTTTTCACTTTATGATGTAATGTAACATTTATGAATGTATCTAGTGTTTCTAAGGATACTAAACTAATCGGTCTTTCGAGACTTGATCTTTTGTGATCATGCCAATGTTACGCAATAATGCACTAACTCTGGGTAACTGGGGTTGGGGCCTTACAGTTGGTATCAGAGGCAGTTTAGTACTAACCTTGGAAGCTAGATTTAGATAAACTCTTATTAGAGCACATAGCCCTAAGATAGACTTTGAGGATTAGTATAGAAGAAATTCTTAGAATTTTGGTATTATAGAGATTTTGTGAGTTTTCTGAGCAATACATACCTGTTTGGATACGAGCAGGTAGAGGCGGCTCTGGAACATATGTACCTCGGGGTAAAACCCAAAAACACCGCTTTGAGATAGACTCGAACGGGAACTGGTGCACGACAACGGGCCTTGCTGCACTCTTGGTTACGACACTCCCAGAGGATATGCTTAGGATAATTCTCATTTTCTTTACAAACAATTATGAAGGGTTTATGAGTATATACTTCCTCAAAGAAAACATTTCTTTTCCTAATTATGGATTATATCCATAAATAGTTCAACTTATGTTAAGTGTTTTACAAGTATGGAATTATGCATTTTAATTAATAAACTAATCTAGTTTGTGCCATTGTTTAGAAATGGCGCCTAGTGGGAGGAATGAAAACCATATCAATGCACGCACTTCGTGTAGGGATTTACCTCCTGCTCAAGATAATTATTGTGGAGCAGGAGATACAACTGGTTCTGATCACCTTATCACCATAATAGGACAACTCACTCAGGTTATGAATAATAACCTTACTCGTATGGAGCACCCTAATCCGCAATGTGGAGGATCAATTTTAGACCGCTTCATGAGGAAATAACCACCAACATTTAATGGGGGTAGAAATCCATTAGTATCTAAGAAATGGATAAACTCTTTATAGAAAATATTCCACGCCTTGGGGAGTAGCGAAAGGGAGAAGGTCATCATGGTAGTTTACCGCCTCACTGGAGATGCTGATCAATGGTGGCCGTTGATTCAAAATACAAAGGAAGATGATGAAGTATAAAATATGGAATGGAGGGAGTTCAAAGAGATTTTCTTAGAAAAATACTTCCCTCGTGACCATCGAGTAGATATGGAAAGACAATTTCTGAGTCTGACACAAAATGAGGATCAGAATGTTGCAAATTATGAGGCTAACTTTACAAGGTTAACGAGGCATGCAGCAGATTATATACGTAACCCAAGAAGTAAGATTGACCGTTTCTTTGATGGGTTAAAACCATTTCTCCATCGAGCTTTAGTATCACAGTATTTCTCAACGTATGAAGATATTGTCTCATGTGCTATCAAGACAGAAAAGGAATTCTCTAAGTCTTATGACAACAAAGTAACGCAAGAGAAGAAGAGAATGGTGGAACAAGAGACATATAAAGGGAAAACGGGAAAGAAGGATTTTCCATTATGCGATAATTGTGGGAAGAATCACCCGAGTCTTTTTATATAGTGATATTATATGACATTTCGAGGATGAAATTATTTGAAGGAGGGGAGAATGTAACACCCCAAGATTCCACAGTACACTTCTCTTTGAATAATACAGTAGCGTGTGTTGTACGCAGCTTCAAGTTCTAACACACACCACAACCAATCAAATTAGCCGTTATGAATAGTAATACCTAATTTTTGAAATCTTATAAATTTTATCTTGCCAAATGGACTTCGTTTTTTTATTGGAAATATCGAAATTATCCTAAGTTTAATTTTTTGTAATTTTCGGAGAACTTCCAATTTTTTTATGAATAGTGAAAAATACTTAAAAACAACTTTTTTAATAAAAATAATTTATAGTGATAAATTATACTATTGAGTGGTTTTAAAGTATAATTAGAATATATTTTTACCATTTTATCCAATGGTGTTCATTAGAATTAATTTCACTTTGAAATTGGACATAAACAATTGTCAATCTTTTGATATATATTGTTTCTTAAAAACACGCTATTTGTTGTGACAGTAGGAATTAGTTATAAAATTAATTAATGAAACTTATATGTTTGGAATTTTTTAAAATACATATCATTTTTAAATTCGGAATATCAATTATAGCTTAGGGTGAAATTTTGGCATTGTTCTGAAAAACATCAATTTTTGATTAATAGTGAAACCACTAAGTGGTAGTTAAAAAACTGATTTTTCATTTAAATGAAACATTACAACTTCTGTGATTTGATTTTCAAAAATCCGACATACATGGTTTTCATTAGGATGTAAAATGTGGTTCAATGGGATTAAAATAATTTTTTTGTGAATAGTAACTTTTAGGTTTAATTAATCGCGTTTAATGGTAATTAGTGAAATCTAAGGTAAAAATAATATTATAAAAATATGAAAATACCCTTACACTCATCCTACCCATATTGGATGAGTCATGGACGACCAAGACAATAAATGGGTCAACTTGGGGACCTCATGGAGCCACTTTGGTAGGAAAATGACATTAAAAACTTTTTATTTAATGTTAAAATAAAAATGTAACAAACATGAGTTGTTTTACTAAAACAATTTTTAAATGGGGTTATAAAAGTCATATTTTTTACTATAAATATTAATTATAAATATAAAAATATTTCCAACATCATGATTTTTTTATATAATTTTTAGACATTAAATAAATTAAATTATTTACGAACCATGACGATGCAGTGATTACCTCATTAATTAACGATTTAAATAAAATAAAAAGATAATGTAAAATCTAAGACTTACACTTGTAAAAAACCAATTAGATGAGTATATTTCGAACCCTTATCACCTTATCCTAAAAATATATTAGTTGGGGACCTTTAAAATCCGAAACTCATTATATAATAAAGTAACATTTAATGACTTTCCAAGAGTGCCCCTCCTCTCCTCTTATAAAAGGCCCCCACCACTACCACCTTACTCACACCTTCAAAGCCTTTTTTCTCGGCCAAACACTGACCAAATACTCTCTAAACTTCCCTCTATTACTCTTATAAGCCTCACTTTGGGCATAATTCTTCCCAAGGAAGCCTTTGGCTCAAATCAAAAAGAGTTACCCGATTTTAAGGTAAAGTCTTCTCTTGTGTTCTTTTGTTTTATTTTGCTTCTCCAACCCCCTAAACTCTTTTTATTCTTTTATTTTGTAACAACACCAGTATCCTAAATATACTATGATATTTTTATGATAATTATTTTATTTACACTTACACACACATTCATCTAATGGTTAAAGAACATACCGTTTCTGTGGGTGGCGAAATACTGCCTCACGAAACGATGATTGTTCAATATTATTTTAACACCTCTAATGGTGGCCATTTTGATGACAATATTTTAATATATTATATATATATTATGTTTATGTTCTCCTTATGCTTCTTTCTTTCTCAATTATGTCATACTTTATGATTTCCATTATGGGTAAACGTGATAATTTCATTTTAGGAAGTGCGGACTACCGCCCCCTCAAAGTGATTTGAATCGTTAATGCCATATGTGGGACGTATAAAGGATGGAGTAAATAATATTATACATTATATTATACTGGAATTATATTATACCTTTATATAATTATAATTTCATTCCATTAAATATTAAATAGAAATTAAAGTAGCGTTCATGCATACGTACGACTTACCGTCTCCATGAATGGTGCATTTCATTTCTTAGCTCTAAATGTTATGTAATTTTATAAATTCATGTATATACTGGATATATATGATATATATGATATATAAATCATGAATATAATTCTGTATATAATAGATATTTCACCACATGAACAACTTGTAATTATAAGAAGTTTATTTTTGACTCAAGTACCAAAGATCGACAAAATGACCGTTATTAAGTTAAATAATTACATAATGTTCATAACATGGTAACGAGTGATATAAAAGGAATAATGAACATTGAAAATATTCTTAAGAAAATATAAATTAACTCTAGTTTATTATTCAGGAGGTTAAAGAATGATTGAATCAAGTCAGACACGAGGTAAGGGAACTTCTTAACCCAATTTCCATTCTTTGGGTTAATCTCCTACTTTCAAATTATGTCATGATATTATTATGTCCTATCATGTATTTTTACTTTCTTTATGTGTACTTATAGTGAAAACACATAATAGATCTATTTTATTTAAAAAAATGATCTTTGTAAGGGACTTCGTCTCAATCTCATTTCATTGAGGCATATTTTGTTTTATCCACAACTTTCCTTTATATGGTGTATAAAACCCTTTGAATTTTACTTTTATTCAAAAAGAATCTTTTTAGACGAAGCGTTTTTACTAAACGAAAAAGGAAAGTTTTTTTCTTACGTATGCGACAATAATGACTTCCCCACCGCCGTGACCATTATTTGAGTATCGGCTTCCTCTACAAGCCATAACTTTTTTTAAATGAAAAATTAATATCAAGTTTTAATTTTATTTTATTTTGGTATTTAAAATGGTTTTTAAAGTGTTTTTATTATATAAATGTGTTGTATTGATATCTTGTGATTGAAATGTGGAAATGTTATGTTTCCTTTATGCATGTTCTATGTAATACGATTATGTTATGGTTTATGATATGTTTAAACCTGTTCATATGGGGAATGAATTGGACTTAATAAGTGACAGGTGGAGCCTACTGTAGCTTCTCGATGCATTGGTAGGTCTCATGAGACAAACTAGTATCTTGGCACGAGGCCTTGAAAAAATCTTATTGTAGACTTGGCATGAGGCCTTGTCTACATGGTTATGATAGTCTGGCATTATGCATTCCATCATTATGAAAGTGGTTATTGATATTTAATGTGATTATTCAACTAGTAGAATATCCATTGAGTAAATAAATGGCATTATTTAATTTCATTTTTTCAATATTATTCTGAAGTTCAAGTTTAAAAAGGAGTTTGTTTTAGTTATACATTGCCTTAAATGTTAATGTTTATTTATGAAAGCTTCCGCAATATTGTTGTCCTTACTGAGCATCTGAGCTCACCTCTTTCAATGTTTTAATATTTTCCAGGATGTGAAGAAGTATTTTATGAATGACCTGCAGGGATAGTCAGAAGAGGATATGAGTGTGGACTATGGAGACTTTATTATTGTAGTTTTTCACTTTATGATGTAATGTAACATTTATGAATGTATCTAGTGTTTCCAAGGCTACTAAACTAATCGGTCCTTCGAGACTTGATCTTTTGTGATCATGCCAATGTTACGCAATAATGCACCGACTCTGGGTAACTGGGGTCGGGGAATTACACATTAAGATGTCAATATATTTATATAAGATATATAATATGTTTATGTTTTCCTTAACCTTCTGTATTTTTCATTTATGGCATACCTTTATGGTTTCCATTATGGGTAAACACGATATCTTCATTTTAGGAAGTGCGGACTATCGCCTCCTCAAAGTGATTTGACTCGTTAATACCATATGTGGTATGTATAAAGGATAGATTTAATGATATTATATATGATACCATACTTGAATTATAATAATATTATGTATCATTATGTTTTAATTCCATTAAATATGAAATAGAAATGGAAGTAGCGTTCATGCGTACGTACGGCTTACCGTCTCCATGAACGGTGCATTTCATTTCTTACCTCTAAATGTTATGTAATATTATAAATTCATGTACATAATGGATATATATGATATATATGATATCTAAATAATGAATATAATTTTGGATATAATGGATATTTTACCCCATGAACAAACTTGTAATTATAAAGAGTTTATTTTTGACTCAAGTAGCAATGATCGACAAAACGACCATTATTAACTTAAATAATTACATAGTGTTCATAACGTGATAATAAGTGATATAAAAGGAATAATTAACTTGAAAAAGGTTCTTAAGAAAGTATAAATTAACTCAGGTTTATTATTCAGGAGGTTTAAGAACGATCGAGTCAAGTCTGATTTGATGTAAGGGATCTTACCCCTCTCTTTCTTTTTAAGTATACTCTTTTATGTCATTCCTTTTAAGCTCATATTTCTTATTATTGGGATGTTCTTTTATATTACTCTTACTGTACTTTTTATTTTCATATTATGAGAGACCCTACATTCTCTCATCAATCAATTTTGGATGTTTTCAGTGGCGCTGTTAGGCTGTCGAATTTTCGTAAGAGATCCAACCTCTCTCTTTCTTTTTGAGTACTCTCCTTTATGTCACTTATTTTAAACTCCTATTTGTTATGTTGGGGGATGTTATTTTATTCCTATTGATGTAAATTTTATGTTAATATTATGAGATACCCTATTTGATCTCATAAATACATTTTTGGAAGTTTTAAGTGGCACCGTTAGGCTACCGAGTTTTCGTAAGGGATTTTTCATCTCACTTTTAATCCCGTGAGATTTATGATACATTTGCCACCATTTCCATTGAGTGGTATATATACTTCCCATTATTCTACTCTTTGTGTAATATATTTTTGTTTATGAGTTTTTACATCAATGATGTATTATCCTTCTTTCATGGGGTGTATGTTTCGAAAGATACCAAAGTCGGTAAGGGAACCTTTCACCGTCCTCTTTTTAAAAGGCTTCTTTTGTTGGGTCTTTTAATTTACATATTGTTATGTTGGGATATTTTCTTCTATATCCTTATTTATGTAAATTTTATTTCCAAGTGACGAGATACCTTTTTTTATCTCTCATCAACTCATTTTAAAGTGACGCCGTTAGGCTGTCGAATTCTTGCAAGGGAACTTCTTAACCCAATTTTGATTCTTTTGGATAAACTTGAAGTCCTTGAATATGTCGTTCTATGAATATGTGTGAATAAACTATGATTGTTTTACACATAATATCCACTTATATTTGGTGTATTCGTTTGTCACACATAATTATTTAATTGATTTATCCTTAATACAAGGATACCGTCTTTGTATGGGACTTCGTCTGAATCTCCTTTCATTGAGGCATATTTTGTTTTATACACAACCTTCTTTTATACGGTGTATAAACCCCTTTTACTTTTACATTTATCCAAAAGGAATATTTTTATATGAAGCGTTTTACTAAACGACAAAATGAAATGTTTTGTTCGTACGTATGCGGTGACAACAACTTCTCCACCACCGTGACCATTATTTGAGTTTCGGCTTCCTCTACAAGCCATACATTTTTTAAATGAAAAATAAATACCATATTTTACTTTTCTTTTATTGAAAATGGTTTTCATAATGTTTTTATATCAATGTGTTGTATTGATATTTTGTGATTGAAAAGTGGAAATGACATGTTTCCTTTATGCATGTTTTATGTGATATGATTATGTTATGGTTCTTGGGAATTATTATGAAGATGAGTGGTTCTGTGATAAACTAAGGGCAGGTGAGCTCGATATAGCTCTCTAATGCATTGGGTAACACGAAGGAGTTAAACGTTAAGGTTTATATGAAGAGATTTAGGAAATATACTATGATGGGTATTCCAGACGTAACCAAGAGGGTTACTCCCTACATAAGAATGTTATGAATGCCTCAAGTTACCTTTATGTATTATGATTTCTATGATTTATTTGATGAGGTATGTTAAAGTGATTATGTTTTATGAGTAAAGTATGATTTCATACATGGACTAATGTTTTCATTTCGTACTTTTACATCCCTTATTGAGCTTTTTATGCTCATCCCAAGTTTTTGAAATGCTTTTCACAGGTCAAGGGAAATGTACATGATGTGATGATCGGGTCAAGGATGTGTCATTAAGGAATCCATGTTTTGTTTTAAATATGTTTCCGTCGATAGGAAAAAATGAATACTATCTTTTATGTAACCACATTGTTTAAAAGTGGAATGTAATGCCTGATTTATGATCTAATTCTTCAAAAATCTAAACCTGAAAAGATCTTCTATGTGAATTATTCATTTAATTCAATAATAAGTAATGTTTAAGGCCGGGTCCTTATAGTTGGTATCAGAGGTCGGTTTAGACAAATTTAATGATTAGGAGTTTTTGTTAGATATATGGTTAGTCCCTATATCTATTATTTCAGTTAAATCCTTGTTTTATAACTTTTTTTTTTCAGGTCAAGTAAAGTGAGTTATGAATGGAAGGAGGAGGATCTCAAATGACATTCCTATCTCTTCCTCACGACATGCTTGCAACAATTATTGCAAAGTCATGTTCGGATTATTGTGAAACTTTTTCTAGCATACAACTCACTTGCAAGCAGTTGTTTGAGATATCAAACACATCCACTATACCTCGTTATCATCGTGGATCATGGGTTGTATTTAGGAAAATACTATTTTCACAATATTCTCATATTTTCAAGAAAGGTAAATATTATTAGGGTATTTTCAAATATTTTACCTTATCACAAGAATTTGAAGCATATTATGATTTAAAAAATGGTGCTGAGGAAGGAGACCCTTGCGCAACCTATTTATATTTTCTTTTAAAATATAGTCTCTCAGTACATACTTATGGTATTTTAAAAGGACCAATAATAGAAAGTTTCAACTCAAATTCTGTCAGACTATTTTATAGAAATCATGTTTTATCAGATGTTTCGAAATTATATATCATACATGATTATTTTCCAAAACTATTTTTCTGTGAACACCCATATGTCCCATGTTGTAAAAGGTGTATTTGTATGGAGGAAGCAAATGATTTTGAAGGATCTCTGAATCATTGTTGTAATGCATGGGACTTCTACCTACGTGAACAAGATGACGATGAAACCGAGTGGACTCCATGAACAAGGTATGCTGTTATTCTTTTTGGGAATCATTTTATTTTATGGTGGTGAAATAAGACTTCAAGAATTAAGAAGTTGAGATTGTAATGAATTTGGATGAAAATGACAGGTATAAGGAAACTATTGAGGTTAAAACATGTTAGGGTTATTTTTGAATTTTTATAAAAAGGACAACACACAGACCGTGTGACAACCCGTCGCGTCGGACAAAGCTACAGGAATCGAACCCACAACCAAAGTGCGACTGGTATTTATCTCCTACCACTAGACTACCTGAAGTCCCTGGTTAGTATGACTTATTATTTTTAGTTAGATGATTTTATGAATTAATACTAAGTTGATTTTGGGGTTATCTATGGAAATGATTAACCTATCATGGAGGATATGTGATTAGGTTAATTACTTTTCAATATGAGACTTTTAGAGAAACTGATGTTATTTAGAGATAAGTGTTAATTTGTACCTTGGAAGACTATGTGACTAAATCCTTCAAATATTTGGGTTTTGATATTAGTTTGATTTACTTTGATGAATTTTATGGAAAAGTTGTTTATCGAATGGTCCTTGTTGAACTTTGGGTTTTGTTGGACAAATTTTGGAGATTAAGAATAGATTTTCTTTTTATAAAGGGTTATCCTTTTCTTTATTATCTGATCTTGTTCTAACAATTTTGGTTTTGGTAAGGGTCTAAAGACATGGGAAATATATAGTTCTCTTTTTTAGATTAGGTGATTCTCAAGAATTTTATTATAGTACTCTTAATGTGAATAAGTCTTCCTAAATACTCATCATTTGAGGAAAGTATGAGTTTTTTTAAGAAATCTAGTAAAAGTTGAAAGTCAAAAAGATAAGTAAGTATGTTTCCTTAAGATCAAGAATAAATTCCTCAATGAAAAGTAACATAAAACAAAAATGTTTTCTATTAACTTTTCCTACTGGGAAATCGAATAACGTTTAACCCACCACAAGTTTGTGATTTTTTTGTGGCTAACTTTCTCCTAAACATGTTTTCTATCACTCTCCCTCAGAACATGACCATTTGATTTTTCTTCCATATCCATGTTTTCCTACATGGAAACCTAGAATGGGTTAACTCAGGTGACCTCTGCACTTCTCTTTCTTTCTTTTAAATTGATTTTTTTACCGACTCTTGTTCCGATGTGGGACTTTTAATGATGTTTCCGAGCCCAATTTTAAAATTGCGAGGACACAATTCCCAAAAGGGGGGAAGGATGTAACACCCCAGGTAAATAAAGAATATGACATTTTTATATTTATCCCTATTTGTGAATAAAATGTTAATATTAATTTAAAGGGAACGCTATGCTCTATGTCTTACCCAATACACAACAACGAGTTCCTTTGAAATCTTACGTTGCACTCTAATAAGAAAATAATTTTATTTTAAATGATAGTTAACACCTAGCCGTTGTAATTACGGGAATCAACAGAACTGACTAAAAAATGATTATATATGTTTTTCAAATATTTTTACTTTTTAAAATAAATTTTAGAGGATTAAAAATGAGAATGAATCCAATTTTAAGCGTAAACATTCAAATATTCTTTAAAGGGTCGATTAACCGCCTTTTGATGGCGAACCTCTTTTAAATACACTTTTTGACAATTTTATGTGTTATATTTGACAAAATAAAATTCTTCTTTAGAATGGGGACATCAAAAGTTACTTTGTGTAAAGTTTTGGTATTTTTCCGATAAAGTTCATTTTTAATGAATAGTGAAAAATGTTGTATTTTAATTCAAAAACTCTTTTTAATCTAATTTATTTATATGATTAGATTATCTTTTGAATTGGTTTTAAAGATAAATTAGAATATATTTTTACCATTTAATCCAATAGTGGTCATTGTAATTAATTTCACTTTGAAATTGGACTTAAACTAGTGTCAATCTTTTGATATATATTGTTTCATAAAAACATGCTATTTGTTATGACAACGGGAATTAATTATTAAATTAATTAATGTAACTTATATGTTTTGAATTTTGTAAAATATACATCATTTTTGAATTCGGAATAACAAATATATCTTAGGGTGAATTTTTAGTATTTTTCTGAAAAACTTGAATTTTTGATGAATAGTGAAACCACTAAGTGGTACTTAAAAAAACTGATTTTTAGTTTAAATGAAATTTTACCACCTCTGTGTTTTGAATTTCAAAAATCCAACATACATGGTTTTCATTAGGAAGTAAAATTTTATTCAATGTGATTAAAATAATTTTTTGGTGAATAGTAACTTTTAAGTTTTTAATCGCTATTAGAGGTAATTAGTGTAATTTAAGGTAAAAATAATGTTTTAATATTATGAAATGACCTTGACACTTGTCCTAACCCTATTGGATGAGTCATGTATGACCAATAAAACCCATGATTCTATTTTTGGGACCCCATGGAGCCACTGGGGTAAGATAATGACATTAATGCCTTTTATTTAAAGTAAAAGTAAAAATGACACAAACATGTATTGTTTTACTAAAACAATTTTATATAGGGTTATACAAGTTAGATATTTGACTATAAATAGTAATTAGAAATCTCAAAAGATTTCCTACATCACAGTATTTTTTTATAATTTTTACACATTATATAAATTAAATTATATATGACATCATGATGATGCAGCGATTACCTCATTATTTAACGATTTAAATAAAATGAAATGATAATGTAAAATCTAAGACCTAAACATGTCAAAAACCTATTGGATGGGTGGATTTCGAACTATTATCACCTTATCCTAGAAATTCATCAATGTGGGACCTTTAAAATCCGAAAAACATTTGAAAATGAAGTAACATTTTATACCTTTCCAAGAGTGCCCCGCCTCTCCTCTTATAAAAGGCCCCCACCTCTACCTCCTTACCCACACCTCTAAATCCTTTGGCTCGGCCAATATCTGATAATTTTGTCTCTCCAAATCCTTCTCCTAATCCAATAATCCTTAACTTAGGCAGGAAGCTCTTCAATAAACCCTTTTGGTTCAAACCAAAGGGAGTTACCCGATTTTAAGGTAATGTCTTCACTTGTGTTCTTTTGTTTTATTTTGCTTCTCCAACCCCCTAAACTCTTTTTATTCATTTATTTTGTAAAAAATACAGTATCTTAAATATACTAGGATGATTTTATAAGAAGGATTCGAGATACACTTATACACACATACATCTAATGGTTAAAGAACATACTGTTTCTGTGGATGGTGAATTTCTGCCTCACGAAACGATGATTATTCAATATTCTTTTAACACCTTAAAAGGTGGACATTAAGATGTCACTATATTTATATATGATATATAATATGTTTATATTTTCCTTAAGATTCTTTATTTTTCATTTATGGCATACCTTTAGGGTTTCCATTATGGGTAAACGCGATATCTTCATTTTAGGAAGTGCGGACTATCGCCCCCTCAAAG
The DNA here is from genome assembly GCA_963277665.1 of Viscum album. Classification (NCBI taxonomy): domain Eukaryota; kingdom Viridiplantae; phylum Streptophyta; class Magnoliopsida; order Santalales; family Viscaceae; genus Viscum; species Viscum album. The sequence goes on along the minus strand of OY728164.1, from coordinate 1,040,297,144 downwards.
TGATTTGATTCGTTAATACCATATGTGGTACGTATAAAGGATAGATTTAATGATATTATATATGATACCATACTGGAATTATTATACTATTATGTATCATTATGTTTTAATTCCATTAAATATTAAATATAAATGGAAGTAGCGTTCATACGTACGTATGGCTTACCGTCTCTATGAACGGTGCATTTCATTTCTTACCTCTAAATGTTATGTAATATTATAAATGCATGTATATAATGGATATATATGATATATATGATATCTAAATAATGAATATAATTCTGTATATAATGGATATTTTACCCCATGAACAAACTTGTAATTATAAAGAGTTTATTTTTGACTCAAGTAGCAATGATCGACAAAACGACCATTATTAACTTAAATAATTACATAGTGTTCATAACATGGTAATAAGTGATATAAAAGGAATAATTAACTTGAAAAAGGTTCTTAAGCAAGTATAAATTAACTCAAGTTTATTATTCAGGAGGTTAAAGAATGATCGAGTCAAGTCGGACCCGAGGTAAGGGATCCTACCCCTCTCTTTCTTTTTAAGTATACTCTTTTATGTCATTCCTTTTAAGATCATATTTCTTATGATTGGGATGTTCTTTTATATTAATCTTACTATAATTTTTATGTTTATATTATGAGAGACCCTAATTTCTCTCATCAATCAATTTTGGATGTTTTGAGTGGCACTGTTAGGCTACTGAATTTTCATAAGAGATCCAACCTCTCTCTTTCTTTTTAAGTACTCTCCTTTATGTAATTTCTTTTAAGCTCCTATTTTTTATGTTGGGGGATGTTATTTTATTACTATTGATGTAAATTTTATGTTAATATTATGAGATACTCTATTTGATCTCATCAATCCATTTTTGGAAGTTTTAAGTGGCGCCGTTAGGCTACCGAGTTTTTATAAGGGATTTTTCATCTCACTTTTATTCTCGTGATATTTATGCTAAATTTTCCACCATTTCCATTGAGTGGTATATATACTTCCCATTATTCTACTATTTATGTAATATACTTTATTTTATGAGTATTTACATCAATTATTTATTGTCCTTCTTTCACGGGGTGTATGTTTCGAAAGATACCCAAGTCGGTAAGGGAACCTTTCACCCTCCTCTTTTTAAAAGACTTCTTCTGTTGGGTCTTTTAATTTACATCTTGTTATGTTGGTATATGTATTATATATCTTTATTGATGTAAATTTTATGTCCAAGTTATGAGATACCTTTTTTATCTCTGATCAACTCATTTTGAAGTGACGCCGTTAGGCTGTCGAATTCTTGCAAGGGAACTTCTTAACCCAATTTTGATTCTTTGGGATAAACTTGCACTCCTTGAATATGCCATTCTATGAATATGTGTGAATAACCTCTGATTGTTTTACACTTAATAACCACTTATATTTGGTGTATTCATTTGTCACACATAATTATGTAATTGATTTATCCTTAATCCAAGGATACCGTCTTTGTATGGGACTTCGTCTCAATCTCCTTTCATTGAGGCATATTTTGTTTTATACACAACCTTCTTTTATATGGTGTATAAACCCCTGTTACTTTTATGTTTATCCAAAAGGAATATTTTTATACGAAGCGTTTTACTAAATGACAAAAGGGAATGTTTTGGTCGTATGTATGCGGTGAAAACAACTTCTCCGCCGCCGTGACCATTATTTGAGTTTTGGATTCCTCTATATGCCATACCTTTCTTTTAAATGAAAAATAAATACCATGTTTTACTTTTATTTTATTGAAAATGGTTTTCATAATGCATTTATATCAATGTGTTGTATTGATATCCTGTGATTGAAAAGTGTAAATGTTATGTTTCCTTTATGCATGTTTTATGTGAAACGATTATGTTATGGTTCTTGGGAATTATTATGAAGACAGGTGGTTCCGTGATAAACAAAGGGCGGGTGAGCCCGATATAGCTCTCCAATGCATTGGGTGATACGAAGGAGTTAAACGTTAAGGTTTTTCCAAAGAGATTTCGGGAATATACTGTGATGGGTATTCCAAATGTAACCAAGAGGTTTACTCCCTACGTAAGAATGTTATGAATGCCTCAAGTTACCTTTATGTCTTATGATTTCTATGATTTATTTGATGAGGTATGTTAAAGTGATTATGTTTTATGAGTAAAGTATGATTTCATACATGGACTAATGTTTTCATTTTGTACTTTTAAATCCCTTATTGATATTTTTATGCTCATCCCAAGTTTTTGAAATGTTTTTCAAAGGTCAAGGGAAAGGTACATGATGTGATGATAGGGTCAAGGAAGTGTCATGAAGGAATCCATGTTTTGTTTTAAATATGTTTCCATCGATGGGAAAAAATGAATACTATCTTTTATGTAACCACTTTGTTTAAATTTGGAATATAATTCATGATTTATGATCTAATTATCTAAAACTCTAAACCTGAAAAGATCCTCTATGTGAATTATTCATTTAATTCAATAATAAGAATGTTTAATGTCGGGTCCTTATAATACGTGTGGACTACCGCCTCCAAGAAGCGATATGATTATTTTTTCAGTTCCAATTTGCATGGATGTAATTATTGATAGATTTTATAAATATATATTATTTATATTATATATAAATTATTATTTATAGGTGAATTTTTATTTACCTTTATTGCATTCTATCTGTTAAAAAGTGGAAACAATGTTCATGCGTACATACATCCTACCATCTCCATGAATGGTGTAATTCATTTTTATATATCAAAATTTCATGGAATAATATATATTAATATAAAATGGATAAATATTATATGTATATAATTTTTAGCATTATAGAGATTATGGAACCAGGATCAAAGTAAAAGGACCAAAATGACCAAATCAAAACATACATAAAAAACAAAGCAATTGGTACCCAAAACTGGGATTTTAACAAAGAATTATTAATAAATGGGTTAAAAAAATACTTTAAGTAAATAATATATGGTATGATATATTTTATTATGGTTCATTAAAATATTTATAATAAATATATATTTATTATATTGGTGTTTCAGACAGATACAAAGGGAGTCAAACCCAAGGTAAGAGATTTTCGTCTCATTTTTATTTCTGTGAGACACATGCCATATTCAAAACTTGCTTCATTAATATATTGTATATATTTTAACTGAATTAATTTTAGAATATTTATTATAAAAATTATGGGTAATTACATATCTATACATGTTTATTTCATTTATGGGACTTATGACTTATAAATTACCAAAGTGGAAAGGTATTTTCATCTCACTATTAATTTTGTGAGACACATGCTATGTTCACCACTTGTTTATTTTATGTGGTTTATATAATTGACATGAATTTATTTAATTTTTCTTATTATTAAAATTATCGGTATTTACATATCCATATAATGTTCTTTCCTTCATTAGGCTTATGATTTAAAAATTACTAAAGTGGTAGGTGTTTATTTAACAAACTCATAATTATTCAAGATTGATTATGTTTATGTCACCATTGGAGAAATTATTTTATATTTATATATTAAAAACAATATATTTTAGTATGTTTTTTTATTTCTTTAAATTATAAATTTTTCTTTCAATTTCCACTCTCTAAGTAATCAATACACTGGATTATTATTTTTTAGGAAAGAAGCCCTTGTTTTTATACTAGGTTGGGAATATTTATTTTCAATGTCCACATTTTAATAAAATTATATAAAAGGGAGTTTTTAACATTATAAAATGATTTATTAGAGAGATTATTACCAATTTTTTACTTTTTATTTTTTTTAAAAACGAATCCTCTTGTTATTTTCTAAATAGAGAACCTTTTTAACCTTTTTATAAAAGTGTGAAAGGAATATTTTTAACTTATATGTCATGAATAGAATTTACCACCAGAATGAAAAATCATATATTTGAAGATTAATTTAAAATTCTAAAGTTTATTTTCAAATAAATTTATTTCCCTATTATTTTGGAAATGTTTATATTCTAAATAAGTGATTTTAAAATGAAAACTGGCATTTTACTCAAATCTTTTCTCACGAGATTTTGAAAATATTTCGATATATGTAAAAATAATTTAATAAATATTATGATTTATTGACTTTATATTCTTATGATACCATCCACCATGTTTTTATGGACGGTTTATGACCATCTTGACTTTGTAAAATATAAATATTTCATATACTTGTTCTTCCAATATGGACAATTATTTATTTTTAAGGTATGTTGATTAATTTTTTTTGATTATTAATATGATGACTGAAATGGACATATTAAGTATCAAGTGGGGCTCAGAATTACATATATAATTTTATTAGTTGGTAGGTCTAATGAGTCAAATAATATTGGGTATTTTTCTAAGTCCTTACCCATTTATATATAATGCCTTGGAACAAGAGCTTGATGTTTAGTTTATGATGACTAAAATTATACAATCCATAATTATAAGATTATCTATTAATGTGCATGTGATTATCTGATTTATTATGATATCCATGGATATGTTTTAAGCTCATGTGATTATTTATATGGAATTATTTGATCATCAGTTATTCATACTATATTATTCTTCATGGTTAATTTATTGATTCAATTAAATGTGTTTTCAGTTTTCTATCTTTATATATTGATTATGAATTATGTATTCATGATATTTTATAATTTATGACTGAACTAAATTTTTATTTAAGATCACCCCTTATCTTTCCTTTCCCCAAGATGATAGGGAGTGTATTATGATTAATATGCATGGATATAACAAAGGAAATAATGTCATTATCAAATAAAATAATATTTTCTATTATAAATTTTCTTATTTAGCGTGAGATTCATGTATTTATGTAGTTTTCCAAGACTACTAAACTATTCGATCCATTGGGATGAGGTATCTTGTAACTAGTACTAATTTAATAAAGTAATCACTGACTATGGGATACTAGGGTCATGTATTTACAATAAAAAACCCTTTTTATGTATTAATACCATATGTTTATAGAAATTATGTTTCCTTATCCAACCATGATAAATATCCATATAACCATTCATAGAGATGGTTAAACCAGAAAAAATAATAATATGCTATTATTAATTGGGTAGGTATGATTATGAAATGATTTCATAATATTATTATCATTAAAAAATTAAGAGAACATAATAAATCCATCATTATTATATAATATTACCACTATTTAAGATTTATTAATCATTCACAATATAATAATTATAACATCATTCACATAGGTGGTAAAAATGACCCGAATTGGAGCATGTTATAATGACTGAACAAATAAGAGAAAGATATTTAATAATGGTAATATTAATTTTACAAAAGATTAACAATTAAAAAATATATAATATAATGATAAATAATATTTAAGAATATTTATAAGAATAATAAATGGAAGAAAGATAGGGTAGGAGAAAATAATTATTTAGAAGTGTTTACTTTACTCTGGGATATTTTTTGATTTAGAATGTTTTTGGAAAATATATATGGATCAGAAACTAAAAAAAGTAATATAGGATTATTTTTAATGGAAATGAGGGAAAATATAAGGGAGAATTCTAATTTTTATATTGGATTTTAAGGGGTGGTGGATGGATCCTTTTATAAGTGACCGGAGTGGAACTCTTTTAAATATTGAGATATTTTAAATATAATAAATGTATTTATAATGGAATGTAGATAAATTTTAGTTTCATTTAGAATATAGTATAAGGTATGGTCTAAATCAACTCAACCAATAAAATTGGGGAATGTTTTAGTGATAATTATGGCCTTATCTATTAGGTTAACCCATTTTAAAGTCATTTTTAACTCTTACTATGGTGACTAACTTTTTTCCATGGTAACTTATTTCTATGTACAAAAATTAAGATGCAAACATTACCTAATATTTTATTATTCTAACTCAAAATATGGAATAAATTTTAAATTATTCAATTTTTATAGGTGGTAAATATTAATTTTAATATAAGTACACATTATATAATAGAAAAATACTTTCACTATTCACTATAAATTGAACTTTTCTAAAAAGTTCCCAAAATTTCACACTAATAAAATTTTAATATTATTAATTTAAAAATGAATTCCATATTTCCAAATTTAAAATATAAAATTAATAAAAAAAATTTATTATAAGAATTCATAATGCATATTTTTTTCAATGAGATATTTTTAAGCACAAAATGAATGAATGCTTTATTATGACTGAAAATAAATTTTTTATTATTTTCATACAATTTTTAAGAGAAAGTGAGAAACCACACAAAGTAAAACCGCCAAACATCATACAATGTAAGATATGGTAGAACCATTAAAATCAAGTTTGATCATATTAGAGGCATTATCCATATATAATTTCCATTGGAGACCATTTACTTATGCATCTATGTCATCTTGGACTAGGTCTTCAAACAAATAAGCCATCTTGTTCCACCATTTAATGAACTCCTCCATATATTTATTCCTTTAGTTTAATCCTATTGTTAAAATAAGGTCCTGCTTGTTGATCCAATTACACTACTCTGTATTTGTGTCCACTAGTATCAATATCTTAGATATCCAGTCTGATACCCTTATAGGGGCCTTAATAAGAAAGGCCTCCTTTATCATTTATCTATTTTATTGGTTGATAATCTACCATGCTATTACCTTATGATTAGTATTCTCACTTGCCTCTTGTAACTAATCATTCAGCCATGGTATAACCGCATTATTGACAAGATGCACCACCAGAGAGTTGCCCTGCATTCGGTTAGGGTCATCCATTACACCACATTCATTATATTGTCCCCTAGAGACTCCACCTTCAGATTCATACACAATGGAAGTGAATAAAAATCCATCTCCTTGATCCTCGACTTGATGACTGATATTGTATCCATGGGTTTGGGAAGGTAAGAAAAATCATTCCTCTCTTTATATTTCATCCCCTTAACCAGAATGATGATCCTCAAGTCCCTAAATACCTTTTATTCCTTCATTCTAATCATCTTATAAAGACCTCCGTCGTATCTTCCCTCTATACTATCACTTCAACTAGAAGCCTCATCACTTGAATCTTCTCCAGCCATTCCATGTCCCTCCTTGAAGGAATCTACAGAAACATGATCAATTTGATATAGAATCTGCTCTCCATATCTCATTCCTTCAAAATAATTACTCAGGTTTAAAAAATATAGGATCCTTCTTGGACTGGACCCCTACTTATCATCCATCCATCCATAAGTAAATTGAAAAAATTTCTCCTAGACCTTACATCCCCTTGAACGTCCCTTTACTATCACTTTTAACTCCACTTCAATGTAATTTCCACTTGCAGATTGAACAACCCCAGCATAGAAGATCAAAATTGAAGATGCTAGGGATAGTTTCAAAGGAATTATTAGCAATCACCACTTTGATTCCGAGTATACTTGAAGGATACTGCACTATAGGCTTGGGATCAAACATATCATTCATTAGATGGTTGAAAATATCACACACTTTTAGTTTAGTGTTCCTAAATCTTGGGTATTTATGAATAACATTGGCCAGAATTGGACCACAATTACACTCCTTTTCCACTATTTATTCAAATAAATTTTATATTTCAGTCTTCTATTGAGTTAAAGAATCAGTTACCCTAAGTTCGTCCTTACAGTCATGATGGAAAGTCTGAGGTTAATGACCCAAGCACTTGCAATAAATACAATAATCCATCCAATATTTAAATATAATATCTTGTTTAAAAAAAACTCTTCCCCAACTTGGATACAAATCCACTCCCCCAGCGGCTTGGATACATCCACATCAACACATATATGAAGGTAAATCAAATGAAATACCGAGTTCGTTCTACTATACGAGCACATGAATCGTCAAACTATGTTTTTGAGAAAATAAATAGTAGACATATTTTTAAAGGGTATTGAATTTTCAGGGAAACATAACCATAGTGCTATAGTAGGAGAATCCTGTTCCATATGGAAATCATATGACTAATTGAAAAGAAAAAAATATATTCCATTTAAGATGAAAAGAGAGTTGGGCCAATCATGAGTTAGGTATTTCAATGAAGAAAAATGGATCATAAAATGCCACTTATAAAAAAGACTCATAATCCCACATCCCTACAAACCCCATGATCTAATGAAGCTATCAATGGTAGAAACAAAAGGTTGATGATACCTCAATCAAGGCAACAGATTTATATCCAAAAGGCTTGAAGAATCTATGAACCTTGAGGTTAAATGATTTATTATTAAAATAATAATTTATCTCATTGATAAGTACATGTTTATATCATATTTTATACTACTTAAAAATATTAAGACCTCATCATAATATCTAAGGGTAATATGATTAGTGGTGGACATCACAGGTGTTGGTTTAGCTATTAGGGATCTCATAGTGATTTCCACAATATTAATATTCTCCCAAAAATGATTTAGCACAATCCATACTTATTAAAGTTCATTTTAGGAGTGATCTAGGGAAGAACCCACATACTCTACCTCCTTTACAATCTCAAAAAAATATATTTATAAGGAATACATATACTTCTTGATGCTATTGGTTATCCTTTATATATAAATTCCATAATTCAATTATCTCTATTTATAATTACCAATTCAATGGTTCTATAATAAAATATGTATTTAATAATTTTATATTATTAATATTAAATGGTTCATTTTAGTTTGGTGTGGTGTATAAAATAAAATATTCATAAATATATTTATTTAAGGAGGAATACTTAATAAAACATGAGTTCTTACATTCCACCACCATTAAAAATAAAATTTATCTCCAAATTCAAATGGTTAAAAATAGATGAGGGTAATTTTTTAATATTACACCATTAGGATTCCATATAGCTTATATTGACATGTTATTGTACACTAAATCTTTTATCAAATGGTTGGTGTTGTCTTATATCATATTATCTATTTGATCTAAATTCACAGTTGGTTTCTCATCATGTGAGAGATTTTGTTTTAACTTTAGAGATTTTTTCAGTAAATATGAAGGGTTTGGTATGTATTTACTAAAAATAGATACATGTAACACACCATATAATTAGGATAGGTGTGGATAATCTGATGAATGATATTCTAAATCCCCTACATGATCATGGATCTTAAAGGGAATGATATACTTGAGGCTTAAATTCTCTTTCTCCGGAAATATAATAACCCACTTCTTCAAACTCAAGATCTTATCAAAGATTATCTATATAACTCTTATAACGACTTTATGCCACATTCATATTCCATTGAATGGTTTGAAACTTCCCCTTCATTTCTTAGACGAGGCGATATTCTATTAGGTTTCAATATCTATATTCATTGTAGTAAGTTAGAGTCCAATATCCTTTCCTATAAAGAGACATATATGGTTCCATCTAAATTATAGAATAGAAAATGTTGTATATGAGAACATAAGAAAGGGATATTCTGATACGAACATCCTTATAAATTAATTGAACATGATATCAATATATCCCCCTATTTTTAAATGGTTCTATCAAACTAACTGTATATATGAGGGTGATAAGTAGTGTGAAAACTCAACTCTATCTCTATTTATTTAGGAATACTTATCCAGAACTATGAGTTAAACCTCTGATATCCTTCATATACAATGGTGAATGGTAACTCATATATCCTTACAACTTCTATTTTATTTATCTTATAACGTTGGTCTAGCCAAAATCTTTCTTAATACTAATAAAATGCACTATCATTGTAAGGAGATTGACTACAATGAAAATAGAAATATGGGCTTTATATTTTTTTGGGAGTCTTATGATATAATACATGTTGATGTTTTCATATTTACATAATGGTATTGGTAATGGTTTCATAATCCCTTTATAATTATGTTATTCAGTCTCAACTTACTGGTAGACCAAGCATAGATATACATATTATGAAATATCCATATTTATTTTATTCCATTATATGTTTTTCATTAGATCTATATAAATATTCATGCTTCCTAGATGACTTAAGAAGGATGAGATATTAGAATCATAAAAAAGCTCCCTGTTTAGTTATAGTTTTCATGGGAAACATTTTGGGTTCCAAACCTTATAACTCCATCTTTATCAATGTTCAAATCTAGAATATTTTATACCTTTTTATGTAGCTCCAAATCATCTTTTTAGGACTCTTTGAACTTCATGTTAATGTATATTTGAGCTTACATCTTGGAAATATATGATTTTTATCCATTATTTTTTTCCATTGCAATTAATTGTTTGAAAATCCATGAGTATTGGGTCTTTTTTAACCCTCATCATGGATAAGGTAGCGTGATCTTTCTTACTAAGAGAATCAACCGCATATTTTTCCTTCCACAAATGGTAATGTGTTTAGAATTCATAGTATTTGATTAATTAAAACCATAAAAATTTGTGTGAATATATATATTTTAAAATTTTATGACTCGTATATATATCAAATTTTTTACTATATAGATAATTCCACCAAATATTAAATTTAAAGATCACCATCGTTGACTACAAATCTTGTGTTAGGTAATTTTTCTCATGTGTTTTTATTAACATGAGGAAAACAATTACCATATCATTCTACATGAGGATGAATTCCAAACCCATTAATAAATAATTATTTTATATTATATACCCTTATTCACTGTAAGGTAATATAAGAACAATTGAAGGGAGTAATCTCTTCTTAATCTCATTAAATCATTCCTCATATTATTTTATATAGTAGAACTTCAATCATTTTATTATTAACTTTGTTGAAGAATTAGAAAATTGTGATACATTTCTCACAAACCATTAGAAGTATATATCTAATATAAGAAAAATTTTAATTTTTGTTATAGTGGTAAATATCAACTATTCTTTGATCACATCTATTGTTAATAGATCCATATATATAGACTAGATTTGGATTACATGGTAAATGATACATACTTTTAGTATCCAAAATTTACACTTTATGAACTTGGAATATAATTTATCCTTTCCTAGGATCTTTATAACAATCCTCAAAGACACTTTGTGTTCTTCATTTATCTTTGAATATATAAGAATATCATTAATAAATACTACCAAAATGTTTTTAAGGTAATATATAACGAATTTATTCATCAGATCCACGATGATAATAGGGGAATTTATAAGTCCAAATGGAATCACTTATGAATCCATAGTGTCTATATCTTGTGTAGAAGGATATATTTGGAATATATTCCCTTTTAACTCTTAATTGAAGATTATTAGATTGAAGGTTAATATTTGAGAAATATTGAGCTCCTTATATCTGATCAAATTAATCATCAAAATGGGGTAGAAAATATTTTTTATTGATTTTTATCTTGGTAAGTTCACTATAATCAATGTAGTGAAAAATTTATCCATTCTTATTTTTAAAAAAGAAAACCTTTTCACTGCATGGAGAAGAACTCAGGCATATAAAACCCTTAACTTGTTTTCATGGTGTTTATTATTCAATTCATCCAATTCAATCAGAGGCACTATATAAAGAGTATTTTATATTAGCATATCACCAGGTATGAGTTAAATAGAATACTCTACCTCATGATTTTGGATAATACCAAGAAATTACATATGAAATACATCGACATATTCCAAAAAAATAGTTATTTCTCAATTGAGGAGTTATTCTGTAGCCATTTTAGTTAAATACCCGTCATGATTAGGTATTAAGACTCATATTACATAAGTAGTTTCCATAAGAGGTCCATAGTTAGACATTCACTGATTAGTGATCATAGTGGTAAGTCAATAATTTTTCTTATGAATTTTCCATTCCTTTATGTTTTTAAAATCACAAACACAATTTTTTTAAAGAAAATTATATTTCTTTAAGAAACTTTTTCTAAGGATATTTTCTTTGTCAAAGAATGTTTTTATCTTTACCTATTATCTTTGATGACTTATCTAATATTTTCTCAAACCAAGTCTAACCATATTTTTCTTAAAGAAAAAAATTGGATCCTTATCTAACATATAAACTTATAGTTCCTTAAAATCCAATTTCCCTATAACTGTGAATTTGATTTCACTAAAAATCATTATTTAGTTTCTTCTAAAATAATACCACAGTTTCTTTTAAAATTAGACTCTGATTTATCCCGAAATCAGACTTCAATTTCTTCTGAAATTAGACTCCGATTTCTTCTAAAATCAGAATTCAATTTCTTCTAAAATTAGACTCCAATTTCTTCTAAAATCATACTCCAATTTATTCTGAAATCAGACTTTAATTTCTTTTGAAATCAGAATTTGATTTCTTTAGAAACCAGATTATGAATTCATTTAAACATATACTCTGATTCTCAGTTTTCTTATAATCATTTTGTTTATATTTGTTAAATTTACTTTTCCTCCTTTAAATATTATTATTGTTTTATTGGAACCTATTATGTTTATGTTTATTAAGAATGATAATGTTTGTCTTACATATTATTGATTCTTACACATGATAATGTTACCCATGTTTTCTTATAAGAAAAAATGTCATAAAATATGTTTTTAAACTAACCGTTGGATGAGTGACACATGCACTGGTCCCTCTAAAATTTAAGGAAAAATATAACCATTAGAGGAGGAAGTCAATCATTTGGATTTTCTCTAATAACTACACTACCATTTGAATGATAACAATGCAAGAGTTTTTTCAAACTTTTGATCTTTGGAATGAGGTAATTCTCTGCGAGAGATCTGCTCAAATCTTCCTTGTTCAAATGATGTGAAAAACTTTTTCAAGATGAGAACATATTATTCAATTTTTCTAGTGCGATTCTGATTGTTTCTGATCAATCAAGGGCTTCTAGGGATAGAAAGAAAGATTTACCAATCACCTTTAAGATCGAGGCCTTGTAGGGATAGCAAGAAAAATTCTGATATTCATTTCAAGGGCTTACCCCAGTGTGGGTAAGAAAAACTTTCTTGAACGTATAAATCAAGGTACCTGAATCCAAGGTTGTTGGATACCCATCTCTTTAGGTTAAAATATTTCTTATACTTGTCTTGTTTTTTTATAAGTTTTATTTCCCCTGTATTTTGATAAAGTTTGGAAGTGTAACTTTTACACACTTTCTTATAATTGTATACACTAATATAAATAAGATTCTATATGCTTTAAGGTAAAATCTTTCCCTAAGTAAACTTCTCTCAAGTTTCTTTATCAGACCCATTATTCAGATCCTAATAAAGTTAGTTTGTTTGTAAAGAATTAAAGAGAGTTTTGTGAATCCATATTGTTTAACTTTGTTAAACATATATTTTCTTAATGATAAAACTGAAAATTTTTAAACCTACAATTCATCCCCTCTTGTAATTGATCAATCTAAATATACATTTCAATCCTACAATTGGTATCAAAGAAGGTATATGAAATACTTATACTTACATATAAGTTTTATTACTCAAATTTTTCTTGCCCAAACATTAAATTTTTAATGATTTTCTTAAGTTTTACTTTATAAACTATAGGTTTATAAACCTTTATAATAACCCTTTTTGTGGAAATGTTTTTTTGTATTTTCTTATAAAATTGTAGGAATTAATGTTTGATATATAGACAATTTAATTCTAATATACCTCCAATATTTGATGGAAATGATTATTAATACTAGAGAGAAATGTTGAAGAATTTTATTATCAATTATAGTGTGGATTACTTTGTTATGATAACTAGAGACTACCAAATTCCAGACAAATAGAATAGACAATTCAAAAATCAAGAAAAAAGAGTATCAACTTAACTTTAAGGTACACAAAACATTATTATGTTATATAATTATAAATATATATATATATATATATATTTCTTCTTGTGAAGCTGCTAATAGAATCTGGAAGAAATTAGAAGTTACACTTTTTGGAACATCCAAGGTTATTGAAACGAGAAGAGCTATGGTTAGAGTTGAATATCATGGTTTTATATTTTCTTATAGAGAGCTTGTATGAAAATTTCAACAAAGGTTTATGAAAATCATCAATAGCCTTCAGTGTATGGGTGAAAAAGGAATTTATGAGGATATTTTTATGTATAAGATAATAGATATTATTCCTAATGAGTGTGCATCCAAAATAACAGTGATTGATGAGAATAGAAAAGTTTCAAACATCACCCTTGATGAGTTATTCAGGACTATTCTATAGTATGAAACTATAATGAAGATATATGTAGAGATAAATAAAACAAATAATCATAATGGTAGTGTTTATTTCACTAATACATCAAATGATATAAAATCTAAGACTCTAGAAATAGTTACTAGATCAACAACCAAGAAATCTACTATTATATATATGAATCAACTGATAGTGATCATTCTTAGAATGAACTTTATAATCATTCTAAAATAATGAAAAATATTATGGTAAGGAAATATTTCCAATATAGATAAAAGAATAATGATAGAAAGGATAAGAAGTATTCAGAAGTGACTTATTATGATTGTAAGAGGGCAGGTCATATCAGACCATACTATCCTATTCTCAAAAGGAAATAAAGAAAGGATATACGTTCAGAAAGAAACAAGAATAAGTACTACAAGTCTATGTCTAAGAATGTACTAAAATATAATGATACCTATAGTGATATTAGTGGTGATTATTTTGATGGATCTTCTGATACTGAATCTTATGGATAGAAGAATACTGTTCTAATAGCCATAATTCCAACTAAAAATCAATCTCACATGGCTAAGGTAAATACTACTGCATCATTAACTTATATTTATTTAAATTAATTTTTTTATAATGAATAATATTATGAATCATTGGATGAAAATTATTCCTCATAAGAAGATAAAACTTTACCTTTTTTTGAATAAGTATCCAGGTTTTTTATTTTACTTGAGAATAAGAATTGTAATATCAAAAAAAACTTAATAAGGAAAATTCTATAATCTATATTAAAAAAAAGCATCATATCCTTCAAACTTTCTTGATCAATGAATTATTTATTTTGAAAATAAATAAAAAAACATTAAGGAAATAAATTATTAGAAGGATAAATTTTATAAGGATCTTGAAAAACTTATTTCTAAAGAAACTATTTTGGATACTAACTCAAATTTTAATACAAATGAATATAAAGATAAGAATATATTCATCTAACTAAAATCTGAAATATTTTCCTTAAAAAATTTTTTGGAAAACTTCACTCATTAAAAGGATGGGTTTGATATAATGTATGCACAACTTCATTCTCTTAGTAATATTTATGGATTTTGTTATTCTCATTCAATACTAGTTTTTAGTCATAACTATTTTGTACCCCAAAGTGGTCCTTTTTTCACTAAGTTTTAATGTGGTGGACATTTGGAGAAAACATTTTCTTAAAAAAAATCCAATCCTAAGGTTTTTATAAAAATTAATTTTCTAGTCAAATGTGGATACCTAATATTTCACTTTCTAGCATTGCCGGATCCAAGAAAGTTTGGATTCCAGAAGTCTAACTATTTTATTTTCAAGCAAACAAAGGAAGTACCAATAAAAATACCTGGTATATGGATAGTGGATTTTCCTGGAACATGACTGGTAACAAAAAATTCTTTGAAAAGATTTTTATGATGAAAGGTAGAAAATTATCTTTCAGAGATAATGCTCAAGGAGAAATTATTGGTATGGGTAACATTGTTCTTCTTGTAAAATCCTTAATTTCAAATGTTTTATTACTTAAATTCCTTGAGAACAACCTTATAAGCATAAGAAAATTATGTGATAAAAGTAACCTTGTAAATTTTAGAAATGACAAATGTCTAGTACAAAATTCCAAGGAATAACAAAAAAATCATTGAAAAGATTATTAAATTGAAAGGTGGAAAAGTATCTTTTAGAGTTAATTCTCAAGGAGAAATTGTTGGTATGGGTAACATTGTTATTCTTGTAAAATCCTTAATTTCAAATGTTTTATTTGCTAATTTTCATGAGAGAAACCTTATAAGCCTAAGAAAATTTTATTTAAGGTTACCTTGTGAATTTTAGAAATGATAAATGTCTAGTACACACTTCCAAGGAAGAGTTTATTCTATCTTCGCATAGGCAAGAAACTATTTACAGAATTAACTTATAGGGACTTAGGATCCAAGACCTACTATGCCTTAGTGAAATGGAAGATAAATATGGGTTATAGAATAGAAAACTAGGACACTGTAACCATAGTAACTTATGAAAAATCTCAAAGAAAAGACTTGTTAAGTATCTGCTAGAGCTTAGATTTTATTCTTCAAAAAGTTGTGATCTTTTTCAATATGGAAAGAAAAATAATTCATTATTTAAATCAATTAGTGAATTTGAAACATATGATACATAAAAAATAGTGCATATTAATATTTTAGGGCCAAAACAAACTAGAATTAATGGAGGAAAATTCTATGTATTTATTTTAGTCGATGATTACAAAATATTTACATGGGTCTATTTTCTGGAAAATAAATCTACATACTTTTCTTATTTTAAATGAATTCAGCCAAATTTAAAAATGATAAAATACTTCCATTGATAACTATTCATATTGATCATGTGGAAGAATTTTAAAATTCAGGTTTTGAAACTTTTTATAGTAATAAAGGCATTACTCATAACTTATCAGCTCCAATAACTCCTAAAAAAGGTGTTGTTGAAAGAAGAAACTGAATTCTTCAAGAGATAACAAGAACCATGTTGAGTGAATGTTATATTCCTAAATAATTTTGAACAGAATATGTAAGTATTGATTTCTATACTATAAATCGAGTTTTAATAAGACCTTTTCTGAATAAAACACCTTATGAATTATGGACTGGTAAAAACCTAAAGTTTCTTACTTACAAGTATTTGGATACAAATTATTCATCTTGAATACTCAAGATAACATACATAAATTTTCACCCAAATCCAATGAAGGAAATTTCATAGAATATTACACAACCTAAAAATCTCATGGAGTTTTTAACAAAAAATCTTGTACGGTTGAAGAAACAATACAAGTTAAATTTGATTAAACTGATAATTTTTTAAACAACTCCAAACTATATCATCTGATGTGTTTTCAAACAATAATTATCATCCTTTGATGGAATATTTTTCTAATAAAAAAAATACTCTAGAAAATGTTTCTGAAGTATTTACCATAGAATATTTATTTACCTTATGTTGATGAATAGGTTTTACAGAACCAAAATACTCTATTGTTTCTTAAGAATCATCCTAGTGATAGTATTATTAGTGATGTAAAAAAACCTATAAATACTATAAGTTCTTTAATAAATGAAGTAGATCATCTATAATTTCTTTCCCAATTAGAACATAAAAACACTGATGGAAATTTAGGTGATAATGATTGGATTAAAGCTATGCAATTTGAACTAAATGAATTCGAAAGGAACAAAGTCTATAGCTTGGATGAAATACCTACAAAAACTTATGTAATTGATGTAATGTGGGTGTTCAAAAATAAATGTGATTAAAATGGAATCATTGTAAGAAATTAAGAAATATTAGTTTCAAAAGGATATAACCAACAAAAAGTAATTGACTATTAAGAAACCTACAACCCAATAGATAGAGTTGAATCTAATCATATTATACTAGACTTTGCAGAATTTTTAAATTTAAAACATTTTCCAATGGATGTAAAATGTGATTTCTATAACGGATTTGTTCAAGAGGAATTTTATGTTGAGAAACCTCCTTTTTTTGAAGACAAAAAACATCCTGAACATGTTTACAAACATAATAAAGCTTTATATGGATTTAAACAAGACCCCAGATCCTGGTATGATAGACTTACCTGATTTTTGATAAAAAATAATTATGTTAATAGAAATGATGATCTGAACCTTTTATATAGAAAAATCATAAAAATGATTTTATTATTCAAATTTATATTTAAGACATTATATTTGGATCAACTGAGAAATCTTTAACTGTTTAATTTTCAAATCTTATGTAATTTGAGTTTGAAATGAGTATGTTAGATTAGTTAAAATTTTAACTTGGTTTTCAAATTTCTCAAAAACTAGAGGGAACATTTATATATCAATATAAGTCAATTAAATATATTATTAAGAAGTATAGACATGACAACACTAAAAGTATATGTACTCCAATCGGTACCTCAAACACACTTGATCTTGATGAACCTAGAAAACTAGAAGATTAATCATCTTTTAGAGGTATGACAGTTAGTCTATTATACCTAAGAAACTAGTAAACATGAATTAATGTTTTCAATATGCTTATGTGAAAGATATCAATCTATTCCAAAATAATTCCATTTAAGAGTAGTGAAAAGTGTTTTCGCTATTTAAGGGGAAGCATGGATTTAGGACAATTCTATTATTCTAGAAAAGATTTTATTTTAAAAATATTTTCTGATGATGACTTTATTGGATATAGAATGGATATAAAAAATATATGCACAAATTTTCATTTCTTAAGATATTCATTTGTTTCTTGGTCAATAAAGAAGAAACACTTAGTAGCACTTTCAATTACTAAAGCTGAATATGTAGTAGTTGGAAGTTGTCGTGCTCAAGTGTTGTGGATGTAAGACACACTCACAGACTAAGGCATAAGTTTTACAAAAACACAAATAATGTGTGATAATACTAGTTCCATCTACCTAAGAAAAAACCATGCACATCACTCTTGTGAAAAAAACATATACATTAGGCATCACTTTCTTAGGGATCAATCACTTAAAAGAGATACAATTCTTCAATATCTCAGAATGCAAGATAAACCTGATGACATATTTACAAAATCTTTATCCTCCAATATATTTGAATACATTAAACAAAATATAGTAATTTTAACTGTAAGGTAATAATCCATATTAACTTTTTTGTTAAAACCTATCTCCTAACGTTAAAATACCCCTTTTCCAGTGGGAGTACATATATTTACTCTTCAATATTTCCTTATTCAATTTTTTTTTTCTAGAACAAAAAATTTTGGAATCTAAAAAGTTTTTATTTCCCAAATAATGATTTTTGGAACCTATGCTTTATAAGAGGAACCATATCAATACTAACAATTCTTTCTGAGAAATCTAAAAGGTACGTTTTCTAACTTATATCATCGTAATCAAAATTTTTGTTTTTTGGTATTTCAATCTTGTTTTAAGAAAACATTATCATATTTACTTTCCATAAATCTTAATTTTACTTAAAACCTCAAAAGATTTGAACCTATGAGTCATTCTTCATCATTAATATCTACCATTAGATCTGATCAAGGCAATCTCAACTATTGAATTTATTTGGGAATATGAACTGATGTCACGAAGCCTATATAAAGGAACCCCCTATTCACATCCATCATCAGTAATATTACTGATTTTTTACTGAAGCTCTGCTGCTCTGGAAAGTTTCCATTTAGTTTTCCATTATTCCAATAATCTTTGAATGTCTCTTGAAGTTTCCTCATAGACTCTGATGGAATCAAACAAGGAACTCAAGGATTGGATAATTTTCAGGGAAAGGTTGGTGGATCTAAATTTCTTTGTCAAGTACGACTCCTGGATTTCAATAATCATAAAGAATAATGGACGGGAAAGGCTATGCATATCCAATGAGAAGAATCAGGATCCTGTATATCCGGAACTTCTTATAGAATTTTATGATAGAGTTCATTTTTATGTACAACGTGGAAATGATATATTTTCTTTTAAGAGTTATGGAATGACTTATTCTTTATCTTTCAACAAAGTAGCAAGTATTTTAGACATACCTTATGAAGGAAAATAATTCTGTTACTCTCATAGATTTCCAGATAAGGAAGGTTCATTTGAGAAGGTTAAGGCTATTGAGTTCCATGGAGTTAAAAAAGTCAAGAAACAAAAGCTCTCATATTTCAACCAATAACATATTGATATCTCTTGGGATACAAGTTTTTTTGATTCTAATAATGTGATACAAGGATTACCTTAATATATGTAATATATCCATGATGGAATTTTTGGTGAATATAAGAAAATTGAACCTCATCAAGTACATTCTTTTCACCACCAGTAATATCAAGAATGGTACCATCAAGTCTCAGATAACAATGTATCTTATAATCTTGTCAAATATTATTTTATTATTCTTATAATACTTCAAAATACCTTTCATCTCAATGGCCAATGTTTTTAATATTTTTTTTATTAAGTGATGATACCCTAAGAAGGACAAATATTGGTTTTAGTGTTAAGACAATAGAGTTCATTGAACTTCCTAATAAAAATGATCAAGATGCTAGTAAAAAAGGTGAAGTTGGTAAAATATTCAAACCAAATCCTAAAAAAATAAAAGGTGAAGAAACAGAACTGAAAGAACAAGAACCATACCTAATTCAGTATCTACACCACCAAATCCAAAGAAACAAAATTTTTTTTTTGATAAAGTTGTTGCTAAATGGAGAGAGCTCAAGAAGAAGAATAAAGAAGGAAGGATATGCGGTTTGTGTGTTATAACTGGATGAGGATAAGGCCTAAAAAATTCAAGGATATGAAGAGATTGAGTGGTATGACAAATAGATGAAGGTAATTAAGAAAAAGTTGAAGGATGAAATTATCCAATATTTTATTAAAGATTCTGAGAAGGGATCTGAACAAGTCCAGGTACCAGATTCTTTCTTGCAAAAACCTGCGCCAACCAAGACTCTGGTTACTGATAAAAGAAATAAAGAAATTTCTATTCTAGAACCCATAAATGAAGAAGAAGAATAAGAATAGGAATAGAAATAGGAAAGTGATGATTTGATAAGTATAGTGGAATAATATCAAGAGGATATCCATTATGATAAGCTTTCTATAAGAACATACCAAGATGAATCCACCAAGATAATTTCAAAAGAACAATCTATTCTAAAAAAAGATGATGCTCAAGATGATCTTGATAAATCTTTATATGATGAGAGTAGTAATATTGATTTTTTTCATCACGTTTTTGATAAATAAATTAGTGACAATGGTTCTGATAAGTAATCTAATGAAAATGATGATAAAATAGTGAATGTTTCTGATAGTGAGCATGATTTGTATAAAGTTGAGTAGAAAATATCTAATGCTGTAAAGGTAAGAAATTGGTTGTTGATTCTCCAAATAAAGTTTTATTTTCAAAATCAAATAAGGATACTATTGGAACATCAAAGAGGAAACCATATAAAAAAGATAAAGTTACCTACCTAATAAAAGAATTTTTCTTAGAGTCTTCATCTTCCTTAGGACATGATTTTTTTGCTTCAGTACTTGAAGAAGATTGTTAATATAATTCGTTTATTTATAATAATTGATTCTATATGTCATATTCTTCAATAAATAGTCAATCTAAATTTTGATTAAAAAAATATTCTTATAGAAAAGTTTTTCAAACTTGAATCTAAGTTCAATACATTTCAGATTAATTATGATGCTCATGGGAGAACTTGAAAATAAATAACTTAGTGTTCCAAGTCATTGCTAGATGATATTTAATTTTTTGATGATTTCACTAATTCAGTCAAGGATGATTTTGATAAGTTTGGTGAAAGAATAATGAATCTTTCAACAAGTATTTCAGAAAATATAAAGGTAGAGAAAGCTAGATGGAAACAGGAAGATAAATATCATAATGGGAAGATGAATTCAGTTTCTCTCAATCTAAAAAGTTAAAGGGAACTCAGGGAAGAAATGGAAGAAAAATTCAAAGATAAATAAGAAGTGAAAAATTCTCAAGGATAAATTCTTAAGTCTTAAGAAGACATGATCAAATATCTCTAAAAGAAAAATTAGGATCAGGATCAGCTGATCAAGAAGTATGAAGATGATCATAAAAAATTGAATAATCTCAAATATACATTGAAAAAGATAATTCCAATAGAGAAAACGAAGAATGAATGATTTTTTTTATTAAACTCAGATCTTTTTTGTATTTTGTTGGTGACAAATTTTCCATCTTAATGTGATTTATTATATTTCCCTTATTTTGTTTCACATATTCCTAACCGTTCATGTATAATTTTTTTATTTACCTCCACTCTTTTTAAAAAATTACAAAGGGCGATAAAATAATGAACAAAAAGAATATCATGTTAAAATAAGAGAATGTACTAAGTAATGGGGAGATTACTTAAATAAGAAATTATTAAGTAATACTGAGTTATTTTTCAAAGAAATTCAAGAATATGATCTTTGCAATTTCAAAACCTAAAGGGGAGTTATTCATATTCACTATGAGATATAAATACAAAGGGAGATAAGTATTTATTTTAAGATTAATAATTAAAACCTTAGTCATTATATTTCTTTACAAAAAGTTATTTGTGCTTTCCAAAAAGGGGGAGATTGTTGTGTTGATAAGTTTCCTTATGAATTTTCCATTCCATTATGTCTTGAAAACCCCAAACACATTTTCCTTAGGAAAATTATCTTTCTCTATGAAACTTTACCTTAAAAAGTTTTATTTTTCGAAGAATTTTTTTCTCTTTACTTATGACATTCAATTCATTACCAAATATTTTCTCAAAACAAGTATAACAATATTATTATTAAAGACAAAAATTGGAACCTTATCTAACTTAGAACCTTATATTTCCTTAAATTCCAATTTCCCTATATTTTTGAATCTGATTTTTCTGGGAATCATACTTTGATTTCTTCTAAAATCAAACTCTGATTTATTCTAAAACCAGTCTTCCATTTCTCCCAAAATAAATCTATGATTTCTCCTAAGACTGAGCTCTGATTTCTCCTGAAATTAGACTTCTATTTATCTTGAAATAATACTCTGATTTATTCTAAAATCATAATTCTATTTTTTATGAAATCTGACTCTGATTTCTTCTGAAATGAGGCTATGATTTCTTCTCAAATAAAAAATTGATTTCTTCTAAAATGAAACTCTAATTTCTTTTAAAACCATTCTAAGATTTCTTTAGAAACTAGATTCTGTGTTTATCAAAACATAAAATCTGATTCTTAGTTTTCTTAGAATTTGAATATTTATATTTTTTAAAGTTACATTTTTTCTTTAACATATTGTTCCAATTTTAACAGATCCTATCATACTTATGTTTTTTATCCGTGATAATTTTTTATTATATATTGATTTTTCTTACACATGATAATGTTTCATTTTTTTCTTACATGAAACAATGTCATAAAATCTATTTTAAAGCCAACCATTGGCTGAGTGACACATTTATAGGTCCCTCCGAAATTTAAGGAAAAATATAACCATTGGAGGAGAAAGTCTACCATTGGAATTTTAACATATAAATACCCAGCCAATTGAATGAGATCAATGCTAGAATTTTTGTTTAGGGATATTTATATCTATAATAATGTGATTATCTACGAGAGCTATGCTCAAATATTTCTTATGAGAATGCTTTTAACAAATTGTTCAAGCTGAGAACATCTTGTTCTACCTACTTATTGAGATTTTGATTATTTTTGATCAATCAAGGGATTCTTGGGATAATAAGACCGAGGTACCGATCACCTTAGAGATTGTGGGATAGTGGGGATAACAAGACAGATTCAAATATTAGTATTGAGGGCTTACCCTAGTGTGGGTAAGACATACTTTCTCAAAAGTATATATCGAGGGACCTTTATCCATGGATCTTGGATACCATTCTATTTGGGTTAAAATATTTTTTATTCTTGTCCTATTTTAGTTACAAGTTTTATTTTCACTGAATTTTTTTAATGTTAGGAAGTGTAACCTTATTACACTTTCTCATACATTTATACACTTATATAAATAATTTTATATATGCTTTATGGCATAATCCTTCCCTAAGTAAACTTGTCTTAATTTTCTTTATCAGATCCATTATTCAGATCCAAAAAAATTTGGTTTCTTTGTTTGGAATTAAAGAGGGTTTGTTAATCAATATTGTTTATCATTTTTAAATATAAATTTTCATAAGGGTAAAAATGAATGTTTTTAAACCTACAATTAACCCCCTCTTTTAATTGATCAATCTAAATATATCTATTTCGATCCTACACTCAGAAGTATTTAGGATATTAAATGTGACTTCCATATCCTAAAAATTAATATGGTATATATATAAAGAGATCCAATAAATGCCTAAAATCACATAAAATTCAACCAAAGTAAGGATTATAAAATTTCAGAAAAAATATGAAAAAATGTTATCATAGAGGATTGGTTGGCTTGATATGCTGTTATCGGATGACCAAGAGCCTTTATTTATAATTTAGTATCGATTAATTGAGTTGGTGATTTGATGTCTTTAGTAAATGTTCTAGATATAAAGAATTGGGTAAAACTATAATCAAATAAAAAACATCACTTTTATAGAGTGGATGATATTTGTACCTTTCACCACTTCATTTTCATGATCGATTTATGAAGTAGTGATATAATAGGCTTTCCCTTATTCCCTTAAATTATGAGGTTAAAGTAATTAATTATTTCCATCAAACCGTTGATTGGGGAATTGATTCATGTAATTTCCTAACTCCCTACATTTGATTCATTGGAGTGTGGGTGGATAACTATCTTGGGAGTTCTTCTTGTCCGCTGTGTTAAATCATTTTAAGTATTACGTTAATAGTTTTGTCTTAGTGGCCTACTTAAACACACTTAAAACACTTTTTTGATCTCTTTAGGGAATTAAATGGGTGATTGATCTCACATTTTCAATATATATGTAGTTTCAATTTCTTTCCCCAATGTTACCTATCAATAAAGATTCCATGATACTCAAATTTCCCTTTTTTCTATTAAAAATAATGAGAGTTCCCAATTTCTATCACCACATTAAGGGAATATCAAAAAAAATTTATTCATATGTTACAAATTATGTTATGGATAATGTTATTTTAAGACTTAGTTTTAGGCCTCCACATAATTGATCTATCTTTCTTTCAGAGTCAATAATAAATCTGGGGGTGTATCTTGAATGTCTCTTGACCTAAGCCTTATCCAAAGGATTCATCCAAATTTTGTTTCAGATCATTAAGCCTCCATTGTATTTTATTATGATGATTTTGAGGAAAATATTTGGTGAATAATATTTTCTATAATTCCTCCCATCCCATAGATTCAAAATTTTTTCTTTTCCATTCTATTTTTAATTAGTTTATACCATCGTAAATGTTTTCTATCCAAAAAATAGATGACTAGAGAAAATCTATCATTCTTTGATAATAATATAACATAAAATATTTTATATACTGTATTAATCCATTTAACATTAATTAATGGGTTATAAGACCCCCTAAAGGATGGTGTAAATTGTCTCATAAAGGGATTTTTAGTAATTTTCTCCATTCTTGGTGCATTTGGGTGTTCAACATTGTTCACATTACAAGTCATTGATTGAGAAAGTTGGGAAAACATTTCCTTGATGTTTGGAATCCCATCCCCCATCCCATTTGTTTTTTTATTGGGGCAATAACCACATTTTCCTTCACACCCATTGTTAACTAAATTCCTCCTAGTTTGATGAATTTACTAAAAAATGTAATGTTAGGGATAATAATACCTATAAAAGGAAAACAATGAACGTAGAAGAAAAAAAACATAAATAATGTTCCTACCCAAAATTATAAACTTTTTGGTTTCAATCTAGGTTATCCATGATCATTTCCTCTTAGGATTCCTAACCTAAACAAATTCAAATTTTTCATAATGGTTCATAAATAGAAAATGAATTAACTAAAAAATAATCCCTAATAGTTTCAAAATGTGTGTATAGTTAGGCCTCATATTTATGCATTAAGTGAAGATTGGGTTAAAACACACCCAATATTTTTATGAAGATTACCCATAGGTTAATCTATACAATAGCTTGTATCAAATCATTCATATCGAGACATGGATTTTATTTCTAGAAAACTACAGAATCCATACTTTACCAAAAATTTAGCATGTTATCCTATAATTATAATTATTCCTCGGTTTTTAATTAAAGTTCACTCATCATAATCCATAAAATATCCAAACTCTTATTTAATACCATCTAATATGATCTAATCCCAACACATAAATATATTGCATCATTTTTATAATTTAAACATTATATGTCACAAGTAATATCACAATATATAATATCCAAAAGTTTAATGAATTTTTTCATTAGGTATATAAAAATATTATTACACATTATTACATTAAAATATACCATGATCAACCTTACATAAGTATTTCTTCTATACATAGTCTTGCATATAGTTTCCTAGTTAATGAAAAACAAAAAGACAAGGGTTAAATGAAATACATCATAAGGGAAACATATTAATGATTCATAAAGGGTTAGATAATAAACAAGGGAGAAGACATGAATCATAAGATAAGTATCATATCAAAAGGACCTTGAAATCATATTAGATAATCATAAGAAATGAATGAATTTCATAGATAATGAAATAAGATAAAAGAATCATTACACACAGATAAAACATATACCATGGCTTATAAAAAATTGAAAACAATAAAAATCCAAAGAAACATAACATTAGATCATGGAACAACATGGAAATGTGGAACATATTTATAAATATATAATAAACATAATCAATGGGAAACATTATGAGAAAACCCAATCATTCCCACACTTTTTGAATAAAACTATTCATGTACATGATTTAAAAATGTAAGAAAACAGAATCATGCCCACACATTTTATTATCTCATGAGATATAAAACCATAACCAATGAATTAGAGTGCTATATTTCATCCCAATAATCATTATCCATTCATATTTTTGCTACATAGAAATAATCATTCGTCATATCATAAAGAACCCATGGTAAGAAAATGGGTTTCATATCATTTTGAATTGTTATCATATAAAAATGATATCATGAATTAAATTGGATAAGATAAAAATCCAATCAACCAAAAATACTATTTTATAATAGAATTTATAATATGATTAATAAAATTTATCCAAAGGATATACATCATATAGAGTAAAATAGAATATAATATATAAATTTTTAATTTTTTTAATGGTATCATGAGAGAATAAATTACAAGTAACTCAAGAAAATATATTTTTTGAAGTAAAAGAAAATCTTTTTTAAAAATTTAACCCAAAAAAGTATATTAATTTTTAAAATCTTAAAAATAAGTAATTATCATACTAATACATGTAGAGTAGAATCTAATAATTTATACATGAAAAATAAATTCTTTTATTATTTTAAAACAACCTTATTGAAACCCAAATTGTTAAAAGGATAACAAAAACCTTTATTTAGATAAATTATGGGAAAATATAAACAACACAGGAGAAAAATCATATTTGGGTTTCTAATTGACAAAGTAATTTATTGTGGTGAAGAAAAATATCAACATAGAGGAGAATGTTCCATTATAAAGGGTTGGAATTATTCTTAACAATATAGAATGTTAGGATGGAGGGAATTGATAAAAGACGAATTTTTTATGGGAAAATTTAATTCTATACATAAAAAAAGAATAAATCATATATAATTATAATTTAGTGGAATAATAATAACTTTTTAGAGATTAGTCAAAGAAATTAATTTATGACTAAACGAAACAATATGGATTCGGTGAAAACACTTTCTGTGGATTCCTACTCATTCAGATGCATTATATATTCTTTTATAATACCCACATACTAATTAATCAAATATTATAAAACCAAATCTATATTTATTAAATTTTTTAATAATATTTTATGTTAATTTATTATGTATTTTTTTATTTACTATAGTTAATATTAATTATTTTTATTTAGTGGTATTAACCATACCATGTTTGTTTTGGTATAATGGTTTAGGATTTCAATATTTATTTACATGTTTTACATCTCCATAACAGAGAAGGTACTAGAAATATAATTTCCATAAGTATTTAATAAGTTCCATGTTCAGTATATGGAACATTGAAGTATTATTTGTAAATATAGAATTTAAAATGAGTCTATTTTGGTAACATTTATTGAACACAATATTATTTAGTAATATTGATTAAATATTAATATTATCATTAAAGAAACAATTTTTTTTAATGTTAATATATAATCTTAAAATAAATTACAATTCCATGACCATCCATGATAAAAAGTTTTAACATCATTCAAGTTGGGTGTTCAACTGACCAAATTAATAACACACTAGAATTAATTGGATAAGTATGATTACAAAATAATTTTATTATAGTATTATCATTAAAAAAATTATAATATATAAAATTTATCATTATTATATAATATTTCAGGTATTTAATATTTTTTTATAATTTCTGACATAATCATTATAACATCATTCATTTCATTGGTAAAACTAATACAAACATGAGAATGTTTCAATGAATAAACGAATAAAAAAAGCTATTTAATAATGGTAATATTACTTTTAAAAAAAATTAATTATTTCATAAACATGATAATATAGTGATAAATAATTTTTTTGAGTAGTTTTAATTATAATTAATGGAATAATGATAAGAAAAGAGAAAATAATTACATAAAAAAATTTACACTTCTCTTTGAAACCTTCTTGATTTAGTAGGGATTTGGGAAATATATAGAGAAACTATACTAAAAAATTTAGTAGAGGATTATTTGGAAAATAAATTTGGTAGATAATATTAAATAATTATAATATTTATCATGTATTTTTTGGTCTAGTGTAAGGATACTTTTATAAGATAGGAGAGTGTAACTCTTGTAAATATAAAGAACTTTTAAATATAAAAAATGAATTTCTCATGGAAAGTGAATATAATTTAGTTAAATATTAAACATAGGATAAATTAAGGTAAAAAACAAACAAAATATAAAATTGGGACTTGTTTGACTAATAATGTGGCCTTATCTCTTAGGTTAACCCCCCCATTTAACCCTTTTAACCCATATCGGGGTCACAAAATTTTACCATGGTAAACTTATTTTTATACTAAAAAACTAAGTTGAATTATTAAATAATATTAATTATTCTAATTCCAAAAATTGTATCTAATTTTAAATATAAAATTTATTTTGGTGGTAAAAATTAATTTTTATATATCCACATATAATACAATAAAAAAAATATTAATTATTTCTTAAAAATTCAAATTTTTAAGAAAATTTAAACAATTTCGCCTTAAGAAATTTTTTATACGATGAATTTAAAAATTATGATAATTTTATAAAATTTAAACTCTAAAGGAGATAAAAAATAATTTTATTATTAGAACGCGATATGTGTAAAACAATTTTCTATATGATATTTTTAATCATAAAATTAATCAAAGCTTTATTATGAAAACAATATTTTATTTTTTCAATAATTATATATTTATATCACTCTAAATACAAATTAAAAACCCTTTTAAACCTATATATTATATCTTAGGGTATGATAATAAGTTGTGGTAATTGTATGCTGTGGTTTATCTAGCTTGGATATCATAGAAATTTCTATTATCTTGTACTTCCCCCACATACAATTTTACTAAATCCATACTTATTGAAGTTTATCTTGGTCTTGTTCTGAGGAAATCCCTAGAATTTCTACCTCCTTAAAAATCTCATATAAATGATCTTAATAAGGCAAAATTATACTGTTTAATTCTATTAGTTCTCATTTTTGTATGAATTTCATATTTTAGTTATATTTATTTATACCTATGAATTCAATTGTTATGTTATAACAGTCATATTTAATAATTTTATTTTATTAATATATCATTGTTCATTTTAGTTCAGTGTTGCATATGAAATAATCTAACCAATAAAATATTTATTTGAGGGAAAATAAATAAAAAACCACATGATATTACATAAAAATAATAGATTAATCATTGCATCGATGATGGTAGGATCAGTGAAAACAAGAATGCATGTTACATCTTCTAAAGGATATGTCTAACTAGCCTCTTCTTATTCAATGGAATACCTCAATTCATGAGGAACATATATATCACCATACTCATAATTTATTTACCAACGATATATTATATTGAGTACTTAGTCTGATTATAAGGTTTTATCTTTGAAGGCGTGGACCAAAACTTTTAATTCTAGGATGTAAGCATACACTTATCTAAAATGATCCACAGAGGTGACATCAATGAGTATTTTGAGTATCATAATTTTTTTGAACAATTTAATAATCTTTTAGTGTATCACAAATTTATTTTATGTATAACTTTCCCCTTTAAGAGATCCACTCCCTCTATATCTCTAGAAACCCATCATCTGTAGGGTCCAATATTAGAGGAAACACCCCACCGGTCGATGGAGAACTCTCTAGGTTCCTCACCCATTTCCTAGGCATATGAAAAACTAGTGGAATTCATGGTGAGTGTATTTTATTTGGACTTATTACCTTCACTTATTCTTTTTTTCTTCTCTATCACCTATTTCTATTAGACTCTTAAACTCAAGAACAAGGTCAGCCAACTACTCACTAGGGTATGAAAAAATATATGTCTCAAAAAATTCTATCAACAACTCGACAAATACATTGAATAATTGGTGGTTTAGTTGTATGACCATGTCCTCCAATGTGATAATAAAACCAATCTATAATCACACCATCATGTTTTGTTCAATTGTTACACTTTAATATGGGATGTGATACTTATTTTTCACACAATGAAATTTTCACCTGAATCTGTAGGGTGAATACCCCGCACATATAGTCTCCCCAAAAATCAGAATACTATCCCACACTCACTCAGAGATATCATTTATGTGAAATACGAGTGGGTTCTAGTATTATAGTTAGTAATCACATAGGTAAGGGATAAGTATGATACATATATAAATCAAATTTATAGGTTCAACATGTTTCCTATATATTGGTCATCAAATAGTAGTGTCCTAACTATGAAAATTCTTTATAGATACATATTTAAACAAGTTAATGTAATAATTTGGTAATTTAATAAATCATATCCCTACATATGGGCTATAATCCAACCCTATAACACCTGAAAATGACCAACAAGACTGAATGGGGCCTTCCCCTATAGATATTTCCAAGATGCTGATAGATATTGGCCAACATCAGTACCTTTAGGTTGATCCTCAAACCACTCAACCATTTATCATACATTATAAATGTACTCATACTTACCCTTTTGTATAAATCACATAGTGCGATGAGGTACCTACTGATGAACATGGAAAATAAATCTACTAAGAAAACTAGTAAATTGACCCTAGGGTAAAACTCCTAGCTCCAATCCATATATTAGACTTACATCAATGCTTATCAATAAGAATCATGAATCACTTGTTTATTTAAATTTGGGAAGATCTAAGGTCTCCCAAACTATAGATATCAACCATTTAGAATAATGAATAGCTTATCCTGAATATAGAAGGGAACATGAATTCAATAGTGAAGGTCCTTGCCCATGGAATTCCTCTCCAACCAGATCAACTCCATTGAAAGTGTGTTTTCATGTGTGTGTGTGGGGGGGGGGGGGGGTCTCTGTATCATACCATAATAAGTCCAAATAAATTATGTTTTCATACATATAACCCTAGAAGCAGAGCCCCACTAATCATGTCTACATCCAAGAGTCTTATCCCAACTTATCCATTCATTAGGTGGAACATTTTAATGTCTAAGAGCCAAATAAATATTAAATATGGAAGGATATTATATATATTAAGGGAGAACCATTATGAAACCTATAATTATTTATATAACCGCACTACCCGAAAATCCAACTCAAACTTTGTGTAACTTTGATGCACCCAAAACGAATGGTAAATCCATACTAAAAACATCCCAAGCGAGAAGATCTTAGCTTGAAGACCATCGTAATTTGTAGTCAATGGTATATTTCTTGGAGATAAATGAATAAATATAGAACTAATGTTATAGTATGAATCATAATTCCTATGGAGATAGAGGGGTATACCTGAGAAAATATCCCTCTCCATGACCATCCTACATGATGAAGCATCCCGCCATGTAAATGTTGTCTCTAGATATATCATTGTGATGATTGATCTGGGTTCTTAGTTTATTATTTACTTATGTGGAAATAATGAGTAAAATGATAAAAAAACTAGATATATGAATAGGTAACCTCCCTAATATCAGGTAGTCCCAAATACACACTTGTATCAACTCTAAGAGTTGTAAATAACATAGAAGTATACATTATCATTGATTGACTTAAATGATATTGGTCAACTCTATTCACTGCATGGTAGAAGCTCATAAAACCTGTTTTAGAGTGATTTTGATAGATAGAAAAACATTGAGATCATATAAGAAGATAAATGGAATAAATTAATAAAAATGTAAAAGAAAAAAACTCTCACATAGAACTTATGAGAAGAGATTTCTGAGCGTATAAAAACTATATGAATGAGTGAAGTTTACATAAGTACATTTTGAAGAAAGTAAGTTCACATAAATCTAATATAGATACCTAATTTGGTTTTTTCATGAATAATTTTGTTTGCTTAAGGTGTTTATTGGTGAAAAAATTTGTTTGTGGATCACTATATAAAAATCTCATTAATGGATGAGATAGTTTTTGACAATATCCAAAATAATCGAATAAGAGCCCCTATTCAACCTATATATTGAAGTGTTAGGTATATTATAATAATATTGTAAAATTTATATAATCCAACAAGTTCTACTAATAATAAAATCCTATTCATTCATATCAGATATAGTTAAGAGGGGATCATTTTTTAGTTACTGTAAAAGAATTTATCACCACTTCAAAGTATATAATAAGTAAGAATGGAAAAAGAAAATTTTATATGAAAAAATATAATCATTCATGAAAAATGTGATCATTCAAAAAATATTTGATCATATTTAGATGGACATTATTCATGACTAGGCATCACTTTATGAAACTATAATAGTGATTTTTCATAGCCACATATCATATTCGTTTGCTGAACCATGATAGTGATCACTCACAACCACATAATATATTCACGGTAACATGCTGATTTTCAACATTGGGATGGTGATCATTCACACCAAAAATACTTTATCACTATGTGAAGAAGATGCGATGATCCCTAGAGGCTATGTAACTCTTTTATGACACTGACTCTGTGAATTATTGGGAATATGGTTACATGATGTACTATAGTTACCTGACAGAAACTTTGAGGAGGGACATAAACATATAGGATTAATTTTATTATTCCACACAATGTTAATGAAAAAAATCACATGATTTGAAAAGTTTTTCCTTTTATCGAATCCTTTGAATAAATCTAAAAGGTAACTCCCAAGTTCGAGTCGGAGAGAGGGTGGGAGAATCATAAAAGATCTTCATGACAATTCCCTCTTGTGTAAGAACATCATGGATTCTCCCAAATAAGTTCCTTTGTAAAAGAACCCCAGAAATTACTTTTTAGAAGGAAATTTTCATATATATATCATGAAAATGAGCCTCTAGATACCATAGATTTGGATAACTTTACCCACTCAGAAAAAACCCCAATCCTATATAAAATCTGTCTTTCCTAAAGTAAATTTTGTGCTCATTCCAATAGTTCATCACAATGAAAGATTTGATCTATGTTCTATCACTTCAAGAAGGCTACCAATGGTGAGTTTCTTGTCCTCATTTGTAACACCCCTAAATTTTGTGAAACATATTTTTTTCAAATTAATTTAATCTTTTTGATATTTTTCATTCCATTAAACATTGAGTTGAAATAAAACATAAAATACTATTAAAATATTATTATTTTAAATGATAGTTATCATCTAGACATTAAAGTGGTGGGTATGAATAATATTAACTAAATTATGAAAATATATGGTTTACACAAGTATATAAAATCAATTATTTCTTAACCAATTAATTAATAATAAAAATAAAAACTATTTCAAAATAATGGAAATATTTTTCTGAAAATCAACTTTTATGTACAAAAACACATTTTACTCAATTAATTAAAAAAATCAATTTTGATGAATTATTTTAATGAAATTTATATAATATATATTCAATCAAATGTTTAATATTCAACTTATGTGTTTTTAAGACAAGACAAAATAATTAATACAATTTTTTACTTAAGAACTATATTTTTCTAAAAAGAAATTTTATTACCTTTTGCACACTTATTTTAAAATTATTTTTCCAAATTTTACAAATTTATTTGAAAAAATATACTTAATTTTTAAAATTTTAATTTTAAAATTATCTTAGGGTTAGTTTTTGATAAATTTTTGAGAAGATAATTTTTTCGGTTAATAGGGAAAATTATCGGTTTTTATTAAGAATTTTCATTTATTTTAAATATTTTAACGACATTTTTTTTTAAAATGGGTTGAAAATAAATTTTTTAAACTTATATATCTATTAATAAAATTTAGTTCAATATAATAATTTTAATATTGGATTTTTATGCTAAAACTTTTAAATCATTTGAACATTTTCTCTTCGAAAAATGCTTTCTCCTAACATATATAAAACTAATTTTAAATTAATATTTTCCAAATATGTAAATGAAATTTATAAAAATGGACTCTATATTTTTAATAATGATTATTTATATTATATAATAAGGTAAAGTTAAATTTTTACCATAATTAATAGTAAAAATAGTAAAAATTATTTATCATAGTTAAGGTAAAAGTGGGTTTATTGGGGGGTTAAACTAAATATATAAGGGTTAAAATGATGATGAACTTTTAAAACAACAATTAGATGGATATATTTTGAAATTATAATCTCTAGGATCAATACTGTTTCATTTTGGTTCCATTTTTTATATGAAAACACAGGTACAACTTTTTCTTTTCAAAAACTACAAGTCTGCCACTCACCTCACTTATTAAAGGCCACCCCTTATCTTCCAATCTTAACACTTAAAAAACAATTTGAATAAGACAATACATACCCAAATAACTTCGTTAATTCCATACTCTCATACTTTAATCCTTTTTTTGGTCATAAAGGTAACCGTATAATCCTTTTGGTGAAAACCAAAAGAAGTTGCTCGAATAAGAGGTAATATACCTAATCAAGAATATTATTGTATTTCTTCCAAAACATCTATAAATTATTATTAAACATTATAATATTATAAAATCATTATATTACATATACTTATATATTATTATGTTAATTTAATAACCTAAATCATTATCCTTCTCCATCAAATGTGTCACGAAATCATCATTCTTGTGTATGGAGGACTACCACCTCGCGAACTGATATTATTAATTTTCCATTACCACATCTAAAAAATAGATATAATTATGGATTTATTATTTAAATTTTATATTTAGGATATTATTATTATTATATAATCATTATATCACATATTACTTCTTACATTCCATTCTTTTGGAATACAATAACACCGTTCATGTGTATGACAGACTACAAACTTACGAAGAGATGTGATTCATTCAAGCATTACATGGAAGGTAATAAGGATTTGTTTATTGAAAATATTTTATCTATATGATATAATACTTATTATGAGATAGAAATAAATTATTTACATTTCATTCATTATTTCTGTTAGTAAAAATGAAACAACTTTCATGCATACATACGACATACCATCTCCAAGAACGATGTATTTCATTTTCTATATCTAACATTAAATAATAATTATAAATACTTTTATAGTGAATATATATGATATTTATATCATATTTAAAATTACATATATGTTTTAACCACGATTAAATTTATAGAACCCAAAATAAAAAATCAAAGCATATAGGAAAAACAAAGCAATTATTGCCCGAAACGTGAATTTAACACAGAATAGTTAACAAACAGGTAGTAAAAGGTCATAAGTAAATAATATATGGTATGATATATATATATAGTTTATTAATATATTTTTATTTAAATTATATTTCTATATATCAGTTTCATACATTTATGAAGCAAATCGGGACTTATGATAAGGTATTTCCATCTCAATTTTATTTTTTTACGAGACACATGCCATATTCAACATGTGTTTATTTTATATAGTGTATAAAATAACCATTAATATAATTTATAATTAGTATGATTAAATTTTTATGGATTTATATATCCATTTGATTATTTGTCTTTCATTGGGTTTACAGTTCAAAAGTTACCAAAGCTGTAGGGGATTTTTTTTTCTCAAATTGCCTTCTTTGGGACATAAGTTTTGTTATGCACCTACATTATTATATTAGGTGTATATAATTCCCCTTAGAAATTTTATATCTTGATTATTATTATTTTAATGAGATTATAAGTTTCATTGAATGTTATTATTTTATGAGGATCATGATTCATATTTACCAAAGTGGTAAGAGTTATATACTACACTCTCGTCATTTATCATGATTATATATTATTATAATTTAAATGATAAAATATTATGATATATATCTCAAAAGAATCATGAAATTTATTATCTTTTAGTTATTTCTTGAGAATACATGTTTTCCCTTCATTTTCTTCTCTTTACACAATCAACAGTTCAAAGGAATGTTTTTAAGAATAAATGTATTTATTTCTCTCTTCAATCAAAAAATATATTTTTTGATAAAACCATGTTTTCCAGAAATTATTTAGAAAATATTTTTAAATTTTTTAAAATAATTTAATAAATAATTTTTTACCTAGGTTTTACTTTTTTCAAAATGTCTTTTTATGGAATCTTCATGTCATTTGATAAATATTTCCCATTTATCTTTTACATAAAACATGAAAGGAATATTAGTTTTAACATGTATGACATGAAATATATTGTCTACTATAATGACCAAATAATTGTTTAAAGAATCATTTATAAATTACATAATTATTTTCAATGAAAATTATTTCCAATTTTTTTTATGAATTTTTCATTTTTGTAACTAATTTTCAAAATGGAAATCATATTTTCATCAGGAAATGTTTTAAATGATTTTTAAATATTCATTTATAATTTTAAAATGTTATTTTTAAAGAAAATTATTTTGAAAAATTTCTATGTTTGAAAAAGTGTTTCTCAATGTGCAAAGACCATATTTCTCATGAAATTTTTCAATTGACATTTCAAAATCATTTACCATCTAAGATGACATCCTTTGACATTATTTATGCTTTACTGCAGATAAGATTGAATAATACCTTTATTATTCTTTCTCTAGATAGTTCATGTTTGTATTGATTAATTTTCGATGACAACAATTTATTTTCCGTGGTATATGATATAGTGATTTGATGAAATGTTTATGAAACCCATTTTATTTGCACGAGTTATGATGTGATGATATGATGAATGTTTTATGATATTTTGGCACACATAAGCATTGTTTTAATTTTGAGAAGTGTGGGACCTATATATCCCTAAATTTCATTGGGTAAATATTTATATATCATTATATAACATTGTAAAAATTTCTATTGGTTTGATCCACTATGGGAAACAGGACATCCTGATCCACTAATCGAAATAGGTGCATCCTGATCCACAATGTGAAATATGTGATAAGTCATGATCCACTTTGTTGACGGACTTGGAAGTTAAGAGTGAAATATAAAATAGTTTTTCTATATTTATGATGGTTTCATAGGTTTATGGCCTAAGCTTACAGTTCAATATTGTTTTATGATGATTTCTAATTGTTATGGATCATGTTTTCAAAAATGATAATGTTTTATGCTAGGACTCATGTTTATGATATATGACAGGTTACGTAATAAATTTTTAAGTTACATTAATTATCACATACCCTTAATATCATCTTATACTTTCATATGATCATAGATTTATATCTCTTGTGTTTACCCTTACTGAGAATAAATGCTCACCCTTTATTAAGTAAGCTTCCCACAGTTATGAAGAAATGTTTAGGTAGGTTATTCCTAAGAAAATTATTACGTGAGAAGATATTTGTGTAATATGTTGAATATATTTTATGAAATAATAATACTGTGTTTATATTATCCAAATTCACTAAACTATTACGGTCCTTGGGTGTGTGTTTAAGAAATGTATTGAACATTCATCTAAAAATATATGATATTTATGTGTAAAAATCCTAGGTTCCTATAGTTGGTATTTTTGGAAAGATTTATTTACCCTTTGGAAACCAAGGTGATATAAATTTAGTGATACCCCTATTGATATTTCTAAGGATAAATCTATGGATGATTCCAAGTAAATGAAAATGTCCTAGAATTTTTGTAAAGGATAGATATAGTGGATTCTAAGAAAACATATCCATGTCTGGATAATTAAAGTGGACATGGATCTAACACAGAGGAACCTAGGTGTAATAACTCCAAAAGTGTGCATTGATATGGAAGTAATAATCCACTAGTGTATGAAAATGGTCGATATTGCATACCTATTTTGAAACACATAGGGGATATGCTTTGGAAACTCACAAACTCTTTACGAATCATCATGAAGGATATAAATAATGGCTAGGAATGAACTAGGTTAAACCTAAGGCGTCACATATTAAAAATAATGTTTTATGATTTATAAATACTATAAGTGGTTTTTATTGATTATATTGTTCCCCACTATGATTATTATTTCTCACACAATGCTGTTTGATTTTAGTCAATAGTGGGAACCAAAAGTAAATTGATAAACATTGAATTTGATAGACAATGTGTTGATGAAAAATCAAATGGTATGAAAATTAGAGTGAGTGATATTTTTATTATTATTAATCCTTTATCATAATATATGATTAAGAAATTCACTTTAACAACATCTAACACTCAAACAAATATGAGAATGATTGATTTTTTGAGTCTGGTTGGTAGAGACCATAGTGTACTGAATAATAACTATCCAATAAGTCAAGAATGTGAGAAGAAGCTGAAAGAACCTATTTTTTCACTCAAGTATGGATCAATTCAAATTTGGAATTATTCTTTATTTTAGAGATAATATGGACACCTAATGGGTTTATAAATGTTTTTGGGTTTTCTAGGGATTTTTTGAAACTCTGAACCCCAGACGGTGGAGAGAATCACTAGGATACATGTT
The DNA here is from genome assembly GCA_963277665.1 of Viscum album. Classification (NCBI taxonomy): domain Eukaryota; kingdom Viridiplantae; phylum Streptophyta; class Magnoliopsida; order Santalales; family Viscaceae; genus Viscum; species Viscum album. The sequence goes on along the minus strand of OY728164.1, from coordinate 1,040,258,238 downwards.
TAGTAGAAACCATACAACCCTACCCACATGGTCTCTCCTAACAGTGTGGGGATGGATAGTGGGGTGAATAAGGTGAAGATATTTCCTTAACTATTCACCATGGGATGCACACTGAGGTGAAAAGTCTATAGTTTTTAGCATAGCTTTCTTCATAGTTGGTGAACGGTTTCACAAACTATGCGGCCTAACTGTGAGGGTGACCTCCCAAAGCAGCGAGAGGTGAATAATTGGAGAAAAATTTGGCAAACCTGACGACCAAACCATGCTACCCGGTTTTTTGTGAAAACACCATTTTCCATTAAATGAAATGTTTAACTCACCCTCCCCCTTTCATTTCTTTTTTAGCAATGGAGTCCCTCCATTTTTTAATTTTGGAAGCTTGCAAGGATACCTAAGATATTATTTTCCATTAATATTCCATCCATAGTCCGATTGAAGTACTGTTTATCTCATTGGATTCCTATTATTAATATCGTGATTCATTTTTATCTATTCTTAATTTATCTTCTTGAAAAATTTATCAAGGTGCAGAATCATTTTCCTTATATTCATGGAATTGATCTGTTCTTAATATCTATTCAAATCCTAGAAAAACCAGAGGATGATACTAGATGAAGAGAGTCATATGTGTACAAGGTAGGTTGTCTATAACTCATCCCTTGGATTTTTCCATTTTATAAATTTCTATGTGTGGAGGCCAATTTCACTAGGAATGGCATCATTAATTAATGTTCTCTACTTATATATTTTAGAACTGTGTTCTAAGACCATTTTCATATATTTTATCCATTTTTGAGGTTATGGCCTTAACCTCCCCAAGTATGGTGATTCCATAGTTATGATTTTAGTAGCTTGTTAAACCTATCTGTGCCACCGTTCGGGTGTACTATGACTTGACCTTTATAAAGATAAGTGTTTAATTAAATCTATGATTTATTAATGGTTATTACCTATGGGGATATCACTTGAACCATCTAAGGTAAGTGTTCTAATTAATCAATGAATTATTAAATGGTTAATTAGATGGTATATTATTTATATCACTTAGCCTATTTTATTATAAATGAATTCCGTATGGTTTCACATCCTTATCCTGACTTGTCATTACAATGAAAGGTAATATGGTGAACCCAATAAATAAAATTTGATTAATGAACTAAATGGTTGCATTCCCTATTAGCATTTTCACATTAATAAAATACAATAAATCGAACCAAATTACTTATTAAATGGCATGAGTATTAAATTTCTTCATTTTATATTATGAATCAATTATAAAGTGCCTATTTTGTATGGACCATGGAATATTTTTGGGAGTGGTCAGACTCGATCCATCCTTGGATTCCCGAGGGAATCCCTTGAGCACTCTTAGATGCCATTCCAATCGAAATATTTCAGTTTCCAATGTTAATATCCAACATGGAACCTGATCATTTTCTACTAGTGGATTCCTTTCATAACATCATAGGATACCCTCATTATTTTTATAGTATTCTTTGGATATACTCTTTGGATCCAAAATGATCTATATGGACATGTTGAACCTTAGATACACCCTCACTCCTAGTCATTTATTATCCCATGTTACCTTAGATGAATTCATTAGGATATTTACAATTATAATATTGTGGAATGACTCAGGGATTTCCTCTTGGATTAAACTCATATCCATATATCCATAACACAGTTTATTACTAAGTTTGATTGATACTTGAGGTCAAGGAATCTTTGGTTATCACCTTGGATCCTCTTATTTATTATCATCACTACAAAATTCCTTGTATGTCTTGGATCATTTATCATTATTATCATGTTAGTATGTTAGGGATGGTTAAACCTCAAATGAATTATTATATAAACTTGAATATAATTAATTTATGAAATAATATCATGTTCAAAGACATTACTAGATGAGGATGAACCAAATACTTGGGTATTTACATTATTATAATACTTTACTATTAAATATGAATGCTTTCACACTATTTTAGTTTATATTACATGGAATGGAAGTTATAGATGCCTTTGGTGGTGGGATACTGAGATTTATCTCACACCTTATTTTGAACAAAATTGGTACCCAAGAAAATTATAGGTATACAGGTGTTGAAAAGTGGAGGCATCCTACTTTGGAAACCTTATATTGCCTGCTTGATTAAGATGGTTATTAGTTGTAGTTGACTAAGCTAGGGATCATAATTATTAGATAGTTTTTGGTTTTTTTTTATAATTTTTTATAGTATGTTTTACATGTGTCCTTGTATCCATGTTTTAGAATATTATATATACATAACATAAATCATCATCATTTGTATATGAATTTTCTCAAGTTATAGTTGATTATTTTTAGTTTCTTATTATATTTCATCTATTTAATTATATGTATTATTCTAGTTACATATTATTAATTTTATCTATTTTGATTCACTCTATTAATGAGGAAATAGTCTCCCCACGAACACACCCTAGGCCTTCTCTCTTAGTCAGCTACCTCTAGTATTCATGGTGACCTACTTAAGGCCATGTGGCCAACCAGACTTGGGGAACCCTTGAGTGTAACTTGGGTTTGAGAAATTAAAAAGTGGTATCAAAGGGGTTCCTTTTTTTATTTACTATTTGGATACAATAAAGAGAATATTAGGCACACTTTAGAAGTTTTTTTAATTCATTCATGGGCATCGGTAATCCATATTGAGGGTAAATGCTGAGTTGCCTAAATTATGATTTTTTCTTAATATTTCCTACTAAAGTTGATATCATTTAACCATTTGGTGATGAACATGATATGTGATTTTTATTATTATTATTCAGATTAATAATTTTAATTTATCCTTATTCAGATGATATGATGGAAAGAATAATTGTTACATGCATAATCATCGACACCTAGAATTCACATGCCATGAATATACCATAAAATATAGGTGAATTTCATTACTTTAATTTATTTTTACTATTAAGTGAGACATGTTATTTATATATTTATGTATTTTATTCTCTTTGAATGTGATTGTGTGATTTCTAGTTTCAATTCATGATGTGTATGGGACCTTGTGGATTGGAATGGGCAGTTTACCAATTTAGGCCGTCATATATCACCCGTTACATTATGAGACTAGATGTAGACTGGTTTAATTTGAAATTAAATGGATTTTGATTTTAGTGATAAGGTGTATAGGGCCTGATTCACTGGGAATAACAATCCATTTTAATCAAAAATTGATATAATTTTATAAGAAAACGAATCAGGGAAATGTGGAATATGAGTTATAAAATGAAATGGTTTCTAGTAAATAAAGTGGTAAGGTGATTTTTACCCCTTCATCTAATGGAACTTATCTAATATAAACTTGATCACTTAATAATACTTGGAATTCTAAGCATGTAGTTGGGGTAGTATATCTTGGGTAGTGATCCCTTCTTATTACATTTTTCTTCTATTAGTGCTTATAACTGTTTCAAGATTGTTATGAGGAATGTGCCTAGAATTTGTAGAGAAATACCTCCACAACATCCTCATGTCATGTTCAAAAAGGGTGGTGATGACCATGATACAGATGTTGTGGGCCCTGAGCTACCAGTCTTACCTCCAAGAGTTCCACATTAGGCATTGCCTGCCATAACTGATTTGGGAATTGACACTCAGATTCAATAAAATTTCCTACACCGGATGAATTCAATGAAAGTTTCTTCATGTTCCGCACCTATAACAGATGATATGAATCTTGAGTTAGAATGTTATAATCCTCCCATCTTCTTGGGGGATGGAGGTCCCAAGGACACTAGGTCATCCCTGGAGGACACTCTATATATCCTTGAGCATCTTGATATTTCTCTAGAGAATAGGATAAATCTTTCTACTTATATGATGCATGATTCAACCACGAACTAGTGGGAAGTGATTACCTTGGATGGTAATCATCAGGGAATGATTTAGGCTTACTTCAAGACTACTTTCTATGATAAATTATTTCTTCAAATGCTTATGGATGACTGAATTAGAGAGTTTATACATCCGGATTAGGGTTCAATGATATATATGGAGTATTCAATGCAGATTATTGCATTACAATTATTTGAAACGCTACTACCTAGTGATGATATTTCATGTTCTATATGCTTTGAGGATGATCTTTGATAATCCATCCTTACTCAGGTGAATGTATTTCAAATACCTAATATCCCTGAAATTGTCAATTAATATCTTATCACTGAGCACAATTTGAGGGAAGGATCTAATAACATGAATAGAGGATTAGTTCCAAGGAAGTATTGTAAGTATTACAGTAGTTGAAAATGTTCTTTCAAGGTTTCTCATCAGAGGAGTGGTGGGTAGAGTAACCACAATGGAAGCTTTATTGTATTCCATCAATATAGACGACAATGGATTTTTAAGCCTCAGTGCGATAGAGACCCAATAGAGTTCTGTGATTGTGGATGTATGGGATATATATAGAGATTCTATAGGAAATTTCCATATTATTCTTGTAGAAGAGTATCCACACCATCTCCACCTTCTAGGGAAGGTTCTTTTAAGCCACATCAAGATGGGATTTGGAGTATCACTATAAGGACTAGCTGAGGAGGAGGTCATGGATGTGGTAGCTATTATCTAGATCATCATTTACAACATTGTAGTCAATCTCAGGGTAGTACAGTTGTAAAATAGGGCCATAGATCATTTCATTTCTTGGCCTTACAGATGATACCCAAAGATTAGAGTATAGGGTCATCTACATTATGATGTACTATTATAGTAGCCTCCACAATAGTATCTTCCTCATTTGATATAGGTTCATCACAATCCTTCATTTCCTTATCTATCTTGGAAAGTTTTGGGATTGAAATAAAACATTATTGTGGTATAATGACCCTGGATACACTGTTGGGAGTATGGTCAGAGGGAATATGCCAATGCAGGGAATATCCCATTGAGGTAGGTAATTAACAATTCTTGTGGGACCTTATTGTTATTATGATGATAGGATTTATTATCATTCTTTTGATGGATTAGTTGGTTCCATATCATTTCTTTTATAGACTTCTATCTCTCTAGGGTATCAATTACATAACCAGAAATCAAGAGTTATCTACACAAGTGTGAGTGGAATGTCCAAGCTAATAGATTTGGACCAGATCATCATGTGATAGGTGAAGTGATTTACCAGATTGGTAATATTTTATTAGAGGATCAAGGTTCACATTAGAATAAATTCCCTCTAGTAGTAGATCATTTTATGGATGTCTTCCCTAATGATTTTTCTATCTTACCTCCCTTGAGGTAGGTAGAGTTTATGATTAAGATCATTTTAGGACCAGATCTAGTGTCCATTATTCCATAAAATATAGAACCTAATGAGATCCAAGTGATAAAGAAGTATTTGGAGGATTTAGAGGCCAAAGTTTTTATATAGCATAACACTTGATTTTGGGGTTCATCCCTTTATTTCACAAAGAAGATGGATGGGACCAGTTGTATTTTAATGTATTATAGATGATTGAACTAGCTTAAAATCAAGAACTAATGTCCACTGCCTCAAACAAATGATGTGTTTGACCAACTCTAAGGAGATAGGGTGTTCTCAAACATTGAACCAAGATCATGCTATCATCAGATGAGAGTCAGATTTTCAGAGATAACTAGTATATAATTTCATAGTGGGTATGGTTTGTTTGAGTATCTAATTATTATATTTAGTCTTATGAATGCACATACCATTTATATGGCTTTGATGAATAGGGTGTCCCATCCCTATCTCGATTCTTTTGTTGTGGTATTTGTGGACACCATCTTTGTGTATTCTCACACTAATAGTGACCATGCTAAACACCAATATATCATTTTAAATACATTGAGAGAGAATCATATTTATGAAAATATTTCTATGTTAAACTTATGAATTGTGAAAGTTCACTTATTGAGTCATATTATCTCAGAATTAGGAGTCTCTATTGACCCATAAAATGTGAGTTCTATGGTCTCTTGGGAGCATCCCAAGATTGTGTTTGACATAAAGAGTTTATTAGGGATTGTTGGGTATTATCACACATTTATTAACCTCTTAATGGTATTATAAAGACTAGATTTAGGTTCTTATGGTCATAAGTGTGGGAGAAATCCTTTCAAGAGAAGAAATGAAGGCTTGTCTTGGAACCCATTCTGGTTTTTCCGGAGCCTGAAAGAGGATATATACTATACTATGATTTATCAAGCACTATCTTGGGAGTAGTGATGATGTTTCATGATCATTTCACCATGTAAATATCTTATTAGTTGAGGAATCATGAGAGAAATTACCAAACACACAACCTTGATATAGAAGAATTTGTCCATTCATTATGTTACTAGAGACAGAATCTAATAGGTGAGCAGTTTGTGGTGTATACGAACCAAAAGATCCAAAAATATATCCTCACACAATGTGAATTTAATATAAAATAGAGGATATGGGTAGAATATATTTAGTCATTAGATTTAGATCTGGCCTATATGCCATGAAAAGGAAATGCAATAGCGAGTGTGCTGTGTTAAAAGACATAGTCATAGGCCGTACATGAAGCCAATGATGAATGAAAATTAATGACCCTATTTTATGATCTTCATCTGCAGTTTCAGGAAAGTCAAGAGAAGTGTTAACTCTCAGCCTCGATAGTTACCTATTCCCTCCTTGAGAAGGTAAAGATTATGAAATATTCATATTATAGTGTTTTGGTTCTCCATGTGAGTATTTTAGGATATCACTCACCTATAGGTTGGTTTGGGGATAGAGATGACATCCTACATATACAAGGATGTGTCTAGGTTTCCATATATATATGAGAGAGGAACTAATAGGGAAGTCCCATGATTCTAAGTGGTAATTTAAACCAAGCATCTCCAAGATGTATAAAGATATGTGATTCTAGTATTGGTGGCATGAGATGAAATGCCAGATAATAGGTTTTATCAATAGGTGTTCCACCTGTCATTACGTGAAGGTGGAGCACTAAAGACACACTAGACTCTTATATCCATTTACAGTACCAAAATGGAAATGGGAGTATGTTTATGTGCACTTTATAGTCATCTTATCGAGGTTACCTTGAGGTAGCGATGCAGAATGGGTAGTCACTAAAAAACTAACAAAAGAACCCCACTTCCTTCAAAACTGGGTGACTTTATTAGTTGATTAGATATGAAGATAGTATGTTTGGGAGATCATCTAACTAAATGGGGTCCCACATTATATCATTTCATATAGGTATGCTTGTTTCACATCTGATTTCCTATAGGGGTTTCAAAGATATGTGGGTACATAGGTGCTCTGAGCACATCATTTCACCCTTAGACCGATTTTTCAGTCAGAACAAACAATACATGTGTTAGAGTGAATGACACAAGAATTTATCATTGATTTCAATGGTTCTTGGGAGAATAATATACCTCTTGTCAAGCTCACCTACAATAAAAAATTTCTGTAAATGATTATCATGTCTCCTTTTGAGGCCTTGTATTATAGGTCATGCCATTCACCACTATGCGAGATAGAGGATGGTGAGATGACATTACTAGATCTTTGTATCATGTAGAATATTTTAGAGTAGGTTTAGCTAATCATGAAGTGTATGTCAACTGTTCAGTCTAAATAGAAATATTATTCCGATCACCATTGTTGACCTCTTGAGTTTGAGGATGGGGATCATGTTTTCTTGTGGGTATCACCTAGGCTTGGGAATAGACAGATATAGAGGAAAGGGAAGTTGTCACCTCATTATGCAGGGCCTTCTGAGATTCTTGGGAGAGTCAGGCTAATAGAAAATTAGTTATTAAAAACTCAGAGGTATCAGAACATGGATGGAGTATTACATGTCTCAAATATTCTGTATTATCATGATGAACCATCTCATAATTTTGTTCTTGATGAGGTTAATTTAGATGCCGATGCTTCATTTGAGGAGTATCCTATAACCATAATTGATTATAGAATGAAGTATCTCTATGTAAAGTCATTCTCTCTAGTATAGGTGCTATAGTTGAACGGCCATGTGAAGGATTATATTTATGATTTGGAGGCCTACATACATGCCCAATGACCATAGTTTTTATCAAAATGTGTTTCTACTCCCTTAGAAGGTGAACTCGAGGACAAGTTCCTTTAATGTGGGAGGACTGTAAGAACCCTATTTTTCACTAAGGTATGGATCCTTTTAAAATTGTTATAATAATTTTTTTAGACCTAATATAGATGCCTTATGAGATTATAAAGGTTTCAAGTGTTTGCAGGCTTGTTCAAAGCTCATAAACCCAACTGGTGGAGAAAATAACCGGCCCACATGGTTAGTAGAAACCGTTCAACACAACCTACATGGTATTATGAACCATGTGGGGCCTGACAGTGGGGTGAAGTACGGTTCACAGTTTTCCCAAACTATGCGCCAGGGGCCACATGCCAATGTGAAACATCTACTATTTTTAAAAAATTTGTTTTTCACGGTTGGCACACAATTTCACTAACCATTCGACCTAACCATGTTGGTTCCCTCTTTAAGCAGTGGGGGGTTCATGGTTGGTGCATGGTTCAACCAAACATGTAGCCAAATCATGTGACCTATATTTTTGGGAAAAAAGGCCATTTTTATCTTAAATGAAATGTTTTACACACCCTCTCCCTCTCTTTACTTTTCTAGTGAAGGAATCCCTCCACTTCTTCACATTGGAAGCTCCCAAGGCCACCTAAGAGAGGATCTTCCATTTCTCTTCCATATGGAGTCCTATAGAAGCACTGTTTGTATCATTGGATTACTGTTGGTAAGATATCAATACTTTTGAGATGTTATTCGTTTCAATTATCCTCAAAGAAGTTATTAAGGTGCAGGATTGTATGCCCTATTTTTAGAGAGTTGATGTGTTATTAAAATATATTCTGATTCAGGACAATCTTGAAGCTGACACTAGACAAAGAGATTTGTACGTGTATAAGGTGGGTGTTCTATAACTCATCTGTTAAGTTTTTATGTTTTATAAATTTTCATTTGTGTGTGTTGATTTAATTAGGAATGTCCTAATTAATTCATGTTCTGTGATTATAATCATTACAACCATGTTATAAGACCCTTGTCATATATGTTATCCATCATTGGAGTTTATGCCATCAACATAGACCACCCCAAGTAGGGTGATTCCATAGTTATTATTTTAGTAGCTTGTAAAACCTATCTGTGCCACTGTTCAGGTGTTCCATGACATGAACTTTGTAATGGAAAGTGTTTAATTAAATATATTATTTTAATGGATATTACATGTGAAGATATCACTTAACCCTTATAAGGTAAGTGTTCTAATTAACTAAATAATGTTTGAATGTTTTATTAGAAACAATATTTTGGATATCACTTGGCCTAGTTTATTATAAATGAATTCCATTTGGTTTTTCATACTCATACTGCAATATCATAATAATTAAAGGTAAATGAGTGAATGAAATAAATTAAATGTGATTAAAAAACTAAATGGTTGCATGCCTTATTACCATTGTCACACTAATGAATGATAATAGATATAACCAATTGAATTATTAAATGGAATAATTTTTTTATAATGAATCAATTACAAGGTTCTTATTTTGTTTGTACCTTAACATGTTTATAGGATTGTTCATACTCGATCCAACCTTGGATTATCGAGGGAATGAATTGATCAATCGTCAATTCTATTCCGATTCAGGGATGCTGATTGCCAAGGTTGATAGCCACCTTGGAACCTGAACCTTTTTTACTAGTGGATGCTCGGTATGACATTGTAAAGTCCCACCATTTTTATTAAATAATTCTTTAGATACACACATTAGATCCATCGTGAATTATACGAACATGCGAGTCATTGGAAACACCCTTGGGCCTAGTTATTTTTTATCCCATATTACTTTGGATAAATTCTTTGGACTCAGTAAGAATTACAATACTGTGGAATGCCTTGGGAGATGCCCCTTGGATTACACTCTTACCCCTATATACAGAATAAAGAATATTACTAAATTTTATTGACCACTAAGGTCAAGGATTCCTTGGATCATCATCATTATTATCATCAATACAAAATTCCTTTCTATATCTTGGATATTTTATCATTATTATCATGTTAGGATGTTAGTACCAGTTATACCTCTTATAACATCTTATATAAACAAGAAGATAATTAATTTATGAAATGATCTAATTTCCAGAGACAATACTAGGTGAGGATGAAACATATAATTGGGTATTTACATTACTATACTACTTTACTTTTATATATGAATTAGTTCACATTGTTTTAGTTTATATTTCATGTACTAGATATTATAAACACTTTTAGTGGTGGCCTATTGAGATTTATCTCACACCCTTTCATAGCTTCCTTTGGTACCTGGAGATATTGCATGTATACATGTTTTGACAAGGGGAAGCATTCTACTTTAAAAAAAGGATATTTCTTTCTTGATTAGTATGAATATTTTCAAAAGATAATCAATTTGGAGCTCTGAATATTGGATTTTTTTTTTAATTTTTTTACTTTTGTATAATATGATTTACCTATAACCTTATATAAATGTTTTGTAGTTTTAAAGATACATGACATGGATTATCATCGTTTTTTATATGATTCAACTCCTATTATAGATGGTTATTTCCCGTTCAATATGTTTTTCAATTTATTTAAAAAATATTTATTCTTTTATTTAAATTTTATTACTTTTATCCATTTTCTACAATCTGGTAATGTTGCAATAGTCTCCCCACAAACACGCCCTAGGCCTTCGCTGCTAGTCGGCAGCCTCTGGTGTTCGAGGAGATGTGGTTGAGGCTATGTGGAAACTGGGATTGGGTAACCTTTGAGTGGAAACCAGCTCTGGGATGTCACAGAATAACTCTAAGTAATGTCTCAATGGAATGAGAAGATGTTTTGAGTGTGGAATATTATGATATAAAGCAAGTAATTTTAGAGGGAAACTAAAAAATTTGGTAAAATTTATGGTTGAGAATAAATTTATCCAAAATATATCATAAATGGTTGAATGTTTTAAATGTAGAAAGTATGGGAATTTTAAAAATAAATTTTCTAAGTCTAAAGATCATGAAGATAATATGAAATTTAGTATGAGAAATGATTATACTAATGATGATTAGGAGAATAAAAAAGATATATGAAAGGTATGGTCTACTCTAACAGTATTTTTCAAATTAAACGTGAGACGAAACATTAAAAATATGTTGATTAATGTTAATAAATGATTCATAATTCATATTGTAAGAAAGAGTTATTAAGGAATAATATTATAAATCTTCGTTAATGGTTTGAGAAGAAATTAAGATTATTGAAGTGTTTATATATTAGAATTCAATAATTACTTTATATGAATCATGAAATATATAATTATTGTTACGTATAAGTTTTTAATTAAATATTTTTTTAAAAATATTGAATGGTGATGATAACATAGAAATGTAATTTAATGGAAATGTGATATTTTTATTTAGGGAAGATAACCCTTAATATGCTGATGATGTTGATAAAATGGTGTTTATTATGTATAAAGATATGATTGATATGAAAAAGGTAATTCAGATAGTATTAATGAACTTGGAACTAATTAATGATTTTTGGACAATGTGGTATATGTTACTATTGATGGAGTTTACAACATTATTGTATTTATGGAATATATTCAATAATCTATGGTTTCATTCAGGGAATGAGGAAGTATGTACATTTTTATAAAGGTTTTATGAAAATTATTATTATTACAATGATTCAAGAAAATATATGACTAAGGTATTCACATATTTGGTATGTTAAAATTAAGAGATATTTTATGATATTTTGGGGATTAATGTTATGTTTATTTCGAGAAATTTAGTGACATTATTCTTAATTTTTTAATTTTTGAGGGCTTAAAAGGTTAACCATTTATGAAAAGGTTAAAGATGAATTTTGGATGAGGTTTTATAGATTAATGTATTATTTCACTATATGAATAATTATGAATAACTTTCTTTTACTATTTTGGTTTTTATTATTACTAGAGATATAAGTAATTCCTTATCATTATTTTATGGATATTATTTGTTGCTTTAGACATGAAAACTTTATCTCATAGAGATAGAGAGGAAGTGGAAATTCTTCAAGGTACAACCAAAGGATGAAATTGTTCTTATGAAATAGAACGAAATAAAGTAAGTATATCTTCACATTAATATTCCACAATAAGAGGAAACATATCATGAAATAAAATTTTATCCTATCATCACAATTTTTATGATATCAAAAACCTTTTCACACCTATTTGGTTTATGGATTTGTGGTTGTTATGTTTCTATTGAACGTGTTCTCTATAACTCTCCATCAGCATTTAGGTGTTTGTATTTACTTGTATGTCCATGTTTACACTTACCACCTATGTCCTCCTATTTGGAAACCTAATATTTGTTATTACAGATGACCTTCACACATACCTTTCTCTCTTTATAAGATGAAGTTTGTTAAACCCATTTTATGAGGTGGGTTTCACATAATGGGATTTTCAAATGTTAAAACCTTTATTACTAAGAAAAAGTTAAAATTATGAGTATAATATTGATTTAATGTGGTATAATATAAAAACCTAATATTTTATAAAATATTTTTTTCAAATGAATTTATTCTTTTTGATATAGTGTGTTACACACAACAACATGTTGAAATGAAACAAGACATACTTTAAAATATTATTATATAATATGATAGTTCACAACTAGTCATTGGGTGGTGGGTATTAATAGGATTAACTATATTATAAAAATATAAATTATACACATTTATATAAAATTAATTATTCAGTGACTAGTTAAATAGGAACTAAAATAAGAACTATTTGTAAATAAAGAAAATATTTTCCAAAAAATCTACTTTAATGCACCAAAATGTGTTTTACCTAAATAAATTAAATAAATAATATTTTTTGAATTATTTTGATGAAATTTATAAATTATATATTCAAGATTTTTTTTAATATTCATCTTATTTTTTAGAGAAAAGACAAGAATTAATCCAATTCCTTTCTTAAAATTTGTATTTTTCTAAAAAATAGTTTTGTTGCCGTTTTCACACTTATTTTAACACTAATTTTACGAAATTTTATAAAATTTAATAGATAAAATAAATTTTATATTTTAAATAATCATGTAAAAATTATCTTGTGCTGATTTTTTAATTTTTATAGAAGATAAAGTTTTTGGTAAATAGGGAAAAATAATGGTTTTTATTAAGAATTATCATATTCATTGATGCTTTAAAAAATGATAAAATTGGTTTAATAAGTTTTTAAAAGAAAAATTATTTCAATTATATATCTATTAATCTAATTTTTTTCATTGGAATAATTTTCATGTTGAACATTTATATAATTTTTTTAACTTTTGAACATTTTATATTTGAGAACCTTCCTTATTATCACATTTTGATGATTAATTGGGAATTAAAATTTTCCATTTCGGTTAATGAAATTTATAAAAATAGATTCCATATTTTTAATAGTAATAATTAATATTTTCTAATAGTTTTAACTGAATTCTTGATGCTATGAAAAGTAAAAATAGTAAAGATTATTTACCACAGTTTAGGTAAAAATTGGTTCATCGAGGGTTAAAACTAAAAGGATAAGGTTTAAAAAAAACTTTTAAAAAATATTATATTCCCATATATAAACCTTATATCCTTTATGATATATATTTTCAATTTTTATTCCATTGTGTCATGTGAAAAATGTGGGTACACTGTTTTATTTTTAAAAATTAAATGTGTGCCACTCACCTCACTTAAAAAAGACCTCCCCTTCACATCTCCCCTTAACACTTAAAAAACCATCTGGTTCATTAAATTACTACCCAAATAAATTTTTTAATTCCATCATATAATACTATATGACTTATTTTGGTTATAAATACAACCTAATAATCCTTTTGGTGAAAACCAAAAGAAGTTGTATAAAGAAGAGGTAAAGTCCCTAATCAAGGATTATATTGTATTTATCCCCCAACTCCATAAATAATTTTTAAACCATGATGATAAAACAAAATTATTATATTAAATATAATGATATGTTATTATGTTAATGTAATTACCAAAATCCTTCTCCGCTTCCATCAAATGGATTTTGAAATCATCATTCATGTGTACGGAGGACTATTGCCTCGTGAACCGGTGTTTTTAGTTTCCCATAACCACCTGTCACAATAGGATATAATAATGGAATTATTATTTACATATTATATTTATCATATTATTATTCTTAAATGTTACTTATTAGTTTCCATTCATTGGGAATATGATAACGTCATTTTTTTGTATGACAGACTACTGCCACACGAAGTGATGTGATTCGTTCACACTTTACATGGATGGTAATTATGATGGGATCATTGAAAATATTTAATATATATGAACTAAAAATTATTTTTTAATGCTAATATATATATATATATAAATTTACATTTATTTCTTTATTTACTTTTGTAAAATGTAATCAACTCTCATGCATTTTTACGACCTACCGTCTATATAAATGATGTAGTTCAATTTCTATCTCTAACCATTATAGATAATTATAAATACATGTATTTTAAAAATATAAGATAGTTATATTTTTTTAATATTATTTAACCATGATAAAATAAAGATGAAATAACATAAAATTCCAAAAAAAACATGATATCAAAGTAGTTATTTCTTGAAATATGTTTTAAATATTGAACTGTTAATAAAAGGGTAATTAAAGATAATAAGTAAATAATAAAGGTATTATATATATATATATATATTTGTGTGTGTGCGTGTGTGTTTAATAAATTAAATAATAATAAAATTATATTTATTATACAGGTTGTTTGAATGTGTACAAATAAAGTCGAGACATATGGTAAGGAATTTCTCTCTCACTTTTATTTTTCTGTGAAACACATACCATATTCACCATGTGTTTCTTTTATATGGTTTATATAATTAATATGAATTTATTTTATGATTATTATCCATGAATTTATGTGTATTTATATATCCATTTTAGGGTCTCTCTTTCATTATGTTTACAGTTCACAAGTTACTAAACTGGTAAGAGATTTTTTGTCTCAAATTTCCTTGTTTGGGAGATAAAGTAGATTATGCACCTATATTTTACTTTTAAGTTTATATACTACCCTTCTTCATGTTATATCATTAATAAAGATATTTTAATGATATTATAAGTTTAATTTAATGTTATTATTTCATGGGGATTATAATTCAATGTTACAAAAGTGGTAATAGTTATATGTCACAATTTCACTGTTTATCAGGATTATTTATGATTATTCTTATAATAATGAAACAATATGATATATATATTAATAAAAACATGAATTTTTTTCTCATATGTTTATGTCATTATAATAAAAGTTGTCCCTTCATTTATCTCTCTTTATATACTAAAAAAATTCAAAATAATGTTTTTTAGAAAAGGAATATTTATTTGTCTCTTTGGTTGAAAACCTATTTTATTCTAAAACAATTTTGTACAAAAATGTTTTGAAAAATGTTTTTAAAACTCTTAAAATTATTCATTAAATATATTTTTACTTATTTTTTACTTTTTACAAAATGTTTTAAAATAAATCCTTTAACACCCCAAGAATTTACAAAAAATTTAATATAGAATGTAATGTACACAACACTGAGTCTTTATGAAAAAAATCTTTGTAATTATAATTATTTAAAAAAAATAGTTATAATATAGAAATTAAACAAAATTTTGTATCTTCTGTGTATTGAATTTAGAAAAATGGATATACATAGTTATGATCTGGAAGATATTTTGAGTCTGATAGGATGAACTTAATTTTTTTGTTGAATAGTAACTTGACCCTTTTGAAAAGTAATGTAACCTTTATGTATAGTAATATTACCCTTATCAAAATTAAACTAGATCAATAAATAGTAACCTAAACAAATAAACTATAAATAAAATTTAGGTATCTTATAAGTGAATGTATGATATAATTATATCATATTATAAGTAAACAAACATTTTAAAAATAATTAATTAAGTGTTGGTATTTTTCTATGAAATAAATATTTAATTATAATTTTATATTTAATTTCATCATTTAAAATAAAATTAATGTTCATAAAATAGATTAATATTATAATATTTTGTTATGTTATGATTATAATATAATTTTACGTGACCTTAGTTAAATTTTCAAGTGTTCCAAAATCAATAATAATTTTAGAATATGTATTTCTCGAGTAAATGAAAATTTTCATTAAAATCTAGATTCCTCATATTTATAAAATTATTTTTATACAATGGAGTTTATATTTTCAATTCAACACATCCAAAAATGGTTAGGGTGAATATTTGTTATTTTTATGAAATGCATGATTTTTTGGCGAATAAAAAAATATGGTTAGTGAAGGTATAAATACATTATAAGTTAAATACACCATTCCTTTAGTCATGAATGATGAAAGAAACATAATCTCAAAAATAAATTCATTATTTTAATATATTTTATGATAATTCTAAAACTATTCCTAGTCTTGAGAGCCAAAATAATGAACAAATGAATAAAATATTTAAAAATCACCCCTCTTTTATACTATAAATACCACCCCACCTCAACTTCTCCTCACAATTTATAAGCCTTGAAGCATGTACAAAGGCTACTAAAATAATATTAAAAAGCCTCCCTTACACATCCAAGAGGTTCGGGTCACAACAAAAGTCCAAACCAAGGTGCCGTAAGGAGGTTCTCAATGAAGAGAGTTCAAGAGGAAAAATAATCTTTTTTCCTTTTTTTTCATGTTCTTTCATTGTTTTATACTATCCTCATATACTATATACAAATAATCATAATAAATCAAGTATCATCTATATTCTATAATGATATCATGTTAATGGAATACCCACCATCAGTCTCTTTACTCTCTCTCTCTTTTATTTTAAAAATGAAATCCTCGCTGTGGAGGTGCCGATATACATCCTTTGTGGATGATGAATTTTTGTTTTTAAATTTATTCATAAAGGATGGACATGAAACCATTATTATAGTAAAAAAATTATAATATGTGTATAATAACCTATTTAATGGTATTTAACTAGTATGTATACACAATAAAAATTATTATGACAAAACTAGTTCTTGATGATCAAAAACTACCAAAATAATCTAATTGATTTTTGCTAATGTTTTATCTAATAACTCATACTCATACCATATAAACAAATAAATTATATAACCATTTAATATTCTGGGTGTTCATTAGTATCATATAAAATAAATTCTGGAGAATTATTGACTTTCCACAAGAACTCCATTACTCAAAGACAACAGAACCAATAATGAAAACCAAGAAAATGAATACTCCCAAACAATGAAATTAAACTCTATAACTAACAAATAAGTCCATAAATAAAATTAATAAACTATAATTAATAAAATAAGTATATGAAATTTAATTAATTAATTAATTAATGTATTTAATTTTATTATCCTTGATTTTAAAGTCATGTACAGAACTCATTTGTACACAAGGTATGATTTTTCTCAGCTCACATTCATTTCCGTGAGATATGCCTTACATACCACTATTTATTGTGCATGGTGTATGTATACTACCCATTTATGTTACATATCATGAATATCTTTATATTAAAGATATTTAATATTTTATTTTATGATCATTAATTTTATGGGGAATATGTTTTGACTGTTTGCAAACTGGTAAGTGTTTTCTTCCTGAACCTCCATTTCCATTTAGGCTATGCTTACTTCCTTTATACACCAATGTAATTCTCAATTATTTTTATATAATTATTATAAATTATTTGTATACATTCCAAAATCATGTTTCTAGATCAGTTCATCTTAAATTTATTTGAAATACATTTTTTTCAAGGTCCCCTTTTCAATTCTTCTTGATACACAAGCCCGATTAAAAGAAAATTTCATGAATTATTTCCCAATTTTCAAGTAAACTATATAATATTTTTGAAGACATAATTATATTTATAAAAAAAAAGTTTATCAGGAAAAACTATCTTTTTTAATTTCTATTTTTAGGAAAACAAACATTCTTTTCATCTTAAAAGCTCTTAACATTTTCCTTAAAATGCATTAATTTTTTTTATTTCTATAGTTTCTTAAAAACTCTATCTATATGATCTAACTTCAGTGGGAAAAAATTTATGCATCAAATATAATTTTAATGTTATTCCATTTTATTTTTTGGGATATAAATCTTTAAAATATTATTTTATCACAAATACAAATGATTTTCTAAAATAACTATTCTTTCCAAAGTAAACAATGTTTCTTGTCTCAATTTTACTTCTATGAGAAATATGACTTGTTCACCATTTATTTTTGGTGTGTTTTTTTATGTAATACTCATTGATATATCATATAAAAGTTTTACTTGTTATCAATATATACTAAGCTATTATGATTTTAATGTTTCAAAGTGCCCTGGGACACTTTGAGATGTTTGAAGATTAATTTCCTCAAGACATTTTCAATGGTATCCCAATCTATGTCGACTTTCATTGTTGAATCTAGTACTTAATTATGGTTTATATCTTATGATACCATCTATAATATGTTTTTAAGGGTTTGTGATTAGTTTTAATATGGATGTTCCATTTTATACCATTCATATATTATGGTTTAATTATTCACACTTTGTGTGCTAGTTTTTCAATACGAATGTTTATGTTGTTTATGTTTCACCATTTTTATATGAGGAATGTATTGGACTTATTAAGTGATGAGTGGGGCATGATATATCCCTTTGATGAATCAGTAGGTATCATGAGATAAACTAGATATGGTTTTTTCTAATTCATTACCCAATTATTATATTTTTGTAATGAAGCCTTGATAGTAATATATTTTTGGCATAAAGCATTGAGAAAAATAGATTATTGTCATTAAAAATTGAAAATAATATATTCTTGGCATGAATCCTTGATAGTAATAGATTCTGGGAATGAAACCTTGATAATAACTGATTCTT
Organism: Viscum album; assembly: GCA_963277665.1. NCBI lineage: Eukaryota > Viridiplantae > Streptophyta > Magnoliopsida > Santalales > Viscaceae > Viscum > Viscum album. Next base: position 1,040,239,193 of record OY728164.1, on the reverse strand, counting down.
GGCATGAATCCTTGATATTAATAGATTCTTGGCATGAAGCCTTGAAGGTATGTTTTAGATATCTATCGTTATGAATCTACCTCATTATAAAACTAGTAATTGATAGTCCATGTGATTATTCGTTTGGAAGAATATACACGATTCTTTTATAGTGACATTATTTGTTTAGCTTTTATTCCTACCATATTATGATCAAGTTTACTTTTAATGGAATGTGTACTTTTATTTATTCACCATGCCTTATTATTTATACTTCCTGTATATTACATACCCTTATTGGGCATATGAGCTCACTCTTTTCTTATGTTTCCTTTCCTAGGTTATGAAGAAGAAAATATTGAATAAGATTTCAAGGATGCAATTTAATACATTTTATATTGTATAATATTTTATTTTCTTTACAGATATTATGGGTATCGATAATGTAATCTAGTCTTCCAAGACTACTAAACTAATCGGTACATCAAGATTTGGTTCCTTATAATGATGCCAATTTAATAAAATAATGCACCAGTTTCCGGATTCTGGGGTTGGGGTGTTAAGGAAGGTATTGTAGGAAGATTATCAGAACCATAGAAACTATATTTAGAAAAGATAGTTAAGGCAACACAACCCTATGATATACTTTGAGGATAATAATAGAAGAACATATTCAAATTTTGGTAAAATAGATATTTTGTGGGTCTTCCTAGAAATACATCCCTATATGGATACTACAAGTGGACGTGGTTCTGGAACATTTGTAACTAGGAGTAAAAACTCTGACAATGTGTTCTGGTCCTGACTTGGTGTAACACAGTACATGAAAATGGGCCTTATAGTGCACTTAGGTTGACACTCAAGGGGGTATGCTTAGGATAATTCCCATTTTCAATACAAATAGGTATGAATGGGTTAAAGGAAAATATTTCCTCAAAGAAACCATGTTTATGAATTTGAAATTCTTTATACAAAAAATTTCTATTTATGTTAAGTGTTTTAAAACTATAAGTTTTTTTATTTTTTTGAAGTGAAATTTTAAATTTAAAGGAAACAATTATTTGAATGAGGGGAGAATATAACACCAAAATAATTTACAACTAAATTTAATATAGAATTTAATGCACACAAAACTAATTCTATGTTAAACAACACTTTTTTATTATAATTATTTAAACAAGATAGTCATAACAAAGCCATTAAAATTTAAATTTTCACTTCGATGAATTGAATTCTGAAAACGGACATACACGACAGTGATTAGAAATATATTTAGTGTCTGATAGTATCAACATATATAATTTTGGTGAATAGTAACTTGAATCTTTGGAATAATAATGCTACCCTTATGAATAGTAATATGACCCTTATGAATAGTATAACAACTAAATGAATAGTAACCTCAACCATTAAAGTATAAAATAAAATTTAGGCATATTATAAATGAATGTATCATATATCATAGTATAAGTAAATAAATATTTTAAAAATTACTAATAGGTGTTGGTATTTTTGTATTAAATAAATATATAATTACAAATTTTTAAATAATTTAATCATTTCAAATAAAATTTGTTTTCATAAAGTATATTATATTATAATGTTTTGTTGTCTTATGATTATAAGATAATTTTATGATACCTTTGTTAATTTTTCAAGTGTTATAAAATCACTTATAGATATAAAATTTATATTTTTTAGTAAATGATAATTTTAATTAAAAATAAAATTTCACATATTTATAAAATTATTTTCCTAAAAGGGAGTTTATTTTTTAATTATACACATTTACAAATTATTAGGGTGATTTTTTTGGATTTTTCTTAAATACTCGATATTTCGGGGAATAGTAAAATACAATAACTTTATGGTATAAATATATTATATGTCAAATACACAATTAAACGAGTCATGAATTATGTAAGCACGATAATCTATAACTTACCATTATTATTTTAATATATTTTATGATAATTCTCAACTTATTAATAGTATTGATCCAAAATAGTAAACAAATGAATAAAATATTCAAAAATCACCCCTCTCCTCCATTATAAATATCACCCCTCACAACCACTTATAGTCACATATCTAAGATTTTAATCTTTTCCAAATTCTACCCAAACACTCTTACCAAGTCTGTATTCCACTTCCATGAGGTTTTGGTCCAAACAAAAGACCAGACCAAGGATCATTAAGGAGGTTCTCAAATAGGAAAATTCAAGAGGTAAAATCATCTTCCTTTTCTTTTTATTTTCTTTTGAAGTGATTTATTTTATTATAATCCCTTAAAATACTTTTTCCATATTATCATGATAACTATAGTATCTTATATATACTATAATAATATGATTTTAATTTAATATCCATTATCTATTTCATTACTCTCTCTCTCATTCTCTTTTATTTTAAAAATGAAATGATCATCTGGGAGGTGCTGATTTACAACCTTCTGGAATGATGAACTTTAGTTGTTAAATTTATTCTTAAAAGATGTGAATTATACCATTTTATGGTTAAAATAGACTATTATATGTGTATTATAACCTATTTATTTTCTATAACTAGTATATATACACAATACTAATTCGTATGACAAAACTAGTTCATGTTGATCAAAAACAGCCAAAATAATATAAATGTTTATCACCAGTGTTTTATCTAAAAACCCATCCTAATAACATATTAAAAAATTAATTATAAAACAATTTAATATTTCATATGTTCTTTATTATCATATAAAATGAATTATTGATAATTATATCCATCCCATATGAATTCCATTACTTATAAACAAGCGAACCGATCATGGAATCCAAGAAAACAAATGCTCTCGAATGATGAAATTAAAGTCCATAACTAATGAATAAGTCCATAAATGAACTTAAGAAAAATATAATGAATAAAATAAATATACAAAAGATTTTTAGTTAATTAATTAATGGATTTGTTTTTATTATCCAAGATGTTAAGGTCAAGTACAGAACTCATTCAGAAATGAGGTAAGGGTTTTTTCAACTAACTTTCATTTCCGTGAGATATGCCTTACTCACCACTATTTATTGTGTTTGGTGTAACTATAATTCCCATTTAAGATTCATATAATGAATCTATTTATCTTAATGGTATTAAATGTCTTATTTTGTGATCATTACTTTTATGGGGCATATGGTTCGACTATTTGCAATGTGGTAAGGGTTTTCTTCCGAACCTCCATTTTCATTCGAGTTAGGATTTCATCCTCTATACACCAATTTAATTATACATTTTTTATATCTTTTCAATATTATCTTTATACATTCCATAATAATGTTTATATATCATTTAACCTTTAATTAATATGAAATGCATGTTTTTTCAAGGTTCCTTTTTTCATTTCTTCCGGATATGAAATCCCCATTCAAGAGAACTTCTCAAATTTTTACCTTTTTTAAAGTGTACAATATAATAAGTTTTAAGTAATAATTATTTTCATAATGTCAACATTTTTATCATGAAAAAATATATTTCTTAATTTCTGGTTTTATGAAAACAAACACTTCTTTCCTCTTTAAAATCTCTTTAATATTTTCTGTAAAACGCACTAAAATGTTTCGTTTCTAAAGTTTATTAAAAACTATTGTTATAGGATTTAACTTTAGTGGGACATAATTTATGAATAAAATATAGTTTCAATGTCCTTAACTTTTCTTTTTTGGTATATACATGTTTAAAATCTTATTTTAGAACCAATGCAAATGATTTTCAAAAAGAAATCTTCTTTCCAACGTAAAAAGTATTTTTCTTGTCTCACTTTTAATTCTGTGAGATATATTCCTTGTTGACCATTTATTCATTGTTTTTGTATTTTATGTACTTAAATTTGGTATATTATATCAATAGTCTCTTATTATTATGATATACTAAGGTATTATGATTTGAATGTTTCAAAGTGGTAAGAGACACTTTGGGATGTTTTAAGATTAATTTCCTCAATATTGTTTCAATGGTATATCCATCTATATCGACTTAATTTTTTAATATTGTACTTAATTGAGGTTTATCTATTATTATACCATCTAAAATATCCTATTTAAGGGTTTATGATCAGTTTGAATATGTATTTTTCATTTGATACCATTCATAAATTACTGTTGAAGTAATCACATGTCATATGATAGTTTTTCAATACAAATGTTTTTGTTGTTTTTATTACACCTTTTTTCATATGAGGATTGTATAAGAATTAGTTAATGATGAGAAGGGCCCACTATATCTCCTTGATGCATTGGTATGCCTCATAAAAAAAATAGATATGTTTTTTTAGAGCACTTACCCATTTATTAGATTCTTGCCATGAAGCCTTGATAATAATAGGTTATTGGAAAGAAGCCCTGACAATAATAGATTATTAGCATGAAGCCTCAACAATAATAGATTCTTGGTATGAAGCCTTGATAATAATAGATTATTTTAATGTATACTTGATATTAATTGATTCTTGACATGAATCCTTGAAGGTATGTTTTAGATATCAATAACTATGAATTTACCTCATTATGAAACTATTAATTGATAGTATATGTGATTATCCGACTAGTATAATATCCTTGGTTATGTTTTATTATAAAATTATTTAATTGGATTTTATTCCTGCCATATTATGCTCATTTTTACTTTTAATGGAATGTGCACTTTTATTTATTCACTATGCCTTATTATTTATGCTTCGACTATATTACATACCCATACTGAGCATCCGAGCTCATCCCTTTTTTATGTTTCCAGCCCGCAAGTTATGAACAAGAAAACATTTAATAATCATTAAAGGATTCAATGTATTTCATTTTATATTGTATCATGTTTTATTTACTTTTCCGAATCTGTTATGGGTATCAAGAATGTAATCAAGTCTTCTAACACTGTTAAACAAACCAGTCCTCCGGGATTTGATTCCTTATAATCATGATAATTTAATAAAATAACGCACCAACTCTAGGATTCTAGGGTCGGGGTATTATAGTTGGCATCATAGTATGTTTATTAGAAACCTTTGAAATTATATTTAGATAACATAGTTTAGGAAACATAACCTTAAGATTGACTTTGATGATAATCATAGAAGAAAATCCTAGAATTTTGGTCAAGTAGATATTACGTGGGTCTTCCTAGAAATACAACCCTGTCTGGATACTACACATGGGTGTGGTTCTCGAATAGATATATTTTGGAGTAAGAACTCTAAAAAGATGTTCTTGGCCTAACTTAAGGTAACTTGGTACATGACAACAAGCTTTAATATGCACATTTTTTGACACATATGGAGGATATTCTTAGGATAATTCACATGTTTCATACAAACTGGTATGAAGGGTTTGAAAGTAAGTATGTCCTCAAAGAAACCAAGTTTTTGAAATTGAGATTTTTTGTACAAAAATTTTCAAATTATGTAATTTGTTTTATTAGTATCAACCCTTTTTTATTGAAGTTAAATTTTTAAATTCCGAGAAAATAATTTTTTGAAGGAGGGGAGAATGTAACACCCCAAGAATTTACAAATAAATTTAATATAGAATGTAATGAACACAACACTAAGTCTCTGTGAAAAAAAACATTATTTTTATAATTATTTAAACAAGATATTTATAACCTAGCCATTAACCATAATTTTTTCCACTTTTACGAATTAAATATCGAAAAATGGACATACACGATTGAGATTAGTATGATATTTAGAGTCTGATAAAATTAACTTAATTTTTTAGTGAATAGTAACTTGAACCTTTTAAATAGTAATGTTACCCTTACTAATAGTAATAGGACCCTTATGAATACTAAACCGACCAATTAATAGTAATATCAACCATGAAATTATAAAGAAAATTTAGGCATCTTATAAATGAATGTATGATATAATTATATCATGGTATAAGCAAATAATTTTTTAATAAATATTAATTAAGTGTTGGTATTTTTTTATGAAATAAATATTTATTTAGAATTTTATATTTTATAAAATAATTTAAATAAAATTTATTTCTACAAAATATATTAATATTATAATCTTTTGTTTTCTAATTATAATAGGATAATTTTTTGATACCTTAGATAATTCTTTAAGTGTTATAAAATCTGTTATAAATTTTAAAAATATATTTTTTGAGTAAATGACGATTTTAATTAAAAATTTAATTTATAAAATTTATAAAATTATTTTCATAAAATGGAGTTTATTTTTTAATTCTACACATTGAAAAATGTATAGGGTAAATATTTGGGATTTTTCTGAAATACTTGAATTTTTAGCGAATAGTAAAATATGGTAATTTACTATATAAATACATTATAAGTTAAATAAATTATTAATTGAGTCATGAATGATTTAAGAACAATAATATCAAACATATCCTCACTATTTTAATATATTTTATGATAACTCTCAAACTATTCTTAGTCCTGAGCCCTAATAATAAAGAAATGAATAAAATATTCAAGAAATCACCCCTCTCCTCCATTATAAATACAACCCCTCACCACCACTAATCCTCACACATATAATCCTTGAATCTTGTCAAATATCTTCCCTAATACTCTTATAAAGTATCTATTTCACTTCCAAGAGTATATGGTCACAACAAAATAACAAACCATGGTGCCTTAATGAGGTTCTCAAAGAGGAGAAACCAAGAGGTAATATCCTCTTCATTTTCCTTTTATTTTCTTTTCAAGTTCATTATTTTAGTATACTATCCTCAAATAATCTATCAAAATTACCATGATAAATAATTTATAATCTATATACAATAATGATTTCATATTAATGGAATACCCATAATCAGTCTCCTTATTTCCACTCTTTTATTTCAAAAACAAAATCATCGTCCTGGAGGTGCCGATTTACAACGTTCATTGAAGAAGAACTTTCATTTTTCAATTTATTCTTCAATGATATTCATGATATAATTTTTATGGTAAAAAATAATATAATATGTATATTATAACCTATTTAATGTTCTATAACTATAATATATACACAGTACTATTTCATTTGACACAACTAGTTCGTGATGATCAAAAACCACCAAAATATTCTAAATGATTATCACTAATGTTTTATCTAATAAATCATCCTCATACCATATAAAAAATTTAATTATATGAATATTTAATATTATTTATGTTAATTATTATCATATAAAATCAATTCTATGGAATTATATCCATTCCACATGAAATCTATTAATTATAAACAAGAAAACTAATTATAAAATCCATGAAAACAAATGCTCCCAAACGATGAAATTGAGCACTATAACTTAACAATAAGGTCATATATAAACTTAATAAAACTAAAATTAATCAAATAACTATATAAAATTTTATTTTTTATTTAATTAATGAATTTAATCTTATTATGTAGGATGTTAAGGTCATTTATAGAACTCATTCGGACATAAGGTACGGGTTTTCTTAACTCCTTTCATTTTCGTGAGATTTGCCTTACCACTATTTCTTATGTGTGGTATTTTTATAATTCCTATTAATGTTATATATAATGAATATATTTATTTTAATGTTATTAAATGTATTATTTTATTATCATTAATTTTATGAGGTATAAGGTTCGACTATTTGTAAAGTGGAAAGGGATTTCTTCTCGAACCTCCATTTTCATTCCTATTATGATTCCTTCCTCTAAAAATCTATCTAATTATTTATTTGTTTTTTATAATTCTTATATATTCTGTGTATAAATTACAAAATAATGTTTCTAGATTAATTTATCATTCATTTATATGAAATACATGTTTGTTCAAGGTTCCCTTTTTCAATTCCTCCCGATATGGAAGACTGATTCAAAGGAAATTATCGAATTCTTACCCATTTTCAAGTGTACTATATAATATATTTTAAGCCATAATTATTTTTATAAAATCATAAATTTTCTCATGAAAAACTATATTGGTTAATTTATTTTTTTATGAGAACATACATTCCTTTTTTCTTTAAAATCTCTTTAATATTTTCCTTAAACCGCACTAAATTATTTTATTTCTAAAGTTTCATAAAAACACTTTTTACATGATTTTACTTATGTGGGATGTAATTTATGAATAAAATATAATTTCAGTGTAATTACCTTTTCCATTATATTATATACATGTTTAAAGTCTGATTTTATGACAAATACAAATTATTTTCCAAAATAACTATCCGTTCTAAAGTAAAAAGTGTTTTTCTTATCTCATATTTACTTCTATAAGATATATACCTTATTCACCATTTATTCCTTATATGTGTGTTACATGTAATTGAAATTTAAAAATCATATTAAGAGTCTTCATATTATCATGATATACTAAGGTATTATTATTTTAATTTTTCAAAGTGGTATGAGACACTTTGGGATGTTTGAAGATTAATTTCCTTGAGACCTTTTCAATGGTATCTCCACCTATATTTACTAACTTTGTTTAATCAAGCATATAATTGAGGTCTATATATTATTATACCATATAACACATGTTTTTAAGGGTTTATGATCATTTTAACTATGTATTTTCATTTTATACCATTCATATATTAAGGTTTAATTTTACACATTTTGTATTCTATTTTTTTCAATACGAATGTTTATGTTGTTTTTCTATCACCCTTATCATATGAGGAATGTTTTGGACTTAGATAGGGATGAGTAGGGAATTATATATCCCATATATTAATTTTTGGGTCTCATGATACAAACTAGATATAGTTTTTCCAAATCCTTACCCATTTATTATATTCTTGGCCTGAATCCTTTGCAATAATAGATTCTTATCATAAATCCTTGAAAATAATATATTATTGGAATGAAGCCTTGATAATAATATATTCATGTAATGAAATTTAAAAAATAATATATTATTAGCATGAATACTTGATAATAATATATTATTTGCACGAATCCTTTATAGTAATAGATTTTTGGCATTATGCCTTGATGGTATGTTTTAGATATCCATCGTCATGAATTTACCTCATTATGAAACTAGTAATTGATAATCCATGTGATTATTCAACTAGTAGAATATACATGGTTATGTTTTATTATGTAATTATATATTTATATTTTATTCGTTCCATACTGTGATCAAGATAAATTTTAATCAAATGTATACTTTTATTTATTCACCATACCTTATTATTTATGCTTCCACTATACTACTCACCCTTACTGAGTGTAAGAGCTCACCGATTTATTATGTTTCCTTCACGAGGTTATGAAGAAGAAAAATTTGAATAATATTTCAAGGATTAAATTTAATTTATTCTATATTGTATCATGTTTTATTTACTTTTTTCAATGTATTATAGGTATCAAAAATTTAATCTGGTCTTCCAAGACTGCAAAACTAATCGGTCCTTCAGGATTCGATTCCTTATAATCATGAAAATTTAATAAAATAATGCACAGATCAAGGCTTCTGGGGTTAGGGAATTAAAAATATTTATATAATATTCAAAATAATTTACATTTTTATTTTACAAAAATTATGAATGTAATATTTGTTTTAACATTTACGACATGAATTTTATTTCCACCACCATGAAAAAATATTTTTTTTAAACTTCCTTTATAAGTTTCAAAGATTATTTTCAAAGAAATGGATTTCCAATTTTGTTTTTATGAATTTTAAGTTTTAAAAAGTTATTTTCAAAATAGAAATTATGTTTCTTTTAAGAAATGTTTTATAATATTTTTAAATATTTTTTATAATTTTCCAAAGTTTTTTTAATGAATATGAATTTGAGAATGTTTTATTTTTATTTTTTTCAAAGTGTAATGGATATATTACTCAAGAAATGTTCCGCGTGATCTTTAAAAATCATTTCCCATTCAAGAAGACATAATTTTATGTTACTTTTTATTTAAGAGATAATATTTAATCATACCATCCTTATTATTTCTCGAGAAGGTTAATGTTTACCCCAAAATCCAAGATTTAGTCAAACCGGTCCTATGAAAATTTATTAATAAAAGAGTAAACATATTAAATATGGGATGGATAAGGTTTATATTGATGTAATTTTTAATAAAAAAATTATTTTATTGTGTTATGATATAGTGAATTGATCAAATGTTTATAAAACCCGTTTTCTTTACATGGGTTATAATGTGATGATATGATGAATGTTTTATGATATTTTGACACACAAAGGTATTGTTTTAATCATGAGATGAGTGGGATATATTATATCCCTCAAATTAATTAGATAAATATTTATATCTCATGATATAATAATATAAAACAATTTAATTAGTTTGATCCACTATGGAAAATAGGTTTTTTTCTGATCCATTATGGGAAACAGGTGCGTCCGGATTCACAACGGGAAGTAGGTGATAAGATGTAATCCCTATGTTGATTGTATTAGTCATTAACCTTGACATATGAAATCTGTTTTCTAAATTTATTATGGTGACACATTTTATGACATGCACATATGGTTTATGATTAAGTTTTTATTATTTCTCACTCTTGTGGCCCATGTTTTTTGAAATTGTAATGTTTTAAGACCTGAATCATGTTTGTGATCTATGAATGGTTATTTGTGAAATTTTTCAGTTATGTTCATGATCATATACCAATTAATTGTCTTTTAATTTCATTTGATCATAGTTTTAAATCTATTATGTTTACCTTTATTGAGCAACAGATCTCACCCTTTCTTAGGTTTCCATCCTCGGGTTATTTAGAAAGGTTTAGGTAGGGTATTCCTTATAAGAGTACTATGTGAGAATAAAATTTAATGAGATATTAAAGATCATTCAAAAAATAAGGCGAAAATGTTTATTTTTTTCAAATATAGTAAAATATTATGGTACATGAGCCTGTGGTTATGAAATGTATTGAATACTTATCTAAAAAGTTGTGATATTTATGTATGAATATCCTAGGTTGATACATCGTTTTCACGCCTTCATTTTATCATGTATCCTTCATATGATAAATTAAACCAAATGAACTCAATGGATTTATTTATCCAAGGTTAAAACCTAAAAATATCTTTTCACCAAGGCCCCCTACAAAGCTTCTATATTTAGATGATTAATGAGAAAATATTGCTAGAGTACTCCCCTTTGAACATGCATTCCTATGATAATGGGAATTGAGTATCATATAATATATCTCTTCTAATAATTTTTCCCCAACCAACATGAATCTCAAGGTATTAAAAATTATGTATTTTCTCAGTAATGAGGGTTCCTATCATTAGGTTATTGATAAAACTACCCCTGGATCAAGATACTATTCCTACTCCAAACTAGATTTTATTACATTCAAGAATCATGTAGAGACATTTTAATTCAATAAATTATATATGGATATGTATGGTCCTCTCAATAGGTATAATTACCAACCGTTACTCATTAGGAAATATTTACTTTGATTTTGGTCTTCCTTAATCATCTAGATAAAAATAGACATAGGGTGGACAAACATGTATGGGCCCCCTACTAGGTATAATCCATAACCCTTCATCACCGAGCTATATTCCCCATGAGTCAATTCTTCCTTCCTTATCTAAATACTAACAGATATGGGGCAGAAATGATAGTATGGACCTCCCATTAGGTAAAATCCCTAATCATACTCTCTCCTATCTAGTTACCACCATGTGGGATGAACCAGAAATGGTTTCCCATGTGTAAGTCCCACACAAACCATTATTAGGAACATTTATCCTAGTCTTCTTAACTACAATAATTTAAATTTCATTGTTTATAGTGAATTATTGAAGATACTTTGTGATTTTTTTAATAAATTTTTATGTATTTTATTGAAAACTAACATTTTTAAAAGCAATTTTTAGTAAAACATGATAATAAAAGTTACAATAAATAGTGTTAATAATGTTTTCTATGTTACTGAAGATGATGATAGTTATAAAGTAAGAAAATATGGAAAGTTGAAAATATAAGAACTTTACAAAGTAATTCAGATGGTGATATAATGATATCAAAGTTCTTTGAATCATGAAAAATCTCATGATATAAGATTTTTTTTTGGAAAAGAAGAATTTGATGTATTCTGGAAACATAATTCTGAATAATGTTTTGGTAAGTAGTTCTAGAATAAAAAATTTCTTAATCCAATAGTCTAGAGTTTAGGTTTGTGAAAGTAAAGTTTTGTACAAAATAATAAGTTTAAGATCATCCAAAATTCATTATTATAATATGGATTCCATATGAAATAGAGGAGAACCAAATGAAAAAAATAATCAAACAATGATATTATAAGAATATATAAAGTTATTGTTATTGATTTTTTTTGGAAAATATAAAAACAATTAGACGAGTCTCAAGATTTTATTTTTGAATATATGTGAAATAAATAATGGGGAGATCATCTTTGTAATCATACATAAATTTTTGGTCATAGAACAATAGAAAAACCAGTTCAGACAGAGATATGTGAGGATGTTTGAAGTTTCTTTAGTAGAAATATGTTAATCAAATGAAAGAATTTATAAAACATAGAAAAGAAAAAAAAATTAATTTTACATGGATAATCAGACATGGGATAGATTTCTATGCTATGGAAGTAGAGATCTAAACCCAAAAATTGTGGGGTTTGTCGAATGTTGAGTTTTTTGTGATGATACAAAAGGAAGAAAGATGATGTTTTATAAGATGTGTTAAAGTTGATGCTAGTAAGAATGTTCCAGGGGTATGAAATCATCTGAAGTTGAAAAAATGTAGTTAACAATATTCAGTTTTTTAGAGAAATCGATAGAGTAATGTTTTTTATGTTTTTTTGAGTTAGTTTTATCTAAATATTATAAGACCATCATATTGTTGAAAGTCATTTTTTGGATAGATAGTTTGTACAAAATTCGAAGAACAAATTTTTGTTACAGGAGAAATTTGAAAGTTCTATAATTTTTATGTTCTGGTAAAGGATGTTCATAAAAAAGTTTTTTTTAGAAATTTCATTAGAAAAAATTCTCTTAAGAATTTATAATGTTTGAATACAGAAGAAAATAAAAGAAAGAAGAGAAGAAAGTAATTACACTATAATAAGGAGTTTCTAAATGGATTGTCATCGAAGAATCATTTATCGAAAAAAGTATCAAACAATTTTTTTCATAAAATTTTTAAATACCATTTACTTGATAATGATATGAAATGTTATTAAATTGGTTTTGTATCAATCCATGTTGATAAATATTTAACAATTCCTTAAAATATGAATTTAAGGAAATTATAGAAGGTTTGAATGCTGAATATTTTGAGATTATTCAAGAAGATTATAGAAGACTCTGGAAGAGTTGAGATGTGTTAAGAATAATCTTAATGAGATTATAGTGATGTTGAAATTTGGATTTATTAATTTTATTGAGTAGAGATATGAAATTGGTTTCTTTCCTTTGTTATTTCTAGAGCGCCTATAAATTGTAATGAAAATGTATTTCATGATTGTCACTGTTCAGGTGTGAGAAAAGTTGAAGTGCTGCAAAGTTTTGGTCAGAGTTAATTTTTAATCAGGTTTGTGTTTTATTTTTAATAATATTTCAAGATATAGTGTTTTGATTATAATAATAAGATATAGGATATTTCAAATTACCATATAGAGTGAAAAATATGTAATTTTCATACAAAAATTTTCTACGAAACTTTGTTTAGTTAAATCAGATTTAATAAACACTTATATTAGGTGTCAGCTAAAAAATAGAATCTAATTTAAATTAATGGACATAGGAACACTAGATTTTGAAATCAGATAGTGGAATCAGGTAAAACTTTCCAGAATAACTTTCATGGATAATAATTCATTGAGTTAATTTTTTTGGCTTAAGTTCTGTAATAATTATTTTAAACTAGTGGGAGTCAATATAATCATGTTGTTTTAGAGATATAAGGATACCAATGGGAGCTGTCTCAAAATCTATATTACTTAATTTTAATAGTGTATTTCTATGGACTTATGAGAGTGAAAATTACAAGGATATAGGTTCTTACACTGAGGTCGTACCTTCTAAATATTGCGTGCATTGTTTAGTTTCCAAAATTTACCTGCTTGTGTGTTTCTTTTAAAAATTGATAATGAAAATAAATCCAAAAAGATGAAGGGGTTAATTTTCATCATTTGGGAAATCTGTTAAAGGATAACCATTAATTAACCCCTATCTTTGGTTCAAATTTCCTTAGGAACTTGAAGTGGTATCAGATTTAAGGTGCCCCTGTGAAATCATTATCATGGAAAACATCAATACCATCAAAATAAAAGTGATTCCTACATTTTATTGAAACAATACCATTGATAGAAAAATAGAATGATGAATTATCTTTTATCTCCATGATTGGAGTTTGTAGATGAAAAGACTACTGAGTTTCCACCCATTGAGAAATATGATCCCATCACTTTTTCTGACAAGAGTAACAATAAAGTTAATATAAAGGATAAAAAATATATTCTTAATTATCTATCCAAAAAATTTTAGAAGAAGGAGATGAGTGTTAAAATATATTAGATAATGTTGGACAATATCAGAAGTATTTTTGAAGGAAATATTAAAGTGAAAGAATTGAAGCTAAAAGTATGGGGTAGTAAGTTTGAAGAATATTAATAAACTTTTTATTATTACTTAAATAGAGTGAATGAAGTTGTATAAAAAATCAGTGGTTTCATAGATGTATTGGAATATTCTATAGTTTTTAAGAAACACATGAGAAAATTTCTGAACACCTTTTATTCAAAAATCTCTATTTTAGAAGATAAAGTAGTTTATTCACTTGATGAATTGCATAAATTTATTATTGAATGTGAAATGGTAAAATACACATAATTCAAAAAATAGATAAGAGATGAAATGTATTTTTATGTTATGAGAAAGATGAAAACTCACGTTTATGAAGGCATTGATCCTTATAATTCTAAATATAAGGAGGATGATGAGTTGAATGAAAAAATAAGGTCACCTATCTTCAAGGATTTTTTAATAGAAAGATTAAAGTATACAAGAAAACTTCCTCTCAATGATTTTGAGTGTTTTGGAATCAAGAACTTTTATATTATATTGCCTAAGAATAAATTTAGTGAATTTTAAGATGATCTTGAATAAAATACTTGATAGAAGAAGCCACAAAAAACTTTTAAGGAAGAAAATAAGTACATTGTTGGAATGAAATAGTTAACTAGAAATAATAGATGTATGAAGATAAAGAAAGTAGAATATTAATTAGATAATATTAATTAATCAAAAGTAGAATGTTTGGAAATAATCAAAACCTTCTTTGAAAATGTTGAGAAAAAGGAGGATTCATCAAACATTAATGAAAAAGGAGGTGAGGTATCTTATAGAGAGTATCGGTGCAAATTAAAACTTTTATCATGTATTGATAAAAACTAAAATCTAAAGATGGAAATAAAAATGATGATGATATATGGTGTAATGGGTTTTGAAGGAAGAAAAGGTATACTTAATCTAGGACAATAGTACATCAAGAAAATCATAAATTACTAACTAATCACTGAATAGAGAAATATTTTCGAAGACCACAATATGGAGTTATCAACTAATGAAGATAAAGTTAAAAATTCTCAATAAAAAATTATTAAGGATGAAAATACCTTAATAAATTTTAATAAAAATTTCATCAATGCTTTGGATGTAAAACCTGATTCATCTAAAGTTGCAGATAAAACTAACTTCAAGAATAATGTGAAATCTTCACCCACAAAATTTCAAAGTTCATCAAATTTTTCATAAATTTAACATGTTAAGATAAGTGTTAAGATAACATTTGTTGATATGTTATGTGATAAACCTATAAAATTCAACAAATTTTTATTTTACCACTAATGTAAAGACAACCCACACCTATGGAAAGTAAGAACAAAACGAAGTTATGAACTTTAATCATATTTATATACAGAGAAATAATACATCTATAGAAAAAAATGATTTGATGGTTTTTTTGTGATATTTAATTTATGGTTATAAATCTTAATACTATTTAAATAACAAGAAACTTCTAGAAAATGGGTATCAATATCGGAGAAGTAATGGTTGAAGAAGAATGAGTAACTTTCTTAAGACACATGAAGTAAGAAAAGTGAAATATCGTGATGTTACAATGTATTAAATGAAAAATAAGTTTGGATTATTGGAGTAAGTTTGTGGATGATTTGATCAAACAAGTCAATTTTATGAATAATTTATGACCACACATATAGGGAAATGTTTCAATACAAGAAAATAATAAGAGGTTGGATAGAAGAAAGTTTTATATAGAGCTTTTTTGTTGACAAAACTCTAAAAGTAATGAAAAATAAAAAACCATTGATTATAGATAGTGTTTGTTCATTACACATGATAGGATCTATAAATATATTATAATATGTTGAAAATTATGATAGAGGAGTAGTTATATTTGGAAATTATAGTTTTCTAGATAATTATAGGAATAAGAACCACTGAGATAAAAGTTTAGAATATAAAATATATAGAAGTTATATTTATTGATAGGCTCAATAACAACCTTATTAGTGTTAGTAAAATTCATGATAATTGAAAATTAGTTTTATTCAAAAAAAATATTCTTTAATCATTATATGTGTGGAATATAGAAAAATTGTTACAAGAGGAGAAAGAACAAGCAAAAATATTTTTTCAGATTGGGGAACTAGGTGACTCACGTTACTTGAGTTATGAAAATGTGAAAAGTTGTGGAATCATAGAATTGGTCTTATTCAGAATAAAAGTGTAAAAATAATATTATAAATTTAATGATTTATGAAATCTTACAAAATTTATATGAAGAGAAGATTAGTTTTATCTGACTTTTTAGAAAGAAAAATTGTTAGTTAAATCCCCAAAAAAGTAGAAATTCAATATACAAAACCTGTTATGCGTATTCAATCATATATTTACGGACCAATGGGACATCCATCAACCAAATGAATTTTTTATTTTATCATTTTTATTGATGATTTTAATTTAATGACAATAATAATTTTTATAAAACATAAATATGAGGCTGTATAAATGTTTAGATCTTTCAAAAGTGACATTGAGAGAGAAATGAAGGTTTACATAAAAATTTGAGATCTGATAATGGTTCAAAATTCACATAAAATTATTTTTAATCCAATATAAATAAGTATGAAATAATATATGAACATAGTTCTGTATAAATATTTTAAAAATGGAGTTTTAGAAGGTAAAAAATAAATCATTAGTGAAAATGGGTGAATATATATTGGTAGAGGACAACATTTCAACGTTATATGAGAGATAATTTGTTAGTATTTATATAAATTTAAAAAATAGAATTTTATTAATGTTGGAATAAAACGATACATCCTATGAAATCTGCTATAACAAAATACCTTCAATGAAATATTTCGATGTTTTTGGAACTCCTTGTTTAGTAAAAACATAATCTAGATCTATAGAAATCTGATGAAAAAAACAAGGAGAAAATATTCATGAGATATTCACCCAATGGAAGAAGTTAAAAATGTTGAAACAAAAATTTACATATTTTGGTAGATTTTTATAATGTGAAAGTTATTTAAAATCCAAATTACCTAAAAAAGGATGTTTAAAAAGATAAGGAATAAAAATAAGGACATCTAATGAAATTTAATTTTATCAAAAGTATAGTTATATAAAGAATCATAGGAATCATGTGATGAGTAAAGTGAATATAGAAGAGAAACATTGAAGTTTCTTATCCTATAGAATTAGGTTAAAACTGAAAATATATTTATAAATCATCATATTCTGATCTAGATGAGAAGATGTTTGATATTAGAAAATCATATATCACTCCATTAATAGATTGAACTAGCGTCATTTTGAGAATTAGTGAATCAAAAATAATGGGTGAATGAAATGAATGAAGAGTTAGATAAAATTGAGAAAAATGAAATGTTAAAACATATTTCATAACTAGAAGATCAAAATTTTATTCGAATAACATGGGTGTATAATTTTTTATGGAATGAACATGAAGACATTTTATGAAAAAAAGCATGAATTGTTTATAAAGGTTATATATAGGTGGAAGGAGTGGGATTTGGATAAACTTTTTATCCTCTTATAATATTAAAAACTATCATAATTTTCTTATAAATGGATGTATATTGATGTTATAAAGTTTATCATTTGGATGTAATATAAGATTCCTTAAATGTGGTGATTGAGAAAGAGGTATAAATTGATAAACATTTTTTTAATTTAATAATGTTGAGATCAAGGTGTATAAATTGAATAAATACCTATGTGGGTTAAAATAATATCCATGTTTCCGATACTCCAAACATGAAAGTTATCTAAAAAGGAAGATTTTTTCTAAAGGATAATTTGACAACAACCTGTATGTGAAATAAGAGGATTCATTCACCCACTACGGGAGAATGGACCTATACCCATAGTTTTGGGGAAAACCGTCGTTATAGGTCACCCTATCCCCATAGTCTTTGGAAAACCATGGGTATAGGCATTTTTCTGATAGCCTATGCCCATAGTTTCCTCAAATCATGGGGATAGACTACCCTATACCCATGGTTTTGTCAAAAATGTGGGTATATGGTATCAAAAAATTCATATGACCACGGTTTTCCCAAAACCCCGGGGATAGGGTGACCTATACCCACAGTTTTACCCAAAACCGTGGGTATAATCTTTGGATAAAAAAACCTATACCCACGTTTTTAACAAACCATGGGTATAGGATTCCCGCGTGTATGCGAGAAATTTATTTTTTCTGTGGGAACAAAAAACATTTGGCGGGAGTTCTCTACCCACAGTTTATTCCTTTATACCCACGGTTTAAATAAATATATTTAATAACATACATACATACAAACATATATGTGTTGATGGGGTAGTGGTAATGTCACTTGTTAATGGAGAAGTGGTGGCGAGATCGAATCCCGTGGGCTGCTATTTTTTAAAATATGTTATACCCACGGTTTCCAAACCATGGGTATAGAGTTATGACATGGTGGTAAATCCTATACCCACAGTTTTCCAAACTATGGATATAGGTCATGGACCTATACCGACACCACGAATGACCACAATTCCCAAAACTGTGGGTATAACCTATACCCACGGTTTTGGGGTCTATACCCATGGTTTTGAACCGTGGGTATATGATCATTTTCGAGTAGTGACCGTGATTGTAATTTTTATGTGGATAATAATTTTTTTGGGACAAAAAAATGTTTTTAATTAATTTTATAATGATATAGATAATAGTTTTCAAATGTCAATGTGAATTTACTTTCTTCTTAGGTTTATAAGTTCAAAAAAATTAAAAATAAATTTCCCTATGTCATGAAAAATATTATTGGGAGTTGTTACAAAATTTTTTCATGAAAAATTATAAATAATTTTAGAATCCAATTTCATTGAGAGAAATTTTTAGGAAAGATGAAACCAAATAAATAGTTAATCAAAAATATTTTTAGAAGCTGATAGGAAGCATTCTATACCTCACATCCTAAAGAACTGATATTATTTCATATGTGACTTTTTGTGCCACATATTAGAGTAATCCAATATAATCACACATTTTGGAAAAAATACAATTATGAGATATGTTAAAGGAAAAATTTTATGTGTACTAATGTATAAAATAATTTTTTATATGAACTTTCATGGTTATACTAATACTGATTAGACTAGAGATTGCAATGATATAAAATCAACTTTAGGAAGAAAATTTTACTTAGTATCATTTTTTGTGATTCGATATAGTAAGAATAAAATTTAAATAAATTTAAAAAAAAAGAATAAAAATATGTTTCTACTACCTAGTATTCTACTCAAATTTTGTGGATCAATGTTCTGCTGAAATAATTGAAAGTAAATGTATCGACAACATTAAAGAAACTATTTGATAATTTGAGTGAAATTGAAATTTATAAAAATAATATCCCAAAATCATGATCAAAGAACGTTGAAATTATGTTTAACTTCATAAAAGAGTAATTTTCTAGTGGATATGTATTTTTGGAATATATTTCAATGAAGTATAAAATTTCTGATATCTACACAAAATCTATTTCCAAAATAATGATTTGTGGGTTTGAGTATGAAACTTCATGTTTAGCCTCCACTAATGAATTATTAATGTTCTAAAGAAAACCACCCATCTTAATTTGGTTTATATTATCAAAGTAGTAGATAAAGTAAAAAAAATTTACCAAGTTTTTACATTTTTCTTTTTTAATTAATCTAAATATGTGGTTATTATAAAATGAGGGTGGGAAAAAATGGGGGAGAGTGAAAAATTGAGATTTTAAAAATAAAAAAGATCAAAGCAAGGAGGATAAAATCTTAACATGGACTTAAATTTTATTGGCATTAATTGATAGAATTACATAAAAATATCAATTTATTTGATAGTGTGGTGTTGGGACACTCTTTAAAAAATGATGTATTTTTTAAAAATTTATAAAATTTAGTTGTTAAAAAAATGAGTTATTAAATGTTTGAGTGATAAGAAATGATGATTGTTAAAATTTATTAATGAATATTGTCAAAAAATAAAGAGGATGATATTGAATATCCTTTTTCTCTATTAAAAAATGTTTTATTTTTTTATTAAAAACAATGTTTTGTAAAATTATATTTTTGTAAAATATGGAAAGAAAAGTTAATGGAAATTGTATTCAGAAAAATTATTAATTTTCTAAAGATGAAGATAGTTTAAAAGTAAGATTTTTTTGGAAAGTAAAAAAGGTAATAACTTTCCAAACTATTTTATATGATTCTATGAAGATCTCTAATCCCATTAAATTATGAAAAATTTAATAATACACTATTTTTGTTGAAATAATAATTTAATGTTTTTTGGACATAGAATTCCTGATAAAGTTTTTGTAAGATGACATTGAATGACAAGGTTCATGATGAGAATTACCATAGTTGATGTTTGTGAATGTAATGTTTTTTATAAAATAATCAGCCAAATATTATCATAGAAATTTGATCGTATGATATCTATCATATAAAATATAGTATAAGTGCATGGCACAAATTATCCGATATAGATATTGTATGAATAACTAATGTTGCTGTTGCAGAATTTTTATAGTTTTGTAAAATGAGTAAAAAATGAAAAGTGTCTCAAGAAGTTAGATTTGAATATCTGAGAAAAATAAAAGGGGAATATTATCATTATTATCAGACAAAGAGATCCAAACATATAACACCAAGAAGAATTGTATAGATAAAGATATGTTAGGATGTTTGAAGTTTTTTAAGTGGTCATAAGTTGATAAAATGAAGTATGTTTCTAAAAGATATAAAAGATCAAATTTATTACTAGAAACAAATGATTTGATAGAGAAGATTAGTCCCAGATAAGTGAATAGAGATCAAAAATAGAAAATTTATGATTTTACCAAATGTTGAGTGTTTTTTATAAAAATACAAAAGGGAGAAAAATGAAGTTGTACAATATGTTTTCAATTATATATATAGAAGACCATTGTAGGTGTTTAAATTCTATAGAATATCAAATAATATCACCAAACAACTTTATTTTTCATGGATAAATAGATAGATAAATGTTTTATATGTTTTTATGAGTGATTTTTCTTCAAATGGGTGAAGACTATCAGATAGAGAATTTTTTTTTCTAAATGGAAATTTTTTAAAAATTTGGCAAACAAAGTTTTGTTATAGGATAAAGTTTGAAGTTGTGGAGTTTTTCTGCACTGTTAAAAGACGTTCATCAAATAAAATTTTTATAATAAATTCTATAATAAAATTTTCTTTTAAGATTTTATAAATTTTTAGTAGAGATAAATATCAAATAAAGAATATCGGACAATCCTTTCATTGGGAGGAGGATTTTATTAATCGATTTTCATCGAATAGTCATTTACTAGAGAGAGGATCAAGAAATTTTGACATCAATTTTTAAATACCATTAACCTGAAAGTGTTATGAAATCTTATTTAATTGTTTTTGTATCATGATTTGATAACATTTATTGAATAATTCTTTATGGTATGAATTTAATGAAATTTCAGAATGTTGGAATGAAAAATATTTTGAGAAGAGTCAAGTAATTTTTTGAACACTCTAGAAGAGTTGATAATAGTTGAAAATCATCCCAATGATATTTAAATGGGAACGAAATTCAGATTTATAAATTTTTTTGAGTGGAAAATAAAATTGGTTTTATTCCATTTTTATTTCCAAAGAACCTCTTAATAAGAGTGAAAAAGTATTTCATACTTGACACTATTCACACATGTAAAAATTTTATGTTCTATAGAGTTTTTATAGTGATTTTTAATGGAAGTTTAGTTTCGTGTTGAAGAACTATTCTAGGCCAAATATTTTTAGCAAAATAATTGGACAAAGGATATTTCATATTACCAGGATGAGTGAAATTGATAATGATTCCATTAATAATGTTTATGTGGCACTAAGTTTTATTAAATTTATATACAGAAAAACTTTTATATTAGGAGCATTAGAAATGGTTTATCATATGGATATTAAACGATGTAGGAAAACCAATTGTAGAAATCAGATAGAGGAATCAAATATACTTTCTGAACGGACTTTCCCAGAGAATAATTAACAAAGTAAATTTTTTATTGGTCTTGTTTTGTTAGAAAAATTTGTAAACTAGTGGGTTTCAGTACAATCATTCCTATCATGAGATAGAAGGAGACCAATGAGAGCTATCTCAAAAGTTGTATTCACTTCTTTCTAATTGTAAAGTTCTATGGACCCATGAGATTGTCTATGATAATGATTTATGTTTTCAAAATAAGTCTAAACCTTTCACATATCGCATTGCATTTTTTACTTTCACACATTTGAATTATTTTGAGTTTCTTTTAAAAATTTACAAAGAAGATAACTCTGAAAAGTTTCAGGTGTTAAATTTTATAAAGTTGTAAATTTATAAAAAGAAAACTACTGATTAAACCCACCCTTCTTAGTTGTACAATGATCCTCAAGAAGTTAAATAATTCATGAAATTAAATTAATTAGAATGGCTCCCAAATACACAACCTTAAAAGGAACTTCTATTGGTCATGGTTACACAACCTTAAAAGGTACCACCAGGGTCCTTGTCACACAACCTTAAAAGGTATGACACATCCTGTTAAGAAGCATACAAATATATAGTTTTTTATTCCTTTTATAAGGTTGTATAATAATACGCTATCATGGGTTTTAATAAAACTCTACAACACATATTATCTCTATATATAGTGTTAAATTCTAGATCACATATATTTTCATCTTTATACCATAAAATCATCATCTACTAGTAAGATATTGATAGAGAACCTATGATTAATATTGATATTCACATTGATTCATGGAATCAAACAAACACATAAATGAAGGTAACCTATATTACCATTATAAATGATTTCATGAATACATATCAAACATTTTAGAGAGTTCCAAAATAAGAAAAAGGACCCCTTAAGGGTTGAGCTAATCTCCCATCCTCTCGACCAACATGCTACCCAAATTTTCGCTGGTATATTATAGTAATTATCTATATTTGGAAAGAAAATATTCCCCAACTAAAAATGTGTGGGTGTGAGGGAATATAAAAAATATTTATTATTCATATGTGGGTTACAAAAACATTTTAATTGAATAAAGAGAGGTATTTGTGGGAATGTAATTGAATTTAGATAATGAATATGATGAGAGTGAGAAAATTAAATATGAATAATGATTAAATCAATTAAAATCCATTTAGGTTTTTTGAATTTAATTTAATTTCATCTTCATTTGAACAATTTTATTTTTAAACTCTCATTTTATTTTGTAGGAAGAAATAAAAATTTACTTGTGATATTTTATGTTCATTTCTTAAATAAAAAACTAAAAAAATATTTATAAAATGTGAAAAGATAAGTGGAATTATTTTTATTTGTTCATTCTTCTATATATGGAATAATGTATTACACCATACTACATTTACTTGGTTAATAAATACTAAATTCATGGACCTCCAATATCCTGTGTTAATTTTTGGCATTATCAATTTTCTTGTTTTTCTTCTTTCTCAAGAAATTTATTCAATATGAAAGAAATGAAACCCCAAAAAAATGTAATATTTTATCCTCTTATTTTTTATAATTTCTTATATAAATATTTATATTACATTCAATAATTTTACTACATTATATCTTGATCTTTTTAGAGATACCTCAAGGATCCAATTTTGATGGTATTTCAGAGAAAAAATCTAATGAGAATCCAAAATGCATCATAGTGGAAGTATACTGGGAGTAATATTATCCTAGTTCCCTATGTATACCCTAACACTCATCATAATCTCCAATACCTGAACAGATTCAATTGAGGGGTTAATTAAACACAAACACCTTTTGGCATTGTGTTTTTCGAAGAAAGGATTCGGTTCATGCACTTGTATTTTATCATAATCAACACGATTATACAAATTTGGCATGATATTTTATGGATTGAGTTACATTATTGATGTGTGAATATTTTCTACATTAATATATATAGGTATTCATGCATATTTGGGAAAAAATCATGCCAAGTGGTGTTGATTTTTGTCCATTTCTGTGTGTCCATCCCATTCATGAGATCATTCAAATTTATTCTTACACTATTATATAATTTATTAAAAATAAAAATGGTGGTGGTGATTATTATGTGGTTCAAATTGATTTTTGGAATTCTCAATTTTTATCTATACATCTCTAATATATTGAACCATTATTTTTTAAAGTTTTATTATAATATATGTTATCTCAAGAATTTCTAATTCACATACTCAAAAGATAATCTACTTGAAATATTTTATCATGAAATCATTCATTTATGTAAATTGTGTAAATAGTGAGTTATAATTTTTTGTAAAAGACATTCCAGAGTATAAAACTATATATAGGAATAAATAAATATTTTAATAATTATTAGTCATGGTAAGATTATAGAATAAAAAATACATCATTTTTTACAAGATTGGGGAATAATGATTTATGATGTGATATGAATAGGTGAATTTTGAAAAATCTGAATGCATTTTTAGATGGTTAGATTTGAAACATGGATACTTGTGGTATTTGGAAAATGGGCCAATTTTCAAAACATGGTGGATTTGTAAAAAATGGTGAAACATGTGAAATTTTAACTTGTGGGAATCTTGGTTGTGATAGTTGAAATGTAATTGAATTTGATTTGTAAAAATTTTCACGATAAGGGAGTGAGGCTTATTGTTGTTTTTTTCTTGATAGAAATGGAATTGGGTAGGCATCGTAGATACCAACCAGAGGAGGCTGCTGAAAATGTGGTTTCACCTGAGACCCAGGTGAACCTGAAGCTAGTCCAGAGTATATTTTACACTTCACAAGCTTTGGGAAGTGGGGATAAAGAAAATGAACCAAAACATGATGATTATGCGGTTCAATTTCAAAAGAATAATCCACCCATATTTAGGGGTGATTCAGAGTTGGAAAGTGAAATAGTGTGGCTGAACATAATGAATAGGATATTTCAATATCTTGAAACAATGGTGGAGTTGAAATTGAAGCTAACAACTTACATGTTGGAATATATTTCCCTTTAGTGGTGGGAGTTGGCGATCCATGTTGCAAGGAACCATGGTATGACATTGGAGGGTTATGGTGATTTTTTTAATAACCAATTGTACCCTCATATATTTTGGAATTCAATGTACAATGTATTTCTTCAATTTAAATCAAGATAAGCTCCCGGTAATAGAATATGTAGCTAATTTGATGAACTTAGTGTGGTTTTAACCCAAGGTGGAAGGTAGTACATCGGTGAAGGAACATATTTTTTATGTTAGTTTGAGGTAGAAAAAGCATTATAAAAGAGAATTGCTATGTAAAAGTGATTAAAAAGAAATGGTAAATAGAGAAAATAGTATCTGAATGGGATATCATGGGAACTACAAGTGGAGGAAGCATGTTTGTACCCACAGGGAGTGGAGGGCACTCTAACGCTTGGATCAAGTGGAAGAGGGAAAATTATTTCTAGGGTGGGGGTATGGATCAGAACCTAATGTCATGATCATTTAATATTACATAAAAACCTTAAAATAAGCTAGAGTTATTTTAGTGTGGCTCTACAGGCCACATCAAGCGGGATTGTATGGCACAACCTCAAGCATGTCATAATTGTAAGCAGCTGGGGCATCTTCAGTGGTATTGTCCGAATGAATTGGGGTTAGGTGTTCATCACACTCCTCTAGGGTCACATGCATCCTATTCCTTAATTTTATGAGGGAAGCAACATACCCCTCATTGGTAGATAAAAGCTGTTCATGGTGATTCCAAGAATAGCATGAATCCTTAGTAGGGAAATAAAGAGCAGAGTGTAGCAATTAAGTAGTTGTTTGAAGTTGAGAAGGTTATGGTCCATGATCATTCCGGACCATCCACAATGTGAGGTATGATTATTTTAAATTCTACCTTGATATAATTGTTTTTGATATGGGTGCTTCATATTATTTTATTTCTTATCATATTGTTGATTTTTTGGGTTTAATTTTGGAAATGATGCCCTAATTTTTTTAACATCAAACTCCACTAGGTCAAAGAGAGTGTCGATTCTTCCAATGTAGAGCATAAAATATAGTTATGGTTAGGGTTGAGTTGATATGGGATTTATCATCACTTGATATCTATGATTATGATATAATCCTAGGAATTGATTAGTTGGCAATGTTTAAGGCCCACATCAACTGTTATGTGCGACCAATTAGTTTCATGATAGAGGATGGTGTTGACCATCTCTTTAAGGGGGAGAAGAATGAAAAGTTTGGTGAAATAGGATTATTGGCACCGTTTAATATCCTGATCTCATTTGAGTTAGTGGCATTGTTGTTGGCATCAATATAAGGAGTTCAACATAGTGTTTTTCCACTAGGATTTTACCAATTTATGGTTTCCCTTTCGGAATAATTCATCGGGTTACCAACTGTGAAGGAAGTGGAGTTTACAATTGATCTATTTCTGGGAACCATTCATATCTCACATGCATATTACCAGATGGAACCAAAATAATTGATGGAGTTGAAAGTGAAGTTGGAGGATTTAGAAAACAAAGGCTTCATCCGGCCAAGCACGTCTCCATGGGAATTTCCA
Organism: Viscum album; assembly: GCA_963277665.1. Classification (NCBI taxonomy): domain Eukaryota; kingdom Viridiplantae; phylum Streptophyta; class Magnoliopsida; order Santalales; family Viscaceae; genus Viscum; species Viscum album. Next base: position 1,040,212,092 of record OY728164.1, on the reverse strand, counting down.
GTTTTTTATGTTAAAAATGCAGATGAAACTCTTTGGATGTGTGTTGATTATCATAGGTTTAATCAAGTTATGATAAAGAACCAATATCCACTTCCACGCATTGATGATTTTTTCAATCATTTTATGGGAGCTCAGTGGTTCTCCAATATTAACATGTGGTTAGGTTATCATCAATTACAGGTCTGCAAGAGGATATTCCCAAAACAGCCTTCAGAAGTATATATGACCATTATGAGTATGAGGTTATACCCTTTGATTTGAAAAATTAACTACTAGTGTTCATGGAATTTATGAATCAGATATTTTAGAGATATATTTATTTACTCATGGTGCTATTTATGGATGATATATTGGTGTATTCCAGGACAAGGGAGGATCATGATAAACACTTGGAGACAGTGATGGGGATATTAAGAGATAATCAGTTGAATTACAAATTGTTTATGTGTGACTTTTGGATATGGGACGTTTGTTTTCATGTCTATGTGATTTTTTATAAGGGTTTCTCAGTTGTTCTAGAAAGGATAAAGGCTATTATCTCATGGAAACCTCAAAATAACATTTTTCAGATATAGAGCTCCCTTGGTCTAGTTTTCTATTATAAACATTTTATTCATGATTTTTTACAATTTTAATCACCAATGAAAACTTCAAAAAGGAATAATGTTCCATCTCCATGGGATCAGTAGTGTCAGAAATATTTTTAGTAACTTAAAGGTAGCCTTACATCAGCACCAATATTTATTTTTCCAAAACCAGAAAAAGGGTTTGTGGTGTATTGTGAGGCATTAGGGTGGGTATTGGGTTGCATTCTCATGTAAGGTAATCATGTGGTGGTATATGGATCATGTTAGTTGAGGGTTCATGGGAAGAACTACCCAACACATGATTTTGAGTTTTCGAAAATGGTTCATGATTTGAAAATGTGGAGTGATTATCTCTTTGGTGAGAAATTAATGGTGTTTACTAATCATAAGAGTTTAAATAATATTTTCTCATAGAGATATTTTAACTCAAGGTAAAGGAGATGTATGGAGTATATTTAGATTCTTTATTTTGACATGATGTACACACTAGGTAAGGTAAATTTAGTGGTGGATGCATTAAGTAAGAAATCGTATGCTCAAATAGTGAAATAGGCATCTGATCAGTGTAAGTTGATGTCGTTAATAACCTATATGTGGTTGGAATGTGAAGACCAATGTTATATGTTGGTCTTAATTCTAGTTTCATTGGTTCTTGAATTGGTTGGTTTAGTTAAAGAGACACATGAATCTGATTCTGAGTGTATGGCGATGAGGTCAAAACTCAATGGTGGGGAGGACATTGAGGTTTGGTAACTGAATGGGCGTTCCTTATTGTGTTTTCATAATCGTATAGCTGTACTGATGAATTTTCATGATGAACTTATAAGGTATTATCATCATTCTAGGTGGGTTGTCCATCCTGGAATCTATAATATGTATAAATAATAGAAATCATATTATTTGTGAGCTAGTATGAAAAGGATTGTGGCATATTTTATTTCAAGATACTTATCTTGTCAGCAAGTCAAGTAAGATCATCAATGACCAGCAGATATGTTTCAATATTTATATTTTTAAATCGAATAAAATAGCAATGGATTTTATTATAGGCCTCCCAATAATGGTTAGAAGGCACGATTCCATGTGGGTGAGAGTGGTTCGACTCACAAAATCATCCCATTTCATCCTTATTCATGGATCCCATATGGTGTAGGATCTATACAAAATCTATATATGTGAAGTGGTAAATTGGAATGGTGTTCTAGTTTTTATTGTATCAAATACATATCTTAGGTTCAAATCTCATTTTTAGAAATCCTTGTAACATTCCCTTGGGACTTAGTTAACAATGAGTAAGACATATCCTCCTCAGACGGATGGGAAATCGAATAGGAAAATAAAAACTTTGGAAGATATGTCACATGCTTGTGTGATGGATTTTAAAAGCTCTTGGGAGGATCATTTTTCATTAGTGTAATTCCCGTATAATAAAAATTATCATGCCTCGATACATATGGATCCGTTTGAAGCGTTGTATGGGAATCAGTGTTCTTCTTCACTTTTTTGGTTGGAAATGGGTGAGACTTCAATGGTGGGGCCAAGGCCTGTCCAGGAAACTATGAAGAAGGTCATGTTGATCCGGAAGAGAATGGAGACAACTCAGAGTTGTTAGAAATTATATGGGAACCATCATCGATGACCGTTGCTATTTGAGGTGGGCGATCTCATGTTCTTGAAAATCTCTCCTAGGTTTGGACATCATCGATTTGGGAAGTAGGGTAAGTTATCTCCAAGGTATACTGGGCCTTTTGATATACTTGAGTGAGTTAGAGAGGTAGCTTATCTGTTGTCCTTTCCACCATAGTTTAGTGTGGCGCATAATGTGTTTCATGTTTCTTAAATGAAAAAGTATCAGTCAGATTATGACAATGTCATTCGATGGGATCATGTTGATCTAGATCCATATACTTCATTTGTACATGTGCCGGTGTTGATTATGGATAGGAAAGATAAATTTTTGTGGTAAAATCATCATTATTGGTGAGGTTTTGTGGAAACATGGTTATATTCAAGGGGAGACATGGGAGTGGAAGAAAGAGATGGCCGAGAAATGGCACAAAATATTTCTCCAAAGTAATGGTTCTCTACTTTATGAGGACAGATAGTACAATGATTGGGAGAATTTAGAAAACCCCGGTTTGATTTATGTAACCCTTTTTAATAAATTTTTATGTGTTTAAAGTGGTTTGAAAGAGGTTGGTAGTGTTTTGAAGAGTTTGGAGGGGTTTTCAAAAAGTTTTGGAGGCTTTTTAAAGGATCACAGTTTGAGAACATTTAGAAGAAACCAGGAGAAAAACCCAAGTAACTACATGACATGAGACTATAGTCCTTCACACGATTTTTCATGATTTGTCTAACCATGTGAGGAGGTCGTGCAAAGTTCCCTTAAATGTAGTATCATGCACACAGTTAGTGCATAGTTTGTCTAATTGTGTGATCTAACCATACACGGTAATAAAAATTGAGTTTTTAAAAATAGGACAACTCGGAATTTTCCCTAAACTATCCATTATTCCTTGAACTCGAGCCCCACTCATGATTCTTGGTTATACAGGGTTAGAGGAGCTATCCCACTCATTATAGAATGGATTCAATGGGTTTTCAAGGTAAAGTGATGTTGATTCCTCTCTTGTAAGTCACCTATCATGTATCTTTCTTGGTTTTCCTTAGATCTAGTTCTCCCTCCCTATCAATTTTCTTGATATACACCCAATGAAAGTAGATCTAGGGGTTTTATTTCCTAAAATGATGATAATTGGGATTTTTTATGATATGGAATGGGATCTAAGATGGTTTAGTGGAGTTTTCACTCGGATTTGTGTGCGGTTGTGAGGTGGGTTGATTTCATAGAAACCCTAAGGTGGGTGGATTCTCTCCCAACTCCACTTTGATAGAACTTGAGGCCTTGGTTGAAATTAATTGATTTTTTTTCAAATTAATTGTGAATATTATGTGTTTGTATTTGTGGAAACCCATTTGGTGATGATTTGTAAATTTTGGGTAAAATGGGATATTGTGGATAAAGGTTCTTTGTTATGTGATTTTAAAATAAAATTTTTAAAATCCATAATGGTTGGAATAATTGAAATTGTTTTATGAAAGATGAAATTCAACACATATGTTTTTTATTGAAATATGGGTTGGTATGGAAAAAGGGTTTAAGGGTGTTTTTGATCAATTGGTGGGTTATTGAAGTGGTTATGGATTGTATGGGAATGGATGATGTGCTTAAGGTATTGTTTGATTGGAATATGTTGTTTGCATATTGTTGTGGACTTATGGGTGTATATGCTTGTTTATTTTCATGGTAATATTTTATTTTTTTGACATGGATGTAGAGTGGGTGGAGAGTACCACTATAAAAGAAGGGATGGATAGTTGACGGAAGAGACACCATAAAAGATAAGTTTTTAAAAAGTACCACTAGATTGGGAAAGTAGTGTGGCAGATTGGTTGAGAAGTTCTATCATGATAGTATACCGGTATGGTCATGTGAACCTCTATGGTTATGCTTTATTGTGTTTAGGTATGCAATGTGTAAATTGCATGCTAATATTAATTGGTAAAAATGGTTAATGTCCTGGTTCTTCGATTTCTATTGTAGTGTGGTTAGTTGGGTGGAACATGTATTGGTAAAGGTGTGTTTTTATTTTGGAAATGGTTTCACTATTTGATGGTTTATATAATATGTTTTATATAATAGTGTTAATGGTTTTATCCTAGTGGCTTGTGTAGGGAAGTCATTTGGGGAAAACCTGTGAAGTATTTATATTTAAGCCCTATTTTAGAACATTTATTCTTTTGCAGATATGGTATTCCGGGACACATGTAAGGTAAAAGAATCACATTTTACTAGCAGTTCATCATGATGATTAGATGATTTTATGTTTCTAGAGCATGGATATTGGATTAGAGCTATAGAGTAGTGTCATAGATTAGTGTTTTTTGGTTTTGTGGTCTTCTTCTTGGTACTCAGATTATGGATTATTGTGTCTTGGATGTATTGGTAATTTGATTTGTTTAGTTATAAAATATTGTTTACTTGTATCATATAGTTTGGTTTGTTATGAATTGCTTGGTTGGTTGGTTTTATCTTAAGGGTAAATCGTTCCCCAATCATTCTTGGAGCCCTTCGAATTTTTTTCCAGCCTTTGGGGCCTTGGGACCATTTCCTAATGTCAAGAAGAATTCCTCCACCTTCTAAAGCCAATGGTATGAGGTGGGATGTTACAATAATCCCCTTAAAAAACACCCCAAATTAGTGCATTAAAATATTCTTTTGACTATGGTTTCATGATTTGAATAGATATTTCATGGAATGAATCATGTTTTTCATATTTTCCAAATTTAATTCAAATGAATTCTCACATCATAAATGGATATTCAAGGAATTCATCATTATTACATTTTTATCAATATTTTATTTCCCAATCAACTCATGATTTTAATGGATATTCAAATTTTGAATAACTTTTGAGAAATTCATATAATGTGCGGATATTTATTTTCATTAAATAAATGATTGAAATTAATTTCATTTTATGTCTACCTCATACTGGTCACAATGTTAATGAAATTGATGACATCAATTAGTCTTCTATATATTGTTTAGATTTTCTCAACAATAATTTCTTTGTATCGCTCTGCGCCACATCATTTCATGACATAAATATTTAAGACATACTTTATTCATCTATTTTTTGTCATTTTACTCTAAATTTCATTTAAATATATCCGTAAGAAGATAAATAAAACAAAAAATTAGTGGAAAAGATTTAGAATTTTAATTAAAAAAATTAGTATCATTAATGTTGAAACTATATACATGAATTATCATTATCAATTAACCTTAACCCAAATCTCTTACTCAAACCTCATTATACATGAACCAGAAATGTTTTTTTAATTAGGCTAACCCATCTAACCCGAACCTATTGAAACCAAACCCAAACTTGAGCCTTCAAATTTATTTAATCAAAATAAACTAGAACCTCATCCACATAACCCATGTAACACACATAACCCAACCTACGTAAACTATATAACATGGGAAAAACTAGGAAAACATGTATTATTAGAAATTTAAACTCCTTACCGTCAATTTCCTTGGATTTTCTTAAAACAATTGTCTAGGTATAGTGTGTATTATATTTATTTAATATATATAATTATATTTTTATTATGAATAAATTAATGGGTATACAGGTTATGATATTTCAACCCGAACCTAACATTAATATTTTCTTGGTTAAATAGGTTTACCTGATTAAAACCTATACATATTTAAACTGAGGATAAGCACATTCACGACATGAGCTCATGAGTTGAATTTCCATGTTAGGTTATAAATTTACACCAGTATATATAATATTTGTTATCTCATGTTTTAATCCTTTATGTATGCATGCTTCTAATTATTCAATTTTGTAATACATATTCCTTCCAATAAATTAATATATTCAAACCACATCAATGCAAAACTCCATAGGTAAATTATATTTTTTGTTAGTAAACCAAAAATAAAATATAGAAATATTTGAACATATTAAAATGCATTAAAAGAATTATATATATGAAACATTTCCATGTAGAGGTTTAAAATTATATGAAACTAAAATTACACGCAAGAGTATCCATAGAGAAGAAAGAAGAAAACATGTTTTTTTTAATAATGTATATTATTCAAGGAAAGTGAGGAATCCGATTTAAAGTTACTCTATCCATGCTTCTTTAATCTATAGAGACTCTAATTATATGATAAATCTAACACCTAATATATGAAAACTATAATTAACCTCAAAATTATGCCACATAACTATATAACAAATAAATTTCAAGGTAGAGGAAAAATAAATATTATATTGTCTTACCAATAATTTAACCCTTATATTCAAGGTTTTGTAATTTATATGATGTAATTTATACAATTTAAACTAAATAATACAATATCAAAATCATATAACCGATATATATATATATATATATTTGAATAATAAAAAATAAATTTTATAAATAATTGAAAAATTAAATTATTGAACATGATGTATAGAAAATTTAGATAATTTTTTATAATAAAAACAACTTTTAATATGGTATAAAGTACCATGGATTCAGTATGGAGACTTTAGGCCTACACTGAAAATGGTTTTAGTAGAAAATATGTTTCATTAGATTTTTAAGGACCATAGGTTTTACCATGACACGATGATATTATATGAAAAATATTTTGGACATAGAATCACCCTCATTGAACCATTACATTGTGAAGTGGATCACACTATTTTCACTCCCTGGTCTCAACAAATATCACAACAGATCCCAAAACCATTATAGATACTATTTTAGTTCTATTAGACACACTAATACAAAAAATATATTTTTATTTTGATCTCACATAAGACCAGAATATATTCCAAATAGTTTTTTATATCATAGTGGAAAAAATAATGATAAACTGGTTAGTTAACCATGGAAAAGTGGTTTTCGAAAATGATTCTATATTTTATGTTTAGTAATAAAAGTTTGTTTCTAATTGACGAACCAATTTTCCTTAGAAAAATAAAATAGACCATGACATAGTTAAGAGACCAAGCCATATTTTCTCAGATACTATGACAAAGTTGAGTGACCATGCCATAGTTTATAGGATTACATGATGTTGTTGAGAGACCACACCATTTTTCTAAAATTAAATTATTTTAGGTTTTTTGAATCAAGCTTCAACCTAATTATTCATCAAAAAACTTAGATCTGATACAATTAATGGGTTTCAAATGACACTTCAATGTCCATTTTCAATGAAGGTATACACAAAAGTCATTAAAAGTTTTTGTGAGAGATTAATAAATATGATAAATAATTTAAAACCATATAATAATGTTACCAAATTATCAAAACATGTAATCATTATTCATAACAAGTTCTATCGAGTAACATTTGCAGTAACTGATGATTTCTTACCTTTAATGTAATCCATTGGAAACTGGAATCAAAATATGAATCACAAATACTTATTCTCTTCATATATATTCTTGAACCACCTCTTCAAATGTAAATGAAGAGAAGTGATAATGAGAGATCTTTGAACAAGAGGATAGTCTCCACTGTCTTGATTGAGGTCCAAGGAAATTAACATTATAGGACTCTTTCATTGAAATAAGAATCCTCTTAAAGTTTAAAAATCACACAATGTACGAAAAGGCCAACACTGGACATTTATATACTACAACCTCTTACAATTGTTCCTCATTCATGTTTAATTTTTATACTTATTTAACAATTAATAAAAAAACTTACACATGATCATATGATGTGTTATTTGGTCAAATAGATATAACCAACATGGAAATATTATTTGAATGATATCATAAATCATTCTTTATTTTATAAATAGTAAAAGATACCAAAATCATACACTAACCATGAAGTGATATATTTCACCTTGTTTTATTCTATGCATGAATTAAAAAATTAAACAAACACTTCTCTTAAAAGGATGTTGTCGAAAGAGTTTAAAAATGCTGGTTGTTTTGTGACCATAACATTTTTTATTATGAAATCCATTGATAAATAGGAAAAAGTTAAATATTGTAAACTATATACATCATTATATATAATTTTTTATTAAAACCTATTGGTTTGATAGTCCCTTTGCGTCCTTGATGAATCTAAGAGACTTTAGATTGCATCAAAAGTTTCTTTGATATAATTTTTCATTGTCTAATGTTATAATATCTCATTATGAATATTTCAACTATTCATTAATTTATTTAAAATCCATATTAAATATTCATATATATTAATTTTTAATTATTAATCTTTACCTGGTTAAATTTTATCTGTTTATATTCCTCCTCTTTCACACAATGAATTTAATAAGTATCTTGATAGGTGTGATATAATACTTAGTTCCATTCAATAAATACTATGATTTTTTATTTTTTTATAAATGCGATGTAAAAGTTTGATTATTATTTGATACATATTAGATATTATGGTTTTATTAGAATAATTTTCGATATTGATTATTGATAAATGAATAATGGGACTTTAGATTATTCTTTCAACTAGCTTGAGAACATATTATTTTTTAGATATGCAGGAGTTGGCTACCTATCATAACATAATTTCTCCTGTGTATATTTTGGTTTATTATAATTATAAACATCACATAAATGGGTTTCATATAACTTATTCTTGATATGTATTTGAATATGCATAGATATAAATTTATTTTTGCTAATATAGATCATTAGTTATACAAAGTGTTACACATAAATATTTTTGGAGAATATTAATTTTTTAATGGTACAAAATAAAATATAAATTTATTATAAGTAAGTGTAAAAATTTTAATTGAGGGATATATATATATATATATATATATATGTAGATAATTCATATGAAAATGGTGAGAATAAGAGAACTATTAAATATAATTTGTGATAGATTCCTCACAAATAAAAAATATTTCAATACATTGATTTCTTAGTTTGGGTAACCTTAATACAAAAGAACAAATGTATTATCTTCTTCATGGTATGAAGGGTGTGTATAACCCTAAAAATTATCTATCCATATCCCATTGAGAGCATTGGTTTAAATTTAACTGGTCAAACATAAATGTAAGATAATAAGAGGAAAATATTTAGATATAATTCATTTGAAAAACTTTATTAATGAGTTTTCTACATAAAAATAAAATTTTCATAGACGATATAATCAACATTATTTTCTAGGAAATAACAATGTTTTTATAGGAACAATAATTTGGATTAAAATGTTAGTGTAATATAAATTTTCGCCTCATAATGAATATGACGTACAAGTTCAAATTTTTATAGGGTTGAATTCAAGAAAAGAGATTAATCAATTTATATAAAATATAATGCTCACCATTTTATAACCCACGCCTTCATGTGGTGGTGGGGCGAGATGAAAAATAATATTTTTATAAACTAAAGGGTGGAGAGTTTTGAGTTTGGATATTTGGATTGAATTTTTTGAATTTTAGTTCTTAATTGTGTATTTTGATAAGAGTGGATATTTTTTAGGGATGTTAGAATTGTTTATTATAGGATTATTGGATATGAAACTAAATATGAATATCATATTTTATGATATCCTCTATGTCATAGCCTATGATATGTATATGATGAATGGATAGAGGTTATGTTGCCTCAAACATAACATAAATTGTGTGACATCATGTGCATGGATTTATCTATACCCCCCCCACATGGTTTACTTCAGTTATGAATTGTTGAGTTGATTCTTTTATGGATTTATGATGTGATTATTATTTTTTAAATGTCAAAATGATTATATACTCAATATGTATATATTATGAAAATATATATTGGTTATCAAGTGCTGGAAACTAGTTTTCAAATCACTTTATTGAATTATGGGAGAATATATAGAGGGATTATATCTCCATATTGTTGAAGAATGGTACTGATAAGACAAACATGGATCTCAATATTCCTTAATATTCTCCATTTTTCTTTTAAAAGAATGTTTTTACACATTTAGAGTTTTCAGTGTCCTCACATAGTGTATGATAATTCTAGTGGTTGATGAAATCTTTGTAGCGGAAAGAGTCTAAATAATATTACATGTTTATATTCAAGATGTAAACCTTTAAATGTTTAAAAACAATGAAGCTTAATGAATTTCAAGCATGCATTTTATTATTTACCATGTTATTCATTTTGTTTTTATTTTTTGATGATAGATTGATAATATTTATGGGGCCCATTTATTTTAATGATTATGTGATGATCTTGAAAAACTCATTAGTCGTATCAAAGACACATTTTTCAATGAATCAATATTTTATTTTAATATTTTAATTCATAAAATTAATATCATAATCAATTATTAGACATATCATAAAATAAAAAAACAACATGGCCGATTGGAATCTATCAAATTGCAATGAAATGATTAGTTATAAGGTGTTAATTGTGTGTATGATAAGTTATGATACAAAAAGATTGTATAGTTTTATTGTATATCATAAGTTATGATTTTTGTTTTATCATAGTCTAGGACTAAAACTAGTTTTATTTGAAAAATTATCAGTGAGTAATAGTTAACATATATATTATATTACACGGCTATGAAAGACCATGTGTAAGAGGAATCAAAGATACTTTCATTGGATTAAACATGTACTAAATATTAGATAATTCAATTCACCGACAAAAAAACTATGTAAGGGTGGGTATATGGTTTGTGTCACATTAAAATGTCATCTCATTAAATAACACAACTTATGATAGGGTTCCTATATAAGGAACACTGAAACGTATGTAAGGAGCTTTGGAACCTGACTTAGCATGCCAATGTGTGGAGAACTATCTCCCGTGTAAGAAACTCAACTGATGTTTTATAATGTGTAATTTAAATGATAAATCACTATATTATTCATTTTACATAATTTAATACAAAAATGAATAAATCTAATATTTTGTGTAAAAATGAATATATTTTATAAATATTTTATAAATAATATGCATTAGGCATTATAAATAGGATATTTCTATTCCCAAATAAAAAAATTATGTTTTCATATTAACATATCATATTGATTAAATAAATAAATAAATGTTTATTTATTTATTTATTCTTTTTGAATATTCATGTTTATAAATTTTTTATAAAATGTGAATATTTTATATGGTTTAATTTAGATGATAAATCAGTTCTTATAAATTTCCATTAAATGCATTATAGATTACATAATATAACATATAATTTTTTTTTCTACATTAACCTTGGTTTCTAATTAATGTTATTAAATTGAATTTAGATATTAAATATAGTTTATACATATTAGGTAATATAGTTATGATGGTGTCAGAATCAATCTTGGGTAAAATATCCCTTGGTATATGGTCTTTGTATAATAACCATGAAGCCACACTCCCTAATATAGTGCTAAAATCATGAACTTTTACATTTATGGATTTGATACCGAGGAAATTGAGAAAATTCTCTCCATCTGAAACTTTATATATAAAAATTAAGTATTTGATCACTTACATACCCAATGACCTTTTTGTAGTTTTAGAGGATAATGAAAAACACTTATTTAAACAATCCTCATGAATTCAAGTGAGTATTTATCCAACTGAAACATACTTTTCTTATAGCACAGTAGGTTATCATCATCATCCATTTGAAATTATTATAGAAATAATTAATTTAACATGATTCCTGGAACCCTAGGGAAAAAGAGAAATAGTAAGGTTGATATAAAATTATTTTTAAGGGTAAGCATAATTTTTAATATTTGAATGAAATCAGTTATCATAAGATGTGAATAAGGGTATGATGATGTAATGAAAGTGAATGAGTATAACATAATAATATTAACACCCATCCATACCTGAAACATGGAATAAAAATTTATCAAAATAAAGATTCATAAGAATCAATAATCATGAGCTATTTTATTTCAATAAATTTTAAATTAATCAATAAATTCCCATAGAAATAATAATGAAATCATGAATGTAACATTAATATTTCATTTTCACACCACACTTATAGTCACAATTATAAATGGAATAACAATACGATCAACTTCCATGCCCAATGTATTGAAGGGTTATCAATGACCCAATCATACTTGGTTTATTATGGAACTACGCATACTTGGTTTATAATAAAACCACCCATACATGGTTAATAATGTTACCACCTATCCCTAGTTTATAACATAACAACCAATCACCATGAATAATGTTAAATAAATATAACATAGTCATAAAACATGAAACATCACATTTCATCCTAAAACACATAAATCAACCATTATTAATTTGATAAATTGAATAGCACATAGAAAATATGTTTTTTAGATTAAAACCTAATTAAAACATGATTATCCAATATAAAACAAATGAGTTCCATGAAAATATATTGAAATAATCATAATCCATCCGTAGAAGGAATAATGATGGTATCATTTTATCATAACCCAATAGAGAATCAGCAACATCAAGGATTTTTGATGTTGATTAGTGAAAATACCATTACAAACATTCTTGAGGATAATAACATTTTCACTTCGAGTAATATCTAAATATGTCTTCTTCAATGAAAAGTTTTTTTGAAAGATCACATAGAAAATTTTCTTAAGGAAAATACCCTTTCCATTTTGAAATAACATATTTAAAATATAAATATTTCTCAAATATTAAAAAAACTATTTAATTTGAAAATAACATTTTATACATAAAAATGATGTTTTTAATCATTGTGTTGTCATGGTGGTGGGAAAATCTATTCATGTTTTAAATTTTCAAAATAAAAATTATTTTTGAACAATTTGTAAAGGGATTCAAAGTTATGCATTTTGAAAATGTTGATAAATTTAATTTTTAAAAATGTTTAAGATAATTTAAATGAACCTAAAAATATCCTTAGGAAATAATTTTTTTGAAAAGTAAACATTGTAATTTTTTATAAAACATTGATATGAAATAGAAAGATTGTAGATCTAAAATAATGATTCAAATTAAATATCACTTACAAAACAATTTCTAGATAATTATTAAATTAATAAGGGAAGGTATAGAAATTAAACATGTGAACCAAATTCCTTAACAGAGGATGAGAAAGTTGATGTGTTTTAATTGAATTCAAAAATTTTATTTATTCAAAATTATCCTTGATCATAAACAATCCCTAAAGAAAGAAGATTCTAAATAAGGCCATCGCTACTTTAAAAACTATTAAATAGTAAGAGATGTGAAAGAATAAATTCAAATGAATATTTTAAAATAATCAAGCTAATATTTTTCATGATATAACATTTCAAATGTAAATTATATAGACCTTATAAGTTTTTTTGGTTCAAAACATCAATATATGTCTCAAAGAAAGAGAATTTAAGATGAATAATACTTACAAATATCACATCATTAAATTAAGAATTAATTAATGAATAGATTGTTTGTAACAAATTTAAATTCAAAAAACTAGAAATAAGTAATAAATAAACTTTGATATCAATTAAAACACATTCATTCCACAAAAATGTCAATTAAGATGGGGAATAACCCAAAAAAATAAATTTTATTTAAAATTCCTTTTACCACTGGGTATTTTTCAATTCAAAGCCCCTTGGATGAAGTAATTAAAATTGAATCTTAAAATACCATTAAATATTATCGAGTAATAATATTAAAAGTAAAAGGGTCAGTATATACACCGAAAAAATTATTATGTGCATTATATTACAATATTCCTCAAGGAATATGAAATTAGACAAAATACCTTTTTGCTTTGGTAATATATGGGTAAAAAACTCTTGTAAGATAGAACCTCATATAGAAAAATAAATCCCAATAATATTAATGAAAAAAATCATAAAATAAATTCATGGAAATTTTATACAAAACACAATATAAATAGGTGGTGAATATTTCATATGTCCCTTAGAAGTAAAAGTAAGACCAGAAACCTTTACCTCGAGTCCAGACTTTCCATGTATGTACTTGAAATCATATTTAATAAGCTTATACAAATTATTTATTTTTTGATAAAATTTTATAGGATTAATTAATTATTATTAATAATTTATATTAATTAAATATTTAAATACTTAATCAGTAAAGTCCGTGTCCAGCGTTTTGAGGATGTTCGATCCGTAATTTCATAATGGATTTGGAAGGTTGAGTATAATCAAAGTGGTAATTATTCCATCATATAAATAATAATAATCCTGAAATAATTATAATAATTATATATTATTTATACTTTTAAAATCAATCATGTATTATTTTCAAGAAAAATGAACTACTTTAAAATCATTGAGATGGTATGCCACATGTATACTCAACTAATTATTCAATTTTCAATGATAATTATTGAAAGAAGAAAAGTTTTATTTTAATATAACATAATTAAAACCATATAATGAAAATAGTATTATTTCATTCTATATAATTATATATATCATCTATGTGATGTGGTGATGAAAAAAATCATATCTCTTTATGGAGGTGTTAGTCCATACATACGCATGGTCGACGTTATCATTTTCTAGTGAGTCTAAATGGAAGAAAGAAAATGATATATTACTTTTTGAAAATGATAAATATTTTATTAATAATATAATTATTTCATACATATCACATATATATATTAAATTTTTCCTTATTACTTTCCATGTAAATCATTAGTGAAAAAAATAATCAGATCGCTTCCCGAGGCGGTAGTTCACCATACACACGAGTGATGTTATCATATTATCCATTGAATGGAAATTATGAAGGAATATGTGATATAATAATTGAATAAGTATTTTTATTTTACAAATATCATATAAATATTTTATATCCATAATTATAAAAATTTATGAGAGGCAAAGATGAAAAATAAATCACATCGGTTCGCGAGGCAGCGGTCCACCGTATACACGAATGATGATTTCGTTTCCAATTTAAGGGAACATGAGAGAGATTTAGGTTATTAAATTAACATAATAACATGTAATTATATGGTAGATAATTTTTTGTTTATATTAATATAATTGAAGAATATTTTAAGGAGTTTGAAGAAGAAATAAAATAAAGATGCTCGGTTAAGCATGATACCTCTTATTCAAAAAACCTCCTTACGTAAGAACGAAAAGGTTTCTTAGTAGGTATTTATAATAAAAAGATATTTAGATTGTTGGGATATAATTAATTATGGTATTATATTAGTTATTGGATTATATAAATTTATTTTAATATGTGAATTGGAGAGTAGACGGGGAAACCTTTTATAAGTGAGGTGAGTGGAACACGTGTAATTTCTGAAAAGAAAAAGTGATACCCACATTTTTCACATGACACAAGAATATAAAAAATAACACTATAGATAATAATACTAGATAAGGTTTAAATATATCCATAAAATATATTTAGAAAATATTTATGTCATTTTGACCTTATCATCATACTTTAACCACTAGTAAATCCATTTTTACCATAACCACAATAAAATAATTTTATTAGTTTCACTATTAATTATGAAAAAAATAGTTTAAATAATTATATTATATAAAATATGGTGACTAAAAAAAATAAATTCATTTTACTAAATTAAATATATATAATTGATATAATTCAATTTTTAATAATTCCCATAAATGATATGAAAAATCGGATTTTCGAGAAGTGTATAGTCAAAAAAGAGGATTTTATATTAACTCTATGACCATAAGTAATAATTAAATTAATTTAAATTAAAATTTAACTAAAAATAATATATATATATATATATCATTTAAATAACTCAAAATTAGGTGTTGCGTTAATTGATTAAAATGAATAAACATCATGGAAATTAATTTAGTTTTCAAAAAAATCCCATTTTTAAACCCAAAAAAACACCTATACTAAAATAAAAAATACAATGGATTAAAAAGTGATTAATTAGAATAATTATAAATTAATAAGAATTAATTCAATTAAAATGATATTTATAAATAATTTTAAATTTTAAATTAATTAATTCATTGAAAATAAATTATTTTTTACAAAAACTATTATTTTCAAAATTCACTGAAAATAAATATCTTTAAAAAAGGACCAAAATTTCACTCCTTGTTAATTTTGATACGATTATTACAAAAATTTAGTTATTTTTTAAAAATTAACTTTATAAAATTCTAAAAGATAACAATTTTAATTTTTTTCACAAAAAACAATAAATGTCATTTTTGAAGAAAACATATTATTATGAATAAAACAACTTTACTAAAAAATGATTGATTATTTTAATAAAATTTATTAATAAATTGAGAAATAAATTTATATGTATTTAATAAATTATTTAATGTTATTTATACCCTCCAATTTTAAGGCCAGGTTATAAGAGTCATATATTCCACTAGTCACTTAAGCTCAATGTCGCATATTGAATACGGTTTGGAACAAAATTTTATTATTTTAAAATATCAGGGTGTTACATCAGACCCCATTTAATAAATTCAATCCTAAATGTTTTTACTTTATATTGGAAAACAATTTGGACATTTTAAAATGCATTTTTTTGGGAAACCACATTGTAAAAAGGGTTAATAAAATATCATCTTGTTAATAGAGAAAAGGAAGTATGATGGTCCTCTGGAATAACACATACTAGGAATTCAAATAGGATAAAATTGGTGGGAATTAAATATTTGTACATGGAATAAAATCATAATATTGGGGAGTGATAGATATTATTGACCAAAATAAAGTTAATGATCATGAGAAATCCAATAACTACAAAACCATAAATCCATGATGAATTAAAAGGCTATTTATTCATTGGATATAAATAAAATAAGATGAAATTTTCAATTTTAAGATATTTTTCCTCAGGATGAGTAATTCCTTAAAATATAGACTAATAACATAAGGAAATATTTTTAACTAATATGTTTAATTTCATTACTTTAATCAATTTCCTCCACAATCTTATATTTTCATCCAAAAAATGATTATTCAAGATTATTTTTTTTGCGCCTAATTCACTAAAATCTCCTTTTTAAGGACTAGATAACAATAAAAAGGGATAATAAATCCATTACACCTATATTTATACATTAAAAAAACTAAAATGGTAATCACATTGTAAACGAATTCCAAAAATGAATATATATTCATATGATGAAATAATACATTAATATATAAAATTCCACATCAATATCCAAAGTTAAAAACTAAATCATTCCATATATAAATGAACTTATATGCTAAATAAACTCAATAAATGCCGCATTAAAGAGTGTTTTAACCTCAAAGGTCATATCATAACATTTTTCTTACAAGACCATAAATATTTTGATCTTATTCTAAAATAACATTAATCACTTAGTCACTAAATAAACTTTCAATCCCATAGTTATCTACTTGCTAAAACTTATGTTCCCATAATTAACTCAGCATCCATGATAATATAAACTGTAAATATTATCAATACCTTAATACTTATTTCCACAAAATATAATGTAATACATCACATTAAACATATACTTCAACCCAATAAAACATCTTTTAAAGTGTCATTAATCACATTAATATATCATCATAAAAAAACATAAAATGCGTATTTAATATATTAAACATAGGACCAAACGTTATAACATAAAATCATAATGGTATCAATATCTATTAAGTGAACATATCATTAAAAAAATCATAATCTCTATAGTTATCTAAATCCTTCTCGGATATCAAAAATAACATCCCCGAACCTGTACTCTTAGATATAATGCTAAAATCATAAACTTTTAAATTTATGGTTTTGATACCGATGATGGTGAAAAACAATTCCCCATTGAAAACTTACAACATAAAGAAGAAATATTAGAGAACTTAAATACATAAGGGAAATATAGGTTTATAGTTTTATAATATTTATATAAACTCTAACATAAATAATACCCATGAATTGAAGTGAGTATTTCTCTCACAAAAAGTGGATTTTATTATTTCAAAATTATCCATTATCATCATCCACATGAAACCCTTATATAAATAAGTCATTTAACATAATTCTTGATAAATTGGGTAAAAGAAAACATAAGAAGAGAGATAACAAATTATTGGTAAGGTTAAATATAAGTATTAGTAATTTAATGTCATCAGTGAGAATAAAAAGAGTATAATACTATGATGAAATCATCAAGGTGGATGAGAATAACATAATAATATTCATATCAATAAATACATGAAACATGAAATATAGATTTATCAAAGGAATAAGTAATAAAAATGAACAATAAAGATACATGTGATTTAAATCATGATCAAAATACTCATTAAAACCCCATAAAAAAAAGGTATATAGGTAACCTTGGTACATAATTTCTACATCACACATATAATCAATATTATAAATTAAACGATGATTAGTCAAACTTTCAGACCCAATTCAATAGAGATATTCCATGGAACCAATCATCCTTGTTTAATCATAGAACCACCCATCCTTGGTTTATCATGGAACCAACCATCCTTGGTTAATAATTACACACTCATCCTTTGTTTATAACAGAACCACCCATTATCCAAAATAATTAAAAATAAAGATAACTCAATCATAAATCCTAGAAACTCATATTTCAACCTAAAAATCGTAAATCAACCATTATTCATTTCATAACTTTTTTTAACCATGGAAAATAAATGGGTTCCCTAGAAACCTCTTTCAAAATGATTAACTCATGTAAATGAAATGTGTTATATGAAAATATATTTAAATAATCATTATCCATATAGAAAAAAAATTAGGATGATATCATTTCAACATATCCAAATGGAGAATAAATAACATGAAGGGTTTTTGACATTGATGAATATAAATACCATTAAAGGACTAAT
Organism: Viscum album; assembly: GCA_963277665.1. Lineage (NCBI taxonomy): Eukaryota > Viridiplantae > Streptophyta > Magnoliopsida > Santalales > Viscaceae > Viscum > Viscum album. Next base: position 1,040,193,131 of record OY728164.1, on the reverse strand, counting down.
AAAAACAGTCATGAGGAAAATAACATTTTTGATTTTAGAAATATCAAAGGATGTCATCTTATAATGAAAATTATTTTAAAGATCACTTGGAATATTTCTGGAGGAAAATATCCTTTCATTTTGAAAACATTTATTTAAAATGTATAACATTTTCAACAATATAGAATTTTTTTTTGAAAATAGCCTTTGAAACTTAAAAATTACGATTTAAAACATTTATTTTTAATGATTAAATGAAAATGCGTTCTTGTTGAAAATGATAAAAATAAACATTCTTATCAACCATTTTTTAAAGGGAGTCAAAGTGCCCTATTTGGAAAACAATAAGATATTTAAATTTTAAAACCTTTAAAAAGAATGTAAAATAACAAGTAAAATTTAATAAATAATTTATGTTTATAAATTAACACTTTTGAAAACATTTTAGAAATAATTATTATGGAAGATAAATATTCCCAATAAAAAAAAGATACAAGATCCGTATCACTTATAGAAAATATTATTGATAATTAATCAATTAATAATGGAAGAAATGGAAATTAAACATATAAACCACATTCATAACTATATGATAATAAAATAGATATGGTTCAATAAAATAATATCATTTTATTTCTTCTAAAGGGACCTTGAAGATAAACAATCCCATAAGAAAGGATATTGTAACATAAATCCTTTGACACTTTGGAAACTATTTAATCATAAGCCCCATGAATGGATGAATTTAAATGAATCTTTCAAAATCATGAACAGAATAAAATTCAAGACATAACAATTAAATGTGAATTATATACACCTCATAAATAAGTTAGGTTTATAAAATCAACATATATCCCAAATAAAAAGAATTTGAGGAAAATAACCATTATATAGATCACATAGTTAAATAGAGAATTAATCAATGATGAGATTATGTGTAAAAAATGTAAACCTATAAAAAGTGAGTAAATAAACAATAAAACAACTTATTAGTCTATTTAAACATAATAATTTCAAAATAAAGTCATTAAAAATATTCATAACCCAATGAATGGAAATTGAGTTAAGATTCCTTTTAACATTTGGTAATTTTAATGTCAAAATGAATGGATGAAGTAATTAAATTAAAAGAAGAAAATACCATGAAATATTCAGGATTCATGATATTAAATGTAAAGGGGTTAGTATATAAACCATATAAAAAATAAGGTGCATAACATTATAAAATTCCTCATAGAAAAGAAATTGAGAAAAAAATCCCTTACTACTTTGGTAATCACTGGATCAAAACCTCATTTAATGGAGCACATCATATGGATTTCTAAATAAATAAAATCATGAAAATAATTATAAAATTTATTAATTATGAGTATAGACACCACACAATAAAAGTATTTGGTGAATATTTCATGTGTCTCACAAAAGTAAAAGCAAGATGGGAAACCCTTTCCTCAAGTTCAGAATTTCCACATGTGTCCTTTAACTTCTGTATAATAAAATTATATTGATTATTTTATTTATTAAGAAAATTTTAATGGTATAATACCTTATACTTAAATAATTTTTATTTATTTATTTTAATGATATATTTAAATTCTAAACCAATTATGTTCATGTCCGGTGTTTTGAAGATGTTTGGTCCATTATTTTGAAACAGCTATGGTAGGTTGAATATGGAAGAAGTGGTCATTATACCATAATCTAAAATATAATAATGTAATAATTATCATTTTTATATTATTTATACTTTTAAAATAAATCATGAATGATTTTATTAAAATTTTAATATGTTTCTATCAAGGAGACAGTTTGTCATACATACACATGACTAATGTTTCTATTTTTCAATGACCATTATGGAAAGAAGACAACTATTATTTCAAAATTATATAATTAACATCTTATAATAATTATCAAATTATTTAAATAAATATGCCTATATATATCATCCATGTGAAGTTGAAATTTAAAAAAATCACATTGTTTTGTAGAGGAGATAGTATATACTTATTCACAAATGACGTTATCATTTTCAAGTGAGTGAAAAAGTAAGAAATGAAATTATATAAATTTTTTTAATAATAAAATATATGTAATTAATATTATAATTTTTTCATATATATCACATATATTCATTTAGTTTTTTCTTATTACCATCCACTTAAATTGTTAGTGAAAAAAGAACATCGCTTCGTGAGATTGTAGTCTGTCGCACACACGAGCGGTGTTATCATACCCCCCGTGAAATAGAAATCCCAAAGGTATATGTGATATAATAAATAAATAAGTATAATTATTAATTAAATAACATATATATAATTTAAATTCATATTTTTATACACATAACTGTGTGATATTTACTTTTTCATCGAATATTTCAAAAGTGTAATGACTATGCAAAAATACTGATATACTTGGCATGAAGGACTTAGGGGTAGAATCCTTGAAGAACATAGGATTGAGATTTTCTTTGAAATGGAATATAATTTTGGTTTTTTTATTCATTTTACTCAGAATTTTATTCTATTTATTTATTAATATTATTCCCCTCAGACAAAAAATCGGCCAGGTAAGCCAACCTGTGGCTAGCTCAACTTGAGAAATTGCAGGAGTCACCTCAACCGAACCCAAGGATCTAGCCAACCATCCAATTGAGCTACGTGGATATAGGTGAGAATAGTTCACATATTTCATGCATGATTATGTACAAGTGTGCCTAGGTGGGTTGTGAAATAGGAGGGCATGACCCGAGAGGGTTGGTGTAAGTTTTACAGGTGTCGACCCCTTTGGAAGATCAAGGTGATACTACTATGAATTGATTTATTAAGCATACTACAACTAGGGAAAAAATTGACACGGGACATGTTATGGAACTAAAATCTTCCACTATAAAAAACATATGTATATAACTGCTTCTAACCAATCAAAATGCTATGTACTGCCTGATCGCTTGAAGTGATCATCTTCAAACTCCAACCACCTACTATAACCTAGAAACCCCTTATTCAATGCAGTTATGGACACCCAATACCATCTATATGGTCCTAAAAGTCAATAAACACCATGTATATCCCTTTTTTATGATCATACTAAGGAATCCAAGACTCAATCGATGTCCCTAAGGCATGAATGGAACTTTTTTTTTCATGCATGAAGTTCTTCAGATGATTGAACCATGAGATTCCACCGCATGAGTCCAATTGTGCGAACCGAAAAACCCATATAATTTAATGAGATAATGATTATGAGAGATAAGATGGGATCACTGGAGGAATGTGAGAAATAGTGACACAAGATCCTTCTACCTTCGGTATTTATTATTTATTTTTATTTAGGTAGAATTAACCACATGATCATAAGAATTCCCAAGACTGATCACACGAGGCTATCATTGGATGTATTCCACCCATTCACATGAAGGATGGGAATGACATAGCTACTCTTGACTTTTAGACTTGCGATGTTTTGAAATTATGGAAATAACTTGAAGCTGGTCACATGATCGAATGAATCCATTATAAGAAGTGCCATGAATCATGCGATGAAATGATGTAATCATGCGAAGAAATGTGAATGTCATTGAGGCTTCACATGAATATGAAAATATCCTTCCTTTTCAATATCTATCCATATATGAATCACATGAGGCTCCCCACTATAATCATCTAGTGAATGTGAAATTTTCCTCACACAAATCAGTGAATGTGAAATTTTCCTCACACAAATCAGTTATATAATGGTCCACCCCAGCCTATATAAATGCCGACCCCACTAGAGAAATTATATTTGAGAGTAGAGAGAAGAAGTAGGAGAGCGGGTAGAGGAAAAAAGTGGAGAAGAAAAAAGGTGGGATAACATAAAATACTACCTCTAGAGAGCATATTCAGGTAACCAAAAGGCTCCATTCATGATAAAACACTATGATATGTCACCGTAAGAAGCACTACATGAAAATAATCTTATAACCATGGTTCTAAACGATGTTTATAACCCCTAAAATGGTGGTTATAGTATATACTAATGATTTTCAAAACTGTGGCATGTTAATTCATTACTATAGATCTAAGATATACCCATTGTTTGATAATTCTATACCCACAGTTTAAAAACTATGGTAATAGGTGTATTCCACGATGTCATTAACTATATACCAACGATTTTAAAATCGTGGCTATAGGATTTATGTTATTGTATATCGGGAGTTTCGATACCTGGATCATTGATATATAATTGATATGCCTAACCACTACACCTCTTTGGATTATAGGTATATAAATACATATTTTTTTATATATATTTATCTAAAACATGAATATAAGTGGACAATCATGGAAATTGGTGTTCCTGATGAATTTTCATTTTTTGTCCCATGGGAATTTGTTTCCCCCCCTTAACATGCGAAATCTATACCCACATTTTTCAAAATCCTTGGGTATATGAATGACTTATACGTGATTTTTTTGGGGAACCATGGGAATTGGTTTTTAACAAAACCCTATACCTAGATTTATACAAAAACCATGGGTATAGGTCTTGTTAAAAACCCAATACCCATAGTTTTTAAAATACTGTGGGTATAGGGCTAACCTATACCCATGGTTTTTTAAAAACCATGGGTATAGGTTCCCATCCAACATCTATACCCATGTTATTTTTAAAAATCATGGGTATAAGTGGATTTTAATGTAGTGAAGACATCACATGGTCACTCTAAGATCACAATATCTTAGGATAAATAGAGAATTATCAATGGATATTCATGTGATGTCATCATGATAACACCCATCCACATGTATATGGCCTTATAATTCATATGAACCCATAAATATGAACTCCTTCCACTATCGAATCTTTAAGAAATGTAAATTTACCATAATAACTTAACCATGCACTCCTCCTTTCATGCTAATTTTTTCCATGTGACCTTCAGTCCTGATTGATTTAGACATGTGACTTCAATAATTGGATGTGTACACAATCCTAGATATGTTTGTGAGGCTCCTCCACATAACTCTCTTATGACCATGTGCTCAAATGTATCCTCATTGGTATCATGATGCCCTTATTCATCATTGGACATGCCATGTTGATTTCAAGAAAGTAAATGAATATGACAAGTTGATCATCTAAAGCTTCTAGATAATTCAGTTTTATCCCGTGGATGTCCATTGAAAATTCAGGTTGATCATGAAAAATCGTTTCGATTTATTAGAATTTCTAGGAAAATCCTAAGGAAAATTCATAATAGTCATGAAATATCCAAAGGATATGTTAGGTTGATGATGAAATAACACAAGGACATGAAATATTAGTCATGTAAAATATCTTTCACATGACCACATGGATCATGAAAATACATTTAGGACAATGCACCATGATCATATGAGGACATCTTGGATAATGAAAATTGATAATGTAAATACCTCAGACATGCCTGATTTGATCATGCGAAGAAAACATAGACAAATATGTTTAATAATCTGAAATATATTAGATACATCAACATTTATCATCCGAATCATGTTGGAAATTCCAGGAAGGAACCATTAGACCCATCAACATGCCAGACCAACACCAAGAAACATATACCGAAGACAACAAATACATGTGTAGCATACAATAAAGACAAGTTGGGAAGATCCCATAGGATATGTCAAATTCATATGATTGACACACTCAAACTTATCCCAAGTAGACCCCCATCCAGGAACCTTCATCTATATTCTACCTTTACAAGGTAAGTGTCCTTAATGGGTTAGGGTTACACACTCATGCGACCCTATTCTGTTCATGGTCTCAAATGGAACATCTATTTCATACCATATATATTTATCCGGGATTCCATAGTCTCCACCTCTATTTATCTATCATAATATAATGAATGTATATGAAAAAGAGAATCCATCCTACTGTAATCCCCACGAATTTATAGAACACTATAGATAAAAATAATTTCTCTAAGTGTAAACACCCTCTACATCCCATCAATGGGTTAGGGGGTAACTAAACCATGAGAACTCTTATTCCTACCATATCTAGGATATATATGACACCTTCTCAAAGATCAATATAAAATAAGGAATAAATCATGGTTTAAGTCCCTGGAATTCGTAAAACCTCAGGCATGATAAAAATTTCTTAAATTTCGATCACCCACCACAACCCATCAGGGGGTTATGGGGTTATTGAACTATGATAACTCTACTTCCTACAATAGCCAGGATACGTAGGATGCTTTCCAATGTCCCTAGATCTAAAAAGAATTATCTTTGGTGTATGTTTCTTCATATCAAAAATATTCCTAACTTATGTTATTAAATTCTCCCATGAGTCTATCATCCTTAATCTTCCATAAAATATTATAATTGAGCCCATACACAATAATCATTTTTTGCATAAGCCCCAACCATGCCCTAGAGTACGTTGAAACCCTCAGTGGGTTAGATATGAATTCAGCCAAGATGACTTTGATTCTTATTATAAATTGGATACATATGATGGCTTCCTAAGGACTGATCTATACACTATATACTCTTTGAGACTCATAATTATACATATTAGAGTGTAGCATTGATGTGTAATCCCCATAAAAATATGCTCTCATGTGATGTGTCTGATCTACTCCCATCTCTTGCTTCTCACACTGATCATGACTTGCATGGGATTATAAAATAGAGATGATTTTACCAATATATTGATGAGGATTACCTAGTGTAGGTACACCATTGAGATGAATATCTGATTACATTTGATCTTCACTCAATGGGCCATACTCCCGATGTGAAAATCCAGGGAAAACTTATATTCATAATCCCCACTAAGGTACTTTTTCATATATTTCACAAAAAAGACATGAAATGCGTAGTATCTAATTGGTATCTTAGCAGGATATGTAGGATTCCACATCAAAGATTGAGCCTAATATTTACACCCTTACCACAAGACATTAAACTACATAGATGTGTCCAATCACATGACTTTAAGCTTTGAAAAAATAACTATGTGGGTTTCGATTCATATTATTATGGGATATATAGGGATCCTCATATAGGTTCAATCCTATCTCCATGAGACCAACCATCTTCCTAGATGATAATAAACTGTAGATCTCCCAAACATGGCTATAAACTAAATCATCATAAATGAACAAGAGAATTATGGAGGACCTATGATATATAAAAAATTGATTCAATTAACACATGATCTTAATCTAGTCATTGAAATATCAATAAATAGTCTTGTATAAAGGCCTAATAAGGATTTCATATACATATCTTAAATCTATAAGAGATTCCAAGAGTAGTCAATAATTCCCCCTAAAAGGGTGTGATGAGATCGACCTCCCATCTTATCGACCAATGTATGTTCCTAAAAAATTTTGGGTCTGAATCCCCAAAGGACTACATAAATTTGGAAAGAAGGTCTATACTTTCTCATAGAAGTGGGAATAATTGGGATTTTACAATAGAGACAATCATGGTATACCTAACATAAAAATATATGCAGCCATCTTCAGTCACCCATAACTGAGGGTTAGGCTCAGACCATTTTAGTTTTTTTTGGAAAAGAATTTGGTGAAAATTATTGAAATCATTTGAATATTAAATATCCTTAAATGTTTAATAAGAATTAATTACCTAGTTCTCATTATAGAATTTTATTCCTACCATGAATGTGCTCTTTCCTGTGAAACAAAATAGTGAACCTGATATGAAAGAGTTTTACCACAACTTGTCCTTCAATGGTTAAAATTGATAGAATACACGATTCTCTTCAGACCATTTTTTTGCTATCATGATTTTTCTATTTCTTATAAAACACCATCATCATAATAATCCCAAAGAGGTGATGATGAAAAATTAATCACATCGGTTCATATGGGAGTAGTCTACTGTACACACAAATGATGATTTTATTTCCCTTTTTATGGAATATGGGAAAGATTTAAGTTATTAAATTTACATACTAACATATCATTATATGTGATATAATTTTACCTATTATATCTCACTAATTGATGAATATTTTAAGGATGTGGGATAAGAAATAAAATAAAGGTTATTAGTTTAGCACACCACCTCTTCTTCGGACAACCTCCTTATATAAGAACAAAAAAGTGTCACTATATGGATTTATGATAAGAACAAAGGTTGCAGGTTATGTTTAGGGAATAAAGCAATGTATTTGGATAGGTTTTGGCTGAGATAAAAGGACTTTAATGAGTGAAGTCAATAGGAGATGGTTTGGCCTTTTATAAGTGAGGCGAGTGGCACACATGTAATTTTTGAAAAGAGAAATTTATACCCAAGTTTTTCACATACCAAAAGGATAAAAAATGAACCATTATTGACAATTAGACAATATAATGTAGAAATATGGATATAAACTATATTTTAAACATGTATTTTGGTCATTTAAACCTTATCTTTTTATTTTAACACCCTGGTAAATCCATTTTTTCCATAACCGATGTATAATATTTTTACTGTTTTCACTACTCATTGTTACCATAAATAAATTTGACCTTATTATATGATATAAATTATGACGATTTAAAAAACAGAATAAATTTTATGAAATAAAAATTCTTTTAATTAGATTAATTTAATTTAAAATTAAACTCTTAGACGTGATGAAAAATTAGGTTTTCAAGAAGTGTATTTCTCAAGAAAATGATAATTTTATATAAACTATATGTCTGGTAATAATAAATATATGAATTTAAATTAATATTTAAAAATATATTATCAATAAATTTAATTTAAATAATTAATCACCATGGGTTATTTTAATTAATAAAAAAAGAGAATCATTATGTAATTTTAAATAATTTTTGAAAAATCCCATTTTAAATCCAAAAATAAACTTATACTAAAATCTAATTAAAAGTTCGTTCAAAAGTAATAAATGGATTAAATATATCTAAAAAATAAATAAATTATTATAAATCACATTTAATACATAATTAGTTTTAAATTTACTAATTTATTCAAAAAAATATTTGTTTTTAACAAAATCAGTATTTTTCACTATTCACTGAAATATAAATTTTTTCTGGAAAACCCAAAATTTCACCGTATGTTAATTTTGATATGATGATATCAAAAAAAATTAATATTATTAAATAATTTTTTAAATTTTTCTATTAATTATTATAATATTTTCTCAAAAAAATTAATAAAAATCATTTTTGAAGAAAAACAAATTTTTATGAATAAAATGACCTTAAAAAATATCGATTGAATAATTACTAAGAATTTATCAATGACATTGACTCAGAAATTTATATATATTTTGTAAAGTAGTTAATACTATTCATACCTACTAATTTAATGGTTAGGTTATGAAGATCATATATATTTTAAGGCGTTTGAGCTCCGTGATGCATGTAAAATATGCTTTAGGACAAAATTTTCTTATTTTAAAATCTCATGGTGTTAAAATTTGGGTTTTAATTTCCATTATCCTGAAGGAATATTAACTATTATAGAAAATAGATGTTAAATATATATGGTTCTAATCTTACTCGGGTAGATATTTCTAATTTCATAAAATTCTAAACCATTATATGAAATGTTCTCTCACTTTATACATATAATGCATTTGGATATTTGTAAATATGTTTTGATTTTTTTGGGTGAGTTACATAAACCATGGGTTATATAAATAGATAGACATTAATATCATTTTAAGAAATTAATTTAGTGGATAGAATATGAATTCCAAAAGTAAATCATTAAAAATAGGTATATACAGGAATAAAGAAAGAGATAATAATATTTCATGGGATATAATACTTTTGGATTTATTATTCATTCGATACATATTAAATAAATGAAATATTAAAATAAAAACTCAAAAATATTAAGTGTGAGATTAGTTTAATAATAAACACATGTTTATACCTTGATCATCTAATTAGGAAGGCCACATTAAAGGTGGGTTCCCATGGATTATTTTTTTGTCATGGTTGGAATGGGTGACCCCAATTTTATTATGTGACAACATTCAATTTTGAGATATAGGTTACACTTGGACAAGAAACCCTAAAAGGATTTGTTTACGAGAATTATAAATTTGAATTTATCCATAAGATGGATTTTATAAATGGATTGTCTACTCAATAATCCATGAGTTATATATTACATTATTGGAATGATTACCTTCCAAAATAGATATGTGATGGGAGAAATGATAATGTTATCCAAAACATAGTAAAAAAAGTATCATTGATCACTAAATGGAAAAAAATTACGGGCTTATCATTTTCAGTGGGAGTACTTTCACATAATGTCCTTGATGAAAATATATAAAACATGTCAGTAACTTAGAGGTTTGTATTTTCCATAGATTATGGAATACATCATGGTTATCATTTTGAGGCCTTTTATGAAAGTTCCCAGTCAAGAAAATTGTATCAATGAGATGGGGAGGGGTAAATCAGTGATAATGTTTTCTTTTATGTTTCCTTATAAATGAAACAACCTTAATATACTGTTAATTATTTCATTCCATTCTAAAAAAAATTCAAGCACAAATCCATAGGAACACAAGAATTTAAAAGGTTTTCTATCCAATAAGACTAACTAAATCATTGTTATGGTTTGAAAATGATCCAATACCACACAATCCAATATAAAACAATCCATTGGTATACAATGAGTAGGATATGAACTTTCAATCATATATCACTTTGAAGACAATCCAATAGTGCATGTACACCCTATTATCACAAATAGGGTAATACAAATATTTTGTAAATAACATGTTACCTATTTTTCTTCTCAATTTCACAAATATATTCTATGAATTTTTTTTTCTAATTTATTATCCCAAATATGGTAAAAAAGTCAAGAACATTGATACAAATTTGCAATCCTATTCCCAAGTCCGTTCTTCCAATATGATTCTCACAGTTTGATTTTTCAAATATGATTTCCCAATACAATAAATATGACTCTACCAGAGTAAGATCAAGAAAATGCAGAACTCCTTCTTCCTCATTTTAGAAACCCCAATACGGAAATCTTGATCTGATTATTTATCCCACTATGATGATCCGTTGAGTATGTTGACAAGAAGAATATGATAGTTAGCTCAATATGATGACCACTGAATACAATGACTATATTCATATCATTGAAATCTTGTCTCTTATCCTTTCACAATTCTTCGTCAAAACATATTCAACACAACAAAAAACAAAAAATTCTTTCTCTATCTTTCATATCTCCTCTCTCTACTAGTGAACAATACACTCTATATAATATTTCAGATAAGTACAACATACTGATCCCCTATACTAGGTGTCCCATGAGTGGTTTTTGGAAGGAATACCTGAAACATTCATGCTCAACAAAATTAAAAAAATATCTATTTAGATTGAATTTCGGGTGGATTTATAGCTTCATCAATGCTTCTTTATTCTTCTCAAATATTCTCCACAACATCAACTTATCTTTATAATTTCTTTTTAAAAACCAGTCTAGATCTAATTTCCTAATACAATTTTCTCAATATGATTATTTCAATACGATGCACTATACCATTTTAATGAATAAATAAACTTCTTCTCACACTGTAGTCTGATCATGTTTCTTAATTATTACTACTGAATATGATAATCCACTTGAAATAAAATACAACAATATCCTTCATCTCTTTTATCAAACCACTTATACTTCTTCACTTTAAAAAGATTATTCAACATGGATTAACTAACTCTTTATCCAATTGAAGAAATGACACATTTGAAAGCATGTCCGAGTTCATCTTTCTCTTCTAAATATGGTACCACTGAAAAACACTTTCTCTTTTCCAATAAAATTCATTTTCCAAATATTTTTTTCTTTTGGATTTTGGTCTGACTGAAAACTAGTACCTTTGGTTTGTCATATTTTTCGTAAATCCTAAACATTTAAATTAGAAACCATCTTTTGAAAATTCAGAAAACCATCATAAATGGTTGACTACATTATTGATCAGTCTATTTATTTATGATTTTCATCAAATTGAACTCAATTATTTTTATATCAAACTTGAATACAATTATACCTTTGATGAATATGATGATAGTCCAAATATGATGGATCGATTCACCATCTTCAACTCAAGGTACTCTCTTCTTTCATAAAATTATCCTTGTATCATGTCTTCCTCTATAACGTTTAATTCATTTGAGATCAGTTCAACATCATCAATCTTTTATTGGAAAGTATTGTAAAATTATAATCAATTGTTACCTTTACTAATCAACCTAAATATAATTTACATGAATAAAAGTTTCATGAATATGATCAACATGATTATGATTAGAATAAACATGATCTATATCACCATTTGTATTTTTTCTATCCAGATACGATCAATCTGAATAGGATTGGAATCCTCTCTTTCAATACTCCTTTATTTCATCAAGATTACATCACAATTTTTCCAAATTCGTGTGAGTTATGAGTACTCAATGATCAGAAAAGCATCTTCACTTTTAAATATTAGTCATATAGACTTTGATTCTAGTCTAATAAAATCAAATAATTCAAATCAGATTCAAAGTGAATACAATGACCATTTACTTATAGAAAGATACAATCTCAATGCGATCATTACTTTAATTATAGATTCATTGTGAATCCAATGATACTTCTCTTCCAGCCATCTTTACTTCAATATGAAAAACCATTTCAAACATTATGAGACTGAATTTCTGAATACGATGGCCAATATGAATTTCACCAAATAAAAAGTTATTTTATTTTTCCTTTCTTCTAATTTATTCTAAACCCTCATTGAAAAAATAACACATTTGAAAACACCTTCATCATTATCTTCGTCCTAAAAATCTCCCCCTTTGGATATTTTCAACCAATTTTCTTAAATAACTGAACTTTGTATCCTCATGCAATGGATTACATATCAATAATTCTAATCCTATATGAGATAAATCATTATAGGAAACAATAATTGTTGATATAAAAACCATGATATCCCAAATTAGTGATATAAACTTATTCAAAACTTTCATCCTTAGTAATGTCAAATTCTTCAATTTCCCTATAAAACAAAAATTAATTTCCTACAACCACTACAACAAAGTGTTTGAAAATTTAACACACATTTTCACTACTGGAATCAAAGATTACCCACAAATCCCCTTTTATATACATATAAAATGTATATATTTATGAAATAATAAAATTCTACCCTTTTACAAAACTATCCAAAGTTAATAAGATAGAGGTGATATATAACTCATACCACAACATTGATGAGAAAATGGTTAGATTCCCATGGTCAGTAAAACTTTATAAAAATATTCATTTGGTAATGGTTTTGTGAAAATGTCTACAACATGTTCTGATGTTGGAACACACTAAAAATTATATTTTGTCTTCTCCACAATATCTTTGATGAAATGTTATTTGATATCACTATGTTTCAAACAAGAATATTGAACTAGATTTTAGGTGAGATTGATTGTCCTTTGGTCATCACGACCCAAGAGCAGTGGTAACTTCACTTCAAAAAGTGAGTCTTCTAATTGAGTTTTTATCCACATAAGTTGAGTAGTGACATGAGTGGCAGAAACATACTCAACTTCAGCCATACTTAGAGTTACTGAATTCTATTTCCATTAATTAACAATAACACACTTCTTTCCTAGAAATAATACTCTAGCAGATGTGGATCTTCTATAATCATCATTTCCTTCCCAATTAGCATCTGAATACCCAAAAAAATAAATAATTTAGGAGCTTTCATACCTGATTATGATATTTGTTGTACCATTTATGTATCTGAGAATTCTTTTTCCAGCATGAAAATAAGATTATTTTAGAGAATTCTCAAATATTTCACATAGGGTATCATCATTGAAAATGTCAGGTCTCCAGGTAGTCAAATGTAAAAAACATCCAATAAGATTTATGAATTATTTCTGATCAACTTTCTTTCCTTCTCCATCATTTTTCAATTTTGTTACAACTAAAATCGGTGTAGAAATAGGTTTTAATTTTTCTATACCAATCCTATTATGAATTTACTTAGAATTTTTTTCTTGAGAAAAAAAATATGTTTATCCTTTTGTAAAATATGTACCCCAAGAAAGTATTTCATTTCCCACAGCATGGACATTTCAAAAGCCATTTTCATCTCATTCATAAATCTTTCATAACTTATTTCATCATTCCCAAACAAGATAAGGTCGGAGAAATAATGAATTATGATGAGAGAATACTTATTACTTTATCTAACACAAATATTTCTATGAACTCTTCCTTTCTTGAAACTCATCTTCCTTTAGAAACTATCTAATTTGGTATACCATTCCCACAGAGGTATTTTTTGACTATACAAATATTTCATCAATCTACATAGATAAACATCATTTTTTCCAACAACAAAGACACAAGGTTGTTCTATATACAACACATCATCAAGATAACCATTTAAGAATTAGAGTTTTAAATCCATTTAATGGATATTGTAACCTCATTGTGTAGAAATTGAATGAAAAATTATTATTTTTTCATGTACATTTATCAGAGATAAAGTTTCATCAAAATTAATACCTTCAATTTGTGAATACCCTATGCAGATCAATCTTTTTTGTTTCTTATCAACTCACCTTCTTTATTCATCTTGTTCTAGAAAACCCAATTTTTGACAATGATGTTTTTAACTGTATTTGGTAAGAACTCGAATGTATCATTCTTTTAAATTAGATCCAACTCTCCATTTGTGTCTTGAAAACATTGTGGATACTCAAAATCATCTTTCACATCATTCGGATCAATTTTTGAATACAAAGAAGTATGCATAATTGCATTTTTGTTCTTTTGTTGGAACCTTATTTTTTTAATCCCCAATGATATTCTAATCTTCCTATTATCTCTTCATCCTAGGATGATATTTTTGAGTGTCTTCCTCATTACATGAAATAGGTAAGTCCAATTATTCTTATTGAGTAGCATTACAGTTAGCTGTATCATTATCAAAATTGTTTTCCTTATCCTGATCAAATTTTCCATCTACCTAAGTGTGTTATTATTCTTCATACCTTTAAATAACTTTCACAAAAATAGAATAAAAATTATACCTATTTATTTGTTGAAACATATGTATCCTCTTCCTTTTCGAGCATAAATAAGAAAGATTTCTTATTCACCTTTCTGCTCAAATTTTCATTGTTTACACCTTTATTATTTAGAATACATAGACACCCCAAAAATATCAAGTGTGTCAAACATGGAGTTTTTCTCTAAAAAAATTAGTATGGATTCATACTAAAAATTTTACTTTATAAACATTGGTTTTGAATATAAACAACAGTACTCATGGGTTTCCTCTAATAGAAATGAGAAAGAATATGTTCAAGTAGTATAGTTCCTCCCATTTCCACAAATATTTTATTAATTCTTTCAGAAAACAAATTTTTTGGGGAGTTTATGGGGAACTATACTCATGGATAATTCCATGCTTCTCAATATAACTTTAAAATTCTTCAGTTATGTAACCACCACCATTTTTTGTTGTTAACTTCTTCCCTGAATACTCACATTCGTTCTTATCTTTCCTTCTGAAACTTTTACACATTTTTATAGAATATGGATTTAGTTTCATATAAATTACATAAGTAATGTAATAAACAATACTTATGATGTAATTATCTCGTTTTTTTTGAATTTTTATCATTGGTCCACAAATATCAGAATGAATTGGCTCCATGGGTTGTCTTGAATAAATCTAAACATTATTATGCAATGAGTTTGTAATGTTTCCATTCTAACAAATAGTGAAACACCAATCTATTATTCGAGGTAACTATATAATTCCTCAGACACAGTCTCGCTTTTATAACTTGATCATCTTTTTATGACACATGGGTCCTAGCCTTTTAGTTCATAATTTATTCTCTTCCAACATACTCATGTAACAAGAGTTTTGTATTTAACCAACCTGAAATATGTTTCCTTTTATATGTTGGACTATTGAAATAATAATTCCATTTTCTTAAATTTTCACAAAAAATACATATTTTCTGAAGATAACTTTGTTACTCTCATCACAGAATTGTGATACAATAAGAAAATTGTGTTTCATCCCGTCACCAAACAATGTTTTGTTGGATTATATATGTTCTTTCCCAAATATGGCTGATCAAACACCTATTATTTTGAAGGAATCTTCATTCAAAAATTTAAATGTGCCTTATTTAATGTCTTTCAAATTATTCAACAATTTTAAATCTTCTGTCATATGATAAGAACAACCACTATCAAGAATCCATGGTCGTTCTGATTTTAATTCTTTCAATACAGTTTACACAATAAGATATTTTTTCTCTTCATTTTCTTTATTCACCATCGACTTCTAATATTGGTTACAAAACATTTTTTGTGCTGGTAAAAAAAATAAATACTTTTTCAAGGATTACAAGTTGTTAACATCTTTCATAGATAGTTTCGAAGTTTGGAATTGATTTTTAATTTTTCACACCAACCTTCTCCTATTTCATTATAACAGCATTCTTGGGATTCTTTGTTTGAGGAGATTGACCCCCCACACAATATTTTCCTTTCATAACCTATAGAATAATAGTAATTGTTTTTGTTGAATCAAATTTATTTCCATATTTCTAAATCCACCACAACATCAATAGTATCTATATGAATAGTATTTTCCTCAGAAACTTCCATATTTAATGGAATTGTAAATATGTTTCTCAGACACCTTCTATTTTTTTATGTGAACCATAAAACTTTATATTTTCAATCATAGTCTTATTTTTTCATATTTAATGGAATAAGAAGTATTTGAATCTTTTATCAATATAGATAAATTATTTTCAGGCACAAGGTCTTCATAATTCATCACTTTGTCAATCTTGGCCATATACATACATTTTCCAGCTTTTTTTCTTTTCAGAAATAATTCCACCCTTATTATAAAACATTGAAGTCCATTTTTGTTGATCCTTATTATGTTTAATAATAAAATAAATCTCACCAATATCAAAGGGAGAGTTTTTGAAAAATTAATTTATCTATTCATTTTTAGAAAGTATTTTTTGGAAAAGTTCCAAATCAACTTCTTCTAACATTAGCTTCACATCCAGATTCTCAAAAGACCACTTTATATCATAAATTTCATTCACTAGATTCACCTTATCATCAAAAAAAATTCTCGATTTCTTATTGAGAAAAATTTATCTTTAAACTTTTTGTTATTCTTTTCATGCATTCTGATCTTTCTCATACATTATTTTAACTCTTCATTCAAATAAAATTCATGTTGATTTTCTTCTTCATCATAACTACTACTTCCAAATTATTTATCATTCAGTATTCCAATAAAAGTATTCTCAATACTATACTCAATATTTTTTTAGATTCAGCATCAATGACTTCTTCTTGTTCATTAATAGACAAGAAACTTCTTGTTTTGGATTTGAAGAATATTCCATATTTCTATATGAAATACAATTTTCCTTTATATTCCTATTTATTCCCCGATATTGTTGGCCTTGTTTCTTCATCATCACTATCCTCTTGTTTCTTTCGTTGAGGAAAATTATCCACAAAGTGACCAACAGATCTATATTCAAAACATTTCAATGGAATTTTTCCTTTTTATTTTCTTATACCTCTTCTTAAATTTTATGAATTCTTGGGTAAAATATCATAATGAATTTTACATACCTAATTTTCAGAATCAAAATGACTAGCTTCATCTATAATAATAATCTTCTTTAATATGTCTTTCTTAGAATCCTTTAAAGAAATTTCTCTATAATCTTTTGTTTTGATTTCAAGCGATTTCCCCCTTCTCATTTCCCAAGTAATGATATTCCTATAAAAATATTCTAGAGATAATTCTTCAGGATCTATATCTTGTAATGAAGAAAATTTTTCAACAAAAATTTTGTGAAGGATTCTCAAAATAATTTCAACAAATATAGAATCATCTAGATTTTCACCAATACATCTTATATTTTTGACGATGTAATTTACTATAGTAAAGAAGTCCCCAAATTTTTTTTATTCACCCATCCTTGTGTCTTCACACTTTAATCTATATATTTTTATTTTTTCTTTATTCACTTATGTATTTACTTCGTATATGTTTTTCAATTTATCCCATATACCTTTGGTTATGTCAACTCCTTTCACCCTTAGGAATTAACTTCCAAAAAATGATGATGATAAATTATTATTGGCCCTTCAATCATTTTCAATATTCTTCTTATCAATAGATGTATGAATAAATTTATAATCAGTATAAGGAAACCCATCTAATGAAGCTTCAAGAACATCATATCTAGTATATATAAGATAAAGAAACATTATATCTTTCCATATAAGATAATATTTTCCATAAAAACTATAATTTTTTTACCATTCACACAATTGAGATACTCTATCAACTTTCTCTTCAAAATGTCAGCAAAGAATAATCGAAGGGAACGTATGCTTAGATACTAATTGAAAGTGCCTAGTCAGGATAATTGTATCATTGAGAAGGAGAGAGGGTGAATCAATGATAACTTTTTATTTTATTTTTCCTCGAAAATGAAGCAACCTTCACCGCTTGTTAAGTATTTCACTCAATACTAAAAAAAATCAAACACACATCCACAAGAACACAAGTATTTACAAGGTTCACAATTCAATAAAAATATCCATGTCGTTTCTATGGATTGGAAATGTTCCAACACAACACAATCCAATAGAAAACAATAACTTGGAATACAATGAGTAGGATATTCCCTTTCACTCATATTTAACTTTAAATAAAATCCAATAGTGTGTGTGACCCCTCTTAACAAAAATAGGTTAATACAAAGTTTGTGTAACAAAACATGTTTCCTGTACTTGTTTTCAATTTTCACAAATGTATTCTTTTAGAAATAAAATATTGAAATTATTACCCAAAAGATGGTAAGAACTTCATGGACATTGATATAGAATTGAAATATGATTTCCCAGATTGATCTTCCAATATGATTCTCCAAGTCAAATTCTTCAAATACGATTTTTCAATATGATAATTATGACTCTACCATAATACGATCAAGAAAATCCTTAACTTCTTCTTCATTAGTCTAGAAAGCCCAATACAGAAATCTAGATCTGAATATTCATCCAAATTCAATGATCAGAGAATATGATGAAAAGCAAAATACGATAGTTCGATGACTACGATGATCACTGAATATTATGATCATCTAAATAATGTTTCAATCTTGTCTCTTATCCTTTCACTATTATCCATTGAAACGTATTTAAAAAATCATAATAAAAAACATTTTTCTATCCCTTAAACATGGGAGCTTATCTCTATACCCATTAATAGTAAAATCTATTTAAGTCATCAGAGAAGTATGACATACATCTACCCTTTTATAGATTTCCTATGAGTGGTTTCAGCAAGAACCACAAAAACATTCCCGCTCAACCAAAGCCAACAAATTCTCAATTTCACTTGAATTTTGAGTGAATTTATCACTTCATCAATTATCCTAGATTCTTATCGAATATTATCCACAACTTCAACTAATATTCAGACTTTTATTTCAAATGAGATTCTGAATATGATTTCCCAATACGATTTTCTCAATCCAATTTATTTCAATAAGATGCCTCATACAAGTTTAATGAAGAAATATACTTCTTCCTATATCTCATCCCAATTCTGTTTCTTCATTTTGACCACTAGACAAAATGATCCCCTTGACAACACATCCAAAAATATCCTCTATATCTTCTCTCCAACCACTTCCACTTATTCACTTCAAAAAATGATTCATCTATGATATGATTGATCTTAAAACAACTGAATAAACTACACATTTGAAACCACGTTAGATTTTATCTTTCACTTTTGAATATGATAGTAGTGAAAAAATATTTCCCTTTTCCCACCAAGTTAATATTCTAAATAATTTTTTCTTTTGGATTTTGGTCTGACAGAAAAATAGTACCTTCAATTTATAAATTTTTTCATAAATCCCATATCATAAAATTCAAAACACTTCCTTAAAAAATTAATTCAATCATCATAAATGGTTTACTACATTTTTGATCAGTCTCTGTCATTATGATTTTCATCGGCATCAACTCAATTATTTTTCTACCGGACTTGAATACAATTATAAATTTTATGAATATGATTATAGGCTAAATATGATTGACCGGTTCTAGATATTTAGATCAAGAAATTTTTTTCTTTCACAAAATTCATCTTGTATCATGACTTCCTTCAATACCTTGAATACATTTTAGAATAGGTTCAACATCATCAGTCTTTTATTGGAATGTATTGTAACTTAGCAATAAATTTTTTCTTTTCCTTCTCATCTTGAATATGATTGACATGATTACAATTAGGATGAACATGATCCCCAACACCCTTTTTATTTTTCTATCTATATCCAATAAATATGAATAAGATTGGAATCCTCTCTTTCACTCCCCTTTATTTCATCAAAATTGCATCACAAGTTTGGAAAATACATTTTATGTATGAGAACTCCAAGATCAGTAATGAATCATCACATTTAAATCATAGTCATGAAGGCTATTATTCTTCTCCAATATAGTCAAACCATTAAAAATATATTCATAGTGAATCCAATGACTATTTACTTTCATAAAGATAAATTCTCAATACGATTGATCCTTTCACTCCAACATCAATGTGAATCTGATGATCCTTCTCTTCCAGCTTGCTTCACCTGAATATTATGGACCATTTTGAACGTTGTGAGCCCAATTATATAAATATGATAGAAAGTTATAATTTCACCAAATACAATATTATGTGATTTTTCCTTTCTTCTCTTTTATTCTTAAACTTCCTTAACAACAAAAGACAACAATAGAAAATACCTTCCTCATCAGATTTATACTAACATCTTAGAATTATGAAATATAAAATAATTATATATTAGTATCTAAGGTTGATAATTGTTATCAAATATAGGAATTTTTATCTTATCTAAGTGAATGTTTTAATAAAAAACTTCTCCAACTCTGACTCAAGTTATTAAATACCATTTGTGCATCAAAAATTTGTGTTGATGAACACTCTCTAGAATATGGTACATAAATTAAGATTGGTTAAGTAAATATATGTGTTTGAAATGGGGTATGAGTTTATATATTGATTTTTGGAACTTATTATCTATGTATATTTAGTGTATTTAATCTAAAATTAGAAAACATTTATTATATTCCTTCTATAAGAAGAAATTTTATTTCTGTAAATTATTTAGATAAGATGGTATTTTCATTCAATATTATGAACAGGGGTTTATATATATATATATATTTATTTATTTGAAGGAAATATTTTATGGAATAAAGAATATTGTAAATATTTTATACATTTTGGATATGGATAATCATATCTACAATACTATGAATAAGAAGAACAACGTTGATTCTAACCCCACTTATGTTTATCATTTTCACCAAGGAAATATAAATGAGAAATAAATTACATTACTATATACATATGTATTGTTGAAATAATTTAACGATGATTTGGTTAAGAACTATGAATCATTTATATTAGAAAAAATTACCAATGAAACCTTGGTCAAAAAGGTCAAATGACTAGTGGAAAATTAGATCCTATTGATAGTGATGTTTTCTAATGAGTATACAAGAATATTGTGGTTATATGTACATCATAACCTATAAAAATTAATTTAATTATCATGGATATGTGTTAATGATGTTATAAAAGTATAAATTTTTTGAAATTTTTAAATAATTTAAAAATCAAGTACATAATCAACTATGAAAAAGTATTGAGATTATCCAATCTGATCCAGGTGGTGAATACTTCAACTAAGAAGTCACAGATCCTATAAGTGATTAGGGAATTGATTCAAAAATCAATCATCCCAAAACACCATAATGGAATTTTCAATATGAGAGAAGGAATATTATCCTATTGGACAAGGTTTAATTTATGAAGATCTAGTGTCAAATGTTTAGCAAATATTTGGGATATACTCAAGAAACTATAATATTTTTAATTAACCAAATTCCATCTAATAAAATTATAAAAACACCATATAAAATATGGACATGGAAACATTCATGTTTTTCTTTATAAATATTTTGGATTTTAAAAATTATATATGATGTATATTAGGATCTTGAGAGATATGGGTTTCTTATAAAGAATTATGATAATTTAATTTTCATTGATAATGAACCAACTACATACAAAGAGGTCATTAGAATTTATGATTCTATGAGATGGCTAAATTCCAAGAAATTTTATATTGAATCTCTATACACTAAAAAAGTTTGGGACATAGAAAATTTACCTGAAGGGATAAAACCCATAAAGTGAATGCGGATTTTATATAAGAAAAGTAACATAAATATTAGCATTTCTACATACAAATCTCATCTTATGGAAAAGTGTATATGAAAATTTATTGTATTTACTATGATTAAACCCTTTTTTTCTAGTTCTGATTATAATTTTTAGGAAATGATTTAATTAAATATTTAATAATTATAGTTATGAAATATAATTTTGTTATGTTAAAACAAATTTACTTAATGAAAATTTAGTAAAGATGTGTATATCATAAATCCCAATGGGCTTGAAGTTTTAAAAGAGTCCGGTAATGTATGAATGTTGGAACAATATATTTATGGCTTGATAAAAGATCCTTGAATTTGGAATATCGAGTTTCGATGATGCAACTAAAAAGTTTATTTTTTCATTAAAATAAATGATGATTTCTAAGTATAAAAATAGATTAATGGGAGTGTGGTGGTGTTTCTGATATTGTTGTGGATGGAAGACTTCTGATACAAATGATATAATAATTCTTCATTCTATGATGGTATGGTTTGGAAAATGATTCTAAATAAAATACATTGGTGATTTGGCTTATATAAAGGGTTTTTAGTTCTATAGATATGGATAAAAGTGGTTTCTTGGACTGAGTAAGAACACATATATTGTTAAATTGCTAAATTAATTTATCATGGAGAATTAATAGAAGGGGACTTTACCAATGTTTCATGGAAATAATCATAGAAATATTAAAAATAATTTTAAGTAGATATAATATATGGATATTATTCATTATGAGTCCACTATAATATCTATGTATATTTCATGATATTCACTTCAACTGTGGTCACTTATTTATTAATCAAAACTAGAATATACCAAATAAATATTTGTTAGATCCACTAGATTACTGCCTAGAACATCCTTAAGATATTAAAAAAAAGTAAGGATGTATTCTTGTTACATGAAGGAGAGGATGTAATTTGTATAATGGGTTAAAATTATTTAAGTTTCCAATCCTACAAAGAAAATATGAGATATATTTTTTTTTGTTTTACCTAAAATGTGGATCAATAAATAGGATGATTTATAAATAAGACACCGTAATAGACTCAATAATAAAGGCAAAAAACATTTCTACAAAAGATACTCTTAGGGGATCTACTTGGATAAAAAAGATCACCATTTTACATTGGTTAGTTCCTAGCATTGAGGTAGAAATTAAAATTTACTATGAAAATAATAGATTTATTTATCTGTATGAGGAACCTTGGTATCACTAATGGAAAAAACACATCCTTTTCATGTACCATATCATCTAAGATATCATTAAGTGGGGTGATATAAAGATATATTGGGTGGATATAGATTAAAATGTAGCTGATCCTTTGAAAAAACCATTGTATGAACAAAATAATGGGGTTTATATTGAATCTATAGGTATTAGATATATGAGAGATTAGATATAACAGTTTTGAAATAAATAATTTTTTTATAATAAAGTAAATACATGTATATCATTCATTAATGAGGGATGGATTTATATTACATATCAATGGAATGATAATATCCCCTCAATTTATGACTTTGAGTTGTCCCTAATCAATTATCATCACATGGTATTATGGGTTGTGATTATATATTAATATTTTAATTTGAAGAATATTTTAATAAAAAAATATATTTATATATGATATAAAAGGAATAAACTCATGAGATAATAAGTCAAGGCTTATTATCTTAATTGAATGAAAATATTATATCACATTGAATATCATGTAGTCATTCATATACTTAAGGGGGGGTCGGGGTATGCTTATTATGAACCCCAATTACCTGTGTTTGGTGAGATACCAAGTATCATAACCTTCATACAATGATACCTTTATTGCACAAGGATTAAATATTAGAAAATAAGGGGTGCTCGGGTATGTTATTGATCATGTATTTCGTTGGAGATCAACTAGGATGAGATTTATCCAATCATATAATGAGTAAATATATCTATTAAATTTATTTAATTAGGCTAAAGAAATGTATAGACATGATTAGTCGAGTGACATATGATGTGATCAGCTACATGGATGAATGACATGTGATGTATTCATTTATATTGGTTATTATATTTTGGATAATAATTAATACATGAGTTAAAATATAACCAATTGACATTTTACAAGTCTAGTATACACTCAATGTAATATAAAAAATATTATACATATATAAATATGATTTTTATTATAAACCTTGTGGTGTACATGTTCATATGAAGTTGTGACTATGTTTGACCAATATCACACCAAACCACTTTATAGATTGATAAACCCTAATATTTTAGAAGATTTATATATTTGAATAAACCTATGAAATCATTATTTTATATATGTTTTAAAAAAAATAAAGGACCATATGATTACATAGTTAATCCAGAGAATAACGATTAAATTTTAGTAAATTGTTTGTTATAAAATAATGTGAGTTTGAAAAACCATATACAGAAGAGTTTAGAAGGATTTATAAAGGTTTAATTTTTTTATATAAATACCTTATTGTATTTCTATAAAAGTGTTATATTATTGGATATGCACAAAAACATGGATATTATATTTTTTATGTTGGCTTTTCTGTAAGTTCTTTTGTTTTTCCACACTGACTTTTTGGACAGAGGTTATCCAATAGAGATGAATAGATGAAAGAATATTATGGTGAGGATTCATGGTATATCATATTGGGTTTACTATATTTAGTTAAATAGATAGACATCTAGCTCATATTGAGTCTAATAGAAAATATTAAATTTGATGAAAATCCCAAATGTGGCATTCAACTGGGTGTGAACTCAGTGTTTGTACTTTTATCCGAATTACCTGTCATTGGTAGTAATTATATGGTTCAAATGTTTTTCATAGGATACCCAAGTCAGTGAGAGTATGATTATTAAACCTGAAATATGGTTCAATTAGTTAACTTGATGGATACCTCTATAAGTAGAGGTGGTGTTATAAATATGATGTCATACTAAGATGATGAGAGTTTCCAACTTCATGGTCTTAGAATTTGTAAAGTGTAGAGAAAGTGAGTAATGAGTTTTTTATTCACTTATATATCCTTAAGGAAAAATGTTTACAGTGTTATCCCATGAACGTATGATGTTTAAAAAAAATATAAATTCTATTTTTTAGATTTTTTTTCTACTAGTGTGAAGTGTATTAACTAAGTTTCACTCTAATTAGGTGGGATATAATTCATGATATAGTGCATAGTCTTGGGAGGAGGTAGTTATCAGAAAATCCGTTGTATGGTTGTTCTATTGGTGTCGGTTTGACAGTTTTTGGAGGGTTTCCTTTAAAAATTATTAGATAATAAAAAGGACATCCGTCTAATGTATAAATTTCTTACCATAACTATATTTTATAAAAAATAGAGTTCTCCTACTATTTTATTAATTCTTTATAGTTGGTATCATAAGGTTGTTTATAAATCCCTGAAAAACATTATATTTATCTTATATTTTCATTGAAATTAGTTTTATTTTATCTTATTTTAATATTACAATAATAATTAACTCATATGAATGGCTGTTTTGTTTCAATAAGTTTTATGGAATATATTTTTAAATTTTGATGATGTTGTTAGAGGGTATTCTAACATAGAAATATATGGAGGATCCTTTTTCTGTTGAATGTCTTGAGACAATGGAAAATAAGGAATGGGTAAGTTGAATAAGAATGCATTAGCCTTAATAAGGATGTCACTAAGTCAAAATTTTTCCTTCAATATTCAAGGGAAGAAAAATAAAATAGTAGATGTAAAAGTGTTGGGTGACATTTATTGGAAAAAAATGACTCTTTAAAATGTCTTCATGATGTAAATGTTTTTTAGACTGAGGTAATTAGATAGAATACCTAATGAATATCATGTGAATAAAATCAATATGATGTGAGGGAATATTGAATCAGTTAAGGTAACTTTCAGAAATAGTTTTTGGAATTTTATTATTTTTTATATACTCAATAAAATATGGTATAATATGGATAAAATATAAATAAAATCTATTGGGAAGACATAAATCATGTTTGAAGACATTAAAAACTTGTTCTTTCATGAGGAGTTGAGGAAGAAGGAAGTCCAAGATCTATTTGTAAGTTCTCTTAATACTACATAACAAGGATATCTACCTCAATCAAAGTACCTCTAGAATCTTAATTCATAAGATTATATGTCCCATATAAGAAGCTGAGGTACATTTTTAAGTTATAGTTTAACATGATGGATTTTGGGTAAGAAAGAAAATATCAAGAAATATTTTTGGAATCATTCAAGGGATTAAAATTCTAGACATATGAACAAATTTAGTGTAAAAAATAAAGGCACAAGTCTATTACTAAGTGTGTTTATTATATAATATTCATGGGTTATTGAATTAAATGCATATTTTCATTCAAATTTCGAGTGAGGGAGTATTTAATATTATGTACCTATAATAATGGATAGATTGCATCTATTAGACTATGTATAGCTAGATATATTTGGGATATAAAATTTTAACATATGAATGAGAAGTTGAAGAGTATTGAGAATAAAATATGTTAGATATATTAAAGTTCAATGAATGAACTTCATATTAGTTAGACAACTTGATTATGTTCATTTCAGAATTAGTTTTTATAATGGAGTATAGAAAATAAATAGAGGGTTCATGGTGATCTCTCATAGGGTAAAAAAATATAACCTTAAAATTGACTGGACGCATGGATGGTGTTGTAGTGATCATAAGATATTCATCTGATAGTCTAATAGTTTAGTACTGCAGGTTCAATCAACTCAGTGAAAATATCTTGGATATTATAGTAGGTAAGGGAACACTCAAAATACATACACAAACCTATAATGTTGTGAGATTTTTTTCCAAGGATATAGAAATAAGTTTCCTTTAACTTGGATGGTAGAAATATAAGGAATTAAAAGCTATAACTTTTTCATTCCAATGTTTGGAGACCTTACACGATTAATTCCAATGGAAGATCTCTATAATTTATGACCCTCATTGATGATAATAAATAGAAGGATTGGATTTTATTTATAAATAATAAATCTAATATTTATCAGGTTTTTATTCAGTGGAAGGTTTTAGACAAAATAAGGTTTGAATGAAAGTTGAAGTGTCTTTAGATAAACAATATTGGGGAGTATAATAGACAAAAGTTTTGTAAATTTTGTTAGATGAATAGAATTATGAATGAGAAAAATATTCTAGGAACTCCATGACAAAATATAGTGTCTAAAAGGATGAATCAAATGCTACAAAAGAAAGATCAGATTATTAAGATTCACAATGGAATACCTATGGGAATTTTGGAAGAACCCATAAATAATGTAATGTACTTAGTGAATTTAAGTCTAACATCCATTGTGGGACAAGAACGTACAAATGAACTATGGTCTAGTAATACAACAGAAGTGACCCATCTCAACATCTTTGAAATTATTACATATGTTCATATAGATGCTAAATATAGAGATAAGTGAGATGAGAATTACACTGTGTGGGTTTTCAACAGTTATGGAGATGAGATATTTGAATATCACATGTAAGATGATCAAAATAATAAACTCACATGGTGAGAAGATATTACTTTCAATGAAGGAATTATATGGAATTATTAGAACTTATATGATAAGTATTTTGATGTTAGATCATCTTTTAAGGTCTAACATAATTTCACACGGTTTATCAAACAAACTCTATGACTATAATTTTTATGGGAAACCTTAGAAGAATAAACTTTGATAATCAGTACATTGTATTGATAATACATGATAGAAATATATTATATGGTGAATTTTGGGATGACTATAATATATATAGGTTCTATTGGATAAACCTAAGTTTATTTTAAGAAGGTACACTCACATTTAAAAACAAGTTCATAGGTTTGCTGTTGAGATGAAAATTATTCTTCCAACTGACACAAGGGAACTGGTATATCCAAAAGATAAAGTTACTCTCAGAGAATCTAAATAATGGGATTAAAGAATGGAAGAGGAAACTAGTTCCATAAATATAAAAAATATATACAATTTTTTAAAAATATATAAAGAAAATATCTCTAGAAAAAAATTATTATTTTTCATTTAAAAGAGAAAGATGATGGAATTAAATGTTAAAATGAAAGGAATACAGAGAATAGTTTTTATTAAAATAAAGGGATTAAATTTTCTAAATTTTTTTAGTCATATAGAATCACAAAAAATATCAAAAAATTATTCTCATTGATATATCTGATGATCAATACATTGATAAGTAGGATGTAAAGACAATTTTTCTTTGTGAGGATTTAGATGATGAAATTTACCTAGATCATCCAAAGGGATATGATTTTCATTATATGAAGGATATAATATGTAAGTTTAAATGAAGTAATTTGTGATTTATTTTAGTTACATGATAGTTTATTTACAATTTTGAAGCTTTTATGCTTGAGAAAATTTACCACTAATGAGATATCAATCATTGTTATTACAAAAATCAGTGGGATCAGGGAGCATATATCATTGAATTATTATATATTGATCACATGTTGATTAATTATCCATAGTTACGTCACATGAACTAAATATAATGTTTTATATAATTTTTAATATGAAAAATTTAAATAATCTAAGAAAATATTTGGGATTAGAGTTGAGTGGGATATGAAAACAACCTCTTTGGGTTATCTCTAAAGGATTACATCAGGAAGGTCATCAAAAGATTCTGAATAACTAGTTGAAAATATTCATCAACCCAAATTATTATATAATTCAAAATTTATAATGTGAGGACACCATAAAAAAATTAAGAAGTTCATGACATGGAAAATGTTCCCTTTTCTTTGTCTATTGGATATTTTATGTACGAAATTGTTTTCACACGACCATAATTTTGTTTCAGTGAAATTTTTTATAAATTTACTATCAAATATTGAATGGAAATATAATGAAGCTATGGAATGGATAATTTGATACATTAAATGATTATAAGGTGAAAATTTATGTTTCAGATATGATGAACAGTTGAAATGTTTTTTTGTTGTAGATTTTTCTAAAAAAATTGACACAAAGGAAAATAAGACAGACATTGTGTTTACATTTGGTTGAAAAATGATCATATGGATGTCTTTCTAATAGAATTTTTTTTAAATTATTTAAAATATAATTATATTATGTTTCTACTAAAAAAGTAGGGAACGATATGATATAGTTGAAACACTTACTTAAGGAACTCATAAAAGGATTGGATAAAGGAATTTTATTATATGATAGTTATTATGTCATTCATATTTCCCATAATACATTGTTTGATGCATGAATGGGACACATTGATCTAAAATATCACTTTATATGAATTCTACTAGAAGATAAAGTGATGTATCAATAAAATATTAATTATAATAATAATAAAACTGATATGTTTAAAAAGGTCATAGTCTGAGAAAGTTTTAGTAATCATTATTACTTAATAAGACTTAATTGATCAGATATAGAAGATGCCATTTCATGAATTAAACATGTGGTGAGATCATGTGTATGTTTATAGAAGTTAAAAATACTAAAGAAATATTCGTGTGGGATATTATCAGGTTTTGTGAAAACTATTTAGTTTCATTTGAATGAAATTTCTATATTGAGGTGATCATATAGAGATGATCAGATTGAATAATAATATGGAAAGTCTTTAGGGTATATTAAATAGTCTCCTCTAAATAGAGTGAATTGAATATAAATTTCCATTGGAGGAGTCTATCAGATAGGGTCTCATCGAAATGATTCTCATTAGATAGGGTGCATTAGATAGAGTTCACATAGATGGAATTCAAAGGGATGAAAACATAATTCTTGTTCTGCAAGCTTGGTTATCAGTTGATGGATATCCTCATATGGTTAAATATTTTATCAAAGGTTTTCTAGGTCAATAGTAGGCTGAATGTGATTCTTTTAATGTAATTAAACTAGTTCACTAGATAGATACCTCTATAAATAGATGTGTTTTTCCAATAGTGATGTTTTACTAAACTAATATTTGTTTACCACTTCATTTTGTGATACTTTGTATCATTGATATAATGTTATAGATTTATTTTATATTAACTAACATATATTTAATGTAAATGGTTATAATTTTTTCTTATTGATATATGATTTATTTTTTGAACCATATAATTCTTATTTTTTAGTTTTCTTTTTAT
This sequence comes from Viscum album, assembly GCA_963277665.1. Lineage (NCBI taxonomy): Eukaryota > Viridiplantae > Streptophyta > Magnoliopsida > Santalales > Viscaceae > Viscum > Viscum album. The sequence continues at coordinate 1,040,162,598 of OY728164.1, read as the reverse complement.
CTTATGTGAAGTATTTTTGTTATGATTTTTTGGTGATTAGTAGGTATCTCATACTAGTTCAAGTGAAAAAACCCAAGAGGAATTTTTTATTAGGAAAACCTTTTCCAGGTGGTTCCACTGGTATACATTCGGTGGTCTTTGGAGATTTTCTAATGGGCGTGATGAGATGATCAGAAGCACATCCATCAGGTATATGATGAACTTTATGTGTCTATTAGTTATATTGAACATATATTTTATCTTATTCCACTGACTCCTTATAGTATGATATCCCATAAATCATATAATATTATATTAATATAATTTATATTGGTATTGTGGTCACATTTACTCTAACGTAACATGTGATTTGTGATATTGAGTGCAGGAATTTTTCCATGACACTCACATGGTTTCCTTGGACCATGAACTAATAGATAGATTAATTTATTTCTATATAATCTGATTATTATATTTTTAAACATTAAAATTATTATATAGTCAATAAAAAACTTTATTATAATTTATGTTGTCTATAAAGTGTTTGAAGATGAAATGTAGCTGATTTTCTCATATCGACCATTCAAAGGTCTAGTTCTCTGATAATGTGTATAGAGGAACTCATGTCGAATCCCCAACAATGTTATATATTTTTGAGTCAATTTTTTTTGATTAATTTGTATTTTTAGTGGTGGGGGGGGGGGTCATTTTCAGATCCTAGGTAAATTGATTGATTGATTATTTTTGTTTTAACAATTTGGAAAATATTTGGGGGAGTTCTTTATTAGGGAGATAATATTTTGATATCTCTAAGATTTCATTTATATTGCATTAAATAAAAACCCACTTCACAAGATGATTTTGATTAGAATTCTTAATTTTTTAGGCTTTAATCAAAGCCTTAACATAAAATAGGATTCTAATATAAAATAATTGTTTATGGATGTTTATTTAGGTTTCCACTAATCCATGGAAACCACTAGTTAAAGAAAACATGTCATTAATACATGAAATTTTATGTTCAATATTTACGATGTTAATTTAAAGAATAATAATCAAGAAAATGATCTCAATCGCTTAATATACCCGAATTATGAATCACCACAATAAATTATTTACTAATACATTTATATGGTTTGTAATATGGTATAATATGTTTATGATTAAACCAAAAATGGAAATAAAAATAATGTTCTATGAAAAGAGTAATGTGCCAAACACACACACGAATGGTGAAGAGAGTTAAAATGGACTTTTGATTGAATGAGAAATATAAATAAAGAAGTGATTTTAAATTTTACTTGAACCATTTTAAAAACATGAATATTAAAAAATATAAGGTTGATGATAATAAGAGCTAATGAGAAATAAATATGAATTAAAACAGAATTACAAATACAAACACTTACGAGATTTGAAATGAAGACAAATAATGAAGTAAATCAAAATAATCACGGTGGAATGGTATATAAAGTAGAAACATGAGTATGGAAGATCCTTTCAAGACTTTTAATGATCATTATTCTTTCTACACATTCATTATTTTCTCTAAAATTCAAATTCCATGTAATAAGAATATGGGGATGCATTTTTTGCCCAAGGTGGTGGGCTTTTTGCTTTTCAAATCATCCCCTCTACTTAGATCACCAATTTTTTCATTCATAAAGATAAATATAGAGATATTATATTCTTAAAATTTATAGATATTATTTTTTCTAACTAATCATAAAATTTGGTGGCCATTGGACATTTTTATCCAATGTTATGCATATTTACAAAATAATGCACATATGTTTATGTTTATGAGAACATTTTTAAAGGTTGGAATGTTTATGGATTTTTGAATATTAATATGCCTTCAAATCCAAATAAATTCTTCCATAAAGTTGTACACCCATATATCTTATTTCTCACTAAAAAATATCCTCTCTAATGGATTTATATATTAGGAGAAAAGTTTATAATTATGTGTTGGTTTTAATTCCAAGATAAAATGGTGGTACTGATTTCATAGAATCATTTGGGCACCTTTTTGATGGATTTGGGACTTTTAATTTTTATCTAAGATTAATTTTATTGAAAAAAAACCTTTGGTTGAGAATAAACTATTTTGGTCTTTTTTATTGAGCAAAGTAATTCAGTCATCATGGATGTTTCAGTTTTTCACAAATTCATTAGGCCTTCATCTAAGGACCATATAGCCATTAAAATGTCAGAATTTCCAAAACATTCATCCTCTTGATATGTTGTAAAAAGAATAATTTATCTTAAAAAATATCCATACAATTTTTATAATTAGGGTAGGATTTATAATTAAAATAGTAAACTGAATCGATGAATTAATTCAAATAATTCTCAAACATTGTATTTCATATTCAAACATTAGTATCTCACACCAATTATACACCTTTACATGAAATTTAATTTTGGGAGTAGATAAAAATTTATGAATAAATGAATAACATCATGTTACCCACACATAGTATTGTGAATGTACTCATATGAACAAAATATAATAACATAAAAAAATCATTCTCACTCAAAAAATATTAATTGTTTTCCCCAATCAGGGTAGGTTTACACTATTTCATTCATATATATAGAATTCTACCAAAAATTGTTATATGAAAAAGGTTCTAAGAACAATTAATTTTTTATTCTCAAACTTAGAAATGAAAAATGTGGGCACTCATAAATCACTCCTCTCAAGATGATAAAAATATATTTATGGAGGTTCACTCATTTATAAACCAAACGTGAAAATATTAGAGTTTTAAAAAGATATTTTCTTCTATTACCTATCCTAATTTTCAAAAGAACCAAGAGTTATTTTTTATTGGTTTTTTGAGGCTATGGGATAGTTTTAATTTAATGACCAAAAGAGTGGAAAAGAGGGGTAAAACACCATCATGAGTAAAACAATGCACAATTTTTTTTGAAATGAAACATGGAAGGAAATGAACACAAAAAATTTCAAGGAACAATTCTATAAAGAAATACACAAAGGAGGAAAAAAATTTAAATGAGTTGAGAAGATTAAATATTTACAAAACACAAAACTTCTCCCAATGACATAATTGTTCTTTTATTTTCTTTTCTTTTCATTAATTTTTTTGAAATTTGAACTTAGAACAGATCTCAGACTAATCTCCCAAAGAATGCTTGATCTCCTCACATCACTAATTTTTATATTTATAATATGAAGAATGGTTTAGGAAGAGTTATTTTTTACCTTCCCAAGACAAAACCCATTTTTTTCATTTTATTATTTTTGTTTTACTTTTTTTTGAACAATTTCCAATAACTTTAATAAAATTACATAAATGAAAATCCATTCCCGAAAATCACGGAACAACAACCTCTCCCCTGTAATTAAAGATATACATTTCCTCAAGAATATGATAACAACTTAAAAATCAAGAAATTGATACCAAAAATAAAATCCATTCCCCCCATACTTAAATTTGAATAAATTATGCAATGTAATTCAATTTAGAAGTTGGATGTGACAATGTATTTGTCTTGTAATGTGGATATCAAAGAAAAGGTTTTCATAGATTCTAAGGGTATTTTAAAAGGACGATTAATATAAGGGAAATATGAGGATATTTTGCTATTATAATTATCATGTGGTTAATAAAATTACTTTTTCGTATTAATGTACACTAAATTAAGAAATTCATCTCAAAGGACCACAAACACAAGACTCAAAATCGGGGGTGAAAAACACAAAAAATGAAATGATGGTCATTGGTGGCCTTATCATGAAAGCTAATGGAATTCCTCACAGTTGGGGAAGAATTATTTTCCAAATTTAATACTAATCATTCAAATTTTTTTATTCATGTCAAAAAATTATTTATCCCAATTTATGATAAAAATAAGAAATATTTGAGATGAAAACTTGTCTTTTCACTCCCCAAAATGGTTGGAAAAAGTTTCAAAAGTGGATTGTGAGTAATTATGATTCATTATTCATATTTTTTAGAAATACAAAGCCACACAAAATAGAGACATATAATTAGATAATGATAGAGTTAGAAAGAGAGAGATATAGGGAAGAGGAGTTAAAGGAAAAAAGGTGCCCCTGGTTTGGATTTGGTGGGTCAATATCTCCATCCAGTTGCGGGTCAATTATAGAAGCTGGGAATCCAATGTAAGTTGATGTGGTTTCTAGGATGTGTGTCATATCATGGTGATTTTTTATAAAATGAACATTTTTGAAAGAGAATCAAAAACAAAAATCATTATTCATTTAATTAAAAACTAAAAAGAAATTAAAAAATAATAAAATTAAAAGAAAACATGGGTTTTCTCCCAAGATACACTACATTTATTTTTTCTACAGCAGGAAAATTTCATTGGACTACCCATATTCTGATGGGGGAAACCATATTTTCTCAACTCTAGTGTTATTCCAGAAAAATGTATCCTTTGTGATGCTTTATTTTTCATTTGTTAATTTATTCCCTTCCTTGTTTTTGGGCTTGAAATTCAATGGGGTTTGAAAGAGAATGTGGGTATCTGCTCTTTGGTCTTAAAATTTAGGTATTAAGAAACACAATGAGTATTGGTTTTCTATTCTTGGAAGTTTAAGAAGATGTTTCAATTCTGATGGTGAATTTATGTAAGGTCCAGATAATATAAAACTAGATTATGAGATCCCAATTGTTTTAAAATCATTTTTTTCATCACTTACTAATGTGTATTAATGAGGATATCACTAAAAACAATTTTCAATATCCATTATATTAATGTTATTTTCCAAATAATGGTCAATTTAAATCTCACTAGTGACCACATTATTAATTAGTGAACAAGTCTCAGAACCTTCACTCCCATTGGGACAAGATAAACACTTTGGTTCACAGTTCACCTCATATATAACATAATATTTAGAAATATGGATAAGAAATGATGAATGTTGGATAATTTGATCTGAATCAACACATGAGCATGATAGTTCATTTTCTACTTTACCATCCAAGATGGATTAGTGGAGGTCAAAGGTGATATGGTATTTCAAAGAGTTTTCAAGATCCTTTATATTAATGGAGTTTACATTTGAAATTTCAACAATAACTTCCGCATTTATGAATTGGTTTATGAGGATGTATAATTAAAAATCTTCTTTATCTTTAGAACATGAAAAAAATGATGGATCAGGATTCAAAATACTCTCATAGAGTCTTTCTTAAGAATATATATAGAATACATATTAATTATATGATGTTTATTGCATGGATTGAAAAATATTGAACTTGACCAGTTGGTCACAAAAATACATGGATAAAATTCCAGTATGGACATCAATATTGGTTTTAGATGTCATGAGGAAAGGTCTTTCTATAATCGGAGGAGACTGGAAATAAGTTGTCTCACCTTCCATGTCAAGGGAATATAAGTTATCTCGGAAGATAAGATCAATGAATAAGATATGGACATCCTCAATTATTCCCTTAGGACAAGTTTTTCTTCGATTGGCTAACAGGATGACATCACCCGTTTGGTATAAGGGACCTAGGCCAAGGTTGGATAAGATGGTTTTGGGCATGAAATTTATCAAGGATCCTAGGTTTATGAGTACATCATTGAAGATGGAACTCCCTATTTAGCATGGAATAGTAAATTTCCATGGATCTTTGCACTTCATGGGTATGGACTGCTGGGTCGAAACATTTTAAAAGGTCCTAAGCCTCCAATTGTTGGTGTATAAATCCTTAAGAAAATTTTCATACATAAGGTATTGTTTTATGACATATATTAGGGTAATGTTCACTTCAACATGTCTAAACATGTCACACATTTCAGGATTAGGTTCAAAGGACTTCCTTAGCATATAGATAGCTTGATGAAAAGAAATTGGATTCTTTAGATGAATAGAATTAAGTGAGAGAGTTAATTCAGATTTTCTTTTATAGTTCATTTTTATTTTCTTTTTTCCATGTCAATATTTAAAAAGGATATAGAGGACTCATTATGAGGAATTACAATTCTCCTTCATATTCTATGTGAAATTTAGCTTATATTACCCTTAGGTTTGGGTAATTGTTCTTCTTGGAGTTGGGAAGAATTTGTTTGTTACTACTGGATTAGGTGGGATGAAAGTTGACCAATTTGGGGTTTTAATGTTTTTGAGGCTAGAACAGGTAAAGGAGAAAAGATCTTCCACAGTGCATTCCTATGGTTGTGTGTAATATGAGGCATGTCTCACATTGGAATTTCCTTGATTTTGGTTCTTGGGAAAGTTCTTGAATTAGGCTGGGAATTGGGAATGATCATTTGGATAATGGAATCTAGTAGAAGAAAGAGGAGGGTTGATCCTATGAGGTTGAGGAACAAAAATATGAGGTTGTTGGAAGTTACCACCACTTTAACCATATTGTAATTGGTTTGGATTTTGATGAGGGAACTTAGGTGGATTAGAAATGGTACTAACATACCGCAAAACTTGGTTAATGGTAGAAGGGAAGGTCTCAAAGTGGGGTTGGATGATGTTTCTAATGAACTAACCTTATTGTTGATTTAACACACCAACCCCAGTTACCCAGAGCTAGTGCATTATTTTAATTTATTTGCAAGATTACAAGGAATCCAGTCCCAAAGGACCGATCAGTTTAGCATTCTTGGAAAATAGATTACATACATTAACTTTACATGAAAATTTGAAACATAAAGCATAACATAGATAGTTCTGTGAGAATTCCATTTTTTCATATAGCTTAACCCTGCATATCAATCAAAATACACTTCTTGGAATCTTGGGAAAATAAAACATAAGAAAAGGGTGAGATCAGATGCTTAGAAAGGGTAAATAATTTAGCGGAAGCTATAAACATTTTAAGGCAACATGTGTAATAAAAACAACAGACTTTTAAACATAAATGTTAACATAATATGGTAAAAATAAATTAAACATTACCATATAAACATGCACATGGATATTCTACTAGTCAAATAATCGTATGTAATAAATAATTTCAGAATGAGGGAATGCCTAATATCGGACATCATTACCACATAGTCAAGGCCTCATGACAAGACTATAAATAAATTTTTTGTCAAGGCCTCATGAAAAGACACTAGTTTGTCTCATGAGACCTACCGATGCATCGAGGAGCTATAGCGGGCTCCACCCATCACTTATTAAGTCCACTGCATTCCTCATATGAAAAAGTTAAAACATAACATAAACAGTCATATTAAAACTAGAATACGAAATGCCAATACATTAACCATAAACCATGAATGATATAAAAATATAAAATAAATAGTCAAACATATCATAACTCATTCAATACAATATGGCATATTGTATTATAATAAATTGACCTCAATCAAAAATAATATCTAGTAAAGGATGCTGACATAGTTGAAAATGGTGAGTACAACTTTTTGAGAGAAATATACTTATTTTTGTAAAATCGTTTTCAAGTCACACATTTATAAAGGAAGTAATTTAAAAGAGATTTTTTAATCAAAGTGTCCCACACAAAATTGAAACTTTTGAAAAGAATTATCATTTCAAAACATTCATGTCCATATAAATAAATCCTTAAAATCATTTTGAAAACATGGACATTAATTAAAAATATTTAGAAAGATAAATATTTAAAACATTTAAAATTCTGATCTAGATAAAGAGTACCTTTCAAAAATCATTAAAATATTCATTTTGAAATCATTATTATGAAAAATGGACATGGATGATAAAAATGTCCCAGTAAATACTTACATAAAAAGAATCTCGAATAATAATGAGATTGAGGAATTAACCCTTACCAATTTGGTAACTTACGAAAGATACACCCCATGAAAGAAGTATCATAAAATGAATTTCTAAATACAAATAAATTAAACTGTATTAAAAAAAGAATACAATTATGGCCATTACATACACCACACAAAAGGTAATAGTGGCAATATGGCATGAATCTCACGAGAATAAGGAGTGAGATGAAAACCCCTTACCTTGCACTTTCCATTAGTCGAGGGAACGTTTAACCTATTGTATGAAGACTATAGTATGTTATTAAATTATACCAGAAACATAATAATATTTATGATATCATACATTATTCATTTATGACTTTATACTACCCATTTAATAATAATTTACATGTTATAATAATATTTCGGGTAATAATTGCTTTCTTTATCGTACGTGTTTTAACTTGTTACTCCTGATTGTATCACTTAGGCCATGATTTAAATACATCCAGAATATAAAACATGATTTATATATCATATATATTTAGAATATAAATATGTATAATTGATGTATATATGAAACTGAAAACACCGTTTATGGAGACGGTAGTCCGTACGTACGCATAAATGTTGTTTCCGTTTACATATAGCATTGAAGGGAAGTAAGTGAATAATAAATATGTATGTCCATAAATACTTATATATATATAAATATATATATCTCCAGTAGCATTATTATTTCATATATTACATATTTATTAGAAATATATATTTTTTTATTCGTCGATGAATGGTGAACATGGAAATGAATCTCATCGTGTCATGGAGAGTGTAATCCGTACGTACGCACAAGCGAAAATATTAATATTTTGATATTAAAATAATCTTAATTGGAAGGTATATCATATATACTGAATCCTTATCATTTAATATTTATTATTTACATCAAATAGACATCATTATTATACCCATTCAAATAATAATGTATTGAATAACAGTTACACCACGACGTGGAGACGGTAAGCCGTACGTACGCACGTATGGTGACATGTCAATCAAAGGGTGAATTGAATAATGAATTTGGTTGTAACATAATTATAATAAGATCACAGTATATATAGGATACTGGAGTTATAATTTTAGAATGGAAACAACAAAGAAAAAGGAAGTGGAATAAGAATGGAACTTGAAAGAGGTTGGTGAAATCATTACCTCTTCTTCGGGTTATTCCTTTTGATTTGATCAAAAGGGAACCATAGGTTTTCTTTCTGATCAAACTAAGGTCTCTATGTTTAATAGAGTATAGTTGGGAGGGTATTTGGGTAGGGGTTTTCTGAGTTAAATGGCTTAGAAGGTGTGAATTATAGTGAAGGGGGAGTGCCCTTTTATAAGAGGGTTGAGAGGCACCTTTAAAAAACTTAATATATTATTTTATAATAAAACAATATTCGGTTTATAATGGCTAAAAAATGTATTATTTAAAGTATAAGGTGGGTATGGGTCTAAAACCACTCAAAAAAATGGTTTTAGACAAGTTTAGGTTACCATTTTAACCTTATCATTTATATTTAACTCTAAGTTAAATAGTTTAACTTTTACTGTGTCTTCTTGTATTCTTACTCTATATGGTTAATAAACTTACTCTAAACATCCAAGAGAACCTCAAGTGGATCATTAATTACATATATAACATTATTTAAGCCCTTTGCATGAACCTTACAATTTTAGGAATATTATATCAACCAATAATATAGTATTTGTTTTAAATATTAATTTATGTCAATTTTGACACTATTTGGTATTTTGTTTTTGTGAAAGTCGTCACAAATTTATTACTTCGAAAAAGATACATTGAATCAGACCTAACATGTCATAGTAACCTAAAAATTCGTGGATTTCATAAAAACGTTGAAATTATATTTATTTTAATATTTATAATACAATTTATTTGATTCTTTCATTAATAAGGTAATTTTTTCATCATCATTGTGTCATAAATAAATTTAATTATTTAAAGTATAAAAATTATAAATAAAATACCATGATGTAGGAAATATTTTTATCTTTATAATAAATATTTATAGTCGAATTTATCTTATGTATGACCCTATTTTAAAAATGTTTTAGTTAACATACTTTGAATTATAGACTTTTAACTCTTCTTTAAATTAACTATTAATAAATGTCCTAATCTAATACAAGTGGACCAAAGAGGTTAATATTTTATTCCTAAGGATGTTTTTGGTCAAATTATACTTATCCAATATAATTAGGACACGTTTTATGGTAATAATAATATCATTTTTACCTTTAATTACCCTATTTACTTTTAACCGTGGTATATAAAAGTAAAAAAGTTACTATTCACCAAAAATTATTTTTATCCTATTGAACCACATTTTAATCCATGATATTAACCATGTCTCTCATATTTTTAAAATTCCACTCATAGAATATGTAAAATTAGGTTTTATGTGAATTTGCAAATTCTCTTAGGAGATGTGTAAAAGACGGTGAAAAGTTCAATAAACATTTTATATATCTACAATTATTATAAACTGACTCTAGTGAATTAAATTAAACTTATATAGATATTATGTATCTATTTTTACCTAAAATAAATTTAAATAAAATAAATAATTAATTAAATAAAAATGTCTATTTTAACCAATAACTTAGTATTTTTCACTATTCATCAAAAATTGAAAGTTTTCAAAAAAATACCAAAAATTCACCCTAAGATAATTTTGATATTTCAAATCCAAAAATTATGTCTATTTTACCAAATTCAAAACATAGAATTTGGATTAATTAATTTAAAATTAAATCTCATTGTTAAAACAAAAAGCTCGTTTTTAAGAAATAATAACTATCAAAAGATTGACACTTGTTTATGTATAATTTCAATGTGAAATTATTTCCAATGACCAAAATTAGATTAAAGGGTAAAAATAAAATCTAATTATACTTACAAGAAATTATAATTTATAATTCCACACTATAAAACATTTTGATTAAAAAAGTTGATTTTAGTTAAAATATAGTATTTTTCACTATTCACCCAGATATGAAAGTTATCATAAAAACACCAAAAGTTTATTGAAACTAAATTCTTATGTCCCAATTATAATTAAGAAGTTTATTTTGTCAAATTGAATATATAAAAGTTTCAAATATTGGATTAAATATGGTTCGCCATTAAAAGGCGGTAATATTGAATTTTTTTTTGAAAAATAATTCTTTTATCTAAAAAAATGTTTTTGTTCCTAAATTATGTCTAAGAAACACATAATATGGATTCTAAAATTATAAGGATAATATAATGTTCATAATTCAGTTAATACTATTCATAACTACTTTTGGATAACTAGTTTGGTAAGTTGTGGTGCGCATGAACTCGGTGTTGCGTGTAGTGCAGGTTATTGAATTACTTTGAAGAAATAACATACTTTGAAATCTTGGGGTGTTACATTCTTCTCTCATTCAATAAATTGCGTCCTCACAATTTGAAATTTTTATTTGAAAATAAAAGGTTGAAAATAGAAAATACATTTGTGGGAAAACCCACATAGGAAATTGGGTTAATAAAATTTAGTCTTAATAAGAGGAAAAAATATTATATATATATATTTATATACTTGACAAGTAGAGTTTCATTCTTCAGCTAATTCCTACCAAAAACTCGTCTTTTACTCCAAAAGATTTCAAAAAAAATATTTTATTTATCCTAATCGTATAGGGTCCAAAAATAATTAATTTATAATTCATTTGTCAGACTATTTAAAAAAAACTAAATTATAAAAACCAGTACATCACGTAGTTCATTCGTAGGTGATGCACCCTTATTGCCCTTCAGTTGAGGGTTCAAGTATTGCGGCCTTTCCAGACGTGACGGGTTGCCGCCCGACCTTTGGGTTGTCTTTTTTATGGCAATCCAAAAATAACCATAACAATAGTATCCAATTTCAAACATAATCCATTCCAACCTTTAGAATTATCCAAAATACTTATATCCAAACACTTAGTCCAAAGATTAGAACGAAGTTATACATAACAAGGATCCTTTTTTCTAGGTAATAACATGTTAATGCCTTCATCGAGTATTCTTTTACAACACCGCAACATCCTGAATTACCAAAATCAACCATCTCTTATTCCAAAATTACTACCTTAGTATCAAAAAAATATAATATCAAATTCCCAATTAAATAGTAATGTAGTACAATCCTTATTTATCTCCATAATTCATGTAACCAGAATACTGTTGATACAACACTCAAATGAAATAATTCTTTAATAAAAACATAAGAACACTAGTCATTCTTCTTCATATGAGGTAGTATCATAACATGGTTATTATCCAATAACATCATTTGCGGTATACTCTTATGAATGGGACATTGATTCTCGTAGTGTCTCAATGCCTTGTAGATGAAGAATTTTACATTTGAATAAATTTTCTTACCCTTGCAATCACGTACTTGGTGTCCTTTTTTTCCACACATATAACAAACTCCCATTCCCTTCAAGCATTTACGAAGGCGATTTATTCCAAATTTATCACATATTGGAAAATCCTTCTTTCCCTTTATCCATATTTCTTTCTACCATCCTTTTCGTCTCTGGATACCCTTCAAATCCGTAGGATTTAGAGAACTATTTACTTATATTATTAAGACAAGAAACCATCTCTTCATATGTTAATAATACATGGGAGACTATTTCCCTTCTAAATTTTGTCTTATTATCATGAAAGATATGATCCTCCTTACTCTTTGGATCATATTTATTACTGAAGTTCTCATTCCTTCTACAGGGCGCCATTTCTAAACAATCACATACACTAGGTCAGTTTATGAATCACAATTCATAATTCCAAACATGTAAAATACCTAACGTAAATTGAACAGTTTATGGATATAATCCATAATCATAAAAATGTTTTCATTGAGGAATTATATACTCAAAAACCCTTCATAATGGTTTTTAAAGAAAATGAGATTTATCCTAAGCATATCACCTGAGAGTGTCGTAACCAAGAGTACAACAAGGCCCATTTTCCTGCACCAGTTCCCGTTCGAGTCTAGCTCAAAGAGGTGTTTTCGGGTTTTACCCCTAGGTATATCTATTCCAGAGAAGTCTCTACCTGCTCGTATCCAGAAAGGGATGTATTGCTTAGAAAACTCACAAAATTTCTAAAATAACCAAAATTATATGATGTTCTTCGATACTAATCCTAAAAGTCAATATTAGGGTGATGTGCTCTAATCAAGGTTTATCTAAATCTAGCTTTCAAGGTTTGTACTAAACTTCATCTAATACCAACTGTAACGCCCTGACCCCAGTTATCTATAGCTGGTGCATTATTTTAATACATTGGCACGATTACAAGGAATCAAGTCCCCAAGGACCGATCAATTTAGAGGTCTTGGAAAATAGATTACGTACATTAACTTTACATTACAATTTGAAACATAAAACATAGAATAGATAGTTCTTTTATAATTCCATTTTTATTGTAGCTTAACCCTACATATAAATCATAATACACTTCTTGGAATCCTGGTAAAATAAAACATAAGAAAGGGGTGAGCTCAGATGATCAGTACAGGTAAATAATTTAGTGGAAGCTATAAACATTTAATGGAAAGATGTGTAGTAAAAACAACAACCTTTTAAACTAAACTTGAACATAATATGGTAAAAATAAATGAAGCATTACCATATAAACATGCACATGGATATTATACTAGTCGAATAATCACATGTAATAAATAATTTCACAATGAGGGAATGCCTAATACCGGACATCATTACCACATATTCAAGGCATCATGCCAATACTACAAATGAAAGTTTTATCAAGGCCTCGTACCAAGACACTAGTTTGTCTCCTGAGACCTACCGATGCATCGAGGAGCTATAGTGGGCTCCACCCGTCACTTACTAAGTCCACTGCATTCCTCATATGAAATAGTTGAAACATAACATAAACATTTGTATTAAAGGTAGCATACAAAATGTCAATACATTAACCATAAACCATGAATGGTATAAAAATAAAACATCAAAAGTCAAACATATTATAACTCATTCAATACAATATGGAAGATTGTATTATAATAAATCAACCTCAATAAAAAATAATATCAAGTAAAGGATGCTGACATAGTTGAAAATGATGAGTAAAACTTTTTGAGAGAAATATCATTTTTTTGTAAAATCATTTTAAAGTCAGACATTTATAAAGGAATTAATTTAAAAGATATTTTTGAATAAAAGTGTCCCATACAACATTGAAACTTTTGAAAATAATTATCATTTAAAAACATTCATGTCCATATAAATAAATCCTTAAAATCATTTTGAAATCATGGAAATTAATTAAAAATATTTAGAAAGATAAATCTTTAAAATATTTAAAATTATGATCTTGAGAAAGAGTACCATACAAAAATCCTTAAAATATTCATTTTTGAAATAATTTTTATGAAAAATGGACATCGATGATAAAAATGTCCCAGTAAATACTTACACATAAACAATCTCAAATAATAATGAGATTGAGGAATTAACCCTTACCAATTTAGTTACTTACGAAACATACACCCCATGAAAGAAGTATCATACAATGAATATGTAAATACACATAAATTAAAGTGTATTACACAAAGAATACAATTATTGGCAGTATATACACCACAGAAAAGGCAATAGTAGCAATATGGCATGAATCTCACGGGAATAAGGATTGAGATGAAAACCCCTTAACTTGCACTTTCCTTTAGTCGAGGGTATGTTTAACCTCCTGTATGAAGACTATAGTATGTTATTAAATTATTACAGAACCATATTAATATTTATGATATCATACATTATTCATTTATGACTTTATACTACCCATTTAATAATAATTTCCATGTTATATTAATATTTTGGGTAACAATCGCTTTCTTTATCTTACGTGTTTTAATTTGTTACTCTTGATTGTATCACTTAGATCGTGATTTAAATACATCAATAATATAAAACATGATTTATATATCATATATATTTAGAATATAAATATGTATAATAGATGTATATATTAAATTCAAAAAACTGTTTATGGAGACGGTAGTCCTTACGTACGGATAAACGCTGTTTCTGTTTTCATATAGTATTGAACAGAAGTAAGTGAATAAGATATATGTATGTACATAAATACTTATATATATATATATATATATATATATAAATATATATATCTAAATTAGTATTATTATGTCATATATAACATACTTATTAGTAATATATATTTTTATAATCATCGATGAATGATGAACTTGGAAATGAATCTCATCACGTCGTGGAGATGGTAATCCGTACGTACGCACGAGCAAAAATATAATTCTTTTGATATTAAAATAATCTATAATTGGATGGTATATCATATATACAGAATACTTATCAGTTCATATTTATTATTTAAATCAAATACACATCATTCTTAAACCCATCCAAATAATAATGTATTGAATAACAATTACACCACAACGTGGAGACGATAATCTGTACGTACGCACGTATGGTGACATTTCATTCAAAGGGTTGATAGAATAACTATTTTTTTTGTAAAATAATTAGAATAAAATCACAGTATATATAAGATACTGGATTTATAATTTTATAATGAAAACAAAAAAGAAAAAGGAAGTGGATGAAGAATGGAACTTGAAAGAGGGTGGTGAAATCATTACCTCTTCTTCGGGTTCTTCCTATTGATTTTATCAAAAGGGCTCTGTAGGTTGGATTTATGATCAAACTAAGGCCTCTAAGTTTAATGTAGGATATTTTATAGGGTATTTGGGAAGGTTTTGGATGATCCAAATGGCTGAGAATGTGTGAATTAGAGTGTAGGGGGATTGCCCTTTTATAAGAGGGGTGAGGGTCACCTTTGAAAAAACTTAATATATTATTTTATAATAAACTCATATTCGGGTTATAATGGATCCAAAATGTATTATGTAAAGTCTAAACTGGGTATGGCTCGAAACCCTCTCAACCAATAGGTTTTAGACAAGATTAGGTTACCATTCTAACCTTATCATTTATATTAACTCTTAGTTAAATAGTTTAACTTTTACCCTGTCTTCTTATATTTTTACTCTATATGGTTAATAAACTTACTCTAAACATCCAAGAGAACCTCAAGTGATAATTAATGGCATATATAATATTATTTACGACCGTTGGACAAACCTTACATTTTTAGGAATATTATATCAACCAATAATATAGTATTTGTTTTAAATATTAATTTATGTAAATTTTGACACTATTTGGCATTTTGTTTTTGTGAAAGTCATCACAACTTGATTACTTCAAACAAGATACAATGAATCGTACATAACATGTCATAGTCACCTAGAAAATTCGTTGATGTCAAGAAAACGTTGAAATTATATTTATTATAATATTTATAATACCATTTATTTGATTCTTTCATTAATAAGGTAATTACTGCATCATCATTGTGTCATAAATAAATTTAATTATTTAATGTCTAAAAATTATAAATAAAATACCATGATGTATGAAATATTTTTATCTTTATAATGAATATTTATAGTCAAATATATATTATGTATAACCCTATATTAAAAATTGTTTAGTTAATATACTTTGAATTTTACACTTTTAACTATTATTTAAATTAAATAATAATAAATGTCCTAATCTAATCCACGTAGACAAAAGAGGTTCATATTTTATTTATATGGTTGTTTTTGGTCAAATTATACTTATCCAATAGAATTAGGACATGTTTTAGGGTAATAATAATATCATTTTTACCCTTAATTACCCTATTTACTTTTAACCGTGGTAAATAAAAGTAAAATGTTACTATTCACCAAAAATTCTTTTTGTCTTATTGAACCACATTTTACTCTTTGATATTAACCGTGTCTCTCATATTTTCTAAATTACACTCATAGAAGTAGTAAAATTATGTTTTATTGAAATTTGCAAATTCTCCCATGAGATGGGTAAAAGATGGTGAAAAGTTCAATTAACATTTTATATATCTAAAATTATTATAAAATGACTCCAATTAATTACATTGAACTTATATAGGTATTATGTATCTATTTTTACCTAAAATAAATTTAAATAAAATAAATAATTAATTAAATAAAAAAGTTGGTTTTAACCAATAACTCAGTGTTTTTCATTATTCATCAAAAATTGAATGTTTTCAGAAAAATACCTAAAATTCACCATAAGATAATTTTGATATTCCGAATCCAAAAAATATTTCTATTTTACCAAATTAAAAACATATAAGATTCATTAATTAATTTAAAATTAATTCTCATTGTCAAAACACATAGTGTGTTTTTAAGAAACAATAACTATCAAAAGTTTGACACTTGTTTATGTATAATTTCAATGTGAAATTAATTTAAATGAAAAAATTGGATTAAAGGGTAAAAATATAATCTAAACATACTTCCAAAAAATTAAAATGTATAATTCAACACTATAAATTAATTTTATTAAAAAAGTTGTTTTTCAGTTAAAATATAGTATTTTTCACTATTCACCCGGATATGAAAGTTATCAGAAAAACACCAAAAATTTATTGAAACTAAATTATTATGTCCCGATTCTAATGAAGAATTTTATTTTGTCAAATTGAGTATATAAATGTTTCAAATATTGGATTAAATAAGGTTCTCCATTAAAAGGTGGTAAAATTGCATTTTTTTTAAAAATAATTCTTTTATCTGAAAAAATGTATTTGTTCTTAAATTATGTCTAAGAAACTCATAATATGGATTATAAAATTATAAGGATTATATAAAGTTCATAATTCAGTTAATACTATTCATAACTGCTTTTGAACGGCTAGTTTGGTAAGTTATGGTGTGCTTGAACTCAGTGTTGCGTTTAGTGAAAGTTATTGAATTACTTTGAAGAAATAACATACTTTGAAATCATGGGTTGTTACATTCTTCCCTCCTTCAATAAATCACGTCCCCGTGATTTGAAATTTTTCTTTGAAAATAAAAGGTTGAAAATAGAAAATACCATTGTGGGAAAACCCACATAGGAAATTGGCTTAATAAAACTAAGTCTTAATAAGAGGAAAAAAATTATATATATATATATATACTTTACAAGTAGAGTTTCATTCTTCAACTAATTCCTACCACAAACTCATCTTTTACTCCATAATATTTCAAACAAAATATTATGTTTATCCTAATCATATATGGTCCAAAAAAATGAATTTATAATTCATTTTTCAGACTATTAAAAAAAACAAAATTATACAAACCAGTACATCATGTAGTCCAGTTGTAGGTGATGAACCCATATTTCCCATCAGTTGTGTGTTCAAGTCTTGCGGCCTTTCCAGACGTGACGGGTTTCCGCCCGACCTCTGGGTTGTCCTTTTTATGGAAATCCAAAAATAACCTTGACAATAGTATCCAATTTCAAACATAATCCATTCCAACCTTTATAATTATCCAAAATACTTATATCCGAACTCTCAGTCCAAATTTTATAAGGAAGTTAAACATAACGAGGATCCTTTTTTCCAGGTAATAACATGTGAATGCCTTCATCGTGTATTCATTTACAACACCGCAACATCCTGAATTACCAAAATCAACCATCTCTTATTCCAAAATTACTAACTTCGTATCAAGACAATATAATCTCAAATTACTAATGAAATAGTACTGCAGTACAATGCTTATTTATCTCCATAATTCATGTAACTAGTATACTGTTAATACAACACTCAAATGAAATAATTCAATAATAACAACATAAGAACACTAGTCATTCTTCTTCATCTGAGGTAGTATCATAACTTAATTATTATCCAATAATATCATTTGCGGTATACTTCTACGAATGGGACATTGATTCTCGTTGTGTCTCAATGCCTTGCAGATGAATCATTTTACATTTGAAAACTTTTCCTTACCCTTAAAATCACGTACTTGGTGTCCTTTTTCTCCTCACTTATAACAAACTCCCATTACCTTCAAGCATTTACGAATGTGATTCATTCCAAATTTATCAAATATTGGAAAATACTTCTTTCCCTTTATCCATATTTCTTTCTACCATCCTTTTATTCTCTGGGTTCCCTTCAAAAGCATAGGATTCAGAGAATTATTTACTTATCTTATTAACACAAGATACTATTTCTTGATATGTTGAGAATACATGAGAGACTATTTACCTACTAAATTTTGGATTATTATCATGAAATATATGATCCTTATTACGCTTTGGATCATATGTATTGCTGGAGTTATCGTTCCTTCTACTGGGTTCCATTTCTAAACAATGGCATACACTAGGTCAGTTTACGAATCGTAATTCATAAATCCAAACATGTAAAATACCTAACGTAAATTGAAAAGTTTATGGATATAATCCATAATCATAAAAATGTTTTCTTTGAGGAAGTATATACTCATAAAAACTTCATAATGGTTTGTAAAGAAAATGATAATTATCCCAAGCATATCCCCCGGGGGTGTCGTAACTAAGAGTGCAACAAGTCCCGTTTTCATGAACTAGTTCCCATTCTTGTCTATCTCAAAGTGGTGTTTTCGGGTTTTAGCCCTTGGTACATCTGTGCCAGAGCCGCCTCTACCTGATCGTATCTAGACAGGGATCTATTGTTCGGAAAACTCACAAAATCTCTACAATACAAAAATTCTAGGAAGTTCTTCAATACTAATCCTCAAATTCCATCTTAGGGATATGTGCTCTAATCAGAGTTTATTTAAATCTAGCTTCCAAGGTTTGTACTAAACTTCTCTGATACCAACTATAACACCCCGAACCCAGTTACCCAGAGCCAGTGCATTATTTTAATACATTGGCACAATTACAAGGAATCAAGTCCCGAAGGATCGATTAGTTTAGCAGTCTTGGAAAATAGATTACATACATTAACTTTACATTACAATTTGAAACATAAAACATAGCATAGATATTTCTTTGATAATTCAATTTTTTCCTGTAGCTTAACCCTACATATCAATCATAAGACACCTCATGGAATCCTGGGAAAATAAAACATAAGAAAGGGGTGAGCTCAGATGCTCAGTAAAGGTAAATAATTTAGCAGAAGCTATAAACTTTTTAAGGCAATACGTGTAATAAAAACAACAAACTTTTAAACATAAACCTGAACATAATATGGTAAAAATAAATGAAACATTACCATATAAACATGCACATGGATATTATACTAGTCTAATAATCACATGTAATAACTACTTTCACAATGAGGGAATGCCTAATAACAAACTTCATTACCACATAGTCAAGGCCTTGTGCCAAGACTACAAATACAATTTTTGTCATGGTCTTGTGCCAAGACACTAGTTTGTCTCATGAGACCAACTGATGCATTGAGGAGCTATAGCGGGCTCCACCCGTCACTTACTATGTTCACTTCATTCCACATATAAAAAAGTTGAAACATAACATAAACATTCGTATTAAAACTAGCATACGAAATGTCAATAAATTAACCATAAACCATGAATGGTGTAAAAATAGAACATCAATATTCAAACTTATTATAACTCATTCAATACAATATGGAATATTGTATTATAATAAATCAACCTCAATCAAAAATAATATTCAGTAAAGGATGCTGACATAGATGAAAATGATGCGTAAAACTTTTTGAGAGAAATATCCTTTTTGTGTAAAATTATTTTAAAGTCACACATTTATAAAGGAAGTAATTTAAAATAGATTTTTGAATCAAAGTGTCCCATATAACATTGACACTTTTGAAAAGAATTATCATTTCAAAACATTCATGTCCATATAAATAAATCCTTAAAATCATTTTGAAAATATGGACATTAATTCAAAAGATTTTGAAAGATAAATATTTAAAACATTTAAAATTATGATCTTGACAAAGTGTACCTTTCAAAAATCCTTAAAATATTCATTTTGAAATCATTTCTATGAAAAATGGACATGGATGATAAAAATGTCCCAGTAAATACTTACACATAAACAATCTTGGATAATAATGAGATTGAGGAATTAACCCTTACCAATTTGGTAACTTACAAAACAAACACCCCATGAAAGAAGTATAATACAATGAACATGTAAATACACATAAATTAAAGTGTATTACACAATGAATACAATTATTGTTAGTACATACACCACACAAAAGGTAATAGTGGCAATATGGCATGAATCTCTCCGGAATAAGGAGTGAGATGAAAACCCCTTACCTTGCACTTTTCTTTAGTCGAGGGTACGTTTAACCTCTTGTATTAAGAATATATAATGTTATTAAATTATACCAGAACCATATTAATATTTATGATATCATACATTATTCATTTATGACTTTATACTGCCCATTTAATATTAATTTCCATGTTATAATAATATTTCGGGTAATAATCGCTTTATTTATCATAGGTGTTTTAACTTGTAACTCTTGATTGTATCACTTAGATCATGATTTAAATACTTCCAAAATATAATAAATGATTTATATATCAAATATATTTAGAATATAAATATGTATAATATATGTATATAAGACATTTAAAACACCGTTTATGGAGACGGTAGTCCGTACGTATGCATAAACGTTGTTTCTGTTTTCATATAGTATTGAACAGAAGTAAGTGAATAAGATATATGTATGTACATAAATAATTATATATATAAATATATATATATCTACTGTAGAATTATTATTTCATATATTACATACTTATTAGTAATATATATTTTTATAATCGTCAATGAATGGTGAACTTGTAAATGAATCTCATCGCGTCGTGGAGATGATAATCCGTACGTACCCACATGCGAAAATATCATTCTTTTGATATTAAAATAATATATAATTGGATGTTATATCATATATATATAATACCTATCATTTCATATTTATTATTTACATTAAATACACATCATTATTATACCCATCCAAATAATAATGTATTAAATAACAATTACACCACGACGTGGAGACGGTAAGCCGTACGTACGCACGTGTGGTGACATGTAATTCAAAGGGTGGATAGAATAATGAATTTGGTTTTAACATAATTATAGTAACATCAAAGTATATATAAGATACTGGAGTTATAATTTTATAATGTAAACAACAAAGAAAAAGGAAGTGGAAGAAGAAAGGAACTTGAAAGAGGGTGGTGAAATCATTACCTCTTCTTCGGGTTCTTCCTTTTGATTTGATCAAAAGGGCCCCTTAGGTTGGCTTTCTGATCAAACTAAGGCCTCTAGGTTCAAGGGAGGATAGTTGATAGGGTATTTGGGTAGGGGTTGGACGATCCAAATGGCTTATAAGGTTTGAATTAGAGTGAAGGGGGAGTGCCCTTTTATAAGAGGGGTGAGGGGCACCTTTGGAAAAACTTATTATATTATTTTATAATAAATTCATATTCGGTTTATAATTGCTTAAAAATGTATTATTTAAAGTCTAAGGTGGGTATGGGTTGAAGAAAACTCAATAAATAGGTTTTATACATGTTTATGTTACTATTTTAACCTTATCATTTATATTTAACTCTAAGTTAAATAGTTTAACTGTTACCGTGTCTTCTTGTATTCTTACTCTATATGGTTAATAAAATTACTCTAAACATACAAGAGATCCTCAAGTGGATAATTAATGAAATATATAATATTATTTAATCCCTATGGATGAACCTTACATTTTTAGTAATATTATATCAACCAATAATATAGTATTTGTTTTAAATATTAATTTATGTCAATTTTGACACTATTTGGTATTTTGTTTTTGTGAAAGGCATCACAACTTGATTACTTAAAAAAAGATACATTTAATAAGAACTAACATGTCATGGTCATCTATAAAATTCTTGGATTTCATAAAAACATTGAAATTATATTTATTTTAATATTTATAATACCATTTATTTGATTCTTTCATTAATAAGGTAATTACTGCATCATCATTGTGTCAAAAATAAATTGAATTATTTAATGACTAAAAATTATAAATAAAATACCATGATGTAGGAAATATTTTTATATTTATAATTAATATTTATAGTCGAATTTATCTTAAGTAAAACCCTATATTAAAAATGGTTTAGTTAATATACTTTGAATTTTACACTTTTAACTATTCTTTAAATTAAATAATAATAAATGTCCTAATATAATCCAAGTGGACCAAATAGGTTCATATTTTATTCATAAGGTTGTTTTTGGTCTATGTTTACTTATCCCATAGAATTAGGACATGTTTTAGGGTAATAATAATATAATTTTTACCCTTAATTACCCTATTTACTTTTAACTATGGTAAATAAAAGTAAAAAGTTACTATTCACCATCAATTATTTTTATCATATTGAACCAAATTTTAATCCTTGATATTAACTGTGTCTCTAAGATTTTCAAAATTTCACTCACAGAAGCGGTAAAATTAAGTTTTATGTGAATTTTCAAATTCTCTTAGGAGATGGGTAAAAGACGGTGAAAAGTTCAATAAACATTTTATATATCTAAAATTATTATAAACTAAAACCAATGAATTAAATTTAACTTATATAGGTATTATGTATCTATTTTGACCAAAAATAAATTTAAATAAAATAAATAAATAATTAAATAAAAAAGTCAGTTTTAACAAATAACTCAGTGTTTTCCACTATTCATCAAAAATTTAATGTTTTCAGAAAAATACCAAAAATTCACCCTAAGATAATTTTGATATTCCGAATCCAAAAATTATATCTATTTTACCAAATTAAAAAACAGAAGTTGCGTTAATTAATTGAATATTAATTCTTGTTGTCAAAACAAATAGCGTGTTTTTAAGAAACAATAAATATCAAAAGATTGACACTTATTTATGTACAATTTCAATGTGAAATTAATTCCAATGACCAAAATTGGATTAAAGGGTAAAAATATAATCTAATTATACTTCCTAAATATTAAAATGTATAATTCAACACTATAAATTATTTTGATTAAAAAAGTTGTTTTCAGTTAAAATATAAAATTTTTCGCTATTCACTCAGATATGAAAGTTATCCGAAAAACTCCAAAAAATTATAGAAACTAAATTATTATTTCCCGATTCTAACTAAGATGTTTATTTTTTCAAATTGAATATATAGAAGTTTCAAATATTTTATTAAATAAGGTTCCCCATTAATAGGCGGTAAAATTTCATTTTTTTGAAAAATAATTCTTTTATCTGAAAAAATGTATTTTTTCTTACATTATGTCTAAGAAACTCATAATATGGATTTTAAAATTATAAGTATTATATTCAAAATTCAGATAATACTATTCATAACTACTTTTGAATGGCTAGTTTGGTAAGTTGGGGTGAGCTTGAACTCGGTGTTGCGTGTAGTGAAAGTTATTTCATTACTTTGAAGAAATAACATAATTTGAAATCATGGGGTGTTATAGTTGAGGGTTGGTGTTCCTATGTGAATATGCTTCATTGAGTTCTACTAGTCCGGATGAATCAGATGGTTCCTTTTAAAGTTTTGGACAAGTGTCAGTTGGATGAGCTAGTGAGATACATATTCCCTAATTCTTGATAGGTCAAGGGAGTAGAGAATCTGTAGAAGATTAGGTTGGGGATTTGGTATCCACCTCTAGCTGTCACACAAGTCCTGTAAGTTTACTCATCCACTCAGTAATCTTGTTGGGATCTATGGATTTATTCTCTTGGAGATGTTTGAATTGATCATTTTCTTGATTAGGGATATTCTTCATGTTTTTATCCATATTTCTTATGAGATATCATTTACCTACATGAGTTTTATCAACAAGAGCACCACCACTTGCGACATAAATGAATGTTCACTCCATACCCAATAACCCCTCATACAAGTATTGGATCAATATTTGGTTAAGGATTTGTTAGTGTAGGAAGGTTTAAACAAGATTTCGCACCTCTCTTAATACTCATGGAGTGATTCATTATGGAATTGATGGATACTGATTATTTAATTTTGGAGAAAAGCGGTACGAGTAGTAGGAATGATTTTTTCTAAAAATAAAAACTTCATGAAAATCCATGAGTTTATGGATCTAGGAGGGAGGTAGTAGATCCTTGACATGAAAGTGTCATCTATAGATAAATTAAATGCTAAAATATTGAATTGTTTTTCAGAAACCCCTTTAGACTTCATGGTAGATCACCCCACTTGGAACTCTTTGAGATGAAGATGTAGATCATCACCAGCTAGAACATGGAAATGGGGTAGAAGATTAATCAAACCTGATTTTTGTTCTAATTCATACTCAATGTTTGGATATTGAATACCAAGGGGTTGGTAATTCATATTAATTAAAGTTAGTTCTTTTATGTTTTTTTCTATGGGATTGGAAATTTCTAGTTAAATTGGTTGGACAATTATTGGTTCGTGAGTGATTTTATTATCCATAATGTTCCTCCTAAGTTGTCAATGTTTTCAATGGATTTACCAGTAAAAAAAATTCAATGGATATTTTGGGAGGATACATGGAATTTAGATAATTATATAAAGGATGAGGAATGTGGTCTTTCTTTGTTTTTTTTCATTTTATGTTGTTCATGATAAGGGGGTTTTTGTTTCTGTTTTTTATAGATTTTTTTGGTTATTTTTTTACCAAAATAATATTCTTAAAACATAATAAACCATCCCTAGAAAATGATCAATTTAAAGTGTGTCTTATTGTATCAAATTTACCATTTAAATGTTCGATTCTATGCTTATGTGTATAGAGGCACTCAGGTCAAATCCTTAGAGATGGTATGAATTTTAGTGTCAATTGTTTGTTATTAATTTATATTTTGAGTGGGGGGGGGGGTTGTCGGTAAATATTATGTAAATTGATTTATTGATTATTTTTTAAATAATTTTATAAATATTGGGGCGAGTTAATTATTAGGGATTTAGGATTATGATATCCTTGAGATTTTATTTAAATTTAATTAAATTAAGACCCACTTCACAAGATGATTTTGATCGCAATTCCCAAGTGCCAAAGCTTTAAACAAAGCCTTAAATTAACATAGGATTTATCTCAATAGAAAAATGTAAATGAATGTTTATTTATGGTTTCAATAATCCATGGAAGCCACTTGTTAAACAAAAAATGTCATTAATCAATGAAATTTTATGTTAAACATACACAATGTTAATTTGAAGAATATTTATCGAGAAAAAGATCTCAATCACTTAATATCCCTAAATTATATATCACCCAAATAGAGGACCTAAACATCTATTGAGATGGATAGTAATCTCATATAATATGTTTATGGTGAAAAGGTAAAAGAAAATAAAAACAATGGGATAATAAAAGAGTAGTGCATCGAAAGAACACACAAATGAGGAAGATAGTTAAAAACATACTTTTAATTGAATGAGAATGAAAAAGGGAGTAATTTTCAACTTGATCTGTACCATTTTCATAAAATTAATATTAGATCATTGATGTTTGATTATAAAAAGAGAAAATAATAAATAAATATGCATGAAAATAGAATTACAAATACAAA
This sequence comes from Viscum album, assembly GCA_963277665.1. Lineage (NCBI taxonomy): Eukaryota > Viridiplantae > Streptophyta > Magnoliopsida > Santalales > Viscaceae > Viscum > Viscum album. The sequence goes on along the minus strand of OY728164.1, from coordinate 1,040,136,329 downwards.
CACTTATGATACTACAAATGAAGAATAATGCAAAAGCAAATCAAAGGAAGCATGTAAGAATGGTATCTAATATAGAAACTTGAATGTGGAATATCCTCCCAAGGCTTTTGTATATCCTTGTTCCTTAAAAAAATCACCATTTTATCTAAACTTCCAACTCCATGCAAGGGAATAGGGGGATGAATTTATAGCTTAAGGTGGTGGACTGTCTGCATTACAAATCTTCCTCTCCACTTGACTCGACAATTTTGAAATAAATATATATCAATATAGAGATATTATCTTCTTAAAATTTGTATATATTTATGTTTTTTCCTCCTCTAAAATGTTGCATCCATTGGAATTTTATCCACATTTATGGTTGTTTTACTAAATAATATGGTGCTATCCATTTTTAGCAACACCTTTTCAAATGCTGGAATGTGAATGGTTTTGTGAATAGGAATATTCCATAAAATACAAATAATTTATTCTAAAAATAAGGAAACCAATATCTTGGATTTGAAAATGAAAAGCCTCAGCTCCAATTGATGTCTATATCAGGACAAATGTCTATAATTGTGTTCTGGTTTTAATTCCTGGAAATAATGGTGGTATGGATTTCATATATTCATTTGGGCCCTATTTTGGTAGATTTGGGCCTTTATTTTTTTATAAAAGATTAATTGTACTATTCAAAGACTTCTTGAGTATAATCAAGAATTTGGGACCTTTGGATTGAGCCCAAAAATTTAATCATCTTGGATGTTTTAATTTCTTCACAGATTCATTGTGCCTTCTTATGGGAACCATATAACAAGTCAAATGGCCTAATTGGCCAATTATTACTTATATTGATATGTTTGAAATTGGATTAGTAATCCTAAAAAATAATAACAATATGATTTGAATATGTAGGGTGAGATTTATTATTAAAATTGTAAACTAACTCTATTGGATTAATTCAAATAATGATAACAAATTATATTTATTATTAAAACATGAGAATATCACACCAATTATGAATTTTTGCTGAAATTTACTAAAGGGAGTATAAAATAAGTTATGAATAAATGAATAAAATTAGAATCTGATTCTGATATCTCTTCGTTGAATGAGTAGATCCTATATAAAGGGATGATATCCTCATTTTGAAGAATCACAATACTAAAAGACCTAGCCGAATCTCCCACTTATTTACTATTATCAATTTATATTTTTAGAGAAGGATCCAAAAAACCTCTTGATTCTAATGGGTCATATAATAGTGTACAAGGATTATTGTTGAAGGTGTAATATCTATAGAGGCAAGAGTTAGAGGATAACTTCTCAGTGATCCATATCAATAGAAATCCTTGAAGTTTTATAGTGATGTATCTTGCTTCATTTAATTTGATACTTGTTATTATTTATCATGTTTTTTAATTAATGTTAATATTTTGTTGATATATTCATAATATTTGTGGGTTTATGTAAATTTAATGATTATTTGATGATCCGCCTAAATCCATATGGGTGGTGTATTGGGCACCTAGAAGAGATGGGTTATGTTTCTGTTATAGAAATAATGGGTAGTCAATGAGTGAAACAAAATCTTATTAGGTACATAGTTGGTAGTGTTTTGGTGTTTGTGTAGAAGATACTACCTAGTACTTGGTGGAATTGTACTAGGTACCTGATGAGGTGGATATATGTGAAGGGGAGGCAACAAGTTAACCATTGTGTAGTAAATAGCCTTCTACAGACTTCCCAGTGGCCAGTTATCATGTTTATTTTTAAATTTTAGTGAGTTAATTTTTTATTAAATACATTATAACACCCCTCCCCTTACTCTAACAAACGCTCACATCCTAGTAGGTTGAACCCCTTACAACCTCCTCACTTTCTTAGGCCTCTTGTTCTACTTTACCCATTTGATTAATGATCTATTTGTGAAACATTTCTTCATTATATAAGAATAATCATATTCATCCTTCTATTTATTATTTCTCTTATATAAAGTATAACTATTCAATAATTTCCAAAATTTTTATATTTTATCTTTATTTTCTCTAATTTTATGTCGATGAGGATAATTCATTCCTCAATTACATGTGAGAAAAATCGTAAATAAACAAGGTTGGTGGTAACTAATATATTAAGTAATATTTTGAATGATTTGTTTGTGATGCATTATATTAAATTCAGTGTCATATTTTGGGTGGTGAGGACCAAGGCGGTTCAAAACTGTGTGATAAAATAAGATGTTTTGATAAGTATTATAAAAAATATTCTATACTAGGTTATGAAATCTTAGATTTCAAGGACCACATTCCCATGTGTTCCCTAAGATAGTTATTTATGTTGGAATCCAAAGTTTTATATGTGAATAAGATATATTACAAGTGGATTGAAATGGGATCTATTGATTTAATTATATGGGTATAGTGTTTGACAGAATTTTGGTGGTTGGTTTGGGTAGTGACTTACCTTATGATTTTCTTATGTAAGGTCGTGAGTACAGGCTCAGACATTGGGGGTTTGTGTTTAAAATTGTTTGACTATTCCTTATGGGTTTTGGTGTATCATAGTAATGATGTATACTTATATCAATTTTTTTTTGAAGTTTCGACAATTGTTTCACCTTTTAGGGACCATCCAATAGTGGGATATATGGTTAAGAAACATGGGGTCCTATGAAAAGAGGGAAATGGAGGGTGAATAATAAAGGATATCAGTAATGTCCTAATTTATTACACTTCTATTAGGGGAAACAAATTACCTTGATATAGTATGGTAGGTTGAATTATGTGATGAGTTTGCAAAGGATTATTCATGTATGATGGATATTAAAAATGTATATAATCAATAAAATCACCATATTGGTGAATTTTTATTTAGCTTGTAATAAAAGGTATGTAAATATGACATTCTATAGGATGATGAACATACATTATATGAGACAAATAATTGATTTGTATTGTTATAACTTGTGAGTTAGAATGATGTTAAATGGGTTTTATCCTATGGGATTGGTGATCACTGAGAGTTCATCATGGGATGTTCTAGAAACTACTATACATTGATTATAATAAATCAAGATATAACAAACACATGATATGTTAGTTACAAGATAAAATATAATCATGGGTCGGTTACTAGGTGGGATCTAGGTTAGGGTTGCGTGATAGTATGGGATTCTTCTTTTTTGGTTATCTTGAATATGAATTGATGAAATGTGTAAGTGAGATGAAGGTTATTCATGATAGTTGTTCATATGAAAGTGGTAATAACAATGCTACAAGGTACATTTACATTATATTATTTCTGAAATATTATCATGTGATTGGGTCACAATATGCTGAGTTTTTATACCCATTGTGTGGTTATTTCTTAATATAATTATATATATTAATTCATTATTTTTTTAAATTCATCTTTTAAGATGATGATTATTCTTTTCGGATAGTCTTGGATACTATGGTCTTAAGAGTCAGGGTCTTGGAACCCCTTGTTTGTTTTTATGAGGGCCTAGATTTGTTTTTACTTTACAATGACTCAAATAATAAATTTTTGTTACCATAATGGCTTATATTCTATGGTTCACGTTGTTATGAAATCCTTGGAATGGATGAAATGAATATCTGATAGTAGAAAAAATATATATAATTGATCTTTGTGATTTCTTGATTATGGTTTGATGGATCGAAATGGTTATAAATGTGATCTACATGTATTGTTTATATTTTTGTGTTATCATAAATTCATTCAAATTGTATATTATAGAATATATCAGGGTATTCATTTGTAACAACACATGTCATTAAAAGTTAGTTTTTCTAGAAGAAATTTAAATTATGTGATCTAAAGAAAGTTTACTTTTGAGAATTAAGATTTAATTTACAAATATTAGTCTTGGGAATTTTCTAAGAGATATATTTTCTTGAGTATAAATTTTTTCTAATATTTAATGGAATTTTAGAGGATTGGGTGTTGAAGAGTAGGGAAATAGGGGACTATATTGACTAATGTGTACTCTATTGGAGTACACCAGGTAACTGATGGATAGTGGTGGGTCTATAGAAAATTATAGACACCATTTGATAACTAATGGTGGGGTTCTAGGTACCTAGTTAGGTTGGAAGAATATATCCCTTCACTAATGTTCCTTGACCACCCTATGAGTGTATACTGAGTACCTAGTAGAGCCCAACATCATTTTTTTAAAAAAAGAGATAAAACATGGTTTTCTAATTAATATAAATATCCCCACTCAAGGGTCTCTTATTTTGGATAGATAAATTAGATTTAAGTTTACCCTCTCCCCTCCATCTCCCCACCATATTTTCCATGTACACAAGGTGATTAAGGCTTGTTTATCTATGAAAAACTAAGTTATTTCTTCTTCCTCATCACTCAATTTTTATTCCGCTTCATGTGTTTTAATTTTTGGACTTTTAAAGATATATTTCATGTCAGGTCTTATTGAGGTAAGGGGAAATAAATTAGTATTGTAATTAATTTGTAGTATAGAGGCTTGAGGATGATATAAAAATATTAATCCCACTTGTTTCTCACTATTTTGATGTAGGTACATCACATGGTAGTTTTTTCTTATGTTTCTACCAATTTGGTTGGGGCTTGGATACTATTTAGGAATTACTTCATAAAAATTTGCCTCACAAGAGTTTCACAGGTATGGAATTATCCTTCCATAATATAATGACTTTGGTTTTTTATATATAATTACTTTAGATATTATTTATCATTACCTTGATATTATTAGTACTGGTGGTGTGAATATTGAATATTTTTGGAACCCAAGTATTGAGTATATAAAATAACAAGAATATTTTTTGAAACCCACATGCATGTTTTCTAAAATAATTTAATAACACTTGAATGGATTATCATATGGGAAAACTAAAACTAAAATTGATTCCAAAAAATGGGTGTTACCCAATTTTTGATATTTTTTTGACATAGCGTTTTACAAGTATTAACTTGCCTTGGTGGATTTAAAGGAATAAAATTAGATAATTAATTAATTATTTAATTAAATAATAAACCTAGAAAATAATATATTAAAAACTTATTAATATAACCTCTAGGGTTATCCACATAATCTTAAGAGAATTTAGAGGGTCTTAGAAAAATATGAATCCTTGAATGAAATTCATGTAAATTCATGGAAGCAATGATAGATGTAGAAGAAACACTAAAGAAATTTACTGTGAGAATATTATTCACCAATTAATGATCAATACCTAAGTTAGGGATTTTAACTTTGAAGGATTTTGCTAATATTTAATACTGTTACACGCAAGGTTTGATTTATGTTGAATCAAATCTATATTTGATCTTTTGATGACACTATCAACTTATTTTTTCATAAAATTTTGATTTTGGGGGTTTTTATTGGAATTAATAGAATCTAATAAATACATTGATATTCATACTAAAAATGATTGATAAATCCTAGAAAACCATTATAGATTATTTCATTTTATTACCCCTTTATTTATTGTTCATTTTCAGCAGCCTTCAATTTTAGATAATGATCCGACCAATCCTATTGGTTCATTAATTTAACGATTGGTTATAAGTTATATGGAACATGTTATAGATTCATCAATGAGGATCATAACATTGAGTAAGTGACCAAGGATATGAATCGAGTAGAATATATAGTTGAAGAATGTTTATGAAATAACAGCTTCAGTAGGATGATGGGAATCCAATTCTCTGATGATGGGTGACATGAATCTAGTATCATGAAATTATTTACCCTCAATCAACATGATAAGAAATCGTCTTGGGGGTATTCATGGTGTATTAGAACATGTGGTATAAAACTAGCATAATAACATAGATTTTAGAAAAATTGCAACTACCTGGTGTTTATTTTAGAAGAATACATTCTATGTATCCTGAGAGATTTGATAGCTATGGTTTGGCTGAAATTTAAACATCATGCACCATGTTACCCTTAGCTGGCCAGATTAGCGTGAGCATAGAGTAGAAATATAGGAACAAGAGTGGCCTCACACATTTTGTATATCCAAACCACATGCCATGCTTATTTGGCGGCACATAACATGGGGAGTATGATAAACTTAAAATGAAACTATTTCATGATATACATCATGTAACACATCTTATACACAATGTAAATATATCACTACACACAATGTTGGATAAAATAAAATGTTAGGGTGTTCAACTTAGGGTGACACACCATGAACCCCTAAGACCATACATTGTACTTTCGAAAAAAATATCCACTAATCATATATCCCTCGTCGAGATTTAATCATACAAGTACTTATTTCTAAATATAATTCCATGAAGGGTGAAATGGAAAACATTGTTTCAATACTAGAAATGCGGTGTAAGATGGTGAGAGGATGTTTTTCCCTTCAGTAATGGATTGAATGAATACAATGTTCAGGTATGATATCCATAGATACATTGAGGTCGATATAATCATTATGGAATAATTTTTTTAGGGAGTGGTTCCCCTAAATCCCTATTAAAAATAGTGTTGGTATCCCCCATAATCACCTAGATTGTGGGTACTCTATCTATATTGTTATTATCCTAATATCTTATATCCATATAGGGTTGACAAATTTTCAATATAGTCACTATCCCGTAAACAATGACATTTAATTAGTGAGGTTTGGGTCCCCGTATATTTATCTGGAGATGTTTTATAGGGTTAGTAGCTTTGGGTAGCACTAATTCATGGAGCTATGGGAAATTAGTAATCATTAGATGGTTATGAAGATATATGCCCTTATTAGTAAATCAGTTTTTTAGAGAAAATCATGGTTTTCCTTAGTTTACCCTCTTTCTTGTTGTTTTTAAACAACACTTCTTTGAATGCTTCAATTATTGATGATTTCATGGAGTACTATTAGGTATAAATGTACATACCAATACCTGGTATCTGTCTTTTCATGTCATATCTTATACAGTTTATTGACTAATTGATGGTGATTTATGTGGACCATTCATAGGCAGTGCGTATAAGTGTTTTGTGTTGGTGTTCGTTAGACTGTGTTTCGACTCCTGATATTGCGTGTAGAGATAATCATATTACTGATTTTTAGTTTGAACATATTTTTTAGTTAATGGGATTTCATTTCCGCCTATTTTTGTATACCATCATAATCTATTATGGGTTGTATTAGGTTTCACAATCCTTTATTACCCCAATTATTATAATTCTATAAAATTTTGATGAGTATGGAGATGTGTGTGTGATGGTATAGGTATGTTTGGATAATTCAATCCATATATTTGATATTCTTACTTGGTATTAATCACTAGCTCCTGGACTATTAGAGGCATGGCTGGGGTAGCACACTCAGCTTACCACTCTCCCAGGTGGGACGTCTGTTGGTTGGGTCTTGTCAGAGTGGTATCCAAGTGAGGGTTTCCTCATAATTTTATCTGGAGGTTGCCTAGGTAATTAAGTAAATGGTGGCAAGTTGTCTAGATTTTGTCTCTCAGACTAGGGAACATAGTGATGGTGTGAAGACTAATGTATCCATACAAAGAGACTCTAATAACCTTTATTTAATCTTGATATATGGATTCATTTCTTATAGGGAAAATAATGGTACATACATATACAAGAATATGTTTATTATTTCCAACCCTTCTTGAGTCATCTCCCCAGATATGATCAATTTACCATGATTCATCGTCTTAAAATTTTAGGATTCAACCTTGAGGATATCCATCTAGGGTCCGAATAAAATTTCATTATGATGATAAAATAAATGATGAGGCCTCCATTTGGGGTCTAATTCATGAGGCATTCCCTCTAAGAAGGAAACAAGTGGTGTTTCCAACCACCATGTAGTGATAAGAATGACCTATAATTATTTAAGTGGATTCTATTCATTAAATAGATCTATATATTGTTCCATAGGTACAGGATTACTATGTTCATAGGAAGAATACACTACATGAGTTCTAGAGGTAGTGGCCTCTCATGTGTCCGGGTGATAAGGACCCCCAAGTATTTGAGGATTTGCTAGAAATAGTGGTTTGAGTATTCATACTTATGAGGACCCTATATAATAAAATAATTGTGCTTATAGATAGCCACCTTCATGTTGCGGAAGGATGTGGATGGCCTTTGGTCACCCAGACTCAAGATGGTACAATGTTCCGTAGATTAATTTTGACTTCATATTCTCAGAAAAATATTATCCAATGAACTTTCATATTGTGAAAATCTATGTTCTCCTAGAGTTTTAGTAGTGTGACCTCACTCTTATATAGTTTGAGTCAAGGTTCTCTTAACTTATGTGATACTATCTTGATATGTTTTGAAATAGATTTTTCAGGGTTTAAAAGATTTTGAGGAGCCCAAATAGGGAAATTTGATCTAGTTTGGGTCCTAGCCTTATTCTTACTTTTATCTAGGTGCTAGAGAGGGATCTAGTGATAGATATTTTCCAAAAAATTGAGCTAGGTTGATAGAGTTATTGATAGAATTCCAAGATAGAGTAACTTTCCATAACCAATAGGTATTAGACATTGGGCTCCTAACATTGGAGTCCGTCTCAATGGTCGGATTAGACTTAGGGATCTGAAGTGCTGAGGTCCCATCGAGTATCAACCAACCTAGGGATGGTTGATGCTACTCTTGTATGTGGCCAAGTCACCGATCACAAGGTTTACCAACCTTCCACACTATAACATATGGACATATATTGTGCGGGTCACAAAGATATATTTAATAATGAGATAAGGTACCTTCATGAAGCTATCAAGGTGGCCCTTAGTGAGGTGGACAAGACCAAGAACTAGAGGCCCCTTAAGAGAAGATCCAGTGAGTATATGATGTTATGACCTGATTCCACCATGAATACCTCTAAGAGGATGATGATATCCATATATGGAATGAAAAAGTCTATAGATAGCTATAAAAAATGGATGTTTTTGAATATGTAACTCAAACCATAATCCTAGTTACAATCTATGTCTTATTCTTCTTATCATCAGTTTTGGTAGTCACAAGTTCCAAATTTTATTTCCATCTCTTATTTTATAGGTAATGATTCTTGTAATTCCTCTAACTGAAATATTATGGATAATGACCCCCAGTGGAGGAGCTTATATGATCACACCCATTTTCCAGTACAATAATATAGACATCAAAAGGGATAAGTTGACAATGATCTCTTAGTAGCTATAATGAATTCATGTGATGTAATTATTGGTATAAAATATATATCAATATCCCATTACTTGATTTATTTTCTCATTAAAATGTTAGATCCATCTTTGAAAAGAATGATTTCTAGACTTTAGAAGCTTAGATCATTTGTGAGAAGTTGAAGCTGATTTTTAATTCGATGGAAAGGATGACCCTGATTGTAGTAAACTTAGAAGGAATTTAGAATACAATAGTGGAAGAAGAGTACTTATACATTTTTGTAGAGGTTATACCTGATCCACCACCTCATCAATATATTATTTTTGTAATTAATTTCACCTCTGTACCATTATGATATCTTCTTAATCATTTTAAATGTCCCCTATTGAGCTTTGAGAGATGAATTTATAGTTAAATAAAATGTAGAAGAAGGGATTTATTAATCCTGGTGTGCCCCTTGTGTAGCTCTAGTATTGGTCTACAAGAAACAATATGAGAGAATGAGGTTTTTTATTGACTATAGTATCCTATATAATGATATAGTTAAGGACAAATACAAGTTTTTATGAATAAATGATCTCTTTGATTAGTTGGTGGGGAAAAGTGGTTCTCAAAGATTGACCTCAGGTCATGTTATCACTATCTATAAGAATGTGAGGGAGATATACTAAATATAATGTTCCACTATTACTATGATCATTGTGAGTTCCTAGTGATTCACTTTTGTGTGAAAAAATACCTATTGGTTATTATGAGACTCATGAATCATATCTTTAAATCTTTCAAAGACTTGTTCATGGTAGTATTCATTGGTTAAATCTTGATTTACTCAACATCAGAGACTGAGTATATGGAGAATTTGAGGATGGTTTTAGGAATACTTCCAGAGCTTCAACTATATAGAAATATCTTAATGTGTAAATTCTAGAGAAAAGAGGCCCACTTACTGGTAAACGTTTTCTTAGAGGAATTAGTGGTTATGGACCTAGTGAATAACAAGGAAGTGATATATTTGGATCCACATAATAGTGTAATGGAGGTGCCAATTTGGATTGATCTAGATGGATATTATTAGAGGTTTTTAGTGTAATTATCCAAAATTTTACCTCCCATGATTATCTTTACTGAGAAAGGGTAGCTCATTGTTTGGATAGTGAAATGTAAGAATGTATTTGATGAGTTTCTAAAGAGACTGTAAAGTTCTCCCCTTAAATGGTTTTTAGAAGGGGGTGAGTATTTGTTGTTTTACTATGCCTATAGATCTTGTATTAGATGTTTTTTTATGTAGATACAAATAGTGATTTCTTAAGGATCTGGATTGTTGGGACCCCATAAGTAAGATTAGACGACTCATGATTTGGAGCTGGCAGCTATGGTGTTCACCCTAAGGCCATAGTGACACTACCTTATTTATGAGTGGTGTTTGTCTATTAGAACCACATGAGTCTCTGGTATATCTTCACTCATGAAGATATCAACCCAAGGTAGTTACAATATCTAGAGTTATTATAGGTCTATGACATCATGATAGTCTATAATTCAAGGAAATAAAATGTCTTGGACGATTCTTATCACACCCCAACCTTTAATATCAATTATTTTATTCATTTTAATTATTTTTAGTCATTATTTTGAGTTTGGTGGATGGAGGCTCAAATTTAAAATTCCTTTGGAAAAATTTTATTGAAACAATTTTAGTCCGCATGGTTTTGGGTAACCGTGTGGTGCATGTGCATGTGCCTAGTTGGGTATTAGTTATGGTGCAAAACTCTGTCATGGTTTATTAAACTATGAGATGAGCATGAGGCTCAAATCTATATGAGGTTAGTGTCAAGTGGTGTGGTTTGAGCATGGATCGCTAAAACGTGCATCTTGAAGTACGTGATCATGCATGGACTACACAGTTTCCCAATATTGAAAATAAATAAATAAAATTATATGAAAAATAAAATAACATAAGAAAAAAAAAGTGATTCTTTAATAATAATAATAATGTTGTTATTATGAATATTTTTTTTATCATTATCATTATTAATAATGTTATTAATATTATTATTATTATGTTTATTATTATTTATGTTTTATTTGTATTTATTTATTCTTCTTATTCAATTTATTTATCTCTTTTCTTTATTTATGTCTCTAATTTTATCTACCTGTGTGTCGTGTGAGCTGCACCTCCCCCCTCCCTTGTCTGTGCAACTTCCCTCCCTCTTGAACCTCTCTTATCCTACGAAATCACTAGGTCTCCCATGGTTTTGTGGTTGAATCATTGAGGTAATCCCTCTTCTTCTTTCTCCACCCTCATTTTGTTAGTTTTCCTCCTCCGCATCACACCGTTTGATATGGGGAAACCTTAGGTTTTTGGGTAAACTTATTTTTTTACTTCTCTCCTATTCTTAGAGTGAGTGGTTTGTCTAAGGGGCCTTGTTTTTCATTCTATTGAAGCTTCGTTGCATTGGTACACCACCAAGGTAGGTGTCTCCATGTTTTTCTTTTCTGAATCACCCTTTTGATACTAGATTTCTTCAATTAATTTTTTAAACTTGATTCATAGTTTCATAATATACATAATTTTTCTATTTTGGTGTTTATAAAATATTAAAATTTGTTAAAAATACGTTTTTATATGATTTTTATTTTATGATTATGTAAATCTATGCTAAATGTGTATTATTAAATTCCATATTCTCTTTTAAAGTGAAATTGGGTACTTTGAGAAGCATTTGGCCTTGTTTATGTTATGATAATTTCTTTTTAATTTTGCGTTAGTGTTGGGTGTATGAATTGGTAATTTCTAAAATCATGAAACCTATTTATCGCTTGTTGTTTCAGGTTGGAAAATGTTGGTGTTTCTTTAAAATTGGTTTTGGGTGTTTTCATAGGCTTTTGGAAAGTACAATTGGATGTTGGCACATCCATGGATGCACAGAGTGAACACATAGATGGTCATTCAAATGATGTTGGTTCTTTAAAAATAGTTCTTTTCTATAACATTGTTTTACTAAAAAATTTTTGGTTCTTTTTTTTGCATTAATTTTATTTTTGGGTGTTTCTTATTTTTGAGTTGTCAGAAATGTTTAAAGAGTGCATTGGGACACACCATTGTGATTTTGGGCTGCATGTGTCGAGAGTGCCTAAATGTGTATGCATAGGGTAAAGAATATATATATATATATATATATATATTCCCTCTTTCTACATATTCTCTCATTGCATGGGGAATATGTGTAATGAATCTAGGGGTATTTATATATATATATATGTATAAATGCAAGTACATGTAAGACAAAAGGTTTGATTCGAGTGGTCATCATAAAAAAGTGGCATGTTTTAGGTAGGATCCATTTTCCTTGTCCTTTAAATTAAAGAATAATAAATTTATTTCTTTTAGAACCCTTATTTAATTTCTGGTCAATAATGTATAGTATTTTGAATAATTTCTTATTGTGAAATATATTTATTTCCCCTTGTATTTGAATCGCAGGAAACAGTTTTATTAAACGTACCTACCTAGTGTTTATAAATTTTTCTGGTTGGCCTTTAAGAGTAAATTGTGGATTTTAAAGAATGCATTGGATTTATCAAATAAATATCTTATATGGGGTTTCAAATAGTTTGATATTGGAACTGGTGTTTTTTTGATTCTTTGGAAATGATTTTTCTTGCATTGGTTCTTCAGAAATGGTCTAGTCTTAGAAGGATTTTTGAGGCCCATTTGGTACTTTTATAAAATATGTTACTTTAAAAACCCTCTTTGTGATGAAACTCTTTCTTTGTTGGATATTCATGGTAATGGGTGGTACTCTGATGGTACACGGATGGTACTTCCTTCATGTGTTAATGGTTGAAGGCAAGAGGGAGGAAAATTTCTTGGAGTGATGCGGGGGTGACTCTTGTGTGTGAGTTACTTGTGTGTAATGCATGTATATGTGATAGATTGCTTGTTTGAAATTTTTGAATTTCCATACTTTTCTAGAATGGACTTATAAACCTGTCATATAGAGAGAATATTTGGTGAATGATTTCTACACTAATTTAGTTTACGCACTTGCTAGTGGTCCGTCGAAGGAGGGATATTTTTTTATTATTTATATGGGATCGAGCCCCTCGATCAGGCCATGTAGGATGGAGACTGGGAGTTTGGGAAATATGGTGTCATCATGTTGGGAATGCCTTAGAGATGAGTCACATCTATAGTACATTCAAGATTATTCATGAGCTCTTAGGTTCTGCCATGTTGTCTAGAACATAGTTATATGCAATGGATGGTAGAGATGCATCTGAAAGTTGGTTACTCTTGTGTGATGATTTTCCATTTCCCATGTGTTATGTTTCTTGATATTGTTTCCTTGTGTAGTTTAGATTCTTTCTAAATGTGATAAATTGGTTCTAAGTGTTTATGGATTTTTTTTTGACATTTTAGTACACTTAATTCCTCCCTTTTTAATGTAAAAATCATCTCCTTCAAAATGTCAATGTATGCTTCTTAAAAGGGTACCTAATTTTTAATTGAAAAGGGAAATGGAAAATTATTTGTTTTAAGAAGGAAATGTGTGAAAATATAGTTGTATACATTATATTTCAAAATCAAAATTTATTGATATTTTATTTAAAGTAAATGAATATGGGAATATATTGTTTGGGAATTCCTACTAAGTTATAATACTCATGTATATAGTTTATCTTTGTTTTTATATTTGGGAGCTACTTCTTGTTTAGATTTGATCATTGTAGTATGACATTGGTTTGAGGTCAGTGTTGACCAATTGGGTCACATGGAGGTATGTACAGTCTTATTTTTTCACCATTACTAGTTTCTCATTTTCATTGTTCAATTTTTATTTATTTATTTTTCTTTATTTATTGTCCAAATCATTCCCACCTATCTAATTTTTGATGCATGAAACTATTTTCTAGCCTTTGGGGATTGGTAATTCCCTTCAGGCCATGCCACAGACTGAATTGGTTGACTAGTTCAGGGTAAACCCGGACTGGTTCATGAGAAAATCGTATCTGAGGTGGCCCTTGTTATTTATGGTGTCCGGTTGTTAGAGATTAGGACTATCAGAACAAAAAATGGTAGGTTCAATAGAATCATCATGAACTCTTACACATTTTGATCCTTAAGTTACCAGAGGTATTCCATGGTTTGAGTCTTTTGTCTTTGTTTTGGACTAAGGAATGAAAATAGAGGTGAGACAACATTACATCATAATCTCACATGGAGTTATGACCCCTGTGGAATCTATGTGAATGGTTAAATCACTTCATAGTTGTTATTTCCCACTTGGTACATTACCCACTACCATGTCCCTAGGTTTGGCATGACTACTAGTTAATCTTTCTGATGGTATAGTGTAAGTTGAGTTATTTCTTATTTCGGTCCCGGATAATGTGTGTAAAATTTTAAAAAGGAAAAAATTTATTTATTTCATTTGGTATTGAAATTAGTCAAATGGGATTAAAATGGAGAAGATTAGTTTGGAAAAATTTGTTACCATATTGGATTTGATAAAGAAATGGTTTGGACAAAATTTTATGTACTCCTTATGAACATTTTCACATGCGAGGGTGTGTATGGATAGTGCATGTTAGCATGTATAGATAGAAGTGAATGAACATAGGTGAAATGTTTCATGGGACTAATTGGGTGTGTATTTGAAATTAAAGGTTTTTCTGGGTTTTTCCAAAGAAATTTTTAAGACTAAATGGTTTTGTAAATTTAATTTGGTTTAATGATATGGTTTTGGTATTTGGAAAATAGACCTGGATGAAGGAAATTTTGAAATTTAAATTTAAATTTTTTCTTTTGAAAAGGAATATTTTGGTTATGCCTAAGTGTGTTTGACATTCGAGCTAGTTGTTTTGGCTAATGTTTTTATTTTCAGTTGTGTTCTGGTTTGATTCTGTTTTTGGTTCATGTTTTCCATGCTATTAAAAAAATTCCACCCAAAAAGGATCCCAAAATTTCTCTGGCATAATGCCCAATTTTTTATTCTTCTTTAACGTTGAATGTACTTCATGGAGATCGAGTCTCTTTAGAGGATGTGAAGTGGATTAAAGAGGTAAATAATGTCTTTAGGTTGTTCGAAGCTCGCTAGGCTATTAGATTTCATGTTGTCCTAGGGTTTCTTAAGGGTCCAACTTTGGATCCTTGGAAGTTGGTTGTACTATAATCAAGGGAAGTAGTGATGACATGGATGTTGTTTAAGATTAATTTCATCCAAGGGTATATACCTAAGGAGGTTAATTCAAAGAAGGTGCAAGATCTTTGGGATGTTCGGTAAGGATAGTGGACCAAGAATGATTATGTTGATCACTTTTGAAAGTTGGTTTCTTACTACTCGGGGGTGGATTTAGTTGATAAAATGAATAATTATATTTTTATTTGGGGTCTTAATCCTGAAATTGTGGAAAAGGTGGTCTCATCTAGGGAATTATTTTTTTGAGAAGGTGTTGGAAGAGACATTTT
The DNA here is from genome assembly GCA_963277665.1 of Viscum album. NCBI lineage: Eukaryota > Viridiplantae > Streptophyta > Magnoliopsida > Santalales > Viscaceae > Viscum > Viscum album. The sequence continues at coordinate 1,040,120,718 of OY728164.1, read as the reverse complement.
TAGAAAAGTTAGAAATTTGGGTATAGTTAGTGGTAGTTGGTTCTCATAAAGGTTACCCATATGGCGAGAGAGGTGTGCCAGAGGGACCCGTTTCGGAAAAATATCCTTCATCAGTTATATATTCTAGTTTGTCAAACCGTTATCTTGTGTGCCACTACTGTTGCCAGTTCAGGAATTCAAAGTCATCGTGTCCCATTCCTCTGAAGACGTTCCATTATTACAGTTTTCTTCTTTATCTGGATAATTTTTACAGGAAGCATCTCCCAAAGAGGATGTTGTGATCGGAGAACATCTTCACTAGACTATGAGGCAGGAGATGATTCAGTAATCATGGCTCCAACCATAAGCCTTGGAGTGAAGCTCACAAAAAGTCAGGAGTTACTAGGTAAGTGTGAAATCTTGGCCCAGTTTTCTTCCCCATGTTGCGGTGGGAGTGTTTAATATTACATTATTATAATTTATGCAGCTATTATATCTTCATATTTTTCCGTGAAAGTGTGATAGACTCGTTCCCTCGTGATATTAGTGGTTTTTTTTACTAATTTTGGTTTTTAGAATCATTTATTTTCCTGGAGTGTGTTTATATCTAGTGTGGGTTTATGTCGATTCACCTGGGCTTGTTTGGAGGTGTATGTTCATCTGGAAGAATCAATGTTTGTGGTTGGGCTCAGGTATACTATTTAGGTTATGTTCTTCCCTTGTTTTTCCCCTAGTGTTTGGGATATTTTCTTGGGCCAAGAGTTCCAAGTTTTAGTGGAGGTTTTTTCTCTCCTATGCTAAGAAAGATATACGTGTTTATGTTGGGAGTTTTAGATCAGCATGTTAAATTATTAGTTCTAGCAGTGTTGTTATTGGGATTTTCATTGTCTCAGTACCTCAGTATTCCATGTTTCCTTGTAGTGGGATTTATGTTTAAGCCTTAGTGGTGTGGTTTAGTTGTGTAGGGAAATTGAAGGAGTTTGGGTTGGGAGTTCCCCAGTTTCTAGTTGAGGTGGTAGTAATGTTTGGGTTTGGAAACTCCCGTACTAGTTATGTCCTTATGGTTGGGAGAACCCCTCTCATGTTTCCCATCATTCTTATACTGTGGTTTCTTTTTGATCGGTCGGGTGTGGCTGGTTGAGTGAAAAGTCACCCTAGGGATCTTGGTTTTTCTCAGTGCTGACTAGGCATGCATTCGTGTTTTCGAAATCTATGGGATTAGTGAATTTCTATGGAAACAAAGTGTCTGTAGTGGGGAGAATTATCACACATGGCCTTGAATATAAATTATTTTAATAATTTCAATTATTATTATTCTTTATTTTTAGTTTGATGGATAGAGGGTATAATGTCAAAAACTTATGGAATCCTTTTTATTATTTCATGGTTAGCCCACCCGGTGAGGTGTAATCATGCGGTGCACATAAGGGTGCTCGAGTGAGGATGAGTTGTGGTTCATGACTTATGCACAGTTAATTAAACCATTCGACGAGCATGAATCTCTGCTCTATAAGTGGGTAGTACCAAGTGGCGTGGTTTGAGAACAACTTTCTCAGTCGTGTGTCTGGTTGTAGGTGACCATGAATGGACTGAGTAGTTTCCCAATATTTAAAATAAATAAATAAAATTTTATAAAAAATTAAAGTAAATAAGATAAAAAATTAAGGAATACTTGAATAATAATAAAAAAGATAATTCTATTTTTATGATGATGATGATTATTATTAATTTAATTATTTTTAATAATATTATTATGTTTATTATTATTTTGGTTTTTTTGGTTTTTTTTCTTTTTCTTTATTTCCTTTTTCTCTTTCTTTATTCCTTTTTTACTTTCTCCTCTCTTCACTCCCTATGTGTCGCATGAGCTATGCCTCCTTTTCCCTTGGCCTCATGCCCCCACCCTCATGAACCTCTCTTCTCTGAAAAAATAAATGGATCAACCTTGGTTTTACGATCGGATCATTGAGGTAATCCCCCTTTTTCTTCATCCTCCCTCATTCCAGAATTTTCCCTCCTCCACGTCACCCTGTTTTTTCTATCCAAATCACAGGGTTTTGAGTAAATGGGTTTTAAATTCTCTTTTATTCTTGGGGTGTGTGGTTGGTCCATGAGGCCTTTTTTGTCATTGTTTAAGCACTGTTTCATTCATCCACCACCAAGTTAGGGGTCTCCATGATTTCCTTTCTAAAGCACCCCATTGATACTTGATTTCTTTAAATTATTTTTAAACATGATTTATAACTTCATAAAATAACTAATTAGTCTATTATGGTGTTAATAAATTATTATTATTTGTTAAAAATTGGATTTTATGTGATTCTTATTCTATGCTTATGTAAATATATGCTAAATGTGATTGATAAAATTCCTGGTGCTCTTTTAAAATGAAATTTGGTGATTTGAGAAGTATTTGGACTTGTTTGTGTTATGATAACATTTTTTGTATTTTATGTTTGTTTTATGTGTTTGAATTGGTAATTTATCAATTCATGAAGCCTATTTATGGTTTTTTTGGGTTGGAAATTTTTTTGTGTTCCTTTAAAATTGGTTTAGTGTGTTTTCATGGACTTTTCGAAAGTAGCATTGGATGTCAGCACATCCATTGGTGCACAGAGTGCCCACATGGATGGGAAATCAGATGAATATGGTACTAAAAATAGTATTTTCATTTTACATTGTTTTCATAAATGTTTTGTTGGTTCCATTGTTTGGTCTTAATTTTATTTTAGGGGTTTTGTGATTTTTGAGTTGTCGATAATTTTTACAGAGTGCATTTGACCTCAATGCCATGATTTTGGTCTACGAGTGTCGATACTCCCCACATGTACATGCATAGGGTAAGACACACACACATATATATATATATATATTCCCTCCTTGTACATATTCCCTCATGTAATGGGGTATTTGTAAAATTCACCTAGGGGGTATATATATATGTATAAATGCATGTTCATGTACGGGTGAAGGGTCTATTCGAGGGGTCTTCATCTAAAAGCAGCATGTTGGAGGCAGGATCCCATTGCATTGTCCTTAAAATTAAATAATTATTAATTTCTTGGTTTCTTCACTATTATTTAATTTTTAGTTAGTAATTTATGGTTTTTATAGTAAATGATTTTTGTGAAATGGATCCCCTTATATTTTAATTTCCTAAAACTATTTTATTAAATACACCGACCTTTAATTTTTTTAGTTAGCCTTTTTGAATAAATTTTGTCTTTTAAATAATGGATTAGGTTGGTCTAATGAATTTCTTACATGGGTTTTCAAATGGGCTGATATTGAAAGTAGTGATTATTTTATTCTTTGGAAATGATTTTTTCTACGTTGGTTATTCAGAAATGGTCTAGTGTTAAATGGTTGTTTGAGGTCCATTTAATACTTTTATAAAATAAGTTACTTTGAAAACTCTTTTTGGGATGTACCTATTTCCTTTTTGGATATTTATAGGAATGAGTGGTCTTAAAATGGGACTTCTCACATATGTTAATGGTTGAAGGAATGGGGGGAGTCCCTTAGAATGATGTGGGGGTGACTGTTGTGTGTGTGTTTCTTGTATGCGATGCATGTATATGTGAAGGATTGTTTGTTTGAGATTTTTGGGTCACCCCATTTGTTAGTATGGACATGTTAATAGGGCATATCAAGTGATGTTTTGTTGAATTATTGTTGCGTTAGTTTATTTTATGCCTTATCTAGTGGCCCATATCGTGGGGGATATTTTGTTATTATTTCTATGGGATCAGACCACTCAGTCACACCAGGTAGAGAGATGACCGGGAAATTTGGGAGTTATGATGTCATAATATAGGGATGCCTTTAGGATGAGTGAAATGTATAGTACATTCTAGTTTATTCACATGATCCTAGGTTATCCCATGTTTTATGGTACTTAGTTATATGTGGAAGATTATTGAGATACATTTTCTTGTTGGTTACTCCTGTGTGATGTTTTTCTATTGCTCGTGTTGTATGTTTGTTGATCTTATTTCCTTTCTTATTGTATATTATTCCTAAAATTGATAAAATGGTTTCAAGTGTTTATGGAAAAATATTTTGAAAATGTTTTACACTTCATTCCACCCTTTTTAGTGTAAACATCACCTCCTTTAAAATGCCAATTTCTGATTTTTAAAAAATTAACCTAGGACTTAATTTAAAAAGGGAAGTTGACCCAAATTTATTTTAAGTATAAAATGTGTGAAAAAATGGTTTTATATATTTTAGATCAAACTTGAAATTTATGGAACTTTTATTTGAAGGGAATTAATACAAGAATAAATGTTTCGGAAGGAATACTGAGTTTTAATAATCATGACTATAGTTTATATATTTTTTAGCTTCAGGTGATGCTTCTTTCATGGATTTGGTCACTATAGCACGACGTTGGTTTGAGGATATTGGTGAAATGTAGGATGACATGGAGGTATGAACAATTTTATTTTCTCACTATTGCTAGTTCTTTGTTTTCATTATTTAGTTTTTATTTATTTGTTTGTATTTAATTTATTAGAAAAATAATTCACACAAGTATAATTTTGATGCTCAACAATTGTTTCCAGACGTTGGGTTTTGGGAACGCCATTGGGGCCATGCCACAGACTGACTCGGGTGACTGGTTTAGGGTCGATCCAGATTGGTTCGTGACAATTATCCAAGTGGGAATTCTCGTACCCATTTGTTAAGTGAGGAATTATAGTAGTTATCCATGTTATAGGATTCTATAGTGGATGAGATGGAGTCCTTATATCTATGATAGATGGTCATGACCCCTCTTATCCTTTTGTGCTTGAGTGAAGAACAACATGGAGATAATCATTGTGTGGTCTGGAGTGAAAATATGTTCATGGGATATGTTGTCGATGGATATGTGATGGTGGGGAGCACATCATCCTATTATGAGGATAGATGGTGGTTCCAGTTATCCCATGTGAGGAGGTGATAAAGTAGTTTCATACACCCCTTAGTAGTACATCTTAGATTGGTAAGGATGTACTAGGATCTTCACTAGAAATTTTGGTTCCCATGTATAAAGAGAAGTGTTATAGAGTTCATTTCATAATGACTTACCTATCAGTAGGTAAATGAAAATAATTAGGTTAAATAATGTTTTGATCAACCCCTAGAATTATATATATGTGTTTTGTGAAGGTAATTTTATAATCAGTGTTATTTTGTGACACTATCATAGTGAACATTGAATGATTAAACATGCCGACCCACTTCTTCGCCATAAAATATAAGAGTTAAATGGAATGATTTGGATGCTAGTATTTGTAAGATATGATCAGAATTCCTAGAGTAACCTCAATGATTTTTCTGATCATGAACCCCATTTCACATAACTATTGTGAAAATTATTACAAGAGACTCCTAGGAAATATTTCTAAATTATCATGATGTTCCACCCCCAAACAGATGACCCGATTGAGAGAACATGTCGTGCCCTTAAAGATACACCACAGTCTTGTGTGCTAGACATTAATAGAAGATGGGAAGATCTTATCAACTTAATGTACATGTCATATAATAATATCTAGTGATTCACTATTAGAATTCCACCATTTTAGGCCTTTTATAAGGGAAATTTTAAGCTACCCTTATGGTGTCCAAAGAAGGGAGAGTCTCTATTCGTGGGACCTGAGTTGGTGAAAGAGATGATAGAAAAGTTATAGATTATTCAGGAGAAGATGATGGTAACTTAAATCCATAAAAATCTTATATGGAATAAAATCACAAACCATTTTATTTTTGGTATGGATACCATGGGTTCCTAAAGGTCTCCCCTTGATGAGAATTAAAATTACATGGCATGGGTAGAAATATATGACCTATATTTATCAAATTGTTTAAAATCTTATACCAGGTAGGAGGGGTTTCCTACAACTTGGATTTACTCCCCCAGTTGTATCAAGTGTATAGTGTGTTCCACATGTTACAACTGGGGAGGTATGTGCATGACCCATCAAACATAATTGATAAAGTCTTTCTATATATTGAGTATATAGACACATTTATAGATTTCTTTGAAATGGTTGAGGATTATTAAGAGAATATAATTTATGGGAGATTTATTTATAGAGTTTGAATTCAATTGTATCACAAAAAGCTTCATGAGATCTTGTGGAAGCATGAGAACTAGACATGAGCTTAAAAACCTCATCTTTTTAGTAGGTTTTTATTATTCAGTGAAAAACCATTAAAGTTAGAGAAGTTTTAACAACTCTAGTTTTATTGTTTATAAACATAAAATGTTAAAAATGATTCCCTTAATTTCATTAGTTTTTATGGAATGGATTTAAAGTGTATATGGATCACCAATATTGAGTATATAAAATAATAAAAATATTTTATCAAACCCATTTACATGTTTTTAGAAATTATGATAGAAATCATGAATGAAGACCAATATGGAGAAATTGAGACCATGGATGAGTCTGTAATATTGGTTTTACCCTAAGAATTATATGTATATATTTAATTAGGTTTCATTGGTATCCATAGTCACATGCAGATTTAGGGGAATAAAATTATATAATGAATTAATTAATTATTTAATCTATAAATATAGAAAATCCTATTTTTAAACCCTGGTTAAGAGAATATATAGGTGTAGTGATTTAACCCTAAGATATTTGAGAAGGTTTTAAAGTATAACAATCCTCAATAAAAAATCATGGAAATCCACATAGCTAACATCAAACGTAGAAGAACCACCAATGAAACTTCTTGCAAGGGAATTATTGACTAATATGTGATTTATACTTAGGGTAAATACTATTATATATTTACCCCATTATTAATAATTTTATGAGAATGGATTTATTTATCATAAATATAATCATCATTCAATTTTGGGATTACCCAGTCAACTTATGTTTTTCATGAATGAATTGGGGTTTATTTAATAATAATAATAATTATTGAAATCTAGTTGATCATTTGATTTCTATCCCACAAATGATGAAGAAATCATGAATGAACAACACAAATTTTTTAATTTTACTATAATTTGGATTTAAACATCCATAATTCATGTAGTATTTAATCGACTTTGGTATTTTTTTATTATTAAACTATCACCATAGACTGATTCACTACATGATTAGTTATTTTTTTTTTGGAATGCATTTAGGGTTCACCAATGAGGATCATAACATTAAATATGTGAGCATGATGATGACTCATGTTGATCCCCATGTGGAATCATATTCGAGTAACAAAGTCTCATATGGGATGAAGAGAATTTGGTTCTTTAATTAAGGGTGGATATAATATGGTTTCTAGTAAGGATTTGGTCTTAGGTATCTCCCGAGGTGGATATCTGAGTAGGATTCATAGAAGATTGGTAAACCTAGTAAAAAATAAGAGAATAATGTGGATTCTAAAAAAATTATGACTACATAGTGTGTAGTATAGAAGAACACATGCCATATAACATAAGAGATGTACTGAATAGTTTTTAGGTTAATGTAAAATATCACATGCCCTGTGATTGACTAATATTCCACGTGACCCTAATATTTTTATATTGAAATGTATAGAGAGTACATAACAAAGAACATAAGTGGCCTCACATGCCAAGTTTATCAATACTATCCACCATGTATCCATGATGAAACGTGACATGGGTAGTGAGGTACACATATAATGACATTTCCTGGTCAAACATGTCATTTAACTCATCTCACATTCCATTTATATAGATCAATACATTCCATGTAGTATTTTGTACATGAAATTGGTTTCTACATAGGGGGGAAACCCATATTACACTAAATAAATTCAATAAAATTTCCTCAGAACCATCCAAAGAATGTATATCCTATATAATGTTTGAATTAATACATATGAGTAGAATTTTTTGAGTATAATTATTTATGAGGTGAAATTGTGACCATTTTCTTGATATCAGAGATGTGGCAGAAGATGATGTGAGTGGGAATCTCTTTTTAGAAATATATGTGCTAATTGAAAAGTTTATTTGTGATCTTTGGCACTACATCAAGGTTAGTATCCGTTAACCAATTGTGTTTTTAAGGGTATGAATCCCCCACATCCTTGGTGAATAAAAGATTATTATCTTTTTTTACTAACCTATGTTTTGGGTACTATATCCACAAATTCATTATCCCCTATCATAGATCTCTAGGGGGTGTAGGTCCTCCATTTGGGTTGGTAAACCCTCAACTATAAATTTACACTAGTGGGGCATTGGTATTTAAGTATTTTTCTAGAGTGGTTATATTGGGTTATTGGATTAGGGAGACTCTGATTCATGTAGATATTGGAAACCAATCATCTTTAGCTAGCAATGAAAAATGAGATCTTTATCTATGACTCATATCATTTCTATAAGAATATTTAGGATCATATAATATTTACCCTTTTGATTATGGTTTTAACATGAATATTTTTTTCTTTAACTATTTAGTGATTTTGGGGAAACATAATGGGTTTATATATACTCACCCATACATGGGCTCTGCATGCATGTGTTGTGTCTTAAATTGATGAGAGATAGTTCAACATTGATATAGGTGGACCATGTGTGGAAGGTGTATAACGTCACTTGCTGGTGGTGTCCGATGAAGCATGGTCAGACAATAAAGGTTTTATTTAAGGAATGTATTCTTAATCACTATATGGTTGGACCTATAGGATTTTATTCCAGCCTATTTATTTTGGTTATGTACTACCATACTCTATTATGGGTTGTTAATCTTTGTACATGGATTTATTACCATAGTTATTACTATTCTGCATTATTTTAGTTTGCATAGAGATGTGTGTGTATACATGTATATTAGGATAGATATTTCTATATATGTGATATTCCTACTTACTTCAAGATCCAAAACTATTGATTATTGGTGGCATACTTGGGTGGCATAATCGGTTTACTACCAACTAAGGCAGGGCCTCGACTAGTCGAGTTGTGTAACAAAAGTCATTATTTGAGGATTCAATTTTGCGATTATTCTTGGTGAGTTTTTGGATATTATACCTCATTGGTTTAAATTTTATAAATTATTATAGATTCTTATAGTTAATGTTCAAGGCCTTGTGGATTGAGATACAGGATTAAGTGCATGTAGAGGCCTAATATGATATTGGATTGTGACATGAAACACATTAAATGAAAATTGATAAATATAATGAGATTGAAGTAGGTGAACCCCTTAACAGTTTACCATATGAATTTGATTATAGGTGAATCACATGTGTGTGACTTTAGGAATTAAGGTTTTTTAATATCATGATGGGGATGGTTGGATCCTAAATTTTTTACTCTGATGGATTGCAACCATCTTGGACCAGATGATTGATAAGTTCATGGTTAGAGGTTTTTGTGATGCTTGGTACTACACCACTAAGGATAATGATGTGTAGTATCACTTGATGGATATAAACAGGGTCTGGTTCATGAGATAATGTTTTTAATGGAATAGGATACTCAATAGTGAATGTTTTAGTTAAATCCATGTGGTTATCCCTTGGTTTGTGGGCCCAATTAGTGTTGAGGATTGGAAATTTTGATGGAAAGGATGTGAGAATACACTTATAACCTTGATATTCCTTATGTGATAAGAGTATGATATTGGGAATGTTTTGTATGGATAATTATGTGTTGTTAGTATTTATTTTTATGAATTTTTATATTTTACAAGAGCTTAATCAATCTTTATGAGAATTTCGAAAGGCTATTTAAGATAGTAAAGTGGGGGAATGGGCTGCCTTGAGATTGAAGTTCTATTAAGAATGAGAATAAAAAATAAAAGAATATAACCACTAGTAAGATACCTTAAGGGGCTTGGTTATTATTGAAAATGTGATGCTTATGAATATATCATGAGGGGTATTTTTAGTCTATGAGATAGATTAGTGTATTGGATGTTTTGTAATGGGGACCATGAAACTTGTCAGAGACCTCAAGGTTTTTTTGGGAGCTAGTGCTATGATAGTGATTGCAGAATATGATTTCATGAGTTTCATTTTGACCCAATGGGTTAGTGAATATTCTAAGAGAGAATTATCATTTAAGTGATTATAGGAAATACTTAAGGGTTGGTAAAATATCATGAGTATAGAATAAGGTCCCACGACCATCATAGGTGTTCTATAGCTACAATTTATCTTTTTGTGGATGTGTATAATGTGGATGGATATGGATAGTGAAGTTGACCTATAATTGATATCCTTATGAAAAGATCTATGTTAGTATGTGCTACTAGTGGATATATTAGGAAATATCCATGAACTACATTGATAGATGATATATTTTACTATAAGCATGGAATCTAATATTTTTTGGGATGTTTGATGTCAAGATGCAAGGTATGAGTATATAGATAGACATCAAGAATAATCTTGTATTGGATGAGATGGTTGGTGTGAGTAAAAAATGTGATATTACCCTCAGTTAAAGGGTATCTGTTGAAACACAATTATGGGACACTACCATGTGTGTGAGTGTAGTGATATAGACTTAACTAGAGGACACATCTTATGTGAATGGATACTGGCAAAAACCCTGTTATGGGAGTCTACGTTGACTAAGAGGGAAGTGGTCGATACATTGTTTTTGTAACCCACCAAGAGTGAGAGGGTTGTGGTCAATATTAACTTTTTTAACCATAAACCGAGTGACATGTTATGGTTTAAGGTATGTGGTGTTAGACAACATCACCTTCTAACAATTTCCAAGGAATATGTTGCTAGATTTCATGGTGTCCTGCTTTGCACATGATGACCTGGTATGATTACATGAAAAATATATATCAATTTATATTTATTTATCATAAATTAATATAATCTATATGATATATATATATATATATAATTGATGTGTTGGTGGTTCCCCAATGAGTTATATTCTCACACCCTACATGGGATCCTCAGTAAATGTTCAGAAATTATATTTTACTTCAAGGATGCATTTTTATGGGAGATATTACCAACATATATGAAATGGGTTTTTTTGAGACAATTATGATGAGAGATATGGGTTTTATGGTTAGGAATATAGTATATATTTTTTCCTATACATGATTTTCCTAGTCTTCTATCCTTGTATATGATTTATACTCAACATGGTTACATTATTGTCATAAAATGTTAATGTTTATATTTTATTATTGTTTATACTTTAACTATAATGCCATGGATTTAATCTAATAATGTATGATGTTTTTGTTATTTTTTTATTTCAGTATCAACTTTATAGTCTCCCCATACTATTTATAGAATATTTCTTTTTTTAATAACTTTTAGCATACTAGGAGGTGTAATTGAGGCCTTATGGAATCCTCATTTAAGGTGTTATTTGGGGTACATTATCAAAGAAATTTAAAAATGGTATCAATGAATTTTTTTATGATAATCTATTTAGGGTTGGTACTTAGAGGCAAGTTATTATTTGAGCATGGGATAGACTTATGCCTTGGAGTAACTAAACCCCATAGAAGTAAAGTCCATTGTACTAGGGACATGATCATTCTTAATTTCATTTCATATTTATGATTATGGTATTTTTTATAGGTTCATGTTTTTGTGTGAGATTAATGTTTTTTATTTTAATTTTAACATGGAATCACATGAGGGTGTGTGTTCCTGTATTATACCAAGAACATATATATCTAGGCATGTGCATGTTTTATTTTTTGTTGAATTTTTTTCAAAGAGGAATTATTTTTGTAAAATAATTTAAAAAAATGTTTTTTATTAAAAATTGTAAATAAATTTCCAATTAATTAAAATGAAACAAGAATTTATTCGATGTTGTACTGAATGAACTACTGTAATCAAATTAATTACATGGTCTATAAATAATGGGTTTTATGTGTTATATTATTGTGATCATTTTGGTATACTTATGATAGAGGATAACCATTTATTGGGTAGGTTTGTATATGAGATTCTATGTGTCTTGATCATGGGATGAGTTTTAGGTATGGAGATATTATAGTATGAGGGGTTTTGGGTGGATGTACACCCTTGAGTAAGTTAAGATGGTTTGTATTTTTTCTTATATATGGAGATATGGGATTCTTGATGAGGTGATCTAGGTTAGTACTTGGTTTGGACTAGTGGTTGTTCCTATTTGGAAATTAGTTATCATTATTTAATATGGATTGGTTAAATGAGTGAGTTTTTTTTATGGTATTAGGTGAATTAGAAGATAAATTCTAAATTAATAAGACCATAGTTAAATTATATATTATTATAGAACCACTCAATTAAGTTAGTATTTATGTTTTAGTTTTGTTTAGAAATTTTTTTTTGTGTGTTCATATGAAATCATCATTTATTCTTTGTGGGGGAGGTGTTAACATCCTAGGAATGGTTAAAGTGTGGTGTTGGATAACTGTTTCATTTTAATTATCATAGTTCCATTTGTGTTCAGGTGTAGTATGTGATTATATATTAGAGATAAAAAATTCATCTTGGACATATTTGGTTTATAAGTGAGGTAATATAACATTCTTGGAAACTAGTTTTATAAATTGTATATAGGTTTCCATTACATGGGTTCTTGGAACCTTGTAATTTTTAATAGTTTATAGTTTGAGAGGGAATGAATAGGTTTTTGAAAATTACTATTAGGAGAGTATGTTGGTCTCAGAAATCATTTCATTATAGGATTATTCCCAAAAAACAACTTTTGTGGAAAATTAACAACTATAATGGGTACTTCCTTGGTAAAACTACCCTATTATTTGGTGTGTCTTGAATATTTAGAAATATCATACATGGGATCATGAGGAAATATATGGTGCTAATTTATTTTGGGTTATCATCTAAATACAATTAGATCCTTGGAGTATTGAGGTATTCCCAAGATGGTTGTGAGAAAATACATAGAGGGTTGGATAGTTTTAGTAGTTTGGAGGTGTTCATATAGTTTGTTTGGAAATGTAAAATGTTGACTAGGTATGGGGTATGTCATCAACTTGAAGGATTAAAAATGGAATGCCTTAGTTAGGGAAGAATAACGAGTTAATAGATATTACCATGATCTCTAAGGGAGAAATATAGTGTAGTTGGGTGTGCCTATGAAATTTTGATATAGTGGTTGAGGGCCTATGAATTATGTTTTATTTGGTCTCAGTGATATAGTTGACATGCCTTTAGAGGATAACGTGTGTTGCTTATTGGTGAAGAAAACTGAGTATTTTCAAGACAATTCAAGGTTAATTCAGTGAATCTTGACAACATAGTGCCATATATGGGACTCATGGATCAATGTTTGTGGGTTTTGATGAGAAATTCTCATATGGAGGAAACCCCAACAAGAAGTTGGTGTTCAATAGAGATCATTTTAGGAAGATGATGGTATGAAAATTTCTTTGATTGAGAGATCTATATCAATATTCTAGTTTAGATACTATCATGTCAGGTGTGTGGTGGATAAAATTCAAGTAATGGGAGTTCTATGAAATGAATTATGGGTTTACTAATTCAGTTCTTATTGATAATAGAGTCATGATGAGTCATGATTAGTTTTAGGTCTATACCAGATTTTGTGGATCATTTTTAGTAGAAGTAATTGTTATTATTTTTTTAGTAAACATGAAGTTTCTTTTAGTAAACATGATGGGTAGATATGACCAGTTCCATGATGTATTACAGGTTATGGAATCTTGTTATGGATTGGGAGTTGGTTTTGTAGTTGGATTGTGTTGGTTTTGAGAGGTTTGTCAACATGGGATATGATGGGTGCTGATGTACATAATATGGTATGATAATGTTTTTTATGGAGCAAGTTTTTTTATTGGAAAATATTGATTCCTATTTGGTTCCATTCTTGGAGTATTTGATAAAAATACTGTTTGGATATAGAGGGAACATATGTTTTAGAGTTGTAGCCCATCATAACTGGGAATGATCTATGGAATAAAATGTCGCTAGTTGGTTATATAATTATTGGATAATCCCAAATGATTATTAGATATGATAATACCAATTATGGGGATTTTATAATGAATATTCATTAAAATTCAATGTTTCTTAGTAAAATTTGAGTTTTGATATCCATAGTAGTTGTGTTTTTGAGAATTTCAATTTGAAATGGAATTTTAAAGGTTGATACATCTCTAAGTGATGTTTTTCTAAACTGAAGTTTTTTTAGATGTTTAAGAGAATTTAAGGGGTTTGGGTATTAGAGATAAAGGAAGTGGATAATTATGAGTTATTTTATTCATTACTATGTACTTGGTGTGTATGTACATGGTAGCTAGTAGAGACAAACCCTATTTATAGAAATAGAGAGAGGCAAAATGGGATTTTATTTTTTATATTAATACCCCTAAATGGGGGTCTATTATTTAGAATAAAAAATAAGAGGGGTGGGGGGGGGGGTGAACTTATCCCTTCTCCTTCCTGTAAATTCTTCTAAATGGAACTGGGGTGATCTGAGCATTTTTTTCCTCACCAAACCAAGGCATTCCTTTCTTTTCCACATTTAATTATTCTTCTCATTTTTTATTTTTTATTTTGCATTTTCTGGTATATGGTTAATATTATCTTTCTCCTATCTATAGTGAAATATGATTTATATATTTGGTATTTAATGGTATAATGTCTTAAGGATATGAAAATAGGGTGAATTCCACCCATTTGTATCTATTTAAAAAGAGGTACATTACAAAATGGATTTTTATAGGAATTATTTCAAATTGTTTTTGGAATTAGTGATTGTTTAGTTAATTCTTCATATGGATTTTGATCATACAAATTCAGAAGGCAGGGTTTGATCTTTCCACACATAATTTGTTGAGGTTTTCATATTATAGAAGCACTTTATGAGTTTTTGTTTTCCAATTATACCTAATTGGTTAAAATACGATAATCAATTTTAATTAAAATAATTAATTATCTTGGACATATGTCTTGAGTAGTGTATTAATTATATATTGATGACTATTATAAGATTGTATTTGGATAGAGGTCATGATAAAATAATTGGTATAGTGACAGTTATCCTAAGGTAGGTGGTTTCATTAATAAATGACAATATAGATGTGAATTTATAGTCACCACATGTGTGTTCCATCAGGAATAATGGTTTGAGAATCTCATAAAAGGACTAGTTAGGTTCTAAATTTTATAATATGATATTTTCATTAGTTATTATATCATAAATATTAGGCCATACATGGTTGGAGAATTTAGGGATTCATAATAGATACTTCAGTGAGGGTTTGATGACTAATTTCAATTGATAGATAATGAAAGGTTCATGAACCATGTGAATTATTTTAATGGTGTAAGATAAGTCATTTTGAGTGGGTTAGGGGATTAAAAAAGGATATATCTTGGGTAATTTTACTGATTATTCTCAATCCATGGTAATTATGTGGGAACATATATTAGAATAACCATACCATCCTAAAACTATTTTTATGAGAGGAACAAAATGATGTGAATGAATTTTATGGACCTTGATGTGGTATCAATATTGTTTGATATGTTTTTTGTGTGTTATCGATGAAATAGAAAACTCTTATTCAATGTGTGTAATGGTTCAAGGAGAAAGAAAAGTTAATCCATGGATTCCATTGAGTTTGAAGAAACCATTAGAGAAGAAATTGCAAAATATTGGTCTATTGATCTCCAGTGGGAAGCTTTAAGAGGATTGGTTAGTATTGGGAAAGTGATTTCTATTGATAGAAATAGATGATTTTTTAGCCTATGAGAGGGTTCACATAAATAATCTATTCTAAATGGGACCATGTATATAGTTATATACATTAGGGTGTGGTATGGTATTAGTTATTTTTGAGTGATGTGAGTATATGTTGGTATGTATTTCTATAAGTCCCTATGAGGTAGTGTATATACTAAGAGCATCATAACATTTTGGTATTTATGGTAATGAATAAGGGGTGTATTGAGTATGACCTAATGGCTTGATATCATTATAAATATTTATTAGTTTTATTTTTTGTTGTGATTTTTGTGTATTATATAGATGGAAAGGGAATATGTTTCTAAGTTGTATGTGCTAACCTGTAGTTGAAAGGATGTTTGGGATGTGTTTTAAATAGAGATTATTGGTATGAAATATGACCTTTTTTAAAATAGTGGAGATTATTTTTCTTAATATTATCCTCTTTTGTTGGTTATGAAGTGTGATTTCAAGATGTAGGGCCTAATCATATGGATAGAACATGGAATGAGTTATGTATATGATGAAATGGTCTGTGCGAGTTAATGATGAGAACATACATTGAGTGAGAGGGTATTGGTGGAAACATAGTGGCGAGACTCTAATTTCATAGATATGGTATTTATAAAGACTTTTATTTATGGGATCCCACCCATAGTAAGTGGGTAGTGGTCAAAACATAGTTATAGGACACTGCCTTGAGTGAGAGGGAAGTGATCATGACTAGTTGTGGGAATCTACCTTGAATGATAGGGTCGTAGAGTAGTGTTAGCTGGGGAACCCTACCCTATGTAACATAGTTTTGTTCATGTTATATGGTTTTAGAAAACTTCTCCTACAAGTATTGGTGGAAGAAGATGGGGAATGGTTTCATGGGGCTTGGTTTACACAGAATGATCAATTGTGATTTCTGACATGATTTATGTTTCTTTGTATTTGTTAATTTTACTTGTATATGTTGTATATGATTACCTATATATGGGAAATGTTGGTGGATCCATATTAATGTATATGCTCACTCTCTTTGTAGTCACTATGATTTTAATATAAACGTTATGTTTTACTTCTTGGTAGCAGGTTATATAAGAGGTTTGGAAGGTGTAACTATGATGAGTTTTAGGATATAATTCCAAGGTGGTACTTGAATATTATGGTTACACATCTAGTGGATATTATATTTTTAACCTGTATTTTATTAGCTATGTGGGAGATCCTTGTTTATGTAGTATGGTTAGTATGGATACATTACTGTTATAACATGAAGATGTTTATTTTTTATTGTTGACTATACTTTATATGTATTTATGTTCATCTAATCTGATATTATTTTATTGTTAAATTATTAATTATTATTAATTTTTTGGGATACCAAGAATATAATCTCAACATGTAAGTTTTAAATGTTTTTCTCATGTCAGAAACCTCTGGAAGACATAGAGATATGCATGATACCTTATGTTATCCCTAACAAGGGTGTTATTTAGGTGACTTTATCCATGGTATTACACTAATGCAGCTTTATTACTTGGTTTTATACTCTCACTCTACACAAACACCTCAATAGATGTTCATAGAAAATATCATGCATGTAGGTCAGGGATGTGGTCTAATATACATGTGTTTAGATAAGAGTATTTTGATGAGGTTATTGATATGGTACCAAGGTATGGTTAAAATTTTTTAGAGAACATTCCTTGCATTTTTTAGTTTTTTATTTACAGATATATATGATGGGACAACTGATTATTCTCCTATTATATTATATGAATTGATTGTTATAGCATGGGTTCATTTTTATATTTTATGATGGTGTATATTTAATTGTGATGGTTTTATTTTCACTATGAAATTCCATATACATAGTTATAAATTCTATTTATGGATGTTTATAGTTTTTATAAATTATTTTATTCTATTATATCAATGTTATATTCTCCCAAATGTTTTTATAGATTTTTTTCACTACATGATCACCATTGGAATATAGGGAGGCATTATTGAGGTCACTTTGGGTCTCCAACTCATCCATATAGATGAGATATAGTTTAAGGATGTTAAAAACTATAATTGCAGAATTTTTTTATGATTTTGGATCACATAAGATGGATATAGAAAATATTATAAATTGCTATGGACTCCATTCTAGTGCCTCTAAAATAATTATACAGTAAAAAATATAGTTTATAAGGATTTCAGAATTATAATTATTTATTTTCAGTATTACAATTGAGGGGTTTGATAAAGTTTAATGTTATATATTATGATTTATTTTTATAATATTATATTTAGTTAGTTGGTGGGATTGTGTAAATGCATCATAATTTTTACACAGGATCACATGAAATTTTAATGATTGAATATGAATTGAATATGGTTGTAAAAAATGTCTTGGAAGATTTCTTTTAATTTTTTTTCATTCGATGTTTTTAAATAGTATTTAATTTTATTAAAATATAAATAATAAATTATTTAGTTTTTTACTAAATAACTTAAAGGGACATCAATTAGCTCAAAATAATTATGGATGTTTCTAAATGTTATCACTTTTATATGAATATACTATTGATATGGAAATGTATTATAATGTTATCCCTATAGTGGGTTATTAGAATAATTGTTGGTATAGTTTATGAATTTTTAAATAATGGCATGATTTGGGAACAACTAGCTATAGTAAAGGTATTCCTTTTGGCATAGAAAACTCTGAGTGTGTAGCATAGGAATGTGGATTCTTATAGTATGGGTATAATTGAAAGAATATTAAGTGTTTTTAAGGTACATGTTTATACATAAAGGGTATAAAAATTTAGATACCTAACCGAAAAGTGCAAGAGTGTATGATTATTAATTGAGAAATCTAAATATTGATATCATGAGTAATAATGTCTATGGAATAACAAGATTCTTTTCTTATTTTTATTTGAGATAAATTTTTTGGTGCGAGGATAGCCTGAGAGAGGGGTTAGTCCATCCATGTGGTTTTACATAATATTTTTAGAGCATAGGTAAATTATTCCTGTAATAGAATGATAAAATAGTGATGTGTGATAGGGTGTTTTATATTTAAATATGTATTTATTTGTGTATGTTGTGATTGAAATCCCATATGGGGATTCATGAAATATATTATTACACACACGAAATACACATTCAATTTATTTGGTGCATAATTTTGAGACTAATGGTATGTGACTCATAAATGCATGAGTTGAGTTATATAATTGTGTCAGTTGAGAGTGTATTCAATCCTTAGATAAAATTTTATTGATATTAATAATGGTCTCGTACCATTATGAGAGTGATTATTTAGAATCTCTATTTCCCCAAGATAATGAAAATGTATACTCATGTGACTTCTATGGTATGGTCACAATTATAAGTGTATGTGCATGTCTATAGTATCTGAGGCTACTTTAATATGAATGTTACATTAAAATGGGACTTGTGATAGGAAATTTGGAAATCATATATGTTTAAAGGACTTAAGAGGTTCTAGTGTGATTAAGATAGAGTTTAGGACTCTTATTCTCTATACGCTCAGAGATATGTTGGGTAAATCATGTAAAACTTAGGAAATGACCATAATTGGAGTGTTATGATGTATAATATGACCCATATGTTGGTATGATAAACATTATATAGGATGAGGATTATATGAGGGAGTTATCTTCATAATTCCAAATAATGAAGTAGTATGATCAAAAGATATTCTGGGTGTAGTCATGTGTAGAATGACTAGTAAGAACCATTTTAATAAAGATGTGGCTAGTGTGAGAGTTGAAATATATATAACATTATTATAAAATATCTATGTAAATAATGATGATTATAGTTAAGTTTTAATTAAATCATGGGGTGATAATGTGTGGTCACCTGATAATAGTGAAATATATTTGGATGATAGATAAATACATTAGAGTACTAA
Source organism: Viscum album (assembly GCA_963277665.1). NCBI lineage: Eukaryota > Viridiplantae > Streptophyta > Magnoliopsida > Santalales > Viscaceae > Viscum > Viscum album. The sequence goes on along the minus strand of OY728164.1, from coordinate 1,040,101,138 downwards.
TGGATATGGTGGGTCAACATGTTTATTTGTATATTTGAAGATCATCATGAACTGTTTGTAAAATGGGATATTAAAAATAATTTTAAATATTTTTTTAGTAAAGTGTAGTGTCCATATGTAAGATAAATGGGGACATAGATTAGTGATTGAAGTCCCTAATTTTGTGTTCTTTTTATCCAGACTCAAGTGTTATTATGACATATTTTCTGTCATATCAGATAGAGTACTACATTGAATTGAAATATATTTAATGTCATATGTGATGTGTGTAATTGTATTCTTACGGTGAAATGAGTGGGAATGATGAGAGATATTGCACATGAAATGATGATATATAGCAAGGCACTACTCAGGGATTGAAAATAGGGGAAACAATATGCTGGGGAGAACACCATGAATTTCTCAAGGGGAAAAACCTAGTTTTGGGTGGATCTTCGTAAATATTGATGATGATTTGAAGGAAAACCTAGAACAGAGGCGGATGATGTTTCACAATGGATAATGGATGTAATAGAGTATATTGTGCTTAGATATTAGAGAAGTAAAATATTTGGGTATTGATTAACAATGTTCATATAGAGTAATATCACATTATATTCACATAGGTAGAATTTTGATGAATGGTCTAGTGTTCTACATTATACATAAGAATATTGATATATATGAAACATATTGATATGTAATACGATAATTGAATCAATGAACTATTTGTTATAAAGAGTCTCGGTGTATAGTAACAGAGTGTAATGAAGGTCTTATAATAGTGAGGACCTATCTAGTGAACTGACTGGAAATCTACTGTCTAAGAATTGGGCATGAAATTTTTGATTACCTAGGAGAAAATTAGAGAATACACTGATATTTAATAGACTATCAATGTTAATTATTATGGAAAATATTATATTTTAGTTTTATCCATGATGTATCATAGATTAGGAAATCATTGATAAGAGAGAGAGAGAGAGAGAGAGAGAGAGATTGAGAGAGAGATTAAAACCACGGTGTGTGGGTCATGGGATTTGAGAGAAACTTAGTGTAGTATAGTTCCAATAAATAAATTTCATACATGATTTGGTATGGAGAGATAAAATTGTCATTAAATACATCACTACAAAAATCATTAGTTTATATTATGGATTAGGGTGAGATGACTTCAAATAAAATATGTATTTTATTATTTAGGAATGTGAGCATTGTGAGTGGATTCAATATAGAGTACAAAAAGTGGGATGTTATTTGTGTTTGGGAGTTACTAGAGGATACTTGTTAAGGGTGAGAAGCTATATGGTGGATAGTTTAAAACAACTTGGACCATAATGTAATTGTGGATATATATGAAGAATCAATTTTTGTTAGAACTGAAGCTGGGGTATTTTTATTATTGCAGATTTTGATTGAAATTTTTATGGTTGAATTTTGAATTGAGAATATTTTATATTATGTTGGTGTTTTTAGAGATATTTCAGAAGCCTAAGTCACCTAAAATATACTGGGTACCTAATTATGTAGTATTTTATATGTGATGAGTGCTATATAATCCCATTGGGTACTTATTAATTGTTTTTTCAACATTATTCACAACCAGATTTCAAGAGGAAGAGAGTGGGTGAATTATTAAAATAAAAATTAAACTATAAAAGTTAAGAAGAAAATATTTTTATATTGGTTGGAAATAAATTTATAATCTTATATTTTCAAGATCTCTACACCTAGAGTTATGGATCACCCTAGACATTCTAAATTTTTATTATGAGTCACACCCTATTATAATATACATTTTTGGTGGATCCATAAAAAACTCTTACATTTTATAAGATAATTGACCCAATTTGAATAAAAATATCACTTTAATAGAGGTATAAAGGAATCATAAAAACCATGATTTTATAGAAAAACATAAAAAAATTAAGGTTAGTGGAATAATAGAAATAAATAAAATAAAATGGCAATAGATTAAAAAACAAAATTATGTGATGGCTCATGAATTTTCATGATCATAGTAGAAACATATGAGTTTCATCACTTTGAATATAATTTCTTAAACCAGCAATATTGTTTTGTTATATTAATGTAATAATTTTTTCATTAGTTATTGATTGATTCTGTTATTCCTCCATTTATAAAAAAATACATATGGTTGACTCATTTAGTTTTTAATTTATAAAGTTTATAAATAAACTTCATTGAATAGAGTTCCCACAATTGCCATGTTTATATTTTTCCATTGTTGTTTCAAGGAGAGTCTGATTCACACATCCATAAATAAAAATGTATTGTTGTAAAGATATAGAACCTAGTATCATAAAGTTGGTTGTTACTTTATGAAATTGGAACTATATAATATAATCATATCCCAAAATACTGAATATTTTAGTTTCCTATGAGAACTTGATACATCATTAAAAATGAAATTACATTTTAAAATAGAAAATAAAACATAGTAAATTCTTTGAGAACATTATTTTTTCCTCTTAAATATCCCTAAATAGTAGACTTAATAAAATTCTTGAAATTTTTGGGAAATTAAACAAAAGTAATGGGAGAGTTTGGATACTTAGTAAGAGTATGTATAAAATTGATGCTAGCATAGAGTAAACAACCCACAAATAATAAGGAAGGAATAATTTATGATCACATAATTATATATAAATCATCACATGAGATATAACCATATCCATGGATATCATAACTATTAAAATAATCAAAAATACATCAATAAACAATTATATAATAATGGAATTCAAAATTTCAGACAATTTATACTTACCATCACGGTCTCATGCAAAGAAATCAATATAAATGGACAAGGACTCTGCTAATACCCAAACCGATTTTTCTCATGAGAATTATGATGTATCTAGTGGATATTTAATTCCAATACTCACCAATAACGGAATAATTAATTATATTTATTGTGTAAATATAAAATATAACTTAATTAACATTGTTTAAAAATCAATAATTATCTGTATTATAAGTAGCAAAATACGGAATGAAAATACATTCATATAAACACTGATTGTAAAAAATAAATAGATATATAATGTTTAAAATAATTATATTATATCCTCATTAAAACATAAAATTCATAAATGGTTATATATATATATGAAAATAATTTAAGAAGAACCGGAGAAAATTTCTTTGGGAAAATATCCTCTTTACTTTGAAATCACTTATTTAAAATATAATTTTTTTTAAAAATGTTTAGGAAAAAAATTTCATTTAAATAGAACTTTGATACTTTAAAAATAATATTCAAATCATTGGGGGTTTATGATCGAATTGAATTGCTTTCATGTAGTGTATGTTAAAATAAATATTCCTTTATTTTTTTTGGAAAAGAGTAAAAAGTACATCATTTAGAAAATGAAATGAATTTAAAAAAATTTAAAATAAATTATACTTTGGTTAAATTAATTTTAATACATCATTGTATAATAGAAAAAAAATTCTTTATTTAATATTAATGAAAATATGGAAATAGAAGTAAATGATTCCAGATTAAGTAGAAAGACAAATTTGGTTTTCCTTAAAAACATTATTTAAATATAATTAGTTCTTAGAGAGAGGAATTTTTTTTAATTTATAGAAATTAAAAGAGGAGAAAAAAATAGATTTATTTTACTATATAGTGATCCAATAATTCCCCCAGAAGATATTGAAACAAAAAAAAATCCAAATAATGATGAGATTTTGAAATAAACCCTTACCTCGAGCACAACTTCCTTCGTATGTGTTCAAACTTACATTATAATAGAAATATATTTATTATAAATATTTTCTAAATCCATAATCATATATATCATACCATATATGATTTAATTATAAACTTTTAGTGCATGTTTATTAATAATTTATTATTAAAATCAATATTTCTGGTGATAACTACTTCATTTTTCTTATATGTTTTCATTACGTAGTTTTGGTAATAATAGATTGATCATGGTTACATAATATATAGAATATTAACAATAATATACATATTAAATATATTCATTATATATGAGCAATAATCCACAAATGATAGAGATAGAAAAACAAATTACACTGTTCAAAGAGACGATATGACGTACATATGAATGAATACAATTTTCACTCTTATACAGAGATATGAAAATAAAGGGAAATAAGAATTAATAATGGAATAATTATTATGGAATATATATATATATATATATATCATATATATTTATTAACACACCTTTAAACTATCGTTGTAAATTTTAAATGAAAAATGGATTACATCACTCCATGGAAGAGGTAGTTCACACGTACATATGGCAATGTAATGTTTTTACAATGGATTTGAATGTATAAAGTTTGATATGATATTATAATTCAAAATCATAATCATGTCATAAATATGATATATAAACATGAGACCCACCTTAATAACCATCCATGAAAAATGATAATTGAAAATGAATAGTTTTTCTATATGGAGTGAGTAGTCAATGTGTATGCACGAGTGATACTTTTTCTTTCCATTTGATATAAAATTGGATGGATAATTTTTAATTAATAATAATAATAAATTAATATATCTATTATATTTAATTTATTTTTTTATAATAATTTCAATATATTTATAGGAGGTGAAGGAAGTAAAAATATGTTTATCGGTTAAGGAAACTACATATTCATTGAAATAAATCCTTTAGATATCATTTGAAGTACCCTAAGGTTGGACTTTTGGGAAGAAATAATGCTATATAAAGTCTATATGGGTGTTGGAAAAGGATTTATTTTGGGGTTGTTTAAGATAAATAGACCAAAATGTGTGAATAAGTGATGGTAGAAAGTTACCATTTAAAATTTAGGTGAGTAGAAAACGTGTTGTTTTCAATGTTTTAAAATATTATTAATTCGCAGTATTAGAAAAATGTAACCAAAATGACTCATATTAAAATTTGATAAGTTTAATGTTGAAATAAACCCAACCAATTTGATATAAGAAGGTGTTTAGGTCATTTTAAACCCTAACTTTTTTATTTATAGTTAATAAATCAATTTTATCCTTAACCATAGTGACCATTTTTAACTATTTTACTATTCCTTATGAAAAATGAAAGTTTTTGGTTTAATTGAGTAAATCAAGGGGGCAGATTGAGTTCCAAATAAAAACCATTTAAAATATAAATCCCCTAATTTGATAAAACACCCAGATAATAAAAACCATAAAAATATTAATTTGATTTTCCAAAAAACTTTTTGAAGTCGGATAAATGCCCAGTTAAAATAATATTTCAAATCACCATAACTTTTAAATCAAAATTCCTTGATTAGAAAATCTACATGGAAAAAATTAATACTAAAAATAAAATTACTATTTTTATATAGATTGTAAAATTGATATAGTTTTGATTATTGGAAAACATAAAAAAACTTATAAAAAACAAATTGGAATTCTAAACAAGGGGTTTAGTCTGAAGATGAGTCTTAATCCCCTTCACCTTGAAATCACCCACAAATAATAAATCTAGAAAAAAATAAACTTCATCGAAAACCTTGATTGGGTTTTACAGACAATAGCACACAAGGATTTCTAGAAACACGGATTTTTCCATGGTAATATGTGGGATAAAAATAAGTTCTGGTCAAACACAAACTATTCTACAAATTTTTTGGGTATACAAAGGAAATGGTTTAGGGATATTTTTGAGAACCCTCCATTTATGTATAAGATATTTTTTAGAGAAAAATAGAGTAAAACTAAATACCTATCAAATGTAAAGAAAAAATAAAAAGATTAACTGATTAGGGATGGGAAAATTTGATGTTCCTCAATCTGAATAGCTTCATATGTTCAGAGTTCCTAAAATATATCTTTTTAAGAACCCCAAACAGGTCAAAAACATAAAACCAGGCAAAAGATTGGTATGTTTTTTAAAATCCTTCTATTTTCAGTCTATAGATTTCCACAATCGTTCAACACATATGTGTATTAGTGATTACCCTTGATTCAATGTATAGAGATTTGTGTTATCTCTACATGTATCACTACTATCATGAATGTGTATGTTCTTATGAATTTATATTACTCTAGGTCCAATGATCAATTTGGGAATAATTATAATATTACCCGAATCCTCACATTGATTACAAAATTAGAAAAGTCTATATTTTTTCTTAATGAAACCATGGAGTAGTTTAATGATAATTATTCATAAATCTATGTCTGGATGACTGTATTTAATTCCTTGAAATATACATTCAAGAAATTAAATATTGAAATTAATCTGGACAATAATAGCAGCACTTTGGGGGTAGAAACATTGAAGAGTAGCATAGACTGGCAGTAGATCAACAATGTATTAGATATGACTGATAGTAATTCATTATGATGGTATATCTATATTGATGGTAGATCTTATGGGTGGTAGATCTATCTAGAGGTAGATCTTTTCTAGTTGTAGAATTATTCTAGAGGTAGATATGTTTTAGCTATAGATCTATCATGATGGTAGATTTTTTTGGCGATATATGTCTCTATAGGTAGATGCATCTAGTGGTATATGTCTCTAGCGGTATATGTTTCCAGTGGTAAATCTAAAAGTATAATTCCATAACTAATGGTAGATATGTTTACCTAAAATTAGATCAACACATGCCCAATTTTTTTATAATTTTACAAGACAAATATTTTCTATTATAAAAAATTAAACTTGTTAGAAACATAAAAAACGTTATTTATGATCATTAAAATAAGGATTTAATGATATTATCCTCCTTTTGGATGATTAAAAACCAGGGTATTTATAACCATGTATATAAAAATAGATACGTAGATATGTATATATGAATATAAATATGAATAATGTACTACTCAATAGTTAAAATTATTTATGTGATAATTACAAAATTAAAAGCCATTCCTTTAACAACCCTACTCTTTATTGCACACTTAAACATCATTTATTACATAAACTTTAACGGAAGACAAATATGATGATAGATAGGTCTAGTGTATTGGGATATTAGGAACATTACATAACAAGTTAGAACATAAAGTCCCATATCCTTATTGAAAACTTCTTTTAGATGCCCACAACATTCCTTCGCACTTAGCATTGCAAGGGATAACCCGAGGACATGCCTAAGACAAATGCGAGATATAAAGGCCAGTAAGGGAGTAAACAAGTCATAACATGAATAATATAATAAATGTTAGGAAATAGGCATATCAATGTAGAATAAGAGAAACATGAACATAAAGGGAAAATATAGCATGATAATCATAACATGGAAATGTAGCAACAACATTTAACAAGATATTACCATGAGATAAGGCTAATTGCACAGGGGCATGAGTAAACCCCAAGTTAACTTTAATTATAATTATTAAACACTAATTTCACTTAACTTATCATGATACTAATCTTTACCCAATGCATTGAAGTGCTATTAGGGTTCACCCTTTTTAATCATTTCATTCCATGCATAAGTTTTCCACATGGATCACACAACATTGAATCATTCAACATCATCATTTATTCCACGATAAAGGAATCTGAAATACATCCATCAAAATATATAATAGATGTTGGGAAAAAATCCCTCAAGGCATCATTGAAACATTTTTGAGGTGATTGTGTTTGTTGAAAAAGTGGACATCTGAGTGGTGATTGTTGACAAAGAAAAACAATTTCATAAAAATTTGTTGACAAAGAGGATAACATTATGGAATGTCGAATTCAAGAGGTGAGGTCAATGATCCATGTTTGATTGAAGAACATCGACAAAAGGAATAGATGAACTGGAGGCGGTACAAAAAGAACAGATACAAGGTGGCGCCGTTTTCCAGTGTTTGCCAAATTTTTGGGCCTGAAAATCGACAAATGAAGTAATGTGTTTTTGGAAAAGGGACTTGCGCGCTGAGGACTTGGAGTATAGGAAACTTGAACGCCATATGTTTTTCGAGATCCGAAGATCAAAATATGGCTAAGGAAACAGGTTCGCGCAAGTTTGGGAGTTGGTCGTGCAAGTGTCTAAGAGGAAAAAAGACTTGCGCGCCGAGACTGGGTCGCGCAGGTGACTTGCGCGCCGTCACGTAGGGTGGTCAATTTGCCTACAAATAATGGACCACCCCTCTTTATTCTTTACCAGAGTTCAACACTTTGAGAAATCAGAGCTCCCATCACATAGGTGTGGTGGTCGCGCAAGTGGTGTGTGTGGTCGCGCAGGTGGGACATGCGCGCCAGGGTGATAGTTCCGCGCCAGTGTTTGAAGTTGTGCGCCAGTGTGGAGTTGCGCGCCAATATTGGATTGGGCGTAAAAGGAAGTGTGTCGCGCAAGTTTGGAGTTGAAGAATCTTGAGTCGTGCAAGTGTCTATGGAGAACTTGTGTGCCCGTTGTGACTTGTGCACCGATACTTGCGCGCCGAGGTTGACTTGCGCGCTAAGTAAGGTTTATTTCCAGTAGTGATTTTTGGGCTACGTGGAAGCTGGAAGTTTTCCTGATACCTTCGGTGCAAAGAGAGATTCATATACAGGTGAAAATTGGACTTCAAAAGAGCATCTACTTACAGAGGAAGATGCATTCCGTCATGCAAATAAAGATACCTATAGGTCTATAAACTGTGAGTGGATTTCTTCCAAGAGCAGTGAGCAAAGAAAGAGAAAGAAGGTGATCCTCTCCACCGGTAGTGATCCAGAGAGAGAGAAACAGGGAGTGACCCTTGGGAAAGTAGTGAGCTGACCCTAAACATTGTAAAGGCAGTGAGCCTGGGCATAGAAGATATCTAGCTCGAACTTTGTATCCACAGCTAGTGAAGATTAGTGGAATTAGTACGACCGGAAACTTGTCGGCGTATTCTCCTTGGACGTAGCCCTTTGTGGTGAACCAAGTAAACTTGCTGCATCCTATGCATGATTTACTTTCTATTTACATTGTGCAACAGGAAAGAGAGAGAAGAGTGTTTTTCTTAAAAGCGAGACAAGATCAGAACGGGTGTTAATTTTAAATTAGTCATACCCTGATTCACCCACCTCTCAGGGTATTCAGCCTTGTGGACCTAACAATTGGTATCAGAGGGAAAGGTTGATATTAGGTCTTCTATCAATGGAGGTCACTAATCATAGAGGGATTCCAATATTCGACGGATGTAATTTTTAGATATGGAAGAATCAAATGCAACACTATTTTCGATCTTTGGGAATGGATGTGTTTTCAGCAGCTATGCATGGTATCACAACTGATATTACTAGTGGTGAATTATCAGAAGCTGAGCACAAAGAGTTGGATGCTAATTCCAAAGCAATCAATGCCTTAGGGGGATACCTCTCTAATCCCATCTATACAAAGGTTATGTCATGCAAAACATCACATGCCATGTGGGAAAAGTTTTTGAATATATATGAAGGGGATACAAAGGTGAGAGAGGCGAAGCTGCAAGTGTTGTGGAACAAGTATGAAGATCTGAGAATGAACCCGAATAAGTCTGTTGATGCATTCTTTGACAGGGTAAACGCTATGGTAGAAGACATGCAGGGTCTTGGATAAATTATCGAAGATATTAAAATTTTGAAGCACATTTTGAGAAAACTTCCACCTCGGTTCAATCCGAATGTTTCTGTTTTGGAAGATAAGGACCCAAAAGAACTGACATTAGATAACCTGCACAACACTCTTCTTGCATATGAAATGAGAAACGATGATAACGAGACTGTGGAAAAGGGGAAATCCAAAGAGGTTGCATTCAAGGCCATGAAGAAACTCACCATTTAAGATTCTAATGAAGAAGAAGAGACAGATGGGGTGATTTCATTCCTTTCTTCAAATCTGCAAAGAGGAAGAGGAAATTTTAAAGGTAAAATTCAACTAGCATTCTTTCGATGTGGAAAGGTTAGTCATCTTATGGCAAGATGCCCCAAGAAATTTCAAGATAACGATGATGGTGATGATGAAGTTGAAATTCCTAAGAAGTAGACTTCAGCATTTGTGAAATGGGGGAAGCAATTCAAGAGAAATTTCATCAAGAAAAAGAATCTCCATTCCCAAGAATTTGAATGTTCAAAGGAGTCTGAGGATGGAGAGGTTGAGGAAATAGAAAATTTCAGAGATCGTGGGGTAAATGCCTTGGTGGCGATTTTTGGTAGTTCTCAAAGAAAGGAAGAGGCTGACGCTGAAGAAGAAGAAGAAATTGAAGGAAGAGTTGATATGGAAGCCGAATTAGAAGCAGCTCTTGAGGAGATAGACATTTGGAGAGCCAAAATGAAAAAAGCCAATAAAGTGTTTCATGATGCCAAAATCTATATGCAACAACTGGATGAAGAAAAGTCTGAGCTATTAGAAGAAATTGAAAGACTAAAATCCTCAACACCAGAGAGCTCAGAAAATATTATTGAGTATAAGATTAAAATTGAGGAACAAAAGAAGGAAATTGATTTTTTGACTAACACAGGAAAGGAGTAGGACAAACATATTAAAGAGATTGAAGAAGAAGTGGTCAGTCTACGACAAAAAATTAAGGATCAAGAAAAACTCTTGACCCCAAATGTGATATCAGAAAAGCAGGCCATTCAAAAGACATAGAAGATGAAAGAAGAGCCTAGTAGTTCAGTAGGGAAGAAGCAGCAATCGAGCTCAGTTGTTAAGGTCATTTCAGGGCTTAATCAGGAAAAAAAATATATGACAATTGCAGTCAAACCGCAAGCAACCGTCCCGAAATTGAAGGTTGATTTGGGCACAAAACAAAATCAGAATATTCAGAGATTGCAAAGGGAAAATCGTAGTGTTGAAGTATCATGAAGGAATGTATCCGATATCAGGTGTTATTGCTATGGGAAAATGGGACATTCACAGTATGTGTGTTCCATAGCCAAGAGATATAGAAGGGAACATGAACAGAGATGGTAGCCAAATAGAGAATGGTTTTCCAGAACATATTTTGAAGGACACTGTTTTTGGTGCGGAGGATTTGGGCACATGGCTAGGTACTGTACTTCGACCATTCAGAGAAATGTGCCAAAACAGAATCAAAACATTCGCAAGCAGCAGGTCAATAAACCGACAGGTGAGTTAAAAATGCAGAATAGATTTGTGGCTTTGCAAGATGAGGTTGGTCCATCATACTCTGAGAAAGAACAGAAGTCTCAATCCATTCCGAGTGTGAAAGAAAAATTATGGACCAAGAAGAAGAAAAATGAGAAGGCCGTGGTGGCGGAGATTGCCCTTAAAGCATCAGATCGATCTGGTGTGTTGATCCTTGACAGTGGTTGCACATCCCACATGATGGGTAATAAGGATATTGTTACAGGCCTCAAATATGACAAAGAAGGAGTTGTCAAATTTGGAAATGATGAAGGCCTGAAGATTGTTGGCTTAGGGAAAGCCAAGTTTGGGAGCAAAGAGATGAGACATGCTGATGTCTTGGTAGTAGAGGGTTTTAGTCATAACTTACTCAGTGTCAGTCAACTATGTGACTCTGGGCACTATATCCGATTTACAAAGAAGATGTGTGTTGTGAAAGGATAATATGGAGCAGTTGTTCTGTAGGGAAAAAGGTCAAAGGGAAATCTATACCTTGTAGGTGGGGAAGAAGATACATGTCTTTTATCTAGATAGGAAGAAAACCAGTTGTGGCATAAGTGACTTGGTCATCTATGCCAACCATCTATAGAGGATCTCGTAAAGTGTGATGCTTCTAGAGACCTTTTCAAACTATCACGTTATCGCACTCATACATGTGATACTTTCCAACAAGGGAAGATCATAAGAAAGAAATACATGCCAAAGGAACAGAAATCAACTACAGTGCTTGAACTGGTTCATGCTGATGTATGTAGATCTATCTCACCACGAGCAATAAATGGGAAAAGGTACTATGTTCTTTTCATTGATTATTACAATAAAATGGCCTGGGTATTTGTCATTACCCATAAGACAGAGGTGTTTAGTTTCATAAAACAGTACAGGAGGGAATCAGAATGGATGCTTGGGCAGAAAATTTGGATGTTCTGTACAGATAAAGGTATAGAATTCACAAACAGTCAAGTGGAAGAATATCTCTAGAAACACAGGATAAGGCCTCAAGTTTCATCAGTGAGAACTCCCCAATAGAATGGTGTGGTTGAAAGGAGAAATCGGATCATCAAAAACATGACCAGAACGATGCTTATTGACAAATACCTACCAGAGAAATTTTGGAAGGAAGCATTTTTAACATCGGTCTATGTTTCAAACAGGTCTCTGTTGTGTCCGAAGTAAGGGAAGACTCCGTATGAACTATGGTACGGAAAGAAGTCAACGTTGAAATACTTTCGAATCATTGGAATTAAGTGTTTCATTCTCAACAAATAAAATCATAGGAAGTTTGAGGAATGAGGAGATGAGGGGATATTCCTTGGCTACTCAGGGAAAAGTAAAGCATATAAATGCTTCAACAAAAGGATGGGAAAAATTGTTGATAGCAATGATGTCACTATAGTTGAAAATGAACAGAACATCCAATGACCCAGTGAACAGTTCCTGGACAAAAGTGATGATGAGGTAAGCAACACAAGGGGAGCAGAAGTGGCAGAGGCTGACTTAGAAGAAGATACTGATGATGAATAAGAAAGTGTCAAGTCTGTGTCTACAAGGAAGGCAAAGAATCGAGCTAAAATTGATAGAAATAATGTCATTGGTGATCAGGCAGCTCCAATTCAGACTCGAAGAATGAATTCATTATATCAAACATCATTTTTATCTCAGGTGGAGCCAAAATATTTTTCTGATGCAGCTGAAGATGAAAACTGAGTTCAGGATATGAATGAAGAGCTTGATCAAATCGAGAAGAACCAGACATGGGAGATTGTTTCAAGGCCACCATAAAAGAATGTCATCGGGACTAAATGGGTCTATCGCAACAAGATGAATGAATATGGAATTGTGTTTCGAAACAAAGCACGACTAGTGTCCAAGGGATACTCCCATATAGAGGGAATAGATGTAGATGATACATTTCCACCAGTTGCAAGGCTGGAAACAATCAGATTATTTTTGGCGATAGGAGTGCAAAGAATGTTCAAAGTGTTCCAGATGGATGTCAAATCCGCATTCTTGAATGGTGTTCTGGAATAGGAAGTGTATATTGAGAAGCCAGATGGTTTTCTCATTCATGAGGTTGAGAAAAATGTTTCCAGGATGAAGAATGCTTTGTATGGGCTGAAACAAGCACCAAGGGCATGGTACTCACGGCTTGATCAATACTTGAAGAAACTTGGTTTCCAACGTGGGGGAGTTGATTACAAACTTTATTTAAACAACAATAGTAATCAAAGGATGATGGTGCTGGTCTATGTCGATGACATAATATTTGGTGGATCGGATGAAGCTCAGTGCAGACAGTTTTCCAAATTCATGAAAAATGAGTTTGAAATGTCAATGATTGGAGAGATAACGTTTTTCCTTGGTCTACAGGTGACACAAGGAAAGAATGGAACATTCATTTCTCAATCTAAATATGCCAAAGAGGTCCTAAGAAGGTTTGGAATGGAAAATTCCAAGGTGATGAAGACTCCAGTTGCTACCCAAATGAAATTATCAAAAGATGAGGATGGCAAGGCAGTTAATATCACAGAATACAGGAAAATCATTGGAAGTCTGTTGTACTTAACCGGAACAAGGCCTGATATTGTTTTTGACACATGCCAAGCAGTGAGATATCAGCATAATCCCATGGAAATCCACCTGATTGCAGTGAAAAGAATACTTCGGTATATCTAGGGCACAGTGGATTTCAACTTGACATATATTGACAAATCTCAGACAGAGTTATTAGGATATACTGATGCAGACTGGGCCAGTTCAGCAGATGATATAAAATCAATGTCAGGCGGTGTATTCTATCTTGGTGGATTGCGTATTTCTTGTCTAAGCAAGAAGAAAGATTTCATTTCATTGAGCACCGTAGAAGCTGGGTATATTGCGGCCACTCAAGGATGCACACAGTTATTGTGGATGAAGCAGCAGCTTGAAGATATGGGAGTTGAAGTAAAGTCTCTGGTCAGAATCCAGTGCGACAACTCAAGTGCTATGAATCTTAGAAAAAATCCCATCCATCATTAAAGGACAAAGAACATTGATATTAAATATCATTTCATCAAGGAGAAGGTGGAACAAGGACTTGTGAAGTTGGAGTATGTGCCTACAGAGTTACAAGTTGCCGATATTCTGACAAAGGCCTTACCCAAGGAAGCTTTTGAGAGACATCGACTGGCTCTGGGAGTTTAGTCAATTCCCCGCACTTGAAAGCGTGTGAATGTAACACCCCCCATCTCCCCGAGGTATGATGTGTTTTTCCCTAATGTGATGATATGTGTTCTCTACTCTGTTCTAGACTGCAAAGGAGTGACCTTTTGGTTCGTTGACAAAGGGGGAGAAAATAGTGCTTGTTCAAGGGGGAGGCAATGTGGAGATTTGATAAATCATGAATAATATGGGTAGAAGATGACAAGTGGAGCAGCCAGATATGGGGATTTGAAGCTATTTGAACGTGCCTAGCCAGAGCTTAGTTTGGACAACACAAGAAATAGGGCTAAAGAAGTTTTGAAGCTGACAAGGGATGAAGCTGTGAACAGAAAGGGGGATCGTATTATATCAGATGATGCTAGAAGTGATTGATCAAAGCATAGATATCACGACAGCTGAGGATCGTGATAAAATCATAAGAGTGGTGTTGGAGAGTGGTAAGAATATTTCCAAACCAAACTTTGGTCTTCCAACAAGTCCTTCAACAATTGGAATTAGTTTAGTACAAATTGTTATCATTTTGGTGTCAACAGTGGATGTCAGAGATGAAGTGATCCATTGATGAACTTCTCATTTACTCTTGTTTCTCATGCCGAGCATTTCTCATGTGGGCTTTGAGTATGTGTTGAGTAAATCCTTGATCGCTATCAGAATCGCAAAAGGCGAATGGTGGTTGAAGAAGTAACGATGTATCTTTTCATAAAAGAGTTTTCAACAAACCCAAAGGGGGAGATTGTTGGGAAAAAATCCCTCAAGGCATCATTGAAGCATTTTTGAGGTGATTGTGTTTGTTGACAAAGTGGACATCTGAGTGGTGATTGTTGACAAACAAAAACAATGACATACAAATTTGTTGACAAAGAGGATAACATGATGGAATGTCGAGTTCAAGATCTGAGGTCAAGGATCCATGTTTGATTCAAGAATGTCGACAAAAGGAATGGATGATCTGGAGGTGGTACAAAAAAGAATAGATACAAGGTGGCGCCGTTTTCCAGTGTTTGCCAAATTTTTGGTGCTGAAAATCGACAAATTAAGTAAAGTGTTTTTGGAAAAGGGACTTGCGCGCCGATGACTTAGAGTGTAGGAAACTTGCGCTCCAAATGTTTTTCGAGACCATAAGATCAAAATATGGATAAGAAAACAGGTTCACGCAAGTTTGGGAGTTGGTCGCCAAGTGTCTAAGAGGACAGAAGACTTGCGCGCCGAGACTGGGTCGCGCAGGTGACTTGCGCGCCGTCGCGCAGGGTGGTCAATTTGCCTATAAATACTGGACCACCCCTCTTCATTCTTTACCGGAGTTCAAAACTTTGAGAAATCATAGCTCCCATCGCGCAGGTGTGGTGGTCACGAAATTGGTGTGTGTGGTCGCGTAGGTGGGACTTGGGCGCCAGGGTGATAGTTGTGCGCTAGTGTTTGAAGCTGCATGCCAGTGTGGAGTTGCGCGCCAATGTTAGATTGGGCATAAAAGGAAGTGTGTCGCGCAAGTTTGGAGTTGAAGAAGCTTGAGTCACACAAGTGTCTGAGGAGAACTTGCGTGCCTGTTGGGACTTGCTCGCCGATACTTGCGCGCCGAGGATGACTTGCGTGCCAAGTACTATTTATTTCCAGCAGTGATTTTCAGGCTGCATGGAAGCTGGAAGGTTTCCCTATACCTTCGGTGAAAAGAGAGATTCATCTATGGGTAAAAATTGGACTTCAACAGAGCATCTACTTACAGAGGAATATGCATTTCTTCATACAAATGAATAGACCTACAGGTCTATAAAATGAGAGTGGATTCCTTCCAAGAGCAGTGAGCGAAGGAAGAGAAAGAAGGTGATCCTCTCCACCGGCAGTGAGCCAGAGAGAGAGAAACAGGTAGTGACCCTTGGGGAAGCAGTGAGCTGACCCTAAACATTGTAAAGGCAGTGAGCCTGGGCATAGAAGTGATCTAGCCCGAACACTGTATCCAGAACTAGTGAAGATTAGTGGAATTGGTACGACCGGCAACTTGTCGGCGTATGCTCCTTGGACGTAGCCCTTTGCGATGGACCAAGTAAAATTGTTGTGTCCAATGCATGATTTACTTTCTATTTACATTGTGCAACAGGAAATAGAGAGAAGAGTGTTTTTCTTAACAGTGAGATAAGATCAGAACATGCATTAATTTTAAATTAGTCATACCCTGATTCACCCCCCATATCAGGGTATTCAGCCTTGTGGACCTAACAATAGATAATAAATATTAATAACGGTGAATACCATTGATAGAGAAATGGGCATGGTATTCACTACATAGTGACTTTGGCTTGGAAAACAGCGGTGAAAATTCGGCAGCATAACAGTGTGACATAAGAATTCATAAAAAATGGTTGATGAGAGAGAAAGGGGTATCTCATAATATTTACATGAAATGGATAGTAATGGGATAATATAGATACATGTCCCAACATATGTAATGGAATTTAGATGCATAATAGAAAATAATTTCTTGAATGTAAATGAAGAGAGAGAAATCACTTATAGAATTTTAGCATAGTAACAGGTGTACTTTGGAGGCATTAGTGAGAGAGAAATGTGTTTTTAATCATTAAAAAATAACTAGGGTGGTATAGGGGAGGTTAAAAATAATACCCCAATATTTGTAATTGAAAATAAAAGGGAATAACTTCATAATGAAATTTGGAAAAAAATGAGAACGGAAGAAATCCCTTATTTGGAAGTGAAATCCCAAAGGTTTGGGAGAGGATTGAGAGGGGATTATTAGATTCTTGTGGTGCCTTGGTAGGATTATAGTGAAAGGAGGTCAGAGGATGGTCGAGATCCAATGTTTTTTTGTCAATAGGAATGGGATATTGGGTGGGATTATATAGGAAAGGAGAGGGAATACTTTATTATTTAGGTTTTGGACACTACATATTAAGCTATTAAAAACCAAAGACCGTATCATGGTTTTTTCCCATGAGTTTTTCCAATGTGGAGTGGAAAACATTATTTTATAAATTCAATGACCTAACTTATAAAAATATTATGCTTTCTTATGTGGAAGTGAGTCATACTCTCAAGGAAATCATTTTAAAATGTTAAAATGTATTATAAGTCTTGGAGGGTCTACTAAGGCTTTGTAAAATAAATAAATAAAACTTAAAATCACATTATTTTAAAAAAAATGTATTGGCCGATCACTCCATTTATAGTATTTTATCATATCACAAATAGGTCATTACGATGTCATAAAACACATTATATATTTAAACGGTATTTAATTTTTACCCAAAAATTTGAATGTCTCAGAAAATTATGAAAAACTAACGATTGGATAATTTTGACATCCTCATTCAAAAAATAATATTCATTTTATCTAAATATTTTTCTAATTATGTGAATTTTTTTCTTTTAATATAAAATCAGACATTTATAAAAAATTCACAAGTTTTGATAAAAACAACTTTCAATCTTTGATCAAAATTACAATTGTATTCAAAAAAATTATATGATCATTTATATTTAATAAAATGTAATTTAGTAATAATATTTAATTAAAATATTATTTAATTTAAAAATCCATTAATTTATAAAAATAGATCTCTTAATTAAATATTAACTAAAAATACTATTTATGCATTAAAAACTATTTACAATGTAACAATAAAAAAAGGAATGGATATTATTTATTATATACATGAAAAAAATGTAGATAATCAATGTTCTATGGTATTGTTACATAGCATTTTATAACACCCACATATGACATATGGGTAAAGTGTTTAATGGTGACAAACTCTTGGGGTGGCTCAGATAACATCCCTTGGGTGGTAATCTCTATCAACTTTCATTTCTCCCATAGGTGGTTCTATTCAAGATTAATGTGTTGAAGATCGGTTTGGGATTGTTCAAGAGCTAATCTCATTTATGCCACCTCCTTTATGAGCATTGATAAATGGACTTCATATGGAGGAATTCTTTTGGATGAGGTCATCACTTCGTTTTTTGAGTAAATTGGAGTTTTAAAGCCCTATATTTATACTACTCATGTGATAACTATATAACATCTATATTATTAATGGTAATAATTCATAACGGTACTTTAAAATACATAAACATAAAACTACATAATTTTATATGTTTTATATAACCATTTTACATAATAATACATTTAATCATATCCAGAGGAATTTTTGTTAGTAAAATTTGGGGTCATTACAATATTCCCCCTTTAGAAACTTCTCCCTCAAAATTACCTTTTCCCACACTAAAAAAATGATGGTAACTCTTCTTCTTCACTTCCACTAATTCCCACGTTGCTTCTTCAAACCTGTGGCTTCACCACAACACCTTAAAAAGAGGATTATATTATTTTGTAGAACTTTTTCTCTATGATCTAAGATATTAACGAGGTTCTATTTTTAGGTGACGTCATTCGTCAATGATAAAACCTCTAGATTGAGGGCATGCGAAGGGTCAGGTATTTACTTCCTCAAGAGTGATACATGGAATACATCATGTACTTGAGATAGGTTCGGTGAGAGTGCTAGTCGATAGGCCACTGCTGCAATGCGATTGAGGATCTCAAAAGGTCTGATGTACCTTGGACTAAGCTTTACCATCTTCCCAAATCTCATAAATATCTTCCACAACGATATACGGAGGAATACCATGTCCCAAACATAAAAATATAGGTCATGTCAATGATTATCAATATATCTCTTTTTTCAACTCTCATCAGATTTAATGTGTTACTGGAAGTTCTTAACCTTCTCCACCATTTCTTTGACCATTTATAGACCTAGGAATTTTTTCTCCCCAACAAGCCAGTGTTTTACACCTCTTACAATAAAGGACTTCATAAGGATCCATTTGGATTCTTGAGTGGAAACTATTATTGTAAAAGAACTTGACCAGAGGAAGAAGTTGACCACATTTTCCTTTTAAGAACATTGATCATTCTCTCAACATGTCCTCAAGTGTTTGGATAGTCTTCTTATATTGGACTTCAGTTTGAGGATGATAAGCTGTACTGAAGTTCATCTCAGTATTCGGATCATATTTAAGACTCTTCGAGAACATAGAGGCGAATCTTGAATATCGATCAGATACAATAGATAGTGGTACTCCATACAACATTACCACATTTCTGATATACATCTGTGCTAGTTGATCTATTGAGAAATCATATTGAATTGCAATGAAGTGTGAAGTCTTTGTAAGATGATCCACAACAACCCAAATATAATTCTTTCCTTTGGATGTCATTGGATGTACGGTGAGAAATTCCATGGTGATGTTCTCCCATTTCTATATTTGTCTAGGTAAGGGTTGCATCATCCCCTTAGACTTCTACCTCTCAGAATTCACCTGTGGACATACTAGGAACTTTGATAATTACTCAATGATCTCCTTCTTCATGTTATACCAACAATAATTCTATCAGATATCTCGATACTTCTTGGTGTTTCCTGGGTGAATGGATAAATTCAAACTATGTGCATCATCCAAAATTTCACTCCTTAACTCGGGATTTGATAGAATGAATAGTTGTGAACCAAATCTCAAAATTACTTATTCTATAACATTAAACTCCTAGGATTTACCTTTTTTGATAGTTTCCAAATTTATTTGAATTCCTACATCATCCTTTTGAGCATCCTTTATCCTCTCCAAAAAATATGGTTGAGAAATCATTTGTAAGAGGATTGATGATGTTCCCTTTTTTATGATTCCCATGTCCATCTTTATCAAATCTAAGAAGATTAGATCCTTTTCAACTCTCATCAATGATAGAATCACTGAGTCCTTTCTAGTTATAGAATCTACCACCTTGTTCCCTTTTCGAGTGTGGTAATGGATTGAGCAGTCATAGTCTTTGATCAGCTCTAACCATCTTCATTGGTGCATGTTCAACTCTTTCTGTGTCAATATATACTTGAGGATTTTGTGATCTGTGTATATTTCACACTTCTCCCCAAAAAGGTAATGCTTCCAAATTTTCAAAGCGAAGATTACTACATCCAACTCCAAATCATGTGTTGGATAGTTTTTCTCATGAACATTCAATTTCCTTGAAGCATAGGTAATAACTTTTTCATTTTTCATCAACACACAACCTAGGCCCTTATTCAAAGCATCACTGAATACCAAGAAAATTTATCCACCTGTGGGTTGTGTTAGCATTAGCGTAGTGATAAGAATCCTTTTTTACTCCTTGAATCTCTCTTATCATTCATCACTCCAAGAAATCATGAATCCCTCTCAATTTAGCTTGGTAAGAGGGTTTGAAAATAATGAGAAATAACACACAAATTGGTTAAAAAATCTAGCTAACCCCATGATTCTATGGATAACTATCACCAATGTTGGCCTCATCCATCTCTTTATTGCATTTTTCTTGGAGGGATCCATAGATATCCAATTTTTTGTGACGATATGACCCAATAATGAGACTTCCTTCAACAAGAACTTACACTTGATGTACTTTTCATAGTGCTTCTCCTTTTGCAAGGTCTCTAGTACAATTCTTAGATGCTCATTATGTTCCTCCTTGGTTTTTTATTATATTAGAATTTAGTCAATAAAGACTACCAAAAATTTATCATGGTAATATCTAATGACTCTATTCATCAAGTCCATGCATATTGTTAGAGCATTAGTGAGTTTGAAAGGCATTACTATGAATTAATAGTACTCGTACCTTATATGAACAGTAGTCTTGTGGATAACGTCCTTCTTCACCCTTACATGGTAGTATCATGACTGGAAATCCCCCTTGGAGAAGTATTGTTCTCCATGTAGCCAATCGAAAAAGTCACTAATTCGGGTAAGACGATACTTTTTCCTTATTTTTATTTTTTTGAGATAAATCTAATAAATGAAAAGGCGCATTGACCCATCCTTATTCTTGGCGAAGAGGACTAGTGCAACCCATGATGAATCAACTGGGTGTATAAACCCTTTATCAAAATTCTCATGTAGTTTTTTCAGATCATCAAGCTCCACAACAGCGACTCTAAATATATTCTTGGATATTGCAAATGTCGTCAGTATAAGATCAATTGAAAATTCAACATATCCTTTATGAGGAAGACCAGACAATTCCTCAAGAAACACTTCAGTGAATTCCCTCAGAAAAGGCATTTATTCAAGGATGGTTTCTTCATTATACTCAATCATCTTAGCAAGATACACATGCTCATAGTGCAGTAATATCCACTCTTGGGATGATAGTGCTAAGGAAGATTCATCATTTTTTTTACTTGAATAGAATCAAGGGTTGATTCCCTATATGGAGAGTGATTTCCCTCTCATACAAATTTATGTTGGCTCTATACATGGAAAGCCAATCCATGCAAATAATTACGTCTAATTCCACCCGAGGGAGTATGATGAGCTTCTCAGGGAAGTTGAAAGCACAAATTGAAACAAGGGAGGAGTTATATTCATGGCGTGCAATGATTTACCCATTTTTTGTTCTCACCGACAACTTTACTTCCAGGATTTTTGGTGGTGTTGAGATTGTTCTACTAAACATTCAGGATATAAAAGAATGCATAAAAATGAAATCAAAAAGTACATTCACTATTCTTGAATGAATAACTAGTGTACCCATCACTACTTCATTTTCAGGGTTCTCTTTGGTGGTAGTGGTGGAAAAATATCTCCCTTACAACCTTAGGGGTTGTTGGTTTCCTTATAAAACCATTGTCTTAGGGCATTGGTATGAAAAGTACATTGTTTCTTTGTAGTTGAAGTAATGAACTGTGTGTTGAGGGTCTAATGGAGTGTTCTTATCCTCTATCACAGAAGTGGGTTTTTCTTGTCAGTAGTTAATATCCAACTGCCCTTATCTTCCACCCCTGAAGCATTTCCTCATTAGATTCAATAAATTTTAGGGGTTCTTCTATCCATACATTTGGAAAGTTGGGTGATGGAATTTCTTATCACCATTGGATTTATCCATCATACCACCAGAATTAATTTCCACCTTACACTTCTTATCCCCATGATACGCTTGATATTTTTCAATCTCCATTTCATCTTTGAGGGCACATAATACAATTTCCTCATAGCTCTTGAAGTCACGGATCATTAGGTATTTCTATAGGCTTGGTTTCTTCCCACTTAATATACGATCGACCATGCAGTCGGGGGTAACGACAAAGCCATAGGCATATCAAGAAATCCTTGTGAAGTTTTCCTCATACGATCTGATGGATTCTTCATCTTTTTGATTGAGGGAATGTAAGTCCCTTTCTATATTATGTCGGATGGTGAGAGGAAAATATTTATCAAAAAACATTTTCTAGATGTCCTTCTATTCCAACATATCGATCTCATCTATATGATTCGTATTTTTGATAGATTTCCACTATTGATATGCTTTATCATACATATGATAAGGAAACATAAATACATTCTCTTCTTCAGAACATTTAAGGACGGAGAATATCTTTTCAGTGGAGTTGATCCATTGTTCGATGATTGAGGGATCAGATGATCCATTACAAGTTGGAGCCCTTTGTCTCATGAAGCTATTGATTGTGGCTTGTCCTTTCTTGGGGGGTGGGGGTTGAACGTTCCGATTCACCCATGTTTCTATTAAAAGCACGAGTTTACTGAGATAATATCATAATAATGTTTTTGATTCACTCTCCCATCATATTGGGAATCTCATTAAAATAGTCATCACATTGATCTTCACATTAATTGTTATACTGAGTCATCATATTACCATCCATTATTTGGAATAAAAGGATTGTTAGGGGTAACACATAAGGGGGAATCTAATGAAAAGATGAATAACTTGTAAATTACATTTATTTCCTTAACTTATCTATGCTATCCATGAACTAATTACCAAAATATATTCATAGGGGATTTTTTTAATTCCCTTAATAATGGTTCATAGTAAGCTTGTTAATTTACCAAATTATATCACCCAGGAGTGTCATCTCCAACAGTGTAGCAAGGCCCATTATCGTCCATCGGTTCTCGTTCAAGTCTAGATCAAAGTGATGTTTTCGAGTTTTAACTCTAGATACATCTATGCCAGAGCCGCCTCTACCTACTATTATCTAGATAGAGATGTTTTTTCTTGATAAACCACTTACTCAATACTCAAAAAAAATTAGTGCAATTTTTATTATACATAGTCTTATCCCTAAGGTTTTCACTAGGGGTTTCTAATCCTAATCCTAAAAAAACTAAACCTATCATATAATACCAACTATAACAACCATGCTGTTTATTAAACACTTAAAAATGATTTATTACATAAACATGCACATAATAAAACTCTGAGGATCGAGAGGTCTAGTGTATTGGAAAATTAGGAACATTACATAACAACTTAGAACATAAACCCCACCATCTTTATTAAAAACTTCATTTACATGACCATAACATTCCTTCGTACATAACATTGAATGGGAAAACCCGAGGAAATGCATAAGAAAATGGTGATATATAAATCCCAATAAGCGAGTAAGAAAATAATAAAATGAATAATAATGTATATGTTTGGAAATAAAAATATCAAGGGATCACAAGATAAACATGAACATAAAGGCATGATATAGCATGATTGTCATAACATGGAAATGTGGCAACAACATTTAACAAGATATTAACATGATCCAAGAATCATTGAACATGAAGCATGAGCAAAAACTAATTTCACTTTAATTATCAAGATTAAACCCTCATTTCACTTGAAATATGATGATACTAATCTTTTCCCAATGCAATGGAGTGCTATCTGGGTGCACCCATCTTAATCATTTCATTTCATGCATAAGTGTGGCACATGGATCATAAAACATGGAATCATTCAAAATATTAATTTCATCCAAGATAAATGATTGTGGAATATATACACGAAACTATATAATTGATATGTAAATGTGTGTAAAGGTTAATACCCTTGATAGAGAAATTGGCATGGTATTCACTAAACAATGACTTTTTCTTGGAAAACGGCGGTGCAAATTCAATAGCATAACAATGTGACATAAGAATTCGTAAATTTTTTTTATGAGTCATAATGGGTTATCTCATGATATATACATGAAATAGATAGTAATGGGTTCATATAGATACTTTTCCTATCATATTTAATGGAAATTTGATGCATACTATAAAATAAATTCTTGAATGAAAATGAGGAGAGGGAAATCCCTTACAGAATTTCAGCATTGTAATGGGTGTACATGGGAGGCATTAATGAGAGATAAAGGGCTATATCATCATTAAAAAATAAATATGGATGTATAGGTGAGGTTAAAAAAATACCTGAACATTTTTAATTAAAAAAATAAGGGAATAACAACATAAATAAATTTGGACAAAAATGAGAAAAGAAGAAATCCCTTACTCGGACGTGTGATCCCTAAGTCTTGGGAGAGGATTGAGAGGGGACTCTTGGGAGTTTGTGGAGCCTTGAGAGGATTATAGATAGAGTATAGAAGGGTTTTGTAGAGGTCCAAATGGTTTGATTGAATAGTAATGGGATATTGAGTGCAACTATATGGGAAAGTATAGAGAATTCATTATTTTTTAGGTTTTGGACTCCACACATTAAACTAATCAAAACCACAAACCATACCATAGTTTTTTACCATGGTTTTTTTCAAAGAGGTGTGTAAAACATTATTTTATAAGGAAAATGGAATAAATTATTAAAATTTTAGGCATGCTTACCTAGAGGTGAGTCACACTCTCAAGGAAATCATTTTAAAATGTTTAAATGTTCTATAAGTCTTGGAGAGTCCACTAAGGCTCTGTAAAATAAATCAATAAAACCTATAATAACATTATATTAAAGTTAAAACATGTATTGGCCAATAACCCCACTTATAGTATGTTATTACATCACAGGTGGGTCATTGTGATGTCATGAAACATATTATATATTTAAACGATATTTAAATTTTACCAAAAAATTCGACTATCTTAGAAAATTATGGAAAATTGTCCATTGGATAATTTTGACATCTTGATTCCCAAAAAATATTCATTTTATATAAATAATATTCTAAATATGTGATTTTTTAATTTTAAAATAATAACTGACATTTAAAAAAATTCATGGGTTTTGACAAAAACAACATTCAAACCTTAATAAAAATTACAACTGTATTTATAAATATTATATGATCATTTATATTTAATAAAAATTATTTTGGTAATAATATTTTATTAAAAAATTATTTATTTTAAAATTACATTAATTCATCAAAATAGACTTCTTAGTTGAATATAAACTAAAAATATTATTTGTGATCTAAAAACTGTTTACAAAGTAACAATAATAAAATGAACTCATAGTCTTTATTATATAAAAAATAATGCACATAATCATCGTGAAAGGATATTGTTACATGACCCATTATAACACTCAAATATAACCTATGGTTAAGGTGTGCGATGGTGAGAAACTCTTAGGGTGACTCATATAACATCACAAGGTTGGTAATCTCTATCAACTTCCACTTCTCCCGTAGATGGTTATGTTCAAGATGAACGATTTGATGCTCAGAATGGGATTAGTCAAGAATGAAACCCAGTGATTCCACCTTATTTCTATGCTCCAAAAAACATTCTTTATATGGATCAATTCTACTGGATGAGGTCGTCTCTTCCTTTGTCTGAGTACATTGGATTTGTTAAAGCCCTATATATATTCTAATCATATGATCACAGTTCAACGGCTATATTAGCAATGGTAATAATATTTAATAATATTTTAAAATATAAAAACAAAAAACCAAAGGAGTGCATACATTTTATCTGACCATTTTACATAATAATACATTGAATCATATGTAGTGAAATTTTCATTAGTAAAATTTTGGGTCGTTACAATTCATGTATAGTTCCCATTTTGGGATTATCAAAATGAAAAATAAATAAAATAATATATTAAAATATAAAAAATAGATAATAAGAAGTATATATAAATTTGAAAGGCTACATCCCAAAAAAGAATAAAATACCATCCCTATCAAAAAGTAATTAAAATATGAATCACTCTTTGTTCGATGAGAATTATGAGCCATTTAATCCTTTCCTTTAGTGGTAACAAGAGGTAAAAATTGGGAGGAAGAGGGTGTCATAGTAGGTTAAGGAGGATCCCTAGTAATGATTGGTATGATATTTTGAACTACCTCAACAAGAGTCATTCCATAATGTTTAAAATCATAAGATGGGGTTTTTAATAAGGTGAAGAAGTGATATAAGAAAAGGGTATATCTTTATGTGCCACTACTAGAGTCCTATATGAATGATGAAATAGTCTCATAAATTGTAAAAAAGTGATAATTTTTCCACCGTGATCCATTTATTTAAATAAATATATCTCCTCTTCTATTAAATTATTTAGAAGAGTGGAAATAACTTTAGTTGACTTAGTTTCTACTTGAATTCCTAGGTCATTTGACAAATTAGTAGAGTATTATCAATAAATATAAAGTGAGAAATTATTATTTTTGAATAAATTATATTAAAGTAAAATTTATTTCTTTAGTGATAGTCTATCTATCAATCCTAGCCTCATTAAATTATTATCTTACCATCTTATAAATGTACTGACCATGTGAGTTTTTCTGAAGAAGTTACCATTGATGTGGTTTAGAAATATCACCTATGATAACATTCAATTACACTCTAATAATCAAACAAATTACATCTGCGTAAACTATAGAAGTAGAATGATGTGGCGAAGAAGAAGAAGAAGAAGCAACAACTGTAGGAAGATGTTGTATTCTTTCCAGAAGAGATAATGGAACTCAATAAAATATCCCTGTCATCTCCTGCATGATAGATCTAACTTATTCCATCTGATCAGCTAACCACTTGTTCTCAATTTACAGTTCATACATTTTTTTAATTAATCACAGTTTTTATATAAGAGATGACTAATTTGATTATCAATTCCATATCATCTTCACTAATTTTAGTCTCTTAGGGTGGTGTGGATCTGATCATTCCACTTATATCTAATAATCGGAACACTCTAAATACACCGTAGTCATATTTAGTTCCATATCTAGTAGAAAGATGAGGAGAAAAAGGATGAGATGGCTTCCTCTCTTGGATAGGAAAGGTAGTCACCTCATGTTCAGACAGATTTATAGGAGCATCAGAAAGAAAATCTCCAAATTTTATTTACTCATCAATCTATTCAACCAATGACCCCTTATAATCTTTGTAGAAACAAATATGGTATGTCCACCATGATCATATGAACTAAAAAGTACATCATCATCATCATATTCATCTTTATACTCTATTATTTAATATTCAATACCAATATGAGATAATCCAGGGCATTTATCCCCCTTAGTAGGTGATCTCTCTACATATCTACCACATAAAACATCACCATCTTGACTCTCAAAATCCTGAACGTCACCACCATTTCAATTCATGGAATTATCAGAAAATTCAACAAAATTTATTGATCACTCAACATTATATCTCTTAGAATCAATTTTATTTAAGAATTCCTTTTACCTACAATATTTACCTCCACTTAGTAATATTTCTCAAGCCAGAAGAGGAATATATTTACTTTCAGGTCTATAAGAAACATTAGGGCTTCTTACCACATCTGTGTCACTTCCTATACTAAAATAATAATTGATTATTATTC
The DNA here is from genome assembly GCA_963277665.1 of Viscum album. NCBI lineage: Eukaryota > Viridiplantae > Streptophyta > Magnoliopsida > Santalales > Viscaceae > Viscum > Viscum album. The sequence goes on along the minus strand of OY728164.1, from coordinate 1,040,073,276 downwards.
TCTATCTCCAACTTATTCTTCCTCAACATCAATAAAAAATTCATCATCATAGGAGTAGACAACAACATCATCAAGGATTAATCCAAGATCAAACAAGCCTCTATGTCTGTAAGGGTGTTACACATGATTATAATTATTACATATTTTATCAATATCAGCAACCCATTTTCTAATATAGGGGATCAAATTATCCTTCATTATATTTTAAGTAATTTTTTGGATGGGAACATATGATTTTGATTATAACCTCTTCATTTTTCGGCTCTAAACCTTTGGATCCCCATGTGGTATAAATGAACTTGTGTTAGGTCAACAAATAAGATGTAGATAAGGGATTTCTTATTTACATCAAATGGACCATCAAGAATCTGTACAAGTATTTTTATATAATATTTTTTTTTAATAAATAATAAAAACACATCTTGGTACCTTGTAGTGATAAACTACCACTTAATGGGACAAATAATATGTTGTAGAAAAAAAATTATGAAGTTAGAATCAATATCTACCGCTGCAAGAATTTTCATAGGGAAAAGTCATATTAATTCTAATGAGGCATCCTAATACACCAAAAACAAAAAATTTATAGGAATAGATCCCAGACAAATCATCATATATAAATTTATGAGGGACATTTATGTATTTGACCTACTATTACAATGAAAATATAAATTACTTTTCTTTAATAACAATCACAATTATATATTTCTTTTCCCAAAAATAATACTCAAAAAATTGATAAAACTAGTTGACTAACCTATGATATAATGGGAGGTCATTCTTACAAAACAATTTGATCTATCCTAGTTCTGGATCACATTTATCACTAGAAAATTTCATGAGACCAACTATTTATATTCTATTTCATTTTCAGCAACAACTCAAGAATAGAGTTATGGGTTCTTCTATTGTACTACTGTAGACCAGATAAATTCACCTCAAAATTTTTTAAGAGAATAAATTATTCAAGTTGAAAATTGGCAGTCTGTTTTAATATTACCATCTTCAAACTAATTTGAAGGAATAAGGGAGAACTCAATAAGGATTTCTTATCAAGAGATAAATAATAAGGGAAGGTTCTAAGGTTTAATGAGAGAGATAGTTCTCAAATTATATTTTTAAGGTGAATTTATGATTTAGGAATTTATAATTTAAAAATATAATAAAATATAAACAAATAATCCTAAAAAAATATAATCACATTAAAGAAATTTTATTGGTAGTATATAATAAAAAACAACAAAATGTTATATCCGAAATGGTGGATAAAAAAATGGATCCTGAATGGTAGACTACGGATTGTAAATCCCCAACGGTAGATCACAACTGATTTATTCCCAATGTTGGATTACCAATGGTACATCAACAATAGAAGATCACCAATGGTGGATGTCTAAATGTGGAACTTTTCTAAAAATTAAATCTGATAAAAATGAACCAATAATTGCTTATCAATCCTAGTTCATGTTTAATTTATATCAATTTCTTATAATTCAAAGTATTTTTAAATATATAAATAATATAAAGTTCATTTCCAATGAATTCAAGATTTATATCAACCTTTTGGAAATGATATATTAGAAAGATATTTGTTATATCAATATGTTTTTTATTTGAATGAGATACATGATTCTTAAAGATTTTTAACTCTCTAATATTATCTCAATTTATTAGGACATATAAAAATTTATATCCTTAGTCAAGTAATTTTTATTTTATCCACAGAATCTGTGCCAAAAACTTCTTGCTACTATTGTAAGAACCCAGATCTTCGTTTTTCAGGTATGCTTTCATTTTTTCGGTGTTTTTGAGAAAACTGACGTTTCTGAAAATTTTTGAAGTACACGTTGTGTACTTTCTGAGTACATGTCATGTAATCTTTTCCCACACAAAGCCGTGTATTTTCCATGTCTGATCCACAGACACGGTGTGTAGGGGTGAGGTGGAGGCCGCTTTAAGCGGAGTACAGACAAACCCACTACACGCCGTGTACTCTAAAAGTACATGTTGTGTACTCTATTTTTTTCACTAAATAGACCAGGGTCGCACCCGATTGCCAAAAATGTCTTCTTCTAGGTCTGGTTCGACCGAGAGACGTCGTATAGTTGGGAAGCTTCATTGGATTCCGGAGCCTCCATATGTTGACTGATTCAACCGCAGTCGATTGAGTTTTAACCACCACGGTGAGTTATTCCTTCTTCTTGAGTTTCATTCCTTGGGTCTTCGTCTCTATCAAGTTATCGAAGGATGAGAGTTTTGGACATTTTCTCAGATCTACGATGTTCAGGGGATAATCAATCATCGTGGTTCAAGTATATTGATCTCCTAGGATTGAGGTAGGTGGTTTGTGCCATACCGTTCAATGTCTTTGAGTTCTATGTGCAAATTCCACCAATACCCATGAACAGGGTATTGTGTGTTTACCTTTTTTCACTTGTTGTTTTCCTGCCTTTCATTTATGCTTGTGTAGAGGTAAATTAATCATGATAGAGGATATTTTGTGGTTATTTTATGTTTTTCCATGATTTTTTCTAGTTACAACTTTAGGGTTTCGTTTTCCTTTGGCTGTTACACATTTTTTCCATGCCTTATGACCATAGGATGGAGTGAGATCCAAAACATGCTTGTTGTCCTGTATAAACATATCCAAGTTTCTCTATAGGTGTACTTTGGTTAGCCAAGTAGCTCTATAGGTGTTCTTTGGCCTTATAGCATTATCATGCACTGAATGGCACGAGGCTGTGAGAACCTGGTGATATAGACTATAAGTGATAGACCGAGTGAGCTTCCTCAAAGAGTTTGTGGTATACCTGAGGCTATAGGAGTAATTGACTGAGATAGCTTCTTCAGAGAGTCTCTAGACCTTGGGGATAAGAGTGTTAGACCGCGTGATCTTGCTCAAAGATCCCTAACTACCCTATACTATAAGGGGAATTCACCGAGTGTGCTTCCTCAGAGAGTCTCATAAATTCATATGACCAAACTATAGGGGTTAGGCTGAGTGCACTACCCAAAGGGTTGTGGTACTTCTTGGATAGGACCAGAGGGGATGGCTGCGAGTACTTCCCAGATGGTTTCCTTCTTGTTCGTTGTTTGCTTCACTGCTATTGTTGGTTGTGGATTGATTACTGTTGTGTATCATCCTGCTTTACTACTTACTGTTTACTGCCTACTGCTTTGCTGTTATTGTTCACTGCTTATTGTACTTTTACATACCATATACTCTCTGCCTTTTGGGCACAAATATTCGGGTGAATTACTACTAGGATTTAGTCTCACACCCTGTTTGGGTCATGCTTTTGGGCCCAAACAGACTATGTTGTTCTAGGTATAGACAAGGGAAAGTTCCCTTTGACTTCTAGTACTTGATTGCTTGGAGTAGGAGAGCAAGGGACCAAGATTTGGATTGCGCTGACGAGGAGCTGTTTACTTTTCTTTTGTAATTGTTTTGGTACTATGGGGGTTTTCAGAATTGTGACTTGTTTGGTTGATTTCCTAGATATGTATCTTGCCTCATTCCATATATATACATATGTGCTCCAGTTTGTTGATTTAGTCTTCAGCTGTTTATTATTGTTGGTTATTTACTGCTTCCACTGTTGCATGTTTATTTTTCTTCCACTGTGTACTATGCCAATGAGGGCATAGTTTGCACACTATCACACCCAAGAACCTCGCTGGTAGTCGGCAGCCTCTGGCGTTTGGGGAAATGCGCTTGAGGCCTTGTGGCAAACCGGCTCGAAGCCCCGGTTAGTGGCATCCGAGGCCGGACATTACAAAGTGGTATCAGAGGAATTATTTTCTCTTAACTTACTGTTTTGAGCCTTTATCCAGGGATAGGATGGATTCAGTACTTGGTAATGAGCTGTGCCCGTGAGTAGCTAACCCATGTATAAGAAAAAAGCCATACTAACTCTTTACTGAATTTTTTTGGTGTTGAGATTTTACGGTTGATATGACTTCACCTAGAGTGATTCACATGAATTGCGTTGTTATTATTGTTCGGCTATTTCGTTTGTATTTCTGTCGCAACCCGATGAGATGAGGGTATTCCATCTCATGCATCATATACGCACTTGTTAGAAGTTACATGCCATGCATCCTTTCCATGCCATCTAGGGTGAATTAGCGATTGCATGTTGTTGTGATAGACTTGGTGTAGATTATGCATGCTATTTTGATAGATGATTTGATAGAATCTTTGCTGTTGATAGAGGACTATTTGTATTGTACCTAGCTTATATGAATGTCAGGTTTTGGTTCTTGAGGTGTTATGGGCCCTCTTGAATCGGAAATTTGTGGATCATTATCCTTTTTTTTCTTATATATGACTGTAGGAGATGCCAAGCTTTGATTCGAGGGGAGTATGGCCCCTCGCAGGTCGAAATTTGGCACCTCCTTGCTTTGTTTTCTGTGTTTTCTTGGCTTCTCTGCAGTTTCTGATCTACTTCTTGGAAAAACCTAGAATACACGGCGTGTACTTTCTGGATACAGGCCATGTAGTTTTCAAGTCGTGTCACTGACCTTGGGAGAAAAAACATGGTGTCGTGAAAATGACATCAAGAACACGTTGTGTTGGTAAAGAACACATCGTGTCGTTTAGAGCCGTGTACCTAGCTGTGTCACTAACAACATGGGTCGGGGAAGCTCGAGTAGAACACACCGTGTTGGTAAAGAACAAACCATGTAGTTTTGTCCCAGGTACCCGTCCATGTCACAAACAACACAAGTCGGTGTTATCTTATCCTATACACGTCGTGTTTGTTTGGAACACACCGTGTGAGGGCAGCCATGTAGACGACTGTGTAACTTACAACACGGGCCACCGAGACCTAGTCTAGTACACACCGTATCCCTAGGGAACATGCCGTGTAGTCTGGGGTTAGTTTGGACCATCTGGGTTAGCCGTGTAAGGAGACTCGGGCAGGGGTTTAGAGTACATGTACACGCCGTGTGTGGGAACAACACACCGTATAGTTTGGGGTGTGACATGGCCAGTAGTGGCAGGAGTCCACACCCATGTTAATGGCTTTAACGGACATGCCGTGTAGTTTTTAATACATGTCGTGTATTCATGTTTTGTAAAACTTGATGTTTTCCCCCCTATACCCATTTTGTACTCCTGTGTTTTCAGTCCTTGTTAATCTTGATCTAAGGTGTGCTTTTGATCTTTTAGAGCTATGCCTCCAAGACGTCCTCCATTTGTAAGTCAGTTGCCAGATAGTGACTAGACACTAGAAATGGCCGATTAGGGACCTCCTGTTGATCCTCCTGCTGTGCCAGCCTTGGCACCAGTAGTTATACCCGTTGTAAGCGCCGATATGCAGTTTAGGGAGGACTTCTTGAGGATGTTGCAGACTAATCAGAGAGCGCCGCCTCCTGCCCCATCGATGGCTGAGTTGACGCGGGTTTTCCAGCAGCAGCGTCCTCCTACTTTCTTAGGGGATGGAAGACCCCAGGCTGTAGAGTCATGGTTCGAGACCACCCTAACTATCTTAGAGAATATGGAGATACCCCTAGATAAGAGGGTAAATCTGGCCACCTATATGCTCCGGGACACCGCCAAGAGGTGGTGGGAGGTGATCTCACATCAGGACGCTAGCAGGGTATTTCATGGGATGAGTTTTGAAAGACCTTCTATGAATACTTCTATCTGGAGACCCTGAGGGATGATCGATCCCAGAAGTTTATGAGTCTGCAGCAGGGTACTCTATTATTTATTGAGTACATGTCTTGCTCCACTGAGCTGCAACCTATCACGCCGATCCGAGCAGGTGATGAGTTGTTCCTTTCTAGGATGTTCTAGGATGGTCTTAGGCAGGGGATCCATTCCCAGGTGAATATCTTCCAGTTGAATTAGAAATCTTCTATCGTCAACCAGGTGCTGATCACTGAGCACAATCTGAGGGATATTGGAGAAGTGATCCAGGTCGGTTCGAAATCCAGATCTGGTGTTCCTTCTATGGATAGTAGGAAGAATCGCAGAGAGTCTTCTCGAGGAGATCGGGGTTCACGGTATGCATCTTATGGCAGCTAGGTTGTATGCTACCAGTGCAGTAGAAGTGATCATACTAGGCCTCAGTGCCAAAGGGATCCGATGGAGTGCCGATCTTGCATCAAGATGGGCTATCTTCAACGTTTTTGTCAGATCTTCTCACCTTCAGTTGGTGGTAGGGGTTCCTCTATGACCCCGCATTCTAGAGATGCTTCAGCAGTTCCCACCCATCTGGGAACTAGAATTCTTCCAGTCGTTCGGGCTGAGGTGGAGGTCGCGGCCGGGGTGGTTAGTCACTAGGTCATCAACGACAGTAGAGTGGATCAGCTCATAACAGTGTGCCAGGGGCGCAAGGCCACAGTGCAGGCCAGTCTTTCACTGTAGAACAGACATATCAGGATCAAGATCCCAACCCTTCTACAGTTCTAGGTATGATCTTATTAGCCTCAGTTTTATCGTCAACTCTTTTTGATACTATTTCTTCACATATCTTTATCTCTGTTGCTGTTGTGGAGAGCCTTCGACTCTGTATCTTTTCATCTGCCGACTTGTTGACTCCTGAAAGGCCTTTAGGAATGATGAAATCTAGCATACGTCAGTGCAGAGAGTGCCCTATTGAGCTTGTGGGGTGTCATTTCTTATGGGACCTCTATGTCCTAGAGATGAAGGGCTATGAAGTCATTCCTGGTATGGACTATTAGGTTCCCTTCTAGGAATTCGTCGATTTCTATCACTATAGGGTGAGTTTCGTATCACCAGAGGGCCGATCCTTTCTTCAATGAGATGATTGGGATGTCCAACTGGGTAGAGATGGACCCGAGCATCATGGGCTAGGAGGATTTACAGCCCAGATTGCCAGTCTTTATCTGGATGACCAGTGAACTTCACAGTTAAACTTTCCCCCAGTGGTGGATCATTTTAGGGATGTATTTCTATAAGACTCTTTAGGTTTTCCTCTAGAGCATTAGGTAGACCTCTCGATTGAGCTCGTGCTAGGAGCGACACCAGTTTCCATTCCTCCTTATAGGGTGGCTACACCTAAATTGCAGGATCTCAAGAAGCAGTTGGAGGAGTTGCAGGAAAATGGTTTCATCTGACCCAGTACTTCTTCTTGGGGTTCGTCTGTCCTGTTTGCGAAAACGTCAAACGGCCCCCTTAGGCTTTGTGTGGCTTATTAGAGGCTGAACCAGTTGACGGTCAAGAACCGATATCCCTTGCCGAGGATTTATGACCTCTTTGATCAACTTTGAGGAGCTTGGGTGTTCTCGAAGATCGAATTGAGGTCCGGTTATCATCAGTTGTGCGTTAGACCATCGGATATACCTCTGACATCCTTTAGGAGCAGGTATGGTCTATACGAGTATACAGTCATGCCGTTCAGTCTCACAAACAACCCAGCTGTTTTCATGTCACTGATGAAACGAGTGTTCCATCCTTATTTGGACTCCTTAATCATTGTCTTCGTGGACGATATCTTGGTGTAATCCCACACTCGACACGACCATGCTACCCATCTTAAGATCATTCTGAGTACCCTGATAGAGCATCGTCTTTATTCTAAACTCTCAAAGTGCCACTTTTGTATGGATCAGATTCACTTCTTGGGTCACGTCATCTCAGGGACAGGAGTTTCAGTGGACCCATAGAATGTGAGAGCTGTAGATTCATGGGAGGAGCTGAGGAACGTCTTTGAGGTGCGGAGTTTTCTAGGGCTGGTGGGATACTATAAGCGTTTCATATATGACTTCTCACGCCTAGCAGCACCATTGATAGGTCTGACCAGGAAGGGGGAAAAGTTTTTATGGTCAAATTCTTCTGAGTCCTCCTTTCAGGAGATGAAGGGGAGGTTGAAATTAGCACTGATACTAGTCTTTCCAGAGCCAGGCAAGAGCTACATTATTTATTGTGATGCTTCAGGTATCAAGATAACAGCTTTGCTTATACAGGAAGATGGAGTCATTGCGTATGGGTCTCGGCAGCTGAGCCCACATGAGAAGAATTACCCTACGCACGATCTGGAGTTTCTAGCTGTTGTTCATGCCTTACATTGTTGGAGACACTACCTTCTGGGAGAGAACGTTGTGGTTTTCACCAACCATAAGAGTCTCAAATATATCTTCACTCAGCGTGATCTGAATCTGAGACAGAACAGGTGGGTTGAGTATCTCAAGTCTTTTGACTTCGAGCTCGCCAATATGCCAGGAAAGGGCAACACAGTGGCAGATGCGTTGAGCAGGAGAACCCATATTCAGGAAGTTCAGGAGGCCAGCAGTGAGTGGAAGCTTATGGATATGTTCTCTGAGATGTAATTGGAAGTGCATGACATGCAGGGATAGACTTTCCTATCTTTTGTAGTTGTTACCTCTACACTTCTTGATCGGGTACAGATGATGCAACAATCTGATTCCGAGGACTTAGTTCTACGAGAGAGTGTGTCAGGAGGGGACCCTCTTCCTAGATGGACAGTGGGCGAGGATGAGATCTTGTGTTTCTAGGGATGCGTATGGGTGCCAAAAGACATACATGAGTAGCTGATGCAGGATTTTCATTCCTTAATTTGGGTAGTTCATCCTGGCGTCACTAAGATGTATCAAGATTTACACCACCAGTACTGGTGGCCAGGTATGAATAAAGATGTTACAGGTTTTTTCATGAGATGTTCTACTTGTCAGTAGGTGAAAAGAAGAGCATCAGCGACCAGTAGGGCTTTTACAGTAGTTACCCATTCCCAAGTGTAAGTGGAACAATGTCACGATGGACGTCGTGACTGGGCTACCGAGGTCACCTCGGGGGAGTGATATTGTTTGGGTTGTCATCGATATGCATACAAAGGTTTCTCACTTCTTGCCGATCAAGGACACCTTCAGTGTTGATGAACTGGGACGGTTGTACATTCGAGAGATCGTACGTCTACTTGGAGTTCCACACTTCATTGTTTCAGACATGGATACACACTATACATCTCGGTTTTGGCAGGGACATCAAAAGGATTTGGGTACACAGGTACTTTTGAGCACAACATACCATCCCCAGACTGATGGCCTATCCGAGCGCATGATCTAGGTGCTTTAGGATATGCTCCGAGCTTGCATTGTAGACTTTGGTGGTTCCTGGGAGAAGCATATACCTCTGGAGGAGTTCACCTAAAACAATAGTTTTCAGGCGACCTTTTAGATGGCACCATACGAGGCTCTATACAGTAGGCCATGCTGATCACCCTTATGCTAGCTGGAGGTAGGAGATGCAACTTTGCTGGGACCTCGTCTTGTTCAGGAGACCTCTGAGCAGATAGAGTTGATTTAGAAGAGGATGGCTACCACATAGTCTCGATAGAAGTCTTATGCTGATCAGTGGGGACGACCTTTGGAGTTCAAGGTCCGGGATCAGGTTTTCCTGCGAGTCGCACCGAGGTTGGGACACAAGAGGATTCAGAGACAGGGTAATCTTTCACCGCGGTACATCAGGCCATTTGAGATTTTGTAAAGAGTTGGGCCGATTGCCTATTAGTTGCAGCTACCTCAGATGTACCGGGCCATGTACGACGTCTTCCACGTCTCTCAGCTCCGACATTACTTTTCAGACCCGTCTCTTGTCTTTCAGCCTGAGGAGGTTGAGCTCGAAGTATATGCATCGTTTAAGGAGCATCCTATCAGCATTGTCAATCGTAGTATGTAGGTTATATGTGGGCAGTCTGTTCCTCTAGTATGGGTGCTATGGCAGCATGGGCGAGTACAGGACGAGACCTGGGAGAGGGAGGCAGGTTTACGATCACAGTGGCCGGAGCTGTTCGGGGTTTCTTATTCTACGCCTTGCTAGGGAAATTCGGGGATGAATTTCTTTAAGGGGGATGTTTGTAAGAACCCTGATCTTTTTTTAGGTATTCTTTCCTTTTTCTGATGTTTTTGAGAAAAATGAGGTTTATGGATATTTTTGAAGTACACACCGTGTACTTTCTGAGTACATGTCGTGTGCTGGCTGTGTCTGAGCCATACACATGGTGTGTAGGGGTTAGGTGGAGGCCTATTTAAGTGGAGTATAGACAAACCCACTATACGTCGTGTAGTCTAAAAGTACAGGCCGTGTAATTTATTTTTTTCATTAAATGGACCGGGGTCACGCCTGATCTCCAAAAATGACTTCTTCTATGTTTGGTGTGACCGAGAGACGACGTACGACCATGAAACTTCTTTGGATTCTTGAGCCTCCATATGTTGGCTGATTAGACCACCGTCGATTGCGTTGGAACCACAACGGTGAGTTCTTTCTTCTTCTTGAGTTTCATTCCTTGTTTCTTCCTCTCTTTCAAGTTATCGAAGGTTGATCATTTTGGATGTTTTCTCAGATCTATGACATTCGGGGGAGAATCAATCGTCGTGGTTCATGTATATCTATCTCCTAGGATCGACGTAGGTGGTTTGTGCCTTACCGTTCAAAGTCTTTGAGTTCTATGTTCAAATTCCCCCAATACCCGTGAACGGGGTATTGTGTGTTTACCTTTTTTCCATTTTTGTTTTCCTTCCTTGCTTGTATGCTTGTGTAGAAGAAAATTAATCTTGTTAGAGGATATTTTGTTGTGCTTGGATGTTTTTCCATGCTTTTTTCTGGTTATGATCTTTGGGTTTCGTTTGCCTTTGGATGTTACACTTTTTTCCCAGGCCTTGTGACCATAGGATGGAGTGAGATCCATAACATGCTTGTTGTCCTGTAGAATGTTATCCAAGTAGATCTATAGGTGTACTTTGGTTAGACAAGTATCTCTATAGGTGTACTTCAGCTTTATACCATTATCATGCACTGACTGGCACGGGGTGGGGAGAACCTGGTTCCATAGATTATAAGGGATAAACAGAGTGATATTTCTTAGAGAGTCTGTGGTATACCTAAGCCTATAAGAGGAATTTACCAAGATAACTTTCTAAGAGAGTCTCTAGAACTTAAGGATAAGAGGGTTAGACCGTCTGATCTTCCTTAGAGAGTCCCTGACTACCCTAGATGATAAGGGGAATTGAGTGAGTGTGATCCCCAGAGAGTCTCATAAATTTGTATGACCAAACCAGAGGGGTAAGGCTGAGCACACTGCCCAGAGGGTTGTGGTACTTCTTAGATAGGACCGAAGGGAATGGCTGTTAGTACTTCCCATATGGTTTCTTTTTTTTAGCTATTTGATTCACTGATATTGTTGGTTGTGGATTGATTACTGTTGTGTATAATCCTACTTTACTGCTTACTGTTTATTGCCTACTGTTTTTCTATTTGCTGTTTATTGATTATTGTACTTTTACCTTCCATATACTCACTAACTTTTAGGAACAGATCTTCAGGTGAATGCCTACTAGGATTTAGTCTCACACCCTTTTTGGGTCATTCTTTTGGGCCCAAAAAGACTATGTTGTTGTAGGTATAGACAAGGGAAAGCACCCTTTAACATCTTGTACTTGATTGCTTGGAGCAGGAGAGTAAGGGACCAAGATTTGTCTTGCGATGCTGAGGAGCTGTTTACTTTTCTTTTGTACTTGTTTTGGTACTGTGGGGTTTTTCAGCATTGTGGCTTGTTTGGATTCTTTCCTAGATATGTATCTTTCCTCATTCCATATATATACATATGTGCTCCAGTTTGTTGATTTAGTCTTCAGCTGTTTATTATTGTTGGTTATTTACTGCTTCTGTTGTTGCATGTTTATTTTTCTTCTACTATGTACTCTTACAATGAGGGCATAGTTTCCCCAATATCACACCCAAGGCCCTCGCTGCTAGTGAGAAGCCTCTGGAGTTTGGGGAAATATTCTTGAGGCCTTGTGGTGAACTGGCTCGGAGCCCCGGTTAGTGGCATCTGGGTTGGGATGTTACAACTATGTACTTAGCCTCAGTACTAGATAATGAAATAAAATTTTATTTTTACTAAAACATGAAACTATTGTATGTATAAAAAGGTAACATGTTCGATTGGTGTTTTTTCTATCTAACATATGATCAAAAAATTATGCATCTGAAGAACTCACTAAATGTAATTATTTTATTCTAGGATAAAACCATATTAAGTTGGTTGTATACATGATGTATTTACAAATTATATTTCCAACAATTAAATGATATTTTTTATGTTTTTTAATATTGTGCACACATACTTACAATAAAAATAATATTTGGTCAGATTGTAGTTAAATATACCATGATTCTAATCATACCTCTATAACTAGTCTGATAAAATGATATTTCACTTTCATCACGATCCAATTTATATTTTTTATTCATGGGAGTATCATTATTATTTATGCTATCCATCCAAATAAATGTAAAACTTATTTGGTTAACATAATTTTATTTTAGATAATTACATAATTATATTGAAAAATATGAAAACTAAAAAAGAATTTTAACTCACACATTATTATCATTTTAAATTAATTGTACATAATTTTTAAAATATCATCACACAAATAATTTCTAGAAGATCCAAAAATTATATCATCAATAAAAAATTTTGCTACTAAAATTTATCTTAGAAATCATTTTATAAATAAATGAATTTTATTTATGCATCATGAAAAACCATTAGAAAAAAATGAGTTGCTCCAATCATAACAAGATATAGGATATTGTTTTAAACCATATAAATATTTTTATTATTTTAAAAATATGATTTTTAAAATAAGTATTTCCGAATATAGGTGGTATTTAAATAAAAATAAGCTCAGCTATATGACCATTTAGGAATAAGATCATAACATCCAAATGATATAGTTTGAAACTAAAATGTGCTTCATATACAACCAAAATTATAATAGATTCATGTTTAGATATTTTTCAATAGGTTTCACATTAATTAATACCTTATTCTTGACCATATCCTTGTGTAACCAATCTATATTTGTTTCCAGCTATTGTTCCTAACCCATCAACCTTGTTTCAAAACACCAATTTAGTTACAATGGTCATAATGTATGTATGTCTATCCACTAGTTCCCAGAATATATTTATTTCAAATTGATTGAGTTTTTCGTTCATTTCCATTACCCAAAATTAATAATTAATTGAATCATTGATGATCTTAAGTTAAATTTGTGATATGAAAAAATTATGTTCAAACTCATTTGTAAAAGAATAAGATGTTTGTGTTCTTTTATAAAGGTCTCCAGGTATAACATCTAAGAAATGATATCTATAAGTCCTAATGGTTCGTGGAAAATAAGTGTTGGATATCTCATTATCCTTTAAAGGTTTTGTTTTTAGTTGTTTAATAAAAGTGGAATATGTTTCTAAATTTTTCATACAATTTTCATAAGGATTAGAAATTATATTTATATTAGACAGATCATATTCGTGGCTGTACAAAGAAGTCTTAGACTTGTGTGGATCTATTTAATCCAACATGGCATTTAAATATTCTTCCATAATCTCTACACTTTTATTGAATACCTAGTATGAATCACTTGTTGTAGAATATCCAAAAAAATATTAATCCCTCTTAGGTAAAAATATTTCTAAATTACCCTTTTTATTGATATTGAAGAAATTGAAACCAAAAAATATAAATTAATTATCCTTACATTTTATTCCATTCCATAATTAATATAGGGTTTTCATTAAAATTTGTCTTATAATACCTCTATTGATTATCTTGTAAGACACATTAATATCTTCATATAAAAAATAAATTGGTAAATCATACTCTTTGATCGTAGTCTAAGAAATTTATTAAAGGGTTCTATTTCTACTAATTTACTACAATATTTTATTGTGGGCTCTAGGAGAATAAACTTTATCATATATCTTTGTTGTGAGCATAATGATTCAAAATCAATATTTTCAAACTCATGGACATGATCACTTCTTGGTATCTTAATTATAATTCCGTTATGTTATATATATATTTATCATACTTTGAAAATCAAAATGAATATTGAATTTTAAGACCCTAAAATAATACCTATGTATATCTAGAAAAGTTATATACTAGAACCAAAATATAGTTCATTTCATTTAATATATATACTATAGAGGGTGAAAAAAAATCCATATGAACGAAATATAGGGGCTAATAAGTTGAAATAACATTCTTTTTTTGCAAATAGATTTTGTGTTTCTAATTGTTTTACATGGTTAAAAAAATTCATTTGGGAATTCAAGTTTAGGAAGGTCTTTAACTAACCCTTTCCTTATAATCTTGTTAGGTGAATTTATGTTACAATGGCCTAGTCTCTTCTTCCAAATCAAAAACACTTTGTGAAAGGATATTGGATAAGAAATTTTTTATGAAAATAAGGAATCTAAATTAACAAGAAGTACATTATCATTTCTCAAAGAATTGAAAACTAAATAATTTTCAGAATTAAAAACATTAGAGGCATTATTTTCAAAAATGAAATTAAACCCATCATCACATAGATGATAGATTCTAAGAATATTATACTTTAATAAATTTAGAAATAAATAAATTAGAAAATAAAATAGTATTAGAGTTACCAATTTTACCAATTCCAATTATTTTTCCTTTAGAATTGTCACTAAGGGTGAAAAGTCCTCTATGAACATCGATTTAGTTCTTGTGACTTGAGTAGTCCCAAGTCATGTTTCTAGACCGACCACCATTTAGATACCATAAGTGGTTACTGGAACTTTTCCTCATGGTTTACTAAAAAATATTAAACTACAAATGATTTTTTTACCCATATCGTTTTGGGTTTATAGATTATAAGAATAAGGTATTTATGAATCCATAATTTTTTAATTGGGTTCTTGTAGTAAGATCATAGAATTTTAGAAACCAAAATGTTATTAGGTCTATAAGAATTAGATGTATTAATATTAAAGATAGAACTATAATTAGAAATAAAATAAGTTTTATTTATCTTTCTCTATTTTGGTTGGTATCCAATTACAATGGTATAAATATGTGCAATTTTTTTCCATGAATCTTTGTTAAAGTATTTATTTTATTTTCGAATCTCCATTGACAATTTTTTAAAATTTAACTGGATAATTTTACCTCATCATTTTCCCTTAATAGTTTATTATTTTTATCCTTTTCAACACTATGATATGGTTTAAGGAGATATGACAATGAATTCTATTTATTTAAACATTTGAATTTATCTTTGTGTTCATTGAATGTGTCATTCGGAATATTACAATATTCAAACATTTATTCACTATTTTCTTCATTATTTTCATTTTTAAACTTTTTGGAATTAGGGGCAGGAGGTGCGGAAAAAAATATTAGATAACATAGAAGTGTTTTTAATAAAACACATATCAGATCTATCATTATTGACCACTCTTAATGAGTTTGAATGGATTTATCGATCCTTTGAATCACTCTATGATTCCTTCATCTCCTCCTTATATAACTAATCTTTATCCTCAAAATTTTTCTTATAATTTAATGTAGCATAGTCTACATTGATATACCATTTTTCACTTACATCAATAGCATGTTATTTTATTTGTAGAATCATCCTTTTTTCAATTCTTTTATCAATTTACTTCTATTGTAATAGTAACCTTCTTATAATTAGTTCTTGAATAATTTATTATTATTTTAAAATTTTCTTAATCATCTAGGTAGGTGATACATTTTGTTCATCACTTTCTAAAGATGATTCTCCATCACATGAGCTATCTTATTTCATTGTCCTATTGTTTTCTTTGAATAAGAAGTCTTGAAGGCTAATCACTTACAATTTGGCTCATATTATTCTTCCATATTCACTTTAAGTTTTTTTATACATCAAGAGATTTCTTATTAGATATTTTATTGGAAACTTACACATATCACATGGTTCTAGAATTGATACTAAAGTTAATCTCTATATGTCTGATAAACATCTTAGTAAGTTAATCACTTGAAATTTTTTATTAAATGGTTTCTTGAGTAAATCCATCTTGTTCATTATATCATTGAACCTAAAATACATGTCGAAAATTGGTTCACCAAGTTTCATTTGTAAGGTAACATATTCAATTGTATAATTATTCAAATTTATTTCATTTAATTTTGATGTTCTATATGGAGAAACAACAGGGATATCCCGAATCTCAAATGTTTTGGTATAAGAAGATATTCTATTAAAAAATTTAGCTCCTAAAGCACTGTAACAACCCTGACACTAGTATCCTGGAGCTACTAATTTCATTTTTTACATTGGAATAGGTACAAGAAATCAAATCCCAAAGGGTAAATCAATTTAGTTATTTTGGTGAACTTGATACATGCATGATACTAATTTTACATTAGCAACAGAAAAAAACATATTACATAATAAAATAAAACGTACTGGATCCTTAAAAACTCATTCAAATATTTTTTCTTCATATCCAAAGAAAAGGAAAAAAATAAGGGTGAGCTCAATTGATCAATAATGGTTAAGTATAGTAGAAAATATCTTGAATCAATAAGCATAATCAACATAGAAAGGCCAATAACTGAACACAAATTCCATTTAAATAACTAAAATATCATTATAAGATAATGAATAATCAATATAGAAAGGTAAATAACTGAAAACACATGCCATATAATCAATAAATGAGATTGGAATAAATCCAACGATTATATCATAGAGAAAATAATATTGATAATATTAATAAATTAATTCTCGATGACGAAAATGCTTAATTATTGGATGTCATGTTTTCTAGTTAATCAAATAACATTCATCATGAATTCATAATGATGTTCCTTATAATTAATTATTAATATTGGGTAAAGGATACAGATTTATAAATATTTCTCTAGTTAATCAAATGAAATACAAAGTAAAAAACATATGTAAAAATTGTAAATGGTTGATGAAATAACCATATCCATCACACAATAATATGGATATTTAAGACAAATTTAATGTCTAATGAAAACTGATCATATGAATGTTATTGTTTCAAACAAAAGTTAACAATCATAAAATAAAGTGATATTGTACATTATCTTTTACCATTTAGTAATTTTCATGTCAAATACCCTATAATGAAATAATTTTAATTGAAATATAAAATTACATGACGTATAAATGAAAAATGATATTACATTTCATTGGGGTAGTATATACACCACATAAAAGTGAATTGGTGTATAATAATAAATATGTCTCAATGGAATGTAAATTGAGATGAAATCCCTTACCTCATGATTTCATTTTTTAACGTTCTTTAACATCATGTATAGTTGTTTTTAACATGTAATTAACTTACAAAAGAAACATATTAATATTTATAATATCATATATGATCCTTTTATGACGACCTATCGCCCATTTGTTAATAATTACAAGTACAAACGCACAAAATACAATGCTAGATAAAAGTGTTGATAAGGATTCTTTTATCAGTGTTTTCTTGTGCTGATAAAGGTCTTGATCCCTCTTGAGAGTCCCACATAAAAATATCAGATGTGGGAAGATTTCATTATATATGACTTCACTTCATGACAATCTCAGGAGCCTGCTATAGGTACAGGCTCCGACATATAGTATTCACAAACACACTAATATGGCCCCATGTGGTCCTTGTCCAACTCATTGCTTCATGTGGTATAGGCTAACCCTTATGTTTTGGATGACCCACCAGCCCCACCATCTGGTCCTTTACCCGGTCGATCCAATTTTTTTTAATTATATACCAATAATTTCTTTTTAAAAATAAAAGTATTAAAAATATTTAAAACCTGAAATAATTAATAAAATAAAAAAAAGAAGAATAAAAAAAATTAAAACTTTTAATAATTAAATAATTAATAATAAATTATATTTATAATATATATGTTAAGAAATTTTTTATGTTAAAAATGGATATATAAGATAAATGAATATAAATAATTAAACAAAAAAAATAAAAATGAGTATATTAAAAAAATAAAAAAAATATTACTAATTAAATTATTATTAACAAAATTGAATAAATATAATATAAATTTCAATAATTATGAAAATAAAAATTAGAAATGAATAAATTCCAAAAAATAGATTTGTTGTAATTAAATAATTATTAATAAATTTAACATATATATAAATTATTAATATATTAAATAGTTTGTATTGAATATTGATATATAAAATGAATAAATTGAAATAGTTAAACAAAAAATTAAAAATGACTAAATTCCAAAAAAATAAAAATTTTGTTAATTAAATAATTAGTAATAAAAATAAATAAATTTAATATACAAACATATAAATTATAATTATTAATAAACAGTACATATTATATAAATAAATAAATATATGTATATAAAATGAATAAAAATTAAAAATTAAAAAAAATAAAAAAAATAAACTAAAAATAACTAAAAGATTTATTATTGACACAATTATTAATAAAAATTCATAAATATAATATATAAAGACATGATTAAAAAATTGTAATAAATAATATATATTAAATATAAATATAGAAAATAAATAAAATGTGATAATTAAAAACATATTAATTTCTTATTAATTTTAAATGGTTTTTATACATAATTATTCAATAATACAATTAATAAATTTAAAATATTAATTTATACCTATACATTTACACACACACACACATATATATATCAATATATAAAATATTTCATAAAATATGATTATATAAAAAAAATATTTACACTTACATTAAATAAGTCATATATTTTATGAAGATTTTTTATAGATACAAATTAATATTAATTAAAAATATTGACTATTTTTTGAGTAATGGACATTGAATTGAATGTTGTTATATTTATAAATTTAAAATAAATAAAATATGTGTTACATTAATTTCACATATAAATATATGTGAATAATGATTTTTTATATATAACACACACACACACACAAATTTACGTCATTAATGTAATCTTATTTATAAACACATAAACCTAATATTTATTTAACTTATCCAAATTTTAATATTCATTTTATAGTTTTATTTACTAACATGATATATTAAATATGTTATGTTTTAATCGGTAAATTTTATTTATTTATTTTGAGTATTATTATATTTAGTATTATTTATTAATTTGTAATATTTTTTTATTTTGGGATTTAATAATTTTTTAAAATTAATTTCTTTATATTAATTTAAAATGTTTTAATATTTTTAATATGTGTTCATCATCATTTAAATATATATCCATATTTTTTAACAAGTTAATTATCTAATAAAACTTATAAATGTTTTCAACATTTTTAAAGTGTAATCATTTTTAATTATTCAATTTCTGTGATTTTTAACATGCACACATTTAAGATTATATATTCTTTAATAAGTTTAAGAACCTATTTTTAAATATTTATTTGTAAATATATATATATTTATAAATGTATATTTACAATATTTATAAATTTATAAATTTATAATTATAAATACATAAATATTATTTTTTAAAAGTATTTTAATAAATATAAAAAAAGTTATATATTTAAATAATTATTAAATTTTAATAAATATACTTAGATAATTATAAAGGCATGAAATTAAACTAGTCCTTTAGGTCTTTTGTGGGCCTCTGGGCTATGCAATGCGATTCAGTGCCACTAGGCCTTCAGACTATTTATTGAATAAATAATGTTTGATGGGTGGGTTATTCATTTGAGGGTGGGGGGGGGGCTATGGCATGCCTTTTCTACCTTTATGTGTGGTGTGTGTATGTTTACTATAATTTTACCCCTGAGCACCTAATATATATATATATATATATATATATATATTTATTAAGTATGCATATATTTATTTAATTATATAAATATATATTAAATTATAAAATTATAATAAATACAGGTAAATAAAAAATATATTTAGTATATTTATATTTGTATTTATATATATATTTTAAATATTTATATAATTATACAGATATATATAATGATATAAATTAATCTTATATTAAAAATTTATAATTACAAATATTTATATATATATATATATATATATATATATATATATATTAATAAATGTATATTTACTGTATTTATAAAATTAATTATTTTAAATTAAAAATAAATAGAAATAATTTTTTTTTGAAAAGTATTTATGTAGCAATAAATAAATAATTATATATTTAAATGTTTATAAAATTATAATAAATATTTTTAAATTTTGAATATATTTAATATATATATATATATATAAATCTATAAATATATAATGATATAAATATATTTTTAATTATAAATATTTAATTCTAAATATATTTAAGAATATATTTATTTATAAATATATTTATAAAAGTATAGTATCTATATTTATAAAATTAGGGATTTATAATGGTAAATAAATTGATATTTTTTTTCAAGAAGGTATTTATATAATTTTAAATAAATAATAATATATTTAAATATGTAAATAATTATAATAAATATATTTAAATGACAAATATATTTAATATATTTAAATTTATATTTAAATTTATTTTTAAAATACATATATAAACATAGAAAATGTTATAAATATATTTATAATTATACAAAAATATTTATAAAAATATTTATAGATATATTTATTTAAAAATAAAATTATAAATCTTTTTTGAAACTCTGTCGTTATTAGTGCTAAAAAATCATTGATAAAAGTGATTTTTATAATCTTTAAAACATTAGCGTAGGTAAATATGGATTTTATCTGTGATTATTAATTTTAACAGTGATAAAACCCCTCTTATCAGAACTTTTTTGGTAGCATGGAAAAACCCTCCCCAATCAATTTAAAAATAACCCTAACTGAATTAATTTCAGTTGCACCTCTCAAGCTCTCAGATAAGACGAGGATCACCATTGCTCCCTCTCAACGTTATCTTGGATGAATCAAGATTCAAACCTACGGTATGTTATTTATTTATCCTCTTATCGCTCTGCTTGTTTTTAGGTATTATGATGTGTTTTAAAGTGTCATTTTCTTTGATTGGTACTATCATAGGTTCTGTTGTTTACCACTGCTTCATTTTATCCTCTATCCATGTTCTTCTTTCTCATCCCTAACCACTTCGAGCTATTTTATGAACCCTTGTTGGGTTGGGGTTCATGATTTTTAATATCTCAATCCGTAGGGTGTTCATGTTCTATTTTTAAATATGTTTTATTTTTAGTTATTGTTATTTATTTTTGTTATGGGTATTTATTACAGTTTTATGGATATAGGTTAGGGAATTAGGCTTCATTTTATTATGATAGTTATGGATGTACAATTTTTTTGGTATTTATTGATTTGGGTCTGTTCCAAGGGTTATGAATTAGAAATATAATCAATGATTTTTTGCATAATTCATGGCATGTATTTGAGTTATGTATTGGAAATATGGTTATGGGTTGATTATTTGTGGTCTGGGATTGGTTGGATTTGGGGACATGGGATCTATTTGGATCTGTGTGTCATAGGTTTAGTAGGTGCTTCCATGTATAGATTTTAGACTTAGTCCATTTATAAATTCAGGTAAATATCTCTTATAAATTTCCAGGGATGAAAAGTTATAAAATGGGAAGGATATAATATTCATTCCTTTTTTTATTTGATTAGTAATTCATTATGGCCTTTTTCATGGAATTTATAAGGCTTTTTTATGGTTTCAATGGTATTTTATTATCATTAATTGTAGTGGTTTTTCTAAATTGGTTCCTTTTGGTATAAAATTGTAGTTCCATGCTTTTAGGGTCTTCTGATGATCATTTATAATTTTATAATATCTCTATTAATATTGGAATGTTGTCTCAACACACCATGTTATTCTAAGGTTATGTCTACAACATGTTCTTCCATTTGTTTTCAATGTATTTCCCAAAACTGATATTATTTATTAAAAACATCAATGGATTGTTTCCAATTATATTTTTATATAAAGGATTTAAATTATTCAATGGTTCTTCAAGATTTTTTTGTAGATATCATCACTCTCTATTGCTAATTTATGGTGAACCTTAACATAAAAATTCAATTATAATAATCCCCTATAAACCTATGTCATTATTTATTATATTATTTCATGAAATTCAAATATAGTACCCCATATTATATATTTTCACATAACCAAATATTATTAAAGTGTCACACAATTTCTCTTGAATTATACTTGGGTAGAACTAGAACCCTTAGATAGGTTTAAAATTCATTTTATTTTTTAGACAACCTATAGCTAAGGGCCTCCACGTGGCTTATCACATTGGTTAATTTTCATATAACTAGAGTGGATAACTTTTAACATCTATTAAATTATACAATTAGATATACTTAATCTCAATTGATCTTGAATAACATAACATTCAAAAAACCACATTCTGCCTATGATAATGAGACTTTCACTATGATCCAAAATTCTTTATTGTTTGATAATTTTTAACACTTTTACTCTATATCTTTGTAAATTGATAGATATTTTTATTCCCAAAATTTTTTTTATATTTTTTTGTGACACCTTTAGTGGTTTCTTACAATATATTTTGTGATAAAACTGTACATGGGTTCTTTGGTGGACATACAACCTCTATTCTATTAATTTTCATGTACATAGGGATAATAGAAATCATAAGATCACATGAGTAGGTCATTTATGTTTTTATAGAAGAGGGATCAGTTCCAACATCAATCTACGAGCTACTATAGGTTATTAGTGATCCTATTTGGTTATTTTTTAATTCCTATTGGTGTTTTATCATTATTTGTCCGCATTTGGTTTCAATTATATTCAGTAATTATTTATACTATGAGTTTCGTGTTTTTAATTGTGCTTTCATTTATGTACTTAGTTGTGTGTGGTTTACATTCTTTTTATTTTCTCATATGGAATTTTTTTTAATGTTTTATTCTTGGAAGTATTGACCTACTGATGATTTATTTTGAATTTTATATAAAAAATAACCCTCACATACCTCTATAGAATTATATTTTAGGAATATTAATGAAAATTTAAACCATAGACATTATAAAAATAAAAAATAAATTGAAATTACAATTAATATATAATTTTTATTGAAACCTAAATTTTCATAATGGAAATAAAAATTAAATAAATTTTTTTGGGTATTATAAAATTAATAACATTAACCCAAATAACATGAATTATAAAAACAAAAACCACATAAAATTAATTAAATATGAAATAATTATTTGTAATCACATAATTTTTTTATGTAATGTGTATCCAAACACGGTAAATGGGAATAAATGAGAGTGAAAAAATTTATGGATGATGTGGCTTCCTATCATTGGTAATATGTCATAATTAATTAAAAGGGGGATCCAGGGTTGAATGATAATTATCATTAGTCTAATTTCCTATATGATTTAAATTTCTCACTATTTTATTGAATATTCAAATTAATCATATATGAAATTTGTCCACTAATAGGTTACAGTCCCCCAAACATTCTCACACCATTCATGCTATACTCAGATTATCAATGAAAAACCACACAGACCACTACATACAAAGAAAGTATATTAAAAAAATCCACTCTACCCACTTGTTGGACTCCCACCTAGAGAGGTTACATAAATCATCCTATAATTACCAACATTTCCCCATGGGAAGATAAGTTCTTCTAAAATTCAGTCCTCAAACCAATTGACTTTTCATTTTCATAGAGTAATTGAAGGATTTATTTGAATGTTGAAAATGAAATTATTCCCTCATCATGAGTTTGTTTAATACCATCCTATCGATCCTTCTGATGGTCAAAACAATCAGGGATCCCCTTATAGGGATTAAATAGATGATACTATTTTTCATCTTTAGGGAAAAATCTAAAAAATGATGTTTGGTGCTTCTCTAACACCCTAGCCAAAAACATTTAGATTTCCATAGATAAATGTAAACATAATCATATTTATCTTTTGAATAGTTATAAATTCATTTTGTTTCTTGAGACTCATCCCCCATATATTTTGGGCAGGAACCTATGTTTCTTGAATTAATATGGGCATTAGTCATCCTATACCCAGCATTAATGATCATTTTGGATGAATTCAAAGGATAACACCTACCACTAGTGGAGTAATTTATTAAATTCAATTTCCCATTTCCTTCAAAGAAAACTAAAATTATTTGAAGTAATCATATGTTGGGTTCCCCTCATTATAATTATATATAACATTCTCCTTTCATTATGAATATCCTCTGTGTATTTATTTATTTTCATTACAAAATTAATATTTTAGGAACCTAATATTATGGATATTAATAAAAAATTGATGTAATCTGAGCATATTACAAAAGAGTATGAAGATGGATTTAAAGAGTTCATCATGATATCAATAGATCATGAATTTGACCATTATCAAACACATTTTCTATGTTTACATTGTTGTTATTCCAGAAAAAGTATTATGAAAGTGTTGGAAGAGAATTTTATTTGTCAAAAAATAGATTATAGATAAAAATATTAGACTAAACATGTGGTAAAAACTGAATGTGAACACTGATCTGGATGTAACTATGGTTTATGGAACATTGGATTTGAATACCAGATTATATGATGATGACGATCATATGGAAGAAATGATAATGAAAATTCAAGATAACCTTTGCGATTGTAAACTGTTTTTTGAGAATATAAATAGTTGTGCTAAGAGACCATAATATATTGGTTGTAATAAATACAAACCATTTTCAGATATATTGATATTATTTAATTTGAAGGTTGGAAGTAGATAGAGAGACACCATCTATACAAAACTATTTATCCTACTAAATGATATGATAAGAGAAGAAAATAATCTTCCTTTTCAAACATATTACTCTAAACAAGTTCTATGTTCAATGTTCTTGCTCTCTAAAAAAATTCATGCTTGTCCAAATGATTGTATATTGTTTCACTCAGATAGTGAATCAATCATAAAATTTCCTAACGTGGAATAGAATAGTACAAGAAAGATGAATCATGTCCTTTGAATATTTTATAATTCCACCTATCATTCCATGTTATATAAGACTATATAGATGTTAAGAATCTTCAAGACAATTGACATTGAATTCTGATATGATAATTAAAGATGGGAATATATTTCATCTATCATATTCTCTTCAGTTGATAAAACTGATTAAGAGTATCTTGAATTTGGAAATTATCCAATAAACTAATTTCTTTCATTATCTATAGATGAAATAAATCTTGTTGGTGTATAGAGTAGTACGCACAGTACATTTCCCATCATGTTGTAAAACTAAAACCTTATGCCATGATTATTCATGAAGTGAAAATACATTATTCTATCTGTATATATATCTAAACCAAAATAACCTCGTAATGGTATTAATGTCTATTTGGATCCATTGACTAAAGATATGATGTTTATGTGGGATACATGTGTTATAATTTATGGTGATCAAATAGGTCATGAAATAAAATTGAGGGCCATGTTTTATGGGATGATAAATTACTTTATAGCTTATGGACATTTTATAGGATACAAAATGGAATGTTGTGGTTCCGCATTTGGGAAGAATGCAGACACTCAATTTGGTTGAAGCATTCCTTGAGGACTATGCTTTTTGAACATTGGAAATTTTTATGTCGATGAAATTAACACCAACCATGGATGACAACATTATATAAGAATACCAAACAAGGTAAAACACCATATCCCCTAATGGGTGATCAATAATTTGATAAAGTAAAAGTTATTGACACTGTTTTTATAAATAAATTTAAAAAAACTTATGAAAAAAAGATGGAGAAGGTGATCAATTTTATTTGAATAAACATATTAGAAATTTTTGTACGCTAGATATTTTATTAAGGTCATGCATGTAGAATGAAATGTATATGACAATGTTATTTTCACATTAAAAAATGTTCATAGAAATAAATATAGAATCAAGAATAAGTTGGGAATTATTGGCATGAGGAAAGGAGAGAGTTTCTATTCAGTGAAGGGTAATGGGTAGAATTTTATTCCTCTAATAGATTACACTCTATCCAAATAGGGAAATTTGTAATTTATCTTTTTCGTTATTGGTATAAAAGACTTATAGGGGTATTTATAATATATCAAAAATGTAGTTTCAATGACTAATGAGATGTTATAGGGACTAAAATCACACATTTATGATGTTTTGATTTAAAATTTAATGATGTCCCTTTATATTTAATTTTGTCTAAAAATTTAAGACATAAATTAACTATACTCTTCTTATTTTCCAAATCCATAAAAATTAATTTTAAATACTTGATGATTTTTAAAACCATGAATAATAAGTTTTAATGTCAATAACCTGGCCGAGATTCCATCCATTCTGACACCTGAATGAGTCTATGACATAACCCAAAGGGAATTCCTACTCTCTATGGGATGGAAACAAGTTATTAGGCTTTGATTAAAACCTTTGGGAATGGTTTATTCCATTTAGAAAAACAATAATCAAAACATAATCCATGTCACATTGTAACCAACATTCATAATAAAATAGATCAATGGGAAAAAATCACGAGTTTATCATTTATAATTTACCCAAAAAAAACCAATATACAAAAAGGGGTTGGGAAACGACTAGACAACAAGTCTCCATGAAACTTGTGGTTCAACGCCATCATGCCACATCCATCAAAACATGTACCAAAAATAAACATCTTGGACATAGGACCACCATCTCCACCATAGGGATACTTTCCTTTACCTAACTCAATGATGACAATTTATATATGCACCTATGAGTGTAGGTAGGATTTAAGATAACATTCATAGTAGGATACCACCAAAAAGATTCCATATAATGAAATTACATGAAAAATAGTCATTCTAGTTTTCAAATAAAGGATTTTAACAACTTTGATTAGAAAACACATTTTTATACATAAAAAAAGTAACAAGAAAAAATATAATGTGATTTTGAATAGTTCAAAATAAAACCAAAGAACCATGGGAAACTCTATAAGTAGCTAGTTTGTTCAGGACCATGGATCCTAAAACATTAGTGATAAAACCATATGATTCATTCTTAAGAATGAGCCACTATAGAGGTTATATCCAAAGTTCTAGTGACCCCCCAAGTCATCATCATATGTTTAGTTAGTGTTGTATCCTGAACCTACTGGAGAGCTTGGTTCATTGACCAACTGACCCAAATGGCATACAATTCTATTGTAACCCTCCTAGAATACCCAAGTACCCAAAGTCCTCTTTTCTAATTCACATATCATGTAAAATCCCATCCATATAATCCCAATTACAATAACATAAAACACACTTAAAAACCATATAAAAGGGGGAAATTAACCATTTAAGCATGAACACACATACAAATCCAAGGAAAAATCCTTTCATACCACCCATTTAATTTCAAAAATTAATTTGGAAAGAAAAGAAAGCGTAGTAAAATCATCAACTAATTTCAAGGAAAGGAAGCACCTACCTATTTCTTGAAATCCCATAGAGATGGTCGGAAACCACAATAATCACCAAGGAGGAACCATAAAGAAGGAAAATCACACTCAAACCATCACTTTTTTACCCACGAAAATATATTAATACCACATTAGTTAATAACCAATACTATAGAATGAAAACCCAAAGAAGAGAACATAGACAAAGAATTGGGGATAGGAGAGGATAAGAGTGGATTACTTGAAGATTCCTTGATGATTCCAAGCAAAAAACCACCAAAACATGAAACCTAATGGAGAGTGTGATAAGGGAGGGGCGTTTCTTGGGTAGATGAGG
This sequence comes from Viscum album, assembly GCA_963277665.1. Lineage (NCBI taxonomy): Eukaryota > Viridiplantae > Streptophyta > Magnoliopsida > Santalales > Viscaceae > Viscum > Viscum album. The sequence continues at coordinate 1,040,045,672 of OY728164.1, read as the reverse complement.
AAAAATTGGATGAGAAATGGGTGATTTGGGGTTAAATCAGGGGAGGGTAATTTAGGAATTTTGTGATTTTTAATGTCATGGCAGGCCATAAGGTTTTCCAAACTATGTTCCACCAACATCCAAAAGGAAAAGAGTGTGCATGGTTTATCTAGAGGGGATGAACACACATGATCCTAGTAATGTGGCCTAGATAGATCAACTATCATGGTGAAAAAAAATATCACTTTAGGGTTGCATTCCCATGATATAGTCTGTACAGTCTGGATATTTCCACTATCCAGGGAGCACGATATCCACTAACTCAGTTCACAGTTTCTAGTGATCATGCGCCAATTATAAACCTCCTTCTATCTACCCTGAAAATCTCAATTTTCCTCAAAAACTCCAAGGAATTAAATGAAATAAATTTAAGAAAAAACTAAAAGATAAAATAAAACAAAATGACCCCACAGATGAGAAAATTCTCCCCACCATAGAAACTTTATTCCCTCATAAATTCAACCCAGAGTATGACCAATGAATAAATGAGGATACTAATCCTCCCCCCAAGACTTTCAATCCATTGTCTATTGCTCATAAAATCCATGCTTACAAATGACCCAAACAAATTATATTGATTTTCCTAGAAGAAATTTCATTTTGGAATCGAGAATCTGTACTAGTTGGTAAAACACGAAAAAGTTTGACTCTAGCTCCATATCTTCCTAATTCAAAACATGGGATGGGTTCAGGTTATAATTATTAAATTGTTAGATAGGTAAAGCATAATGGATTGATTTCTATTGGGCAAAATATAGCCAATATTCTACATTACCAATTTTTGTGGTAATCTAAAAAGGTTTTATATACCTCAGTGCCAGCTTCCCTTGACCACTGAGATGATAGTGACCTAAGAAAGGGGCCACATTTAGAAACACTTAATCACCCACTGAGAACTCCAAGGCTTGGCACCAATAATCATAAATGACTAGTGGTCAATCTTCACTATCAAAAACCACTATCTGATCAAATGAACTCTTTCATATGTCTCATTCACCATCCTCTATCCTAGAAAGGACATTTAACTCACTTCTATCTAGCATAAGGTAATCATACATGAATGACCATAATGTTCTTAAAAGGGATCCATTTTAATAAACGATCGATAACTTTTATTATACACATATTTTCCCAATCCCAAAAGGGTTTTCCCTTATGCATGAGAAATCTATCACACATGCTTATAGCATGTATTCCAAATTTTTCTTTTCCAGTCCTTCTCACCATCCATTTAAGGATGGTCAATCTTACTTATTTTAATATATGACCCCATTTTATTATTATGACCATCCCAAAACAAAGAGGTATAAGAGGGATCCCTATTTAAAATAATAGATTATAGAACCCTATTAAGCCTCACAATTTATTAAACAAACAATCATTCCAACACATCCACCATCATCAAATAATTGATTGGAATGAAATATTATGATTTGGTCAGATGGTCAATAACAAACCAAATGCCATTTTCCCCTAGGGTGTATAAGGAAATCCAAGGATGAAATCCATGATTACTTCAGCACACATACAGGTGGGAATGGGGAGTGGCTAAAGTAAATATGAGGGCCTTTGGTGATTGAATTTAATATGCTAGAATGTATAGCACCAAGATAAAAATTCAGCTATATCCCTTCTTATACATAGACACCAGAACCTACATTGTGTGTCATAAAACATATTGGAGTTCCTAGAATGAATGAACCACTATGTCTGGTGGAAATCCTGCACCACCCCAACAATAAAATATAATGGCACCCCAAATTTACCCTTGAAACAAAGGAATTTGTAATAATGAAAATGACAATTCACTATGCACATTACAAAATTAATAAGCTATATAGAATGATGAAAAAACTCATCATTAGGTTTTTCTTCCTGTATAAACTTCAAAATAGATGGATTAAACTTAATACTAGACATGAACATGCCACCACTATATTCCATGTATTCGAGGTGAATTTGTGGAAAATCCCCATAAATTTTCATTCGCCACTGGACTTCTTCAAGGATTTCAATGGTATATTCCTTCTTAGAGAATTACCTAACAAATTAACTTATCTTGGGGAGTATAGAATATAAAAATGAAAATGTTGAATATAATATACCAATCAGAACTTCCTCATATTCAAATATTTATGGGATAATAGTTAGGCAAGACTATTGTGATCTGAGGAAACCATCAAAATTTCCCTAGAAAGATAGTGATGCCATGTCAGTAAACAATGCATCACTACTACTTGTTCTAGGTCCTGGTTTGGGTAGTTAATTTCATGTGGTTAGAGTTGGAAATAGATATACACCAGCATATGGTTTTCCTGCATCAACACAAACCCATGAACCATACTTGAAGCATCACATTAAACCACTTATCCCTTCCCATACTCAAGTAGGATCAAAACAAGGGAAGTGGTAAAACATCTCTTAAACTCCTCAAAATTATGTTTATTATTCTCGGGTCCATTCTAACTTTACCCATTTTTAGTTAATAAAAATAATGGGTGAATAAATCCATTATAAATCAATATAAAACCAAATTTAATATGTCATCATACCCATAAATTTTTAGATCTCAAATACATTCCCCAATTGATCCCTTGATATCACCACTCCAATTTTCTCCGGGTCCACTAAAAACCCACTTTGTTAGATCATGTGGACTAGAAAATAGAAATATTGAATCCAAAAATTTAACTTGGCTATATTAATGTAAATACGTTTATACTGATCAGTGCCTAGAAATTTCTTCATTATATACCATTCTCTTTCTCCATACTAGAGTAACCAGGGATGTCATCTTTAAATAATATGACAAAGTATTCGAGGTATTAATAGAACACCTGATTCATGAGAGCCATAAAAATATCTAGATAATTCTTCAACCTGAATGGAATGAACAAATAATAAAAGTGGCATTACCTATATTAGAAATATGTCTTTGGAATATCAGTCTTTTCCATCCTGACTTGGTGATGACACATATAGCATATGTCATCCTTGGAAAACCACCTTTTCCACTATAGTAAATAAAAGTGGTTATCAATGTAGAGAAAGGGGTATTTATTCATAATTGCGACTCTATGAATTGTTAAAAAAATATATAGTACAAGATACACTTTTTAAGAATTTATCCTTCATCTTTCCAAGTGGTGTAACCAACTCCATGTCATAAGGCATGAGCAGAATTGGTAAATCCAGAAGTTCCACAAGATATGAGGAAATAAATTAAATAAAATAACTCATATCAAGCCAAGTGATGGATATGGATGATAAAAAAAGTACCATAAACTATTATTGGTCCTAGTTCTGATTCTACTCATGCATGATCCATAGCATGAAGGTTCATTGTCTCTATCTGATCCTGGGATTGACTAACAACTAGTGGATTTTCCTTAAGATGATGGTTCTAAATATAATATCCCGCTCTACTACCACGTCCTCCAAAATGAAATTCCATTGGTATAGATGGTTTTGATTGGGCCTCCACCAACTATATTATATGGAAATTTCACCAATATAATATGAGAGAGTATTCCTACCCAACTATTGTAGTTTTCAAATTAGTTTTCACTGGTGGAATTACCTTGATGGAGATGAGTAAGTAGTTTGTACATGATTGGGGGTCCCACACTAATGTCACATGACCAAACCACCATTAGTGGATGAGAAAAATGTGGTCAACATGGATTATCAGAGTTACCAGTTACGTTATTCCCCTGCTCATTGATCATCATTTTCTTCTTTGATGTTCCACGTCTACTTTAGGCCATTTCTAAAACTATTCCCAAGAAATAAGACTTACCCATATGGTTAATCTCTACTATTAGGGCTTGATCAACAACCTAAGAAAATGTATTCAACTTAAATAGGAATACCTAGAATCAAATATTCAGTTACAACCTAATTTCAAATTTTCAAGCCGTTAGGTACCCATTAGAAACCAAATCAAGTGTGAAAAAGAATTGTTCTGTAAATCATTTGACATAATATTACATAGATTGATCCCATATAAAGATATTTATAAACTCTTTAGTTTTGTATATGGACAAAGTATTAGAGAAATAGTACTCATTGAAGGAAAATTTTATGTCCTTCCAACTCATATTATCATATTTCCCATCTTGGAAAATCGAGTACAACCACATATGACTCGGGGTTTTCAACATGAAAAAATCACTATTCACCTTGACCACTATGAGAGTATAAAAAAACATGAATATAATCTCAATATTTACCCCCAATCCTCCACTTCCTATGGGTATATTATACCATGGATGGAAGGTGGTGTATTCTTGAGGAACTCTTGAGCATTTTATATTTGTGGAACTCGTTTAGTTTCCCTAGCTTAAGTAATACTGGATATCGATATCTAATCCAAATCATGGATAACATGAACCAAAAATTCCACAAATAAACAATCTATTGGTGAGGTTTAACTCTATCTGTTCCCTTCCCATGGTTTCACTGGAGGTGTCTGGGGAGTCATTATGCTTCATCAACTGATAAGACCAATAAAACCATCAATATATATCGAAATAAATTTTCAGCAATAACATGATTTAAAAATACATATAAATATAATTTCATACATAGCAAAAAAAAATGAATCATATTAACCACTACACCCAAACACGATGTCCATGCATATTCAGTATCCTATACATTGGAACTGGAAGAGGAGTCAACCTAAATCAAAAACATCCCATGGTGACCCATGGTCTATCATGAGTTGTGTTGTCTAGGAATGACACTCATAACCAGTAACTCAAGCTCAAAAATTCCTAGCTCATGCATATCCATAATCTACCAAATAACGTGACCAAAATAAAGGGGAACCAATTTTGATAGCATTTTCTTCATGAAGCAGTATAAGATTCCATCTAACCTGACACCCGACCCGACAATTGGCATGTCCTGATGGGTGTTCCCGATCTTCAAGGGTTAAAAACTAGAGCTAGGCAATCAATTAATGCCTTTAAGAATTATTTAAAATATAAATAAAAACTATCATTAACACACAATACAAATCACATTGTAATAAACATACATAATGCACGAGATCAATGGAAAACCACAAGCCTGAGTTGAAAATGTTTAATTTACAACAAAAAAATAAAATACAAGAACGTGTTTGGGAACAAAAAAACAACAATACTCCATGAAACAAGTGAGTCAACACCATAATTCCACCTCTATAAACACCTATCCTAAAAAGAAACCACTGTCACATTGGACCACCATCACCACCATGGGGATACTTTCCTTTACTTGATTCAAATAGAACAAGGTCTACATACACCTGAGGGGTGTCTATAGGGTGTGAGATAAAATGCTATATATGATACCCCCAAAATATTACATTAAATGAGATTAAATTAAAAATCTACATGATTGTGTTCAATGAAATTATTTGAACAACATTGAAATGAAAATATGTTTTTATTCATAAAATAAAAAAGAAAGCGAAAAATGTAATCTGATGTTGAAAGGTTAAAAACTAAAACAAACCACTATGGGAAACTCCATAAGTAGCTAGGTTTCTTTGGCCCTAGGATCCTCATACCTCAGTAATAAAAACATATGAAACATTATCGTTCATGATTATATTGAGAGGTCACAACCCATGTTCTATAAGTTCACAAGTCACTATCATATGCTTAGTTAGTGTTGTAGCATGAACTTTATAGAAAGCCTGAGTCATTTCCTTGCTGAACCGAGTGAAATTATAGTCTATATTAACCCACCTATAATATCCAAGGTTTTAAGGTTCTCTATTAAAATTTCTTTATCTAGTGGAATCTATTTAATATAATCACAATTACAAAATAAATTAACTACACTTAACAAAAAACCATCTCAAAAGGGGGAATTCCCTATTTACCCATGAAAACACACCAAAATCCACAGGAAACACCTTTTAAACTACCCAAACAATTTATAATACCCATTTAGATACCAAAGAAATAATATTAATATCATAAACTAATTTATTGGTATGAAACCACCTACAGCTTTCTTAAAATCACCCAAAAATGGTTGAGA